>OX352762.1:23722668-24922668 GCA_947095585.1 Nephrocerus scutellatus | reverse complement strand
GTACATCAAAGTCCCTGGCATACTCACTCACATTAGGAATCTCCAAAAACTGTTCTATTTCTGGTTATTTTTGGCAGAATATCAAAATAAATCCCAGTCCGCTTATTTCGTGGTGATAGCATCAGGCAAATTGGGAATCCTTTTGTGTTTGCCAAGGACTACATAGTAGTATCGCTGGCAACCATTGCAGCGCCCTCCTGTCAGTGTCTGCGGATCTTGAGTGCACAAAAAAAATATTGGTGTTGGCTTAATTTTGCTTGTGGAATCCCTTTTTTATTCCTCATGCACTTTTACCAGGACAAACAGGAATCAGTAGCGCATAGGTTATTGTACTTTCCCTTGAGACTATTGAGTGGTAGTGCGCTGTGCACTCTGCCTGCATCACTAGAAGAATATTATTGATTTTAATTTTTTAGTCCTGCTACAGAGCCGGTGAGCACTGTCCTTTGTCAAGAGAATGCATTTCAGAATGGATGGATAACTAGCAAATTGGTCGAAAAAAATAACAAACTCTTTTCCGCAAGGATCTAAAAAACCCAACCAAGCAACGAAAATTAAATGAAGTGTAGACTGACTGCATATCATCAGCACAGCTCAGCAGAACAGCACGGTGGCACACGGCAACTTAAATAGATTTGCTTCCACAGAAGGTTTTTATTTTTATCATTTGGGAGTTGATTATCCTTTGACGTTTCGTCGCCTCTCTGTGGGACAGTGGGTTTGTTGAGAGTTGGCAATAGTTTGACTTTCAAACTTTAATGCATCGCTGTATAAACTTTTGTTCTATCGAGTTGGGTATTTGGTGGGAAGAAGTTCTACAAAACCATATTATTAAAAAACTTTAACATTTTACATAAAACATTTATTTTGAATTTTACTTGAAAGATGTAAAATCAGAAAGATATTTAATATGTTCGCCCTACTGTGTGAACACCTGCCTGAAAAATAGAGCTTTAGAGACGATAATAAATGCAAAAAGGAAAGAAAAATTACGCTCTTCAAACTTCGTTAAATTAGGCAACAAAATGAGAAAAACTAAATTTAGAAAAGGAAACCCCTCACGGTAAATAAGAAAAATTTCAAAAGAAACTGCTGAGTAGGAAAACAATGCAATTTAATCTATAGTCTGAAGTGATTTTAAATATGCCTCGTTGCGGGTGCAAGGATCGATAAATGCAACAGGTGCTGTTGAAAAGGCTGATATTATGTTTGTATTCAATTTCCAAATATTTGGCAAGAGAACAAAACTTTTCCGTCGCTTCCCAAAATACAGCTCTACTTTGCGTAGTGATTTGTCAAGAACGATATTTTATGGTCTGATTCCATGATGGCACATACAACACGGCACTTCTCAATTTCGTCGACGACTGTTAATATCTTGTGCTCGTATATCTAATTTTCAAATTCCCACAAGCTTGTGGGCGTTAATCAGAGATTATAATTTATTGAATGTGCTGAAACATCTGGCGAATGTACCCGAGTATTCCGACAGCAAACTATCTGACTACAAAAGCGACCGAATTAGACTTTAAGAGAAATGGGTGGCAGTGTTGGGCTGTATTTCGTTTGTTCTCATTGGTTGGTGTCGCTTTAAAAGAAATCCAATGATTTAATGGGCATTTTGTTGTCCATCAAAGCAAAAATGTCGCCCACTTTTGTCTCTGTTTGGCAAAGTGACAACGGATAAAGATTTAATCCATTATTATAGAATGGAATGGAATTAGAGCAATGTTTTGTTTATTCTTTGAAATTCCAGTTGTAGTTTTTTTCTCAAATGGGGAGTGTTTGTTGGTTGGTGTAGCTCAAACGATGTTTTTTAGTTTTAAAGAGATTCCGTATTATTGAAGGTGAACTTTGTGAACAAAATTTTGTTTCCCATAACACAAAAGCTGTTCATCAAATGGAAAAGATACACTTTTAGAGAAATACATCAGATCTAGACAGACCAGTGACAAAAACCTTAACATACATAAGTTAAACAGTCGAGGTCATATGTGGTTTTATTTCGCTTATCTTTTTAAAACGGGGTATAATAAGAGATGGTACCTAAATAATATTTCCGAAGAATTTATTTGCAATCGTTTGGTTGTTTTCTTCTACGTACTTTAGGTAACCGGCCGATTCCACTAGAACAATACCAAGATGAACATTTCACTAGCCACAATTCAAATCGAACAGTTCTTTCTTTCTTTCCTTTACTCCGCGGGGGAGCATAGGGCTTCTACAAACGCCCGTCAACGATATCGATTCTAAAGAACGTTAGGTTCAGATTCCGGGAGATTTGCAAGGAGTTCCAGATATTATTTAGCATACTTTCGGTTATATTTAGTATGCTTTCGGTTATATAAAAAAAACCCTACTGTGGAAAACCGAACCAAATTTAGACGAGTCAGAAATGATTACAATGCCTACCTTAAACACGCAAAATTCGACTGTGACCAAAAACTGAGACAAAAAATGTCCCAAAGGAAGTAAAAATTGTTGGTCTTTCGTTAAACGAATTAAAAATACTGCCTCGGCTTCAATTCCAACGCTTATTCACAATGACGTTCCAGCTGTCAGCTCTATAGACAAGGCCAATCTGCTTGCTTCACATTTCGCAGCTAGCTAGCTACGCTGCCAGATAGCGGGTTGTCGCCGCCTGTACTTGAAAGAGTTGAATCCTCTATGGGACCGATTTACTTTCGTACTCGTCAAGTGGCTAGAGTATTAAATGATCTCAACATTCATAAATCTGCTGGGGCTGATGGTATTCTCGCTATAGTTTTGACGAGGTATTCTTCAACGTTGGCATTGCCACTGCGCAGTCTTTTCCATTTCTCTTATTCTTCTGGAGTCGTCCCAAAGAATTGGAAAACAGCGTTTATCCAGCCTGTTCCTAAAAAAGGCCAACCGTTATCTCTTTCCTCGTACCGACCCATTGCACTAACATCCATACTTTGCAAGGTCATGGAAACGCTGATCAATCGTAATCGCAGCGTTCTATAGGTTACTTGATGGCTTATCTCACTGAAAAGTGGAATCAGTCTATTCATAGGTTTGGTAAAAGCAAAGTTGTTGCACTCGATATTTCCAAGGCATTTGACAGAGTCTGGCATCAAGCTCTTTTGTCGAAAATGAATACCTATGGAATTAATAAGGCCCTGCTTGATTGGACTAGTAACTACCTTTCTGCCCTTTCAATACAGATCGTATTGGACGGTTTCAAATTCAATGTTCACCTCATAAAGTCCGGTGCTCCCCAAGGCTCCGTTTTGTCTCCGACACTCTTTCTCATTTTCAATACATTCCATTCTTTCGCTGGCAACAGCACTCTTAGCTTTTCGTATGATTTCACGCTTTCATCATCATCATATTTGGCTCTACAACCGGTGTCCGGTCATGGCTTCCCGCAAAAAGTCTCTCCACCGGTCCCGATTTCGAGCCGATGTCATCCAGTTTGGCATCCCTTAACTCTGGGCGTCCTGGTCTACGCCATCTTTCAAGCGTGGGCTTGGTCGGCCTCGCCAGGCTGCTACAGTGGACCCGAGCTAGTTAAAGGATTGCACTTCTTCAAGTTCGCGCTCCACTATTTTAATTGCGGGATCAATGTTGGATCTTCTACTCGCATACGTGGCCACCATGCTCTAATTTATGTGCAGCCCCAGATTTGGTGCCGCCCGTTCAATCTGGATGAAAGCTTACTGTACAGCCCTTTGGTTTCTACCAACGATGTCGATGTCGTCTGCGTAAGCCAGTATCTGAATGGACTTATAGAGGATTGTTCCTCTCGCCGTTACGTCAGAGTCTCGGATCACTTTCTCCAACGCCAGGTTGAAGAGGACGCAGGCCAGTCCATCCACTGGTCGGAGCCCGTTATAGATGTTGAATGGGCTTGATAGTGATCCGAATAATTTTATTAATATTGGTCATGGTCAACCTACATAGTCGTGTCAGATTATTTGGGATGCCAAATTCTCTCATAGCTTTATATAGTTCTACTCTGGCTATGCTGTCATAGGCGGCTTCGAAGTCTATAAAAAGATGGTGTAGTGAGTTTTGAAATTCTAGACATTTTTCCATCACCTGCCTAAGGTTGTAAATCTGATCAGTTGTTGATTTGCCTGGAATGAAGCCACACTGGTATAGACCAATGATGACTTTAGCGTATGGGGCTATCCTGTCTTGAAGGATAGAGGAGAAAATCTTATACGCGGTACTCAACAACGTTATACCACGATAATTGCTGCATTTTGTGATATCTCACTTCTAAGGTATATTGGGATGTGGGATGGGGATGGGGGTATGGGGGATGCCTTTTCGCCAGTCTTCTGGCATAGCTTCTTCCTCCCATACTTGCACTATTATTTCATGAATTGTATGGTGTAATGTTGGGCCTCCTATTTTAACAAGTTCCGCTGGGACCAAATCTGATTCTTTTTTGAATCAATTTATCGCTCTGCTAACTTCGTTTAAGCTTGGTGGCGGCAGCACAGTATGGTCTTCGGTCATTGGTGGAGCCTCCAATTCCTCAGTTAGCTGGCCATTTAGCAACTCATGAAAGGGCTCTTCCCATCGCTCTTAGATGCCTATGAGATCGGCGAGTAGATAACCCTCTTTGTCTTTGATTCGCGGATGCTTTCTTTCTTGATAACGCAATTAGTGCTCGGAGCACCACACCAACAAGATAGTGGTCCGAGTCGACGTTGGCACCTTGGTACATTCGTACCGTCATCAGGTTCGAGTTGTGGTGTCGGTCTATCAACACGTGGTCTAATTGGTTGCGAGTGGCTCCATCAGGAGATATCCAGGTGGTTTTGTGGATATTTGTACGCGTAAACCTTGTACTCGCAACGACCATATTATCGCTTGCTTCCATCTCTTTGACTCGTTGTCCATTGTCATTAGTGTTCTCGTGTAAGCTATGGGTGCCAATGTACTGCCTGAACACTGGATCCTACCTATTTTGGCATTCATATACCACAGAATGATATTTACGTCATACTGAGGAGATTCAAAAAATTATTTTTTTCAGTATCTGGGAATCCTCTGTAGGTGCGTGAGAGTTTATGAGGCTTATGTTTTTAAATCTGCCCCGCACGCGAAGGTTGAAAAGCCGTTCATTTACTGCTTTAAAGCCGATTACCGTTGGTTGCATTCTTTTGCTGACTAGAAACCCCACACCGAGCACATGATATCTTGCACGGCAGCTGTAATATATGTCATATTCTGATTTTTGTAAGACACCATTTACCGTACACCGCATCTTCTGAATTGCTGTTATGTCAGCGTTATATTTTTGCCGGGTATCGGCCAGCTTCTGTTCAGCTCGAGCACTATACAGTGAGCGTACGTTCCATGAGAAAATTCTTAAATCGTTAAGCCGTTTTCGTTGCCGTGGTCGTCGTCGTTCATAAGTGTATCCAAGGCTGATTTGGGGTTCCGTTATGAGGTTCTTTTACGGGTGAGGTTATTGGCCTCGCGCCAACCTTACTTTGAAGGGACTAGCCCGATCATTTCGCTTCTCCTGTATTGGAGGAATATTATCAGCGGCCACCACGTGGATGTTTGATCGCATTTCCACCAGTCAGAGATAGTTATGGCCACATGCATTCTGAAGCATTCTGTATTATTCGCCCTTCTCTGCTGATGGCTAACCGCCATCTAAACCCCAATGCTGTCTTCTGTCGTCCAAGCGTAATTTAAACCCCCAACCTTTATCCATGAATGGATCTTACGATCTTGACGTATGTACGTCAACAACAAGCTTCGTTGGAACGACCAAATATTTTCCATCGCCAAGAATGCTGCGAGATATTAGGTTTCCTAAAACGCTGTAAGATGTACTTCAGTTCTTCATATCTGGCTACTGTTTACAAGGCAAATATTTTCCCTAAACTTGAATACAACTCTATTTTCTGGGTAGGTGCCCTCAAGACTACTACTAGACAGAATTCAGAACCGCGCGATAAAACTTATTGGTAACGTGACTATCGCGAAAACAATCGAACCGCTTGAACATCATAGCAATTTTTTCCTGCTTGTCACTGTTTTATCGCTTTTTCCACAAGCGGTGTTCAAAAGAAATATCCAGATGCATCCCGCCCATTCTCGAACCCATTCGTAATACCCATACTCCTCAACCCATGCCCATGAGTCTACCATTAGGTCTTTTTTCAGACGTAGTAATCAATTCATTCTTTAGCCGCACAATAGTTATGTGGAATTAATTGCCCGATTCTATGTTTCTGCATTTGTATGATCTGAAGTCATTTAACACACACGTGCATAGACTTCTCATCTTTTACTCTCCCTAATTTCCTAACGCCCACATGCTAACGCTGTGCTAAGCATTATAAGGATGCCTTTAGCGTATAAAAAAAATTCCAAAATTTCCAAATTTTTAAGTCACATAATGTTTTAAATTTTAACCTTGTAAATCTCCAGTGGAAAGTTTTTTTACTATCCATCAAAACGAGCATCAACTATGCGAATAATATTTATGTTCGCCGCTCCACCTGTGTGTATCCCTACGAACGTTTGGCGCTTCCCTTAACTAGATTTTAATTTATGAACCAATGAAAATTTTAGTATTTTAGGGACAGACATAAGCTCGGTTTTCCCATTTTGTTTTTCCAACGCTGACGTCCCTCATGGATTATAAATTCCAACGGATTCACAGAGTCCGTAATCACGCTTACTTATGGTGTCTGATGGGGGTGGTGTCATTTAGGAATCCATAACATTTTAGGAACTTTACTATACGCACAGTCTATGTCGCTGTTTAGTGGCGATAATTTATGAGTGTAGCAGCGTGTAGCGCTAAGTAAAATATGAGCACATTCCTACGTTGCCGAATCAAATAATATCCGGATTTTCGTTGCTCGTCATTTGCGGTGGTACAATGAATTAGAATAAATTTAAATGGAGAAAACTATTATCAGTGACTGACATGAATGTGGATGGTGGAAGATTTGCTCGGTCGCATCTGTTCTTCGGGCTGTCCTTGTCAATGCCTGCCTGTCACGCATCACACACTTTACTGCAGCAAATCAATAAAATTAAATCTCAAATAAAACACAACAATTTACAATTTTTATTAATTACTTAATTGAAAACTCAACATGTGCCACCACTTAGCTGTTCTTTTATTTTTCTTCTACTTCCTTTTTTGTGTGAAAGCCAACGTGCAGCCAGCATACACACTTGTATATTCAATGTAACTAAGTAGAACACGCGGTTCAACGTTTCAACGTACAATGTGAAATATTTACGCCATTAAAAACAAAATAAATGTCAAATGGATTGTCAGAATCTGGCTTAAGTTATGTGCGATATGGCGGGCAGTGTCTGTCTGCATTGTTGCATCGCGTATTTCGCCACCGGAACGTGTGTGTTGTTTGACTACTGTGATGATATGCTGAGGCTGGTGTCTCCCAAATACGACGCTAAGAATAGTGCGTGAAGTGCTGCGGGGATCACCACCAAGGCACAGACAGACCAAAAATGCCTACGCGCTTACTTCTCTTTGAATGTTTTCTTAAGTTTTCTGCCTTTTTACCGCGGAAAATACTACGTGCGGTGCACTAGGGGAAAATCTTTTTTTAAGTTTTGAACAGGGGATTATTTATTTAATTTATAAGAATAAAAGTCCTCTAAAGTACTAGATGACTATTCCTAAAACTAATTCAACGTTTTCTTAAAATTCTATAAGTTTTTAAGTAACAATGAATTAAACCGATGGCCAATAACTTTGGAAGCAATCCTCACGCATTTTTGTCAGAAAATTATGATTCTCTTTGGTAGCTTTATTTGACGCATCAGTATTGCAGAGCGGTACACTGCGGTTCACTAGATTAGAAGCAGGGAATTTTGAGAAGTATAAAAAAACAACCCATAAAAATTTTTCGTGTAAATTCTCTAATCGGGAATACACAAGATGCAAAGATTGAATAAAATCGGTCTACTTTTTTAATATAATTATATGGAAGCACCTAGGCCCTGGGACCCGATCACTTCAAATTTTTAACATGTGATTTTTTTATTTTTATTTTTATTTTTATTTTTTTTATGTGTACAAAATTTCAATAAAATCGGGCTTTGGGAAGTAGGTTGCAAATTGATCGCAAGATTCCAAGACAGGCAGATTAACAAAAAAACAGACAGATCCACGGGCACGAGAAGTTAATAAACAAAATTTAAAAATGACGTTTCTCCCGTTACATGGCAGTGGGGGAAAAAAAGGAACTTAACCATAACATCCAAGCTGCTGATATTTAAGACAATGGTCATACCAGTACTTACATATGGATCCGAGACTTGGGTGCTTAGCAAAAAGCATTCTGACCTCTTAGTCGCGTTCGAGAGAAAAGTCTTACGGAGAATTGTTGGCCCCGTGTGTGAGGAAGGACGATTCCGGAGACTCTATAATGATGAGATCTACGAGCGTTACCGCGATGTCGACATCGTAAACAAAATTAGGCTCGATAGGCTCCGGTGGGCAGGACACCTAGCTCGCGTGAGCGAAGAGGATCCTTCTCGGAAAGTCCTTTGTGGTAGTATTTATGGAACACGGCAACGAGGCCGGCCAAGCCAATGCTGGAAGGATGGCGTACACCGAACGCCCAGAGTTTATGGATGCCAAACTGGATGACATCGGCTCGAAATCAGGACCGGTGGAGAGACTTTTTGCGGGAGGCCAGGACCGGACCCCGGTTGTAGAGCCAAATATGATGATGATGATGAAATGAGATGAGAAAAAGGATTGAATTTCTTAATTATTTGTATTATCGTCTTTTCTAAATAAATAAATTACGATGAGAAAGTAAATCAGATACTTTTTAGAAAGATGCCTATTTGCTCTTTAGATAGGTACATATCAGTGGGACCATAATATAAGCCCAAATAACTTTCGCTTAGTAATTTACTGAATTTTTAAAGTGTTTCGCGATAATCGATATTGCATGTCATTGAGAATTTTAATTTTTTAAAAAAATTACCATTTTCACATCAGCCTACCATAGTAGACATAGGAAACAAACAATTTGTACGTCTGACAAACATGTGTGTCATATCTAATGCAACTAGGAACTGCTTTTCCCCTTATCAATTCGAGAATATCGTAAACTTTTGGTGTAGTTGTAAAATGCCAAATATGTACAAAAGTCAGAGACTTCCACTTAGATGTAAATTAGTCATTGTAAGATGTAATGTCTCAAACGAACGAACAAATATTACACAAGGCGATGGCGATAAGTATGACTCTTGAACTGGCTGATGAAGTGAAGGATCGAGGGCGGCGAGTGAAGCAGTCGTCGCGGCGCGAGACAACAATTTAATGTGCACTCATTATAAAATTGTAAAAATTCTCTTAATTGTTTCCAAAGTGAATTCGTGTGCCGCATCCCAGACAAGCCAAGCTATGATTGGTCTTGTGCCACAGCAAACGGGGAGCACCAGAACTAAAGATGAATAGCATAGAAATAGTTCCTAAAAGCAAAG
This sequence comes from Nephrocerus scutellatus, assembly GCA_947095585.1. Lineage (NCBI taxonomy): Eukaryota > Metazoa > Arthropoda > Insecta > Diptera > Pipunculidae > Nephrocerus > Nephrocerus scutellatus. The sequence goes on along the minus strand of OX352762.1, from coordinate 24,913,188 downwards.
CCGTAAACGTAATGTCTCGAGACACGAGTTGCGTAGATCGTTTGTAACTTAGAGGAAGAAAAATGCTGTTCCATAGATCATTCATGTGAATTGCGATTTGTTTCCGTGTAAGTACGTCCTTTATTTTGTGAGGACATAAAGCTAACATTTAAGTAAAAGTTGCCATCCCTCCTGCACTATGTACTTGTGCTCATTTGCTGCGTGAAATTGTTTCATTTTATCAATCTGACAATGGCGACTGGCAAAATAATTATACAGACGTTAGTTTCGTACTTTGAAGATGTCTACGTTGTTCTTGTTTTCCATTTGTCCTCTCCGTTCTATTATTGTGGCAATAATGACAAATTGTATTCAGCTGTTTTGGAGGCACAGAAGTTTGCATTTTGATTTCGCACAGCTTGTTAACGTTTTTGTTGCATGCTCTTCTATACTTTCTGAACTGAAAATGAAAAAGGATGAAATGTGTCGTGCCATTAAAACGCATAATCTTGACCTTTTTAAAAAAAATGTATACTGATTATTGGCCCACACCAGTGTGGCGTGAACAGATTTTCACCCTTAGGCAGGAAATTAAAGATTGTTCGCATCACTAGCAAGCCTATTCAAGTGGATGTACTGGCCTGCGTCCTCTTTAACCTGGTGAAAGAGATATACAGGTATCTCAGAAATAAAAAAACAACCCATAAATATACAATTTTTTATGAAAATTCTCTAATAGGAGATGGGTTAGGGGTCAAATCGAGCTAAATTTTAAAAAATTTATATGGGCACCCATCACCAAACGCGGACCTCAGGGCCTCACTCCAAAAACTTTACAAAAAATTTTGTCCATCGGAGATACATATATATAAGTTTTTTAAAAAATTTGTTGGGGCCCCATGACCCTCCAAACCCTGTCTCCAAAAGTGTTGCCCATCGGAGATACACACGTATATAAAATTTAAAAAAAATCGGGCTAATTTCTTTAAAAAAAATTTTGGGGCCATTGGGCCCGGGGTCTCCAAATTTTTTACAAAAAGTGTTTTTCATCGGAGATACATACGTATATAAAATTTAAAGAAAATCGGGTTAATTTTTTTTTAAATTCTGGGGCCCCACGACCCCGGGACCCATGGTCTCCAAATCGGAGATACATATATATAAGTTTTTTAAAAAATTTGTTGGGGCCCCATGACCCTCCAAACCCTGTCTCCAAAAGTGTTGCCCATCGGAGATACACACGTATATAAAATTTAAAAAAAATCGGGCTAATTTCTTTAAAAAAAATTTTGGGGCCATTGGGCCCGGGGTCTCCAAATTTTTTACAAAAAGTGTTTTTCATCGGAGATACATACGTATATAAAATTTAAAGAAAATCGGGTTAATTTTTTTTTAAATTCTGGGGCCCCACGACCCCGGGACCCATGGTCTCCAAATTTTTTACAAAAAGTTTTGTCTATCGGAGAGACACATGTGTATTAAATTTGACGAAAATCGGGTTAATTTTTTTAAAAAAAGTTATGGGGCCCCACGAACCCGGCCCCGGGGTCACCAAATTTTTTACAAAAAGTGTTGTCTATCGGAGATACACATGTGTATTAAATTTGACGAAAATCGGGTTAATTTTTTTAAAAAAAAGTTATGGGGCCCCACGAACCCGTGCCCGGGGTCTCCAAATTTTTTACAAAAAGTGTTGCCTATCGGAGATACACATGTGTATTAAATTTGACGAAACTCGGGTTAATTTTTTTAAAAAAAAGTTATGGGGCCTCACGAACCTGGGCCCGGGGTCTCCAAAATGTTTACAAAAAGTGTTGTATATCAGAGATACACAAGTGTATAAAATTTGAAGAAAATCGAGTAAAATTTTGTAAAATATTTGTAGGGGAGCCCACCGATCCAAATTTTAATAGAAAGTGTTGTCATCGGAGATATGCATGTGTGCAAAATTTCAATAAAATCGGGCTATGGGAAGTGGGTTACAAATTGATCGCAAGATTCCATGACACACAAATCCACAAACAAACAAACACAGAAACCCACAAACCCACGGACAAGTGAAGTTAAAAATGAACGATTTTTAATTGAAATAATAAATTATACAGTTATGTATTTAATGTAATTTAAATTAAAATGTAAACCTTTGTTTTTATAAATAGTCAAACACTGACTTGCCCAAGTCCGTTGTATCACTGAATGTTCTTGATTATTTTTTTATGTTGCCAATTGTATCCTTAAGTAGCCCCACAAGAAATAATCACATGTTGCTAAGTCAGTTGATGAATAAATGAAATTAGGATAACCAAATGATATGTTGATTTGTTGAAGAAATGCCTGTGTTTATTTTGCCGTAAGTGATGGAGCCGAGTCTTGGTATCCAGCTACCACTTGGATATAAGCGTGTCGAATCTTTGATAAATGGTTTTAAACAGTTGGTTATGTAGAAATCTGCATTTTTTGTAGTACCTGGCGCAAGAAAAATGGGTACTGTTGCGCCTTGGTTTGCTCGCGACTCAAATATTGGACACTTCTTTGGTCATCGGCATTTGTTAAATTAAACCAATCTTAATTAACTGTAATATATTTCTTTCATCACCTTTTAGTAGTCGCTAAAGGTCCAGACCAGGCACCAACGGTCGCCTTTTAGTGACTGTTTGCGCAGATTAATTGTGACGCTTCGGCTTCTTCAAAACCACAAGTTCCAAATTTTTCTCTAGAGTATATTTCATGACTCCAACCTTTGTTTTAGAATTGTTTTGTGAAATGTTTCTGTGTCGGTGATTGGAGTTTTACCATTTTTCGGAAATTTGAAATTTGGCGTTTTGACAAAGATGATTTTAATACCAGATTTTTATTTGGCTTATTATTAGTTCTCATTAGCGGTGTATCATTTTTTTATAGTTCCTTAGTGTACCTTTTAAAATATTAAACCGCACTTTTATACAATATTTTATAATTACTGAAAAAATAACGTTTTCCTTTAAAAATTTGAAAAAGAGGAACTGCTGCTCATTTGTCAACGCCTTGATGAGACACTGACATTTAAAGTAAAATTCTTTTTGGAATATTCAGTTGTTTTGATGCGTCTTTCTTACATATATTCTACCTATAAAGGGACTCTGAGTTATTTGTATTTAAATTCGTTCACATTAATTTTTATTGAGCCGAGACTCTATTGTATAAAGTTGAGGGAACAATGCTCTCTAAGTTCATACAGATACTAGCTTACACATACGATAATGAAATCATTGATAGTAACACAAGAGCTCTACACGAAAATGTTATCTGGATTAGAGGAAAACAAAGACAGTGCTTTGTAAAAAGCACCCAGGTTTTTTTTTACAATGTACACACGCTATAGGGATTTGAGAGGAGGAGAGGAAAAGATGAGATGTCTTTAAACTCTTAGCTGCGTTCGAGAAAAATTAAGGAGCCTGAAAAGCGGAAATTTCACTGATTTTCACTTACAAAAGAATTTCCTGTTTCGTTTAAATTCAAAAATTACATTTTTTTTAATAACAAAAAAAATTGAATTAAAATCAGGAGAATTTCGCAGTAAAGAAGAAACACTAAATAGTTGGGCAATATTTTGCTCCAAGCTATCTTTTTTATGGCTTTTTAATAAATTGTATTAATTAATGTCTTATTTTAAGATATTATGGTTAATCCGTAGTAGAATTTCCGTGATAGACGTCCTCACAATTTATACTTGATATCAACTGAATACCGCGGCCATCAAAGTAAATTTAAATTTCGTCTCCAACCCCTAACTGTGCAGATCGTCGTTAATAGTAAATTATACTCGTAGTCCACCCAAAGGTCCAATAAACCGATATCTTGTTCTGCAGTTATTCTTAAGTTCCAAAACTTAAAGCTGTTATTTACTTTGTATGACCTGTTATTCTTGAGAAGAGGTAGCAATTTTCACACAACCTTTTACATTTTCTATCATAATTTTCCATGTTTCAAAGAAAACGTATTATGAATTTAAAACTCATAAATCGTTTGACCTAATAAAAATGCAATTTTTTAAATTTACTTAAATTTAAATTTAAATTAAAATTACAATTTCAATTTTTATTAATTTTTTTAAATTGCCAGACTAGAAACAGGCTATAGAAAAGTCCAATATAATGTATATTGTCCAAATGCTTATCCATTTTTATTAAAAACTTTTATTTTACTTGACTTAACCCCTTTTTGTCTGTATTTTCGACTATTTTGAGGTTCTTTTTAACCACCTTCCACACGATGTGTGAGTACCTTAGTCCAAAATAGGATTTTTTTATTCTACGTGAGACGCGTTTAAGTCCAAAATAGCATTTTTTATATTCCGTGTGAGACGGTTGTCTCGAATCGCGTGTGGCTCGTGTGATTGGTAGAGATAGCACCATTTTCTCGTTTTTTGAGGTCTTTTTTAACCAGCTTCCGCACGATCTAGAGGACAGAAATCTGGTGAGCGGCCCAATGTCAAGGAGCACTTTTGCTAACCCGCGTTAGAAGCGTTTTTTTTTTGTTAAAGCTCCTTAAAACTATCCCAAAAACTAGCTCATTTAATGATTTATGAAGCTTGAGCAATTCATTAGGAAAATTTTCTAAAAAAAAATTATTGATTGAAACGCAATTCGAGCACACAAGTTCTTAGACAGTTTGAATAAAAAATGTTATGCTAAAGCTCTGTGAAATCAATAAATTCTTAAAACCGGTCATTAATAAACAATTGCTACTTAAACGCTTATTGCCATGAAAAGTTCACTTCCACGTCGTAAATTTTTAATAATCTACTGAAAAAATACATAAAGTTTCATATCGAACTAATCAACCCACTTGTATCACGCGCTCTGAAATTATGGGCGCCCACCAGTCACTATCGAAACTTACATACAGCGGAACTTCGTAGTTATCTGAAAATAAATTCATATTTTTCAAATTATATTAAAGCCCCTCATCTGTGATGAAGATAGTAATGCCTAACTGTGCTGTAATATGAAGCAAAAATCAACATAAAGTTTGAATTTTATGAAGTCACATGAACTTCGTCGTTAAATATGTAGAGATTCGATGATGTGAATGACAAACTGCAGGTGGAAGGGTGCTGATTTGTACTTTTTTTTTTGTACCGTAAACTCGCGGTTGTAGAGAAACCACGATGAACATGACACGGAAAGATGCGGAGCTATACGAGAACCTTGTTTTATGTGAATTTATGTATTCCGTCTGAAGGGAAAAGCAAGACATGGGAAATATTAGAACCTAAGACGATCTTAAGATGTTGAAGGGATATACAGAAAAAATGTAAAAAGTTTTTTACTTTGGTCAGACGAAATCATCTAACCAACTCTGACAACTTTCTTCGAGCAGATGCGGGTCTGAACAACTGAAAAACTTTGTCATAAATTTTTGATTTATGTTCAAAAAATATTCTGAAAAAGGATAAACAGAGCAGCATTCGCATTAAAAATTCTCAGTATATATATGACATTGAGTCCTAAGATTCTAAGTGGAGCGGAGAATGTCTGTGTTTTTCACAACATATTAAGTTTTTTTAGTGATGCTACGAGAAACAAAAAATGGCAAAATGTAAGAAAATACTTCTACAGGTTTTCTCCTTTTAAGTGCAGGTGCAAATTAAAAATGAAGAGAAATTGAAATCAGAAATCAGTTAATGTCCACAAACTATTTGTCACCTACCGAAATTTATAATTTTCCTACCCATACATAGGTACAAGTGGTGACGCGCCACCCCAGAACCCAGACCAACAAACAATTTACCGTAAATTACTACGCCATATTTCTCTATAACGGTCATTCAATTCTCCTACTTCACCAAACATTGTCAGTCCGTCATATGAGCTAAGTCATAGTTTTTGTTTTAAGTGATTTTTTGTGATAACAGGGGTGCCCTTTGGCGTGCACATTTTTTCTATTTTTTTCATTTAGATTCAAAATAGTTCAATAACTTAATGGTATCTTTCGTTGAAGAAAAACGTTCGAATGTGCTTGTCAGTCGAACTATACATAAAACGCCGTTTGCAAACAAGTTTGCCTTGATAACTATGAACACACGAGATATTTTAAACAGCTCTAATGATCCTGTTTATAATATTATGTTTCGATATGAATAAAGAAGGATAACTTAAACACAGGCACATTATTTACGTTGTTATATTATCTTTTGGAATTTAATTTCATATTAACACTATTTTTAAAAGTTTTTGTTGTATGCACATAATCACTTTACACCAGCGATATTCGATGATATTCCACTGGAGCAATTGACTAGATGAGGCATAGCCGCTGACAAATAATTTATACGTTCAGCTATTCCGACATCTTGCCAATTTACCAATCGAGATTAGGGAATAATCTTGCAACAACCGACCACTCCGAGCGATAACTAAGCGAAGACTGAGGCTGCGATATTGATGGAGCTCGTAACTTTTCACCAGGTGCAAGCATTTTCAACCGCGCACCGTTGCATAGGCCCTCGCACAGTTCGTGTTTAACATCAAAAGATTCATTTATTATCACATTGGTAACTGTTACCAAACTATTTAGCACCTCCAGAAGTACAAGTTGCCAAAGCCAAATTAACTGACGGCTTAAACTCACACTTATAGAACTACTGCAACAACTTGTAGTACAATGAGTTGTTGTTTCAGGGCCTCCTAACTAGGAAGTTTACATCTTAAGCTGAATTAAAGTTTTAGGGAATATATGCGCCACATACTCGCACCGGTGGAATCGTTTACATACTCATGTTAAGTACTTGGTCCAAATAGAAAGAAAACCAGAGGATTAGAGCTCCATATAAACAGATCAATTGGCAAGTAGGTGCTAATGAAAAAATTGAACACTTACCTATATAAACACCATTGAGCAATGAACAAGTACGAGTTCATGGAAGTAAGCGGAAAAAATGCACTGCAATGAAATTGTTATTTTGAACTCTATAATGTGATGGCATTATGAGCTTAGTCATTAGCTTTGAGCCGCCTAAAAGAAAGCTGTAAAATATATGTTAGTTCAGTCAATGCATCCGTTTGCTTACGAAACTCGAATTATTATTAAAATCATTCGTTTAACTTCTTACATAAAAGAACCTCTCTGATATTGATTCAGCTATGGACTACGACCAACTTCAACGCTTGCACGGCTCTTATTGAAACATTTATACGACTTGTAAACTATTGTTCTATTCGCAAAAAAATGCCTGAAGCAACATGAAACTTTTCCATTTATTATTTCATTTTAAAACAAAATTGAATGCCAACTCATTGTTGCCAGGTTTTTGAAAATTATTGTCCCCCATATAAATGAAAATAAAAATGAAAATTACAAATTTATTTTAATTGCTACGTGGTCATATAATTTTTAAATTCTCTATATTAACTTCGCGTGCCCGTGTGTTTGTTTGTTTGTTTGTCATTGAATCTTGCGAAATTTCAACCCACTTTCCGAAGTTCGATTTCATTGAAACTTTGCACACATGCATATCTCCGATGAAAATACTTACCATTGGCCCCTCGTGCCTCGGGGTCGGGGGGCTCCCATACAAATATTTTACAAAATTAACCCGAATTTTATATACATGTGTATGATGGACAACACTTTTTGTGCAAATTTTGGAGACGTCGGACCCCCAATAGAATTTTTTTTTAAAAAATTAACCCGATTTTCATCAAATTGTATATACATGTATATCTCCGATGGACAAAACTTTTTGTAAAAATTTTAGAGACCCAGAAATCGTAAGGCCCCATACAAATTTTTTTAAAAAATTAACCCGATTTTCTTCAAATTGTATATGCATGTATAAATCCGATGGACAAAACTTTTTATAAAATTTTTACAGTGAAAGAGCCCTGAGGACCATATAAAATCTTTTAAAAATTTGCCTGATTTTTAACACATGGGTACCTCCGATGGACAAAACTTTTTTTAATATTTTTGGAGTGAGGCCCGATTTTTTAAAAATAAGCCCGATTTTCTTCAAACTTTAAACACATCTATATCTCCGATGGACAACAAATTTTGTATAACGGGCATTGAGGATCGAGGGGTGGCCTTAAAAAATATTAAAAATTAGCCCGATTTATTCAAATTATAAACACATGTGTATCTCTTATAGACAATACTTTTTGTAAAATTTTTGGAGTGAACGGTCCCTGAGGCCCGAGGGGGGCCCATAATTTTTTTTTAAAAATGAGCCCGATTTTCTTCAAATTTTAAACACATGTGTATCTCCGATGACAACACTTACTATTGAAAGTTGGAAGTGATCCCATACAAATGTTTTACACATGTGTATTTCCGGTGAGAACAGTTTTTATAAAAATTTTGAAATTAAGGGACTATAATATTAATTTTTTCCAAAGTCATGGGTTTTTTTTTTTTTTTTTTTTATTTATAAAGTGTATTCTTGCTTGATTCTTCTTGCTATTCTATTCTATTTGCCTAAAAATACATTTTTGGGTTTGCGCCTATATGATTTGAACTCGCTATCGTCAACATTGGCTGATGATGATGCCTCACTGGTTTGGAATACATTGCGTGTTACTTGAAGTAATGAACAAGTGCATTCTCGTAAACGATAGACGTGGCATCTACGTGTAGACTCGGCTAACCTTACAGTATCTTGGCCTGCCATGCTAGTAATAGAGGGGTTAATACCTGGCTCCTGGCAAACAGGAAATCAGGAAAAAGAGTTGTGGTACAGAAATATCTAACTCATTACTTTTGAGATCCCAAAGTTTCAAGAAAGTCACGTTCGCTTTATATAGGTTGACCTGTGGACAGACTCAGCTAAAAACTTGAGCAAATTCGTGTATGCATATTTGCAAATTTAATTAATGGTTTACAGGGATTCGGGAAGGGTATTTTGCAGTTTGCCAGAGCCGGACCTAAAAGCTGCAGGAACTGGAATGGTGGTGCATTAATTTCACGCATACGCGAGACCGTAAGCCATTCAAGTTTTTCAGTTGCCACTTCAATCAATAATAAACCAATCATAAATCTTTAGTTTTAGTGATATTTTTATTCAATGTCTTCTCTTCGATTTTAGATTTTTTCACAATAGTGTTTTATATTCACATAAGGCTGTTTATACGGTGAGTGAATCTTTAAATACATTACAATAAATGAAATCTAAGTCTCATTTTCAACCTAATTCTACTGTAATTAGTAATACGAGTACATACTCGATACTTTTTTTTCGATACCAAGTACTTTTGGCATCAATACTTTTGGTTGCGATGCCAAATCGAAAAAAATACTTGCATGTAATGGAAGTTTGTACCAAGTTGTTTTATCTTGGGGGAAAATACTAATTGCCCATTCACTGGCTGATTTCAATTTCTTTAGCAAGAGAGTCACATATAGTTTCCTCGTTCATTTTGAAATCGGTTTCGCAATAATCAATAACTAATTAATTTATTTGCCTGGTTTTCGCATCTGTGTGATGATTTGCAGATGTTCGTAGACATCTACATCTCTACCTCTATCAATTTCCTTCAATTCATATTAGAAGGGTGGAAATACCTTGAGCACATGCCGTAAAGTCCTTTGACCTTTAACGAGAACTTGAACGATTCTGCTATGCATTTCTCTTATGGTAGAACCAAACTTTTTATTAAATTGATCGCTTTCTGATCACGTTTGTGATTTGTCTACACAAATCGTTGATGAGTGGTGTTAGGCGTGGTAGGCGTTAGTGAACTGGTGCATAGGAGGGGGATGAAAAGTTTTTATTGTGCCAATTATTGAAGAACCGACCTGAATTGTTTTGTTTTGCAATTTATTGGAAAAAGTTCTTGTGTTTTTTGTGTTTCTATTTCCATGTTTTTCAGATTTTCTTTTTTTTTTGTTATCGATTTACATGGCAACATGAGAACATGGTCAGACATTAGAAACTGTGTTTTACAAAGCAAAAGTTTTTGCAAATGAATCCTTTTTTGATCAAGTTCACAAAAAATGCAAATTATTACTCGAATTGGATATAGTCTTACAATATAGAGCAATACGGACTTACTTAAGTCCTTGCCTATTTAATAGTTTTATTATGTTTATTGATGAATACCATAGCCCATATGGAAGACACTGCGCGATAAAAAATCTATTTTTATCTTAGGGTGTATTTACTCTAAGACAGTGGCAGAATTTCTCAACTTTGCTGTCAAGCTTTTTTTCTTATGAAAAATGCGTCTCCTTAACCAAAGTATTGATAGGCGTTCACAGAGAATATGCTCGGATTACTCATCATCTTCCGAGCATAATCTACATTCCGTCTCATCCTAATGATTTCCCTATTTCAATTAAGGACTTCCTTATAGGAGAGGGCCTGATTAATTACCTTAACCCCGGGACGTTTTTCCCATGGTCCAGATGAACTTTGTGTTCCCAACAATTTATCAGTGCTGTGGCGGCAGTCCAGTTGTCACCACAGTAGGGTTCAGATCCTATGAACTCTGATTCCGAGCCAGCCCTATCTAGTTCATCTGGAGATTCGTTAGCCTGCAATTCCCTAATGACCAGGGACTCAACTTAGTTTCACTCTGTTGTGTCTGGTAAGATATTAACCAGACCTTTAGCGTCCAGTGCAGGAACACCACTGCACTGGGTTGGCCGGTCCAATATTTTTACCTCAAATATCCTGCCGCAACAGTAATCCTTGACATCAGGCATGTGCGCATGGCATCCGTTATAGCAAGATAGGGAACACTTTGTAGCTTTTGAAGCTTAGTTGCCGTTGTCCGTTCAATAGCTTTCGACAACAAACGATGGCCGCGTACGTGATAATAGGTAACAGCATAATTGTATACGTCAAATGTATCATTTTAGTTTTAAGACCCCAAGTTCTGCCATTGAGGCGCCTACTGGCTCACAAGGCCTTAGTCAATGATGACGCCGAGATATTTAACCTACTGGAATAATCTAACGTAGTAGCTTTGATGATGATAGGCCCCAAACTGGCAAGTATTCTTTTCGTGAAAAGCACTAGAATGGTTTTGCAAGGATTGATGGATAGTCCTTCTCTCCTGCACCATTCTAAAACGTGTAGTAGAGCTTCTTGCATGATACCAGTGATAATCGTGGAGGGTTTACCACTAATAAAAAACGCCAAAATGAAGAGCGACTAGAAGATTGCCAATGATTAGTGACCATAGAAATGGAGAAAGCACTCCTCCTTGAGGACGTCCCTTAACTGCAGTCACAGTTACAGACACTCCTCCCTAGGAGGAGTTAATACCTCTACTTTCAAGCATGGCACTTATCTAATGACTGGTCGAGTCTTCGATATCACTGCTACTGGTTTCCCTTGACCTTTGAACTTTTGAGCGTGCTTTTCCAGAGGGCTATGCCGGCAGTAAAAAGACATTGCAGGAGTAACGCTGACTTACTGAACTTAACAATGTATGAGCGGAATGTTAAAGCAGTCACACTCCATCAAGAGGATTGTTAATTTATCTAGACTCTTGAGAAAATAATAGTTTAAGCTTCAAAGGACATGGTGACTTATTGTGCTAGATTGACAAACTGTAGCACTCATTTGGAGGAATTTTCGCTTAATGCAAACATGTAATTTATGTAGAGGGTTTCTAAATTGGAACGCCTCATTTTTCCAATAAGGTGTCTATGCATGAGGTTAGCTGCGGTTTGTTGTACTCTTCTGCCACTTAAACATCGAAAATTACACGCTTCAACAACCTTTGAAAATTAGCCTATTTATGGCTCTTTTCTCATTTGGATTGGGTGATATTTCGTCGACGATGTGAAGAATGTCGACCTTCAATACTTCAGTACATTCAGGCTTGTTCGCATAGACATATGAAACTTAGTAACGCCACGAAAAAAAATCTAGTAACATTAAACCTCATTATGTCGGAGGCCACAGTTGACTGGACGATTTCTTGAAATAGCGTAACCATTTAACAGCAAATGTGTCGAATTAAAATATAACATTTTTCGGTAAAAATCGTCGTTTTCTTCCATTGTTTACAAAGTTGCAGAAGCGTATAGTCGCAATAAATGGTCGGTTGGCTTTAATTATTGCACAAGATAAACTTCTTATGAATGTAGCGCCAAATTACGATTCAAAATACGCTATGTAGTGCCGTACGATACGTTTAATTCTATAAGATACGAACGTCTTAAAATGGACAAATTTTGGTCGTTGTCAATACTTTTTGCGGTGATATTGGCTTCACTTCGGGCAGGTCAAGAAGATATTTTTTTTTATTACTTAAGATATGAACTAGAAATTAAGTGACAAATTGAGTACCATTAAATGTTTACTTCTTCTTCTTTGGACAAACTACGCAAATTGTTGCTTTAATTAAAGCATTAAATAGGCGGATTAAAATTTCGTAGCTTCTATGTAGTGTCTGATGTTACTTTGGCGCTGTCGCGTCTTCAGCTATTGCAACACTATGTAGTCACTTTCATCTCTAAAATCGCGCTGGCGTAATGCTGTTTCAAATTTTTCCATTGCATCAGGTTAATCTTCCATCCAATACACAAATCCTCCCTTGCTTAAACTCATTAAAGAGTAATTTTACGTACATAAAGCTCCCATGGTTCCCGTCCATCTTATTGCCACACAATCTGCTAAGACGTTTTGTGTTGGCACATGATGTCACAACTGAAGGATTCAAACCCACAATATTATACCACAAAACCGTCTTAAAAATACGCAGCTGTCTCACACCGGAGAGATTTATACGGTTTTTGGTCGTAGTCTCTGAAGAATTCAAGCCTTCTGCGTCCCGGCTGACTGTTAAGAAATGAAAATTAACCAAGGGATAAATTTCGCACATATATTTTTGTGTAGAGGTATATTTACGCCTAGGACAAATAATAGTATCACCAGAATTGTTATCCTTCCTTCTACAACAAACCACTTGGGGTAGTTACTATGAAAATTAATAGAAAGATGCTATGCAATGCACAAAATATCACTGCATGGGAAAAAATGGTTACAAAAATTATGCAAACTGAAGGCGAATAAAGTAGCTAGTATGAAATCCTAGGAAAGGGTAGACAAAGAGACATCGACGAACACCACTTTTACCAATTCGTGAACATGACTCGCATTTTTGCATTATTATAAGTTTCTTTTGCAGCCATTTTTTTTTCTGTCAGACGGTTTTATTTAGAACATTGCATGGAATGATATATGAATAGATAAAAATTTGACAATTTGTTTTGATTGGTTGTGCAGCGATACATTAAATTCAAAGGTTTAGGGTTTGAAAAAATATTTTCTTAAATATTTTTCTTAAAGTTTTCATTATATTTTTTATGGTGTAACAAAAATGGGTACATACCATAGTAGTTCAGATTTATTATGCGTTTTTCTTTGCCCATTTTAGAGGCATTTCAAACACTCGAAGGATACCGGTTCGAATACTCACTGCACTGATCATTTAGATTATAATATTCCTTAGAGTTATGTATCAATTGATCGTTTTAAGTTCATTTCTTAAAGCAGGAATCCTACATTTTGTGCAGCTATCCCAACATTTGCCACATTCTTTTTTATCATCAACACGTGATGGTTTCAAATTGCCGATTTCATCCAAAGGATATTTTTGGCATTGCCGCCGATTCGACAAATGTGATTCGCAACGCCAAACGAAATGAAAGGATTGAAGTTTGATTGAATTTAAATTGGCTATAATAGGATCCTATCGTTGATGTTCAGGGGTATACAAAAAAAATAGGTTTACGGCTTTCGAAATTGATTGAAATGCGGAAATCTGGATAGACGGAAGAGAGTGAGGAAAGTTATTTGTGATTTGTGCGCATTTCATCATTAAATGAGGATTTAGGAAGCTGCTCTGGTTTTTTGTTTGTCTCGCTGAATCCATTTTGTTTCCATTTTTATTGCAATTTGTTTTACATTATTTTTATTTGCGTTTTACATTTAAAGTTTCCATAATTACATATTATATTGTGCCTTCACTGCTTACTTAAATATATCGTTTTTTTAACGTTGATTACATTCTATCTAACTGACAACATTGTTTAACATTTTAATATTTTTCTTTTCAGTTTCTTAGTTGCAACAGGACAAAATGAATCAAAGTGAGAAGCAGAACTAATAAAAATTGTCCTCATACATACATAAATACCACATCATTCCTCCAAGGATACAATAACTGTATAGTCCATCATCATCACGAGTGTCCACGAGTGCTTTCCAACAAAATGTTCCAACATAGAGCATGGCGATGGCTCCTGCTGACGTTAATCCTACTTAAGCAAGCCCAAAGTTTTTGCCCATCGAAATGTCATTGCATAGGCGGTGATGCCAACAGCCGGGCGTACTGTGTGGATGCCGCACTCGAAAATGTTCCCATTCAGCTGAATCCTGAAACGAAATATATCAATTTGACGTTGAACAAAATACGAAATCTTGAATATACTTTATCCTTCTATGTGAAGCTGGAGGTCCTCGATTTGTCGCAAAACATCATAGAAACGCTCGGCTCAAAAAATTTCGAATACCAAACTGAAATGCGTACACTGAACTTGAGTCGCAATTCGGTGAGCAGCCTGATAAAGGACGCCTTCAAGGGGCTCAGCAATTTATTGCTACTCGACTTGAGTCGCAATCGAATCGAAGTCATCCATCCGACGGCAATGAACGATCTAACGTCACTCATCGAGCTCGATCTGACAAACAATAATATTGTCAGTTTGGAAGATGGCTGCTTCCGGAATATGATTTCGTTGGAGATTCTGATGTTTAAAAATAATCAATTGTTGGATGTGCCTGCGAGTAATTTGATGAATTTGCATTCGCTGAAGTCGCTCGATTTGTCAGATAACCTTGTAGAGTATGTTCGAAATGACAGTTTCGAGGGTCTTAAGGAACTTGTCATGTTAAGTTTACGGGGGAATGTCATCTCCGAATTAGATTTGGGCTCATTCGATGGACTGGTGTCTCTGAAGAATATGGATATTGCAGACAATAACTTGACGGTAAGTATGTGCCAATATTGTTGTGATGGTACAATTGTTTTAAAATGCTTTGTTTAATGCTGCTAACTTAGTGGCTGGTGCTGTGCTAACTGAACGCAGGATTTCTATAGATAAACTGTCGGATTTTGTATTTTCGAAATGTGCGAAATTGTGAATTTTGTAGTCCAAGATAAAGACGATTAGACGATCTATTAGCGATAAAATCCTTTTTATCCCGGAAAGTATCATTAAGGGATAAATATAGCCAATATTTTCATTATAACTGCAAGTCACTCAAGCTTAATTAATAGTGACAAAAATAAAGAAGCCCTAGATAAATAAATTAGACGATCTATTAGCGATACAATCCTTTTTATCCCGGAAAGTATCATTAAGAAAGGGATAACTAATGCCAATATTTTAATTATAAATGCAAGTCACTCAAACTTCAGGTCGTAATAGTTAGTGACTAACAATATTCAGAACTACTCCTCCATTTGATTAATGCCCTTAAAGAATTACTAAAGTAGTAGTTGTCTGAGGTTTGATTACACGACTTCTGAATGAAAATGTTTCTGATTGCTTGCCGTTATTACATTTTTCCTAAGTACACCTTAGGTTTATTATTCTTTTTGTCGACTGGTGACCTAACCAGCTTTTGTCATTTCACGAGGTCGCATAGCTCATTAAAAAAAGCTTAATCGTGTTCTATTTTGTGCAAGTGTTTTAACCTTACTCCAGGCCAAATTTCACGTAAGACCGTTTTACGCTACGTTTTTTTTTGGTCTCTGTAACCTTGGCGATTCCATTCCAACGCTATCCTCGTTATGTGTCTCCTTAAACCTTTTCATCGTTTGTCGAATCCAATTCTGTTTTCTGTGCATAATTATTATGTCCTTCGTTCAATTCTCACAGTTCTCTGTATGTACCTATTTCAGGTCAGAAAATTTTTGAGGGTACTGGTTTCCACGTTCATATCGGTACCCCCATCTTTGGTAAGGTAGCTTCCAAAGTAACAAAAATATATATTTTTTTACACCATTTGCTGCTAGACTACAGGCTGCTGTGGTGTTAATTCGGAATAATTTTGCATTGCTCACGTTTATTTTTAGTTCAGCCTGCCTATTAGTTCCAACTGGGCTTAGTATCACCTCATTTTAAGCTTTGTTTTTGGTAAGAAGGTAGACGTCTCCCTTGAGACTCTACAGTATCTTCTTTTGATCGCGGTTTGCTCGTTTACACTACTCAGTCAAGGACAGCTGTAAACGAGAGTGGTGATGCATTCTTGTTTTACTTTAATGTGAACATAAATGGAGCGCCGAATTTTCCACGATGCATCACTATGTAGCAGGCTTGTCAGTGATTTTATTATGACCATTCGCTTTGTGTCACTTCCTACAAGCAGGCAAATACTTATGAGAAAATTTTTGCGTTACTGGACATTCGGACATTCAACAGGTTTTTTCTTTCCTTCTGTTTTTGTGTAATTTAGTTATTAAAGGTACACTAGTTGTGTACCTGACGTTGCCCGGTCGCCCCACCATACTCCAACCGACCACACTCATCAACCAACCATTCCTTCAGCACAACTGTATCGGTAACAATCGACTGATATAATTAAATAAAATTAAAACTCATTTTATATGGAAAAATTTTTTTTTCCTTCTAACATTCACAATTGACGACGAATCTAACTCAAGATATAATCTGCAAAACTACAGCCATATATCTATCTATCCTATGAAAATACCGCTTTGAAATTGAAGCCGTCTAGATATCCACAAAAATGTCATTAGTTTGGTTATTAGTTATTTAATTTTACACAAAGTAAGTAAGTTTTGTCTTATTTCATGACTGTAGGTTATAGTAGACCCTCTTTCACCCTCAATAGAGTGCTAGGGATGTAAAATCTTAATATAAGCCACCGTGGTGGTAAGCAAAAGACCGGGTTCATGTGTGCGTGTAGCAAAGCGCCCGAGATAACAGTAAGTGCCTTTATAATTGTAATGTTTGTCTTCAAGTAATGGTGTGTATATGTTCCTTCGACGGATTTTTGTTTTCGAAATTATTCTTTATGCAGCTTCCTATGCTCTGCAGGAGGATATGTTTTTGTTGATACTTTCCAATTTGAAACTCTAACCCGACATGATAATATTTGGCGCAACACGTAAGGTCTAAAGTCGGGCTTCTCGTAACCATCTGTGGTATTTTTGAACACAAATGGAAGTGACCTTCAATTTGAAAGCCAAATCCGAAAGGAGAATTGAGACAGCTATTCTCAGTTGTGCTATTAACATATTCACTATCCTTTTCACTATTATACTTCTTTCACTTGACAAACTTCTACTGATCCCGCTACTGCAACAGCTTATAAAAACTTCCCACAATACCAATCCAGAATAATGCAGAAAAAGTTAGACCTTTTAAAGCTGTCAAAAAACTTAAGCATTGCAATTATTCGGAAGTAATCACGTTACCCTCAACAGCTGGGGCACAAAAAAATGTTCACACTAGATTTATTTGGTATAATTTTTAGCTGTCCAATAAGCAGCGCGATACAGTGTGCAGTATTAGTGCCAGGACATCCATCGCAAGTTAGGCACGTATTATACGTATGTGAGGAAGTCTCCTGTACTCAGAGACGTTACTTATACTTACAAAATTAAGTACAGGATACAAAAAAAAAGAACTATTTTCCCTCATCTTCTCTTACACTATTCAAGGTTTATTTGTATACAATACAGATAGATACATCTGCTATCTTCTAGAATGCATGGGTCTGATAAGGACTTTCTTGCATGTGAAACAAACATTATTGTTTCTTGTTGGGATGATTCGTACTAAAACGTGGCGCTTAAAGTCCAGGGTGGTTGTTGTGTAGGTGATAAACCAGAACTTCCTCCTAATAACAAACAAACTACTCGTTCACACAAAACAGTACAGGGGAAATGAACAAGCAAGGATGTGCGAAACGATAATCGCCTTACATCCTGTTCTACTATATTCAAAGCTGGATGCAATTCAAGCTCCTAGCTACGTACGAGTACATACGTATGTATAGCTAGCGACCACTTCCGGCAGACAACACCGAGACCGTGTGGCAAAAATTGATAACCATAACTCAAAGCATAGCATATGCATATAATGCTGCAGCTGATGATTTTGCCCTTTACAAATGCAGACAGAGATGTACAGCACACGTACTCGAACGGTTTATAGATTACAGGAAACTTCGTCCACGCAACACTAACAAAGCTGCGGTTTGCTCGCCAATGGGAATGAGTGGAATTTTTGAGTTTTTTGGTTTTCAATCAAATTGAAGTTTCTGTTGGTGCGGCTAGTAAAGTTTAGATTAAAATTGCTCATTCATTGATCTGCAGCGGACTTTAATCCATTAGTTCGGCATCAGATGTTCTTAATTCACAAGAACTCGCATCTTATGACAACTCTATTTTCTACCTACCTTCATTCACTGGAATTGTACGATTCGTACAGCTGAATGTTCCAGCCAGGAATATGGATACTTAGCCCACCTACCACATTTCCAATCTCCCACCACTCTCCCCGCAGGACTACCGTTATTTATTATATTGCGGGGCTGGTTAGCTGATTATTCTATGCCTTCTGAATTTGCTGCTGCTGCTGATCGCCTTATTTTTCGATTCTTTGCAGATCATTTTGAACATTCATTATGAATCCACTAATTTCCATCCACTTGTCCTCTGATCACAACATGTCTTCTAGAATGAATTGTGCACTTGGCAAGCTGCTTCCCAATTCTCTAAAGCGTCTGCAATGGAACAATGCTCTTTGTCCGGAAAATTTGGGCAGGATGGCGAGTTATCCTGTCCAAATCGATGTAGGTATTTACGATATTTGTCAATAAACTAGAAGGCCTGCATGCCTTGAACATGTAAGGCCTGTTTTGAATAACCGCTTTAATGCTTTGTTAGATATGTCATCGTATCAAGGAGCCTTGCTGACGAGCTCATCTACTGTTATTCTGGGAATGCCTTCTGTGCTAATTCCTCTTATTATTTTGCACATAGTATATGTCCGTGCCGGCGCACGGATCTTCTGTCTTGGATGCAGCTTTTCATTCGGCGTCAAGCTGTATATTGGCTGCTTCCTTTTTAACATAAGCGTGTCTTTAAGTCAGGGAGAGTTGTAATTTCTAATCACTTCCTTTGCCTTCTCATCGTTAAGGCTGATAGCCGATTCCATCATAAAGAATTTTGATACTATCAATCGCATCAATCAATGAATGATAGATAGAACGCCTTTTTCCATCTTCCAGCATTTATACCAGCCCTTTGTTCTGCTCCCCTAATTTTTGAAAGTCAGATTTTCTGGTGCTTGCTGCCTTTACCACCTTTCTTGTTTCCGGTGACTCACGCCTCTGTAATGTTGGGGTAACTGGTAACTTCACCTTTGATCTCCATATGAAAGAGTTTCTCTTCTTTTTCAAATTCGTCGACTACGACTTCATGTGGCTTGAGTTTAGAAAGTAGCGTATGGCGCATGTCATGTGTGTAAAAGTGTTTTTTCTCGACTTCTTTGAGAGCCTTTTTAGCCAACGTTTACACGACCTAGAGTGTTAAAAATTTGTGAGCAGTTTAGCCTCATGGTTCATTTCTGAGAGCTCGCGTATGACACGTGTCGCTAGTCGCGTGATGCATATAAATGTATTTTTTTTTCTATTCCATTGAGCTCCTTTTTCCATATTTTACACGACATAGAGAGCTGAAATTTTGTGAGCAGCTCAATCTGATGGGTCAGTTCTGAGATCCAGTGTGTAACGCTTGTCGCAAGATGATTTTTATGATGATATGATTTTAAAAGTTTGTATCTGAAAAATAAAGTTTTTTTACATTGACTTGTTACAATGTTACAGTTACAAGTGAAAATATATTTGCCAATATGTATGTCAATGGCAGTAATGGATTTATAGAATATCCGAGCAAATGATGATAAAGGATTTTGCCATTTACGCCCTTATTTAATTCATGTTAAGCCATGTATTATGCTGTAGAAAACCGCGGAATATTCTCCTTATTCCTGAAATTGTGCAGATTTTCGCATTTCCCCAATAGAAATCCCACAAGAATTTATAAAGAAACATCATCTGACTCCTCAACGCCAGATCAACATACACGACGGTGCAGGAATTTGTACAAGATCGGTTAGTTGTTTTTTAGTGGACATTGCACATTTTTGTTCCTTAAGGTATTTCGTGAAGAATACCATTTTCCGGTGCATAGTTGAGCTATTCTTGGAAATACAAAATTCTCACGAGAATAACCCTTTTACACAGTTGGTTGAGGATATTATGATATTGCGACAAGTACAAAATACCGCATATTAGTATCTCAGTGAATACAAAATAAACAAAAGCACCACACATCATTCCTTAGAATTCTCGTTTTTCTTCATTTTGGTACACTTGGACAGTTTTCTCGTACAGATTTTCCAGAAATTCTATCTTAGTTCACATGGGTTTTCTATTCTGGGATCTCGTCTTGTGGGTTATTGTGCTTTATGTATGCAAATATTCCAATACTTCATCAAATTGTCTGGTGTATCTGATGAAAGTTCATGGACATTGAAGTCCTTACGAAAACATGTACCCGACATAAACGATTTTTATCATATTATGGGCATTAAACAAAAAAAAGCAAAAAAAAAAACAAATTGCGAATTTATTCACTGCGGCATCCACCTTGTGTTTTGGATACATTTTTAAACTGGATTTATAGTAAAGCAAAATAGCGAACCAAAGTGTTTTGGTAAGCTTAAAATATTCGAATGAGATTGTAATTGCATAACAGCGCCGGAGACGGTACTTCCACTCCTCCTATCACTAAACATCTTTTCACTTACTGACTTTAAACAGTGAGCGGAATGACAATTAGCTGGTCCCTTGTGGTGTTCTGGATGCGTCAAAAGTGCCAAAAGTACATCCCTTGGAGTGACTTTTGATTATCTACAAAAGGAAGAATTCATATCTTCTGGGTAGATGGCTGAGATACTGTGATAATGGAGTGCTGTCGGGGTGAAGAACAGCACAATTATTGTTAGTTGAAAGTTTGTCCTGTCGGCACAAACTTTTTGTAAACATAAAGGAAAACATATAAGCATTGTTTTGAGTTTGGATTATCTCATCCGTGTGCCACTCCTGACTTTGTCTTTTGGTTTGAGTAAATAAATTCTTAAACAAGTAAATGTAAATGTAAATGTTTTTCGGGTACAAACTTTTATGTATACATCGACACGCGTCACGCAGTCCTTTATTATTTGGTAATAATCGCTAAAATATTTCGTTGTGAGGTCGGGCTATTTATTTGTTATTTTATTTTTTCCACGCATTACACACGCCACACGCGAGTCGTGACACGCGTCACATGCGGTTTATCAAAATTGACACCTGACGTTGAGCTGATTACAAAATTTCAACCCTGTAGACCGTGCGAAATGTGGTTAAAAAGGACCTCAAACACCGAGAAAATGGCGGCATTTCCAACCATCACACGCACCACATGCGAAACGCGACACGCGTCACAGGCGGTATATAAAAAATGTTACTTGGGACTAGACACTCACAAAATTTCATTTCTCTAGGTCATGTGAAAGGTGGTTAAAAAGGACCACAAACAATTAAACCCATCACACGCACCCCACGCGGAATATAAAAAATTCCTTTGGGACAAAATTTCAGCTCCTAGATCTTATAAAAGGTGTCGAAAATACAGACAAACTGGGTTGACCCATGTCAAGTTAAATAAAAGTTAATATCAAATTCTTGCTAGTTTCATTGCTCCACAAAGATCCCCACACACAGCTCTCCCATCTTCCTTTTGCACAGAAATTAGGTTTTTTTGAGCCCGTTCTCGCACTCACTTTGAGCATGAATCCTAAATCCTAAGTCGAAATGTTTTGGACATTGGCAAGACATCGCCGTTGGTCTACCCTTACCAAATTTTGAAAGTTTTTCAGATTATCATTCGTTTTTGAAGCTTATGGTCTTTCTGATCGAGCTTCGTCTTCATAGTTTTCAGCGCTCTAAAATGTCCTTGTGATAACTAGAAATCGTCCGTCGTTCCTTCAATTTTATTGCAATATATTGCGAATTATCTGATAGCATTTTTGTGACAAATTAAAAAACACGCTTTTTAGGAATTTAAACTCTTAATGAAACTAAAGTGTTCGTCGAAGTGGAAAGTAGGGGATGGAAGCCCTGCAGCGTAGACAGATTGCGGCGGTTGCATCTAGTCCCATTACTTTTAATTACCCGAGCAAATTTTCGAGGTTTTTTAAGGCATTTGATTGAAGGAGGAGGATGCGAGGAACAACATATTATGGATTCCGAATCGTTTTAGCTTAGAAGTAAAGATGAGCAAGGAACTACTATTTTTGGGTTCTGCATGAACTGATTTTTACTTGCAGTTGATGTGATTGTATGTATGGTGTGCTGTTTAATTTATTTTATCATTTTTCAAAACTGAATACATTCTTTCTCCCTCTCTCTCTCTCTGACCACCCAAACATTAAACTTAATAACTCATCTCATGCATATTCATTGATCCATTGAGCCGTTGAGCCATCGAACCAAATGTGATTTTGTTTGGAATATGCATTTTCGAATTTACATTTTCGCTCTGCTCGACTTGGTGCTGATCCTGCTGATGATGATGTTTTCGGTTTTCGTCTTTTTGCATTCACATCTGGAGATTGACTCACATTGAGATGGTAAAATGAATAATTCAATGGATATTTTCTTTTGATGGTAATTTTGATTTTAACATGCTCCGCAAATAAGCATCGGTCACATCGACTCGTGCTAAGTACTGCGTGTGTATTTACATATGTCTCCTTATCATGCTGACAGGAAAATAAATATTTAATAGAAAACACAGAGTTCAGGATTGATTTTATTCCATTTAATCATTTGTATAATTTAGTTTAAAATTTCCTTTAATATTCATATTAGTAGAATTTTGCTCTTCTAGTGGTGTTTCTTATCATAGCGGTAGGATATCTTTCTTTAATGAGATCTTTTTTTTGTTATAGGTTGTCTCAAAAAATCACTGAATAACCTCTTGATTTCTTTATTGTTACGGCATCTGATTCAGGAAAACGGCAATGAATTATAGGGTCCTTTGAATTTCGCCAAAATTCTTAAAAACATGCCAAAATCTTGACATAGAGAATTGCATTCTATGAGTAGGCCATTTCAGTTATGTATATCCTTATCAGTGCTTAATTAATGTTGATTTTTTTTGTGCGATATGTATGGTAAGCGAGATTGTATTATTTTGACTTTTAGGACTAATTGCTTGAGTATTTCTTTTGATGCACTCACCGTGCGTCTGCCTTCTAGCTTGCTTGATTGATTGCCTTTTTCAGTTCTCTAATTTGCCGTTCCGACGAGTTTGTTTGTTTGTCGCCAAATCTACAAGATCAATTTATAATCCATTTCCTTAAGCCGATTTTATTCAAACTTTGCACACATGTGTATCTCCGATTAGAGATGGGATTTTTATAACACTTTGTTGCGAGACGAAATGCTGTTCTTGTCTGTATGAGATGTTTTGCTGCTATTGGCTGTGTTGTTGGTACCTGGTACACTCGACTTAAAAAAATAAACAGTATGATACCAACGAGTAAAGATTTTTTTCCCAGTGAAATGTTACGGCCCAAAATACAAATAATTTATGATGCAGTCATTTATAAAAATCTATATATAACACATATTCCAAAGCTACGTTAAATATTTTCCAAGCAATGGTAACTTCATGATGCACAGGCACACCTCTTAAATTTTTTTATTTAACTATCAGCTTGCATACCTTGCACAGAGATATAGGTTTCCATGGGATGGATGAAAAGTATGACCTAAGGCGAATTCCTTTGAACGAAATTGCTATTAGGCTCTTCTCGTAACATCTGTCAAACACATTTGTTCAGACTGAAAGTTTGAACAGACAATATTAGTCGCCCAAGGATAATAGGATGAAATTAATAGCTTATACATTCTTAGATAATAAATGGCAAAGTTTCAAAATCTGGATTTGAGAATAATATGTATTGAGTTAAATGGCCCTGGAGACAACTTATGTTAGCATGTAAAATTCATCAGTAAGAACCAATTTGCACAACAAAATTCTAATCTTTCCAAAGGAATTCTCTTCTATTCCCAATATACGATCAAATCCACATGAATGTAATAATCCACACAGTACGAGTATGGGCTCGTTTAAAATATGCATAACTAGCTAATTGATTGCTTTTCAAAATAAATCGTATTACGTATTACGAATATGACAAGCTGATCCGACAAGGAAAATGTATAATACATAATGCATTGATACCCTTAAAGACGATGGACATATGCCATCCCAACAACTGGATATGTGTGTAAAGTGCATTTAGAGAAGATTTCCTAACTTTTCGAGTGAAGAAGTCCTGACTGGCATAAATCAAATGAACTCAAATCGATTGACTGAATGTTAGATGAAAGTTTGAAAAGTTGCTAACTCACGCAATTTGCAATATATGGGATAGGTATAACTTTCGATGGAAATATGCAAATCGATATTTGAAAAATTCATAATACTTATGACATTGGTTAAAAAAGTCAGGTATACGATTAAGCCAGAATAATTTTATTGAACATTACATACCATGGATATTGAAAGCTGGACTTTAACCTCGAATACTCAAATATTTCGAAGAAAACTTAAACCTGAAATACTCATAGAGCAAGATTTCAGTGAAGTGAAATGAAAAATAATAGTAGCACTGGAACCACATGTATATCTGTTGTGCTCTCGTACAAAGCAATCTCATTTTCTTGTCAGTCTTACAGCCTTTTCCCAATATTTAGTGGAAGCAAACGCAAGACAAATTATTAATTTGCTATTAAGCTGGAAAATAGTATATACTTCGCAGTGGCCTAAGCGAATTTTCTGGGCGATAATCGGAAGTTAACAGCAATGTGTATTGAATTTTATTTTTAAAGACACGATTCAACATAGTTATGTCACTGATCGTAAAGAGTAGTTTGGTTATTTGCTTCTTTCTTTACTTTCTTTACTCCATTGCGCTAGGTTTCTGATAAGTTCTTTGAGGGTTCCTGATGAGTTCTTATTTTGTGAAGCCATCTGCGAATTTCCTTATACCCAATCCAGCTTCGATTTCACCGTATGATGATAGTTGTTAAGGCCTACCTGATGGAAATTTGTTTAAAGAATGAGAATAACAGTACATAAGCTAATGGGCTGCTAAATTTATCATAAAGAACTGCATTCGTGAATTAGATCAGATTAGATTAGTAAAGATCGTTACGACTGATTGAATGAAGAATGTAAGCTAGCGACTGAGAATTTTGCGTACCGCGCAATGTAACAATCTCCTAGAACTTGCCGCATATTTTTCAGATAGCTCCACGCTTTTGCTTCCACCTGTACTTGCGAGTATCGAACAGTCTATGGGACAAATTTACATTCATTCTCGTGTAGTTGCCAGAGTGTTAAGTGCCATCAGCATACACAAATTCGCTTGGCCAGATGGTATTCCCCTATTAGTTCTGAAGAGGTGTTCTTAATCGCTGGCAAAACTACTGCGTAAGCTTCTCTACCATTTGTCCAGCCTATACCAAAAAAAAAGCGGACCGTCATGTCTATCTTCCTACCGACCCAAAGAACTAATGTCCCTTCTTTCTAATGTTATGGAATCGCTGATTAACCGTCAACTTATAAAATGTCTTGAATCACAAGAACTACTCAATGATTGTCAGTATGGTTTCTGTGGATAACATTTTATAGGTGATCTGATGGCATATGGCAATGAAAAGTGTAACCAGTCTTTTCACAAGTTTGGTCAAAGCAAAGTTGTAGCACTTGATATTTCAAATGCATGGTCATGCAATCGATGTAACCCTGCTTTGATGCTTTGATTAAAAGCTATCCTTTAAACCGTTCGATCAAAGTTGTGTTTGACGACGGTATTCTCGGCTTCTCTTATATGTTCTCAGGTTCACGTGCCTTCTCTTCGGATTTAGAATTAGAACAAAAGCGTATGTTAAGATTGTTAAATTCTGGATAGCAAAGAAAAGTGAGGAGTACACAATCGAGTAGAAATTAACGTTTCCAAAAGCCAATTCTGTGATCTGTCGTTGAAGCGAACTAGTAACCTCCAGCCATTATCGATGAATGGCACATAGCAAGAATGTCTGCTATTTGTCACGGGTTTTCCATCAAAAGAAATAATCAGCTGCTTCCGCCCTTCATAAATTCAACCGTAAAACCTTTTGGCGTTTCAAATGCCCATTAAGCCGTTGAATGCTTTACCAAGCTCTTTATTTGCGCATCACTATAATCCGCAGGGATTCAAAATGCATGCACATCGACATCTCATCTTTGCTTATTTGATACCTTATGGCACATTCTGTGCCTAGCATAAAACGCGTGCACGTGAAGAAGAATATAAGCTCAGAAGTTATGAAATAATAGCTCACCGGCGAAAGAAAGCCGCCTGGAAAAAAAGTCTCGTTAGTGAACTTGAACCGTACAGAGAAAGAAGTCGCAGAAGTTCTACCAAATAAGCTATATACGCACCGCGCACATACTGTCATTGAACCTGTATGTTAAGACAAAGGATTCCAAGGACCCTATGTTGATGAGATCTAGTAATGTAACCGTGATACAAACATCATGAAGAGAAAAACGAACAGTAAACAAGCCTACAACGACAACAAAGTGGATCCTGGGAGGGCCAAGACTACGCTAGAAGGATTGCGTCAACCCGGACGCCTGGTGTTTAGGGATGAAAGACTGAATTATATCGGTTCGAAATCGGATCGAAACTATTATGAAATCTATCGAGGAAATACAAGAAACATTGTTCACATGCATGTGAGGAATTCTTAAAGATACAAAAAACCCGGACTCTGATGTTTTTGGACCAACATTTGAACTTTTTATAATTCTTCATTTAATTTTATAGCCAACAATGTCTTCATGCCCATTCCGATAACAAAGTACTCTGAACAAAATGCAACTAAATTTGTATTTCATTGATAAGTATGACTATGAGTATTCCTCTAATTTTTAGTACCGTCGACACTCTTACGAACAAACCGTCACTATTGAAATTGCAAAGAAAATTGGCTATTTTGTTCCATAATGTGTGCTTCAAAAATATTTCACGGTGGCGGGTATAGCTAATTGGTCAAAGAAAACATAGCTTTTGCGGTTGGAGTTTCTGCCGGCTGACGATTTGTATACTTTGCCTTTTGAGTCGCATTTTGCTTTGTAAACTGTATATGCGCATAAAATTGGGTCAAAGTAAAACGTTCCAAAGTGCCGCTACAAAGCGGTACTTCGCTTTGCACCATGCAGGTGGCTAGCTCCAACCACTTCGCTATAACATTCGCTATTAGCATTTTGCAGGAAACTTTAACAGTGCTCGGTGTTGTTCGACTGTAGTAGTTCTAGGAGTTGGAAGATGAAATTATTCACAAAGTAGCTGTACTCAATGCGTTTCATCTTTTTCTCTCTCTCTCTCTTTTCAATGTGTTTTCCATGTACTTTATAAAAATACAATTAAACTTCGCTCAACGTAATTATCAAAGGCTGTATTTTCTTTGATTTTATCTTGATTCAAATAGCGGTCGCCATGAAGGAAACATAAAAAATTTTGAAAATGTCACCATCCTTTCAATAAAAGTTAAAGTTGTAGATGTTGCGTGGTAATTTTTAATTTAAATGTTATGCAATAAAGCTTAATATATATATTTCGTGTTTTGTGTTTGGCTCTTCAACCGGGGTCCGGTCCTGGGCACCAGCAAAAAATCGTATGTAAACTAGTCCGGCCGCTCTATAATGTCAAATATCAGTGGTTATGCGGTTTAACTTAAACAGGCGTGGCACTGCTCTTTATTATTTTGAGAGAGGGCAGATGATTTCTTATTTTCGGCTCTACAAAAATAACCTCCTGATAATAGTGCCAGCGCTCCCAATTTCAAGTGAATTTTGTCCGGATTAATGTCTCTTATCTGTAGCGTCCAGAGAAACATCGTCTTTTTAGACATGGAAGGGTCTCTTCCGTTGTCTTACTGCAAAGTGCATTCTGAGCAGGAAACCTTTACTAAAGCGAGCTAGATACCCGGCGTATCTGAGCCAACCGCGGGTTATACTTCCTCACATAAGATGCCAACAAATATTCTCAGGAAGACGAACGTATCAGATAATTGTTGAGAATTGTAGATGAACTTAAGCAAACATAATATAGTAATGTAATATCTACGTGTAGTACTTAAGTCTACTGCTCACTTTTTTGTTTGGATCTTTTTGTACAGAGGGGATCTGGCAAGTGGATTGGGGTGAATTTTATGTTTGTTGGTATAATAGATAGCAATTCTTGAAATTTCGTTCGCAGAGGTAAACCATCCCTCCATCAGTAGAAATTTTTTTTTTGAAAACCAGTAATTATACGCAATATCTGAAATTGTCTTCTCTCTAATTTCATGATGTTAGCAGTCGCTATTGTGCCCTAAAAATTAAATCCAAAGGTCCAAATTGGCTTGATGATAGCTTTGTATTAAATTATATTATTATTTAACGACAGTTTTGAGTAACGGTTTAGAGCCCAATATAACTTATTGATACAGTTAATATTGATTTTGGCGGATCAAGGTAGATACAAAGGTATTTTCCTTCTGCATGCTGAGGGATAGTGAGTGTTGCACTAGTATAGTTGCCTTTACTTTTATTTCCATATTTCTAGCCATGTTTAAATTCTCTATATTAACTTCGCATTGCATGTTTGTGTTTGTTGCTGGCTGACCAAATCTTGTGATCAATTCTTAACTACTTCCTTAACTTTATTCAAAGTTTGCACAGATGTGTATCTCCGATTAGAGAATTTACAATAAAAATGTTATGGGTTGGTTTTTTCTAGTGGACGTGGTAGCAGGATTTCTATGAGAGCTGGCAATTGCCGTGTCATCCACAAATGTTGAAATAATTTGTCGGGGGTCAGTTACCATATCAGATGTGTAGAGAAAGTATATAAATAGTCCTAAAATGCTTCTTTGTTGAACATGACATGAAATAAATTAAAAAAATTAAAAATTTATATTATATTTTATTTTATATATTTACGTAAGCCCATATCTATTTTGAGAAATAGTCCTTTATGCGATACATTATTAAATGTTTAGTTGATGTCGATAAACAAGACCTAGCAATAAGAAAGTAAGGCGAGCTTCTCAGCTCGCCATATGGATAGTTGTAATTCAGTCTAAACACTGAATTATCTTAGAAGCCCATTTATTGATTTACAAAATTCGTAAACATTTTTTGTGGAATTATTTTTCTGTGAAAAAAAAAATTTATTTCTTATTTTTTTATTTATTTAAAAACGTTCTTTAATTTTAAAAAAAAATTTTTTTTTTTTTTAATTTTTTTATTTTTTCTTAAAAATTTTTAGTTTTAAATTTATTTTTTCTATCGTGCCACACGCGTCACAATGCTAATGTATTCTGCTATGCGAGTGACTACACATACCCGTGTATGTACATTTAGTTGTAGTTCAGTCTTAAGACTTATTTATTTTAAAAGCGTGATAGTATTTAACGTTAAATGTAGGTCTTTCAGTCATTTCGCATTTAACTTAGTAAAACTCTAGTTTAAAAAAATCGATAGCGATGCGATCGATCGATTTAGTATTTTTTTTTTCAGTTTCCTCTGGGGTAGTTACCCATATGAATGAAAAAATAACGCCATCGCAAGACGAGCGCTAACCAATTGTTTTAAAACAAATCCCATCAAATTTTGACTGGTAGAAGCCGAGATATACGAAACGGCAAACAAACGTAGAAACGTAAAAACGCACAAACGTATAAACGTACAACCGCACAAACGTACAAACGTACAAATGTACAAACGTACAAACGCACAAACGTACAGACGTACAACCGCACAAGCGAATAAACGTACAAACGTACAAACGCACAAACGTACACACGCTCGCTGAAAATTTTTCATGTCCTCTGAATATAAGCTTCGCCCTTCGGGTTCGCAACTATTTTACTTCGAAGATATGCGCTTTTTTTGTTACGTTATATTTGTTATTTAGATTTAATAGTGATCCGGAGATCTTTTCTTAGCGGATGATATCGGTTATGATCCTATTTTCTCTACGTGTTTCAAAACAAGATAATCTTACCGAAAAGTCAAAAGGATATTTATTTGATTTGTGTTGCTTCTGACTTTCCACATAAATGCATAGCTTATTATTTTTCTCTACTATACCATTATGGCAGAGACCATAATAAAACTGCAGCGGGGATAGTACACAAGGGAACACCAAAGTTAATTTAGAATGGCGTCAAACAAGGATTCGGCCAACGGCAGATAATAACGTTGAGATAATCTGGGTCAACTTTTTAAACATGGGGCTTGAAAAATAGTAAATATGAAATCTATGTAATTGCTACAGTAGGAATATACTGACGTTGTGATAGCATTGCATTGTGGTTTAGGTACGAAATCTCGACTCTCGACCATTTGAAAATATCCGGTATTTTCGACATCGATTTTGTGGGTACATTAATAAACTGGATTATGGAGTGTGGTATTTCGTTTAAGATCCCTTGGTTTATTGATTATTTTTCATCTTATAATTTGTCATTTAAATAAATTGCTTAATTAAAGGAAGCTCCTTTGGATTGATCATCAACCAATTTCAATTTCTACACAGACGGAAAATCCATACAATATTTTCAAAACCTTGTGTCATTATAATTCTACAGAGTAGGTTTTTTATTTGGGTACACATTTGAAAGGAATACCAACGGTGAAAGATAAACTCATTTTCTTCTAGCTGAGTTGGTTGGTTGAATCCTTGATGCTTAATGAGTTTCTCACGCTTTGTGAAACTGCAAATGATTTTGCCTGGTTGCTGTTTGCCTTTTCGATGTTTCTTCTTCGGCTAGGGCTTGCCGTCAGCTAAAATTTTGTACGTGCAAAATGCCGAAAAGCGCTTCGAAAGGACACAATAGGTAGCACAGGAAAACCAAGGAACCTGTTCAGCTTTGCAGCTTTTTTTCCACTTTGCATCGTAGCTTACAGAATACCAAACCACAGTGCGGATGGAGTTCATTATTTAGTTGAGGTTCTTTTGAAAGAGTTTATTTCTGTGCAAATAACGTTTGCCTGCTTTTTACCTTCAGATAAGGATATGGATTCATGAAAAGTTTACAGGAAACAAAAAAGTTCGTGCAACGTAAAACATCGGGGTGGCGCAAAAAGGAGGTGGTAAGCGCCCGAACACCTGGAAAAAGGACTCACTGCCTTACTCGTATTATATGAATCACGTTTCCTTCCTGCTACGTTTGGCTTTCGATTTCTTGCTTGAATGGGGTTAACATGAAGGAAACAAGAAAAAGAAAATCGTGAAGGGCGGCAAAGGTGTCTTCCGCTCCGTCCGCCATCAATGAGGGATTCTTTCAATTTGTTGGAAGATTGATTTTATTGCCCGACAAGTAAACTACGCCAATAGTTTAGGTTTCTTTCGCATGTAATTTTGTTCTTTTCAAGTTGAACTGTCTAACTGTACGGCAATGCCGAGGGTTGCGATTTTTTTTTGTGTTCGGTATACGCCATTGATGGTTATAAAACAATAAACCTTCCTTACTTAGTGTTTCTCCCTTTGGGGAAATTGCGTACACAGTATACACACAGTAGGTATATACGGGAGACAGGAATTGGGTTTTATTTTGTTGTTGTTTTTTGTTTTTCTTTTCTATTTTCTATTACTCGCAATGAACCACAACGTAATTGCGTTTTTTGCGTTTGAATGATTTCGTGATGGCTGCTGGCTTTTAATGTGCATTTAATAGGCTCTAACGAGAGTTTTATCGATTTGGTCAGCAATTTTGTTCGCGTTTGCTGGTGTTCACATTTAACTAACCCATTTGGACGTGATGTTAGTGTAAGTGAAGTCTTTTTTATTCTTGTGCTTCTTGATTGTTTCACATCGCTCATGTTAATTCATGCTAATCGCTATTCATCATTGAGTTGTCTTCGTGACTTTTTTACCGCTCTGCGTAAAATAAGTTTATTGGGTGATATTCTGCCGCTTGATGTAAGCGTACTTAGCTATGGAATTATCAACCCTTTTGTAAATCTTTTGATTTCTGACCTGATTTCTAAACAAAATTAATAATCGGGAAACCAGTTTGTCGGAAAATGCTTTCTAATAAATGTATATAAAAATGGTAATGTAAATTTATAAGAATTTCGCAACCGCAAGGTCCCAAATATGTCGAACCCTCGTCGATCTTTGGAATTGGTCATATCTTTTAGTACTTTGTGGCGAAATTTGCGCAAGGACTTCGGCCTGAACACCTATAAGATCACTTTGACCCAAGAAATGAAGCCGAACGACCATCAACTGCGTCGTAACTTTAGTGATTGGGCCTTAAACATACGAAAAAAAGGTTCCCATCCTAATCTGAAAATCATTTTCAGCGACGAAGCCCATTTGTGGCCTAACGGCTTTGTTAATAAGCAAATTTTGGGTTTTGGCAAGTTAATAACTCGAACACATTCACGAAATGTCCCTACATCCACAAAAATTGTCTGCTTTGTGCGGGCTTCAGGTTGCAGGGGTCATTGGTGCATTCTTCTTTTTCAATGACGTTAGCAACGCAGTCACAGTCAATTAATATTGAAATAGGTTGACTTTGAGTATACGTGGTTACAGGACGGCGCCACATGCCCCAGTGCTGCTCCAGTAACCGAGTAAATTTGTTGACAGTTATATATCCATATATTGATCAGTCAATTGGCCGCATCGTGCATATAATTTGACGCTTATAGGCGTTTTTCTTTGGGTCTATGTCTAATTCACGCTATATGTCAATGAGCCAGATATTTTAGACGACCGACCTATGCAAAAAAATTCATGAAAAATTCAGTTCAGCGCATTCATTAGTGCCGGCGTTTCCGTGGAGGACATTTAAACTATGTTATGTTTCATAATTAATGGCATCTATGGAACTGTGACCTGATAAAAATAAATAAGCTTTTAAAAAAAATGGGGAGCTCTTGAAAAAAACCCAATTTAAAACGCAAAAAATTACTCTCATTAACTTCTTTGTGTTTAAAGAAAAATAAATAAATAAAAACAAATGGTAGCGAGAAGCTAGGCCTTAGAACGGTCTGTCGCGCCGAATATTATTATTATTAACCTCTGATATGTTCATCTATAGGTCAAGAACTTCTCCGAGAGCTATGCACACCAGCAAGCCATCTCAATAATCGACGCTTTTTTTTTATTTATCTTAAATAGTTACGATAAAAATACAATAGAAATCTTATCCATTAATTCGTTTATCTATTTTTTGTTTTATTTGCTTTTTAGATGGTGCCGACGCCCCAATTGTCGAAGTTATCGAATCTAACGTATCTATCGTTGAGTGGAAATCGATTTTCGCACATACCAGCAGTAGCCTTGCTGAATCTGTTTCATCTTCAGGAGCTGCACCTAAATCGATTGGACAGATTGATAAGAATTGATTCGAGGTAAGCAGGAGTAATAAACTTTTCCGTTACACACACACACCAAGAAGCGGGTTGTGAAATGATTGAACTATGTGTACAATGATCCCTTTTTTGGATTATGGTGATGATGATGAAAATGATGATGATGCTATGATGCTATGTCAGTCGGTGGAAGAGAGAAAAAGAGTTTATCTCGATTTGCAGTTCGGTTTGCTGGGTTGCACTAGAAAGACTTGGAACTTTCATTCACTTGATGCTGCTTAGCTGCATCAACTTATCGCCCACTAACCCACTCTTTGGGGTGTAATTTTCTGGTTTTCATTCGTCGATGCAAAGGGTAAATGTCTAGCGATTCATAGTATCTAATATCTAGTGAAGTGGGGATCTGATTTACTTTTCAATTCGTTCGAAAAGATATCAATCGTTCGTTCGTTCGTCTCTCTTGTTCATTGTGCTTATGTTTAAAAGGCGGGCATAAGGAGATGTGTGTTTGTGTGCGTGTGTGACTCTTATGGGTGGACATTAAGTATACATTTTAATATTATGGAAACAACAGACGAGAATATAGGGCTAAGGAACGAAGGAAGGTAGTCAGGGGAGTCAGTAGATTGGTTGACTTGATTTCGTAGACATTATGGAAAACTCAGTAATGCTCCGCAAACATTCACAGACAAGCTATTAGCGTTTGGAATTCTGTCAGACGGCCGACATAGGACACAAACAAGCCATCGACTATGTATAAAATGTGTGCACGGATAATAAATGTTTAACATGTCTAGAGGTTGAAATTGTAGCCGGATGTCTACGTAAACTCTTTTCACTCCCGGAAGTTTGTCCTTATGTGGTGACTTATAAAGTGTCCAGCTAAGTAGTTGGCTGCTATTGTAAAATGGTATTTCCTTTTTAAAGTACTTTTTGGACAAAGGCAGCCTTTTCTACAATAATCTGGGTTCCATTTCCCATAAATACACCTCTACATTTAGGTCTGTGTGCCTTTTTTGTCTAGCCTTCCATTTCTCAGTTAGCATTACGATTTTTCCATTGCGATCAAATGCTCTTCCATTTCTTTACAATAAGTACAACTTAGCTATGCCTCAGCGTTTGTGTAGCATTTACGTTTTTCAAATTTGTATCCCCACAAGTTAGATTCGGTTTATCCAAACTTTTTCTTAAACTAACATGAGACCATTTTTACCGTGCTGCTAGCGCTTAACGCACTTGAATATATTTGTATTAACGAATATAGCTTTTAAGTTAATGAAACTTTTTAACTTATAAAACACATTTGCTTAGCACATAATAATAATAATATTTGGCACGACAGACCGATGCGGTCCAGGGCGTAGCTTCTCGCGACCACTGATGCTGTGCGTGTTATATTTTTGTACAGAAATGTAAGGGACCTACAATTTAATGCCGTATCCGGAAGGCGAATTTAGAATTGCTAAGAAGTCCAACGCAACAATCGTTCTTCATTATCACATTTGCCTACAATCGGGGCCCGGTCCTGGCCTCCCGCAAAAAGTCTCTTCACCTCTGAATTGGTTAGTACGTCCGAAGATAGGCTTAATGGTGGACAGCTAAGAGTGCTGTCGTCAGCGAAAGAATGGTTTGGATTAGAGGTGGTGGATAGGAGATCATTAATTTAAATCAGAAAGAGTGTCGGAGATAAAACAGAGTCTTGAGGAACACCGGAATTTATGTGGTGAAGATTGGATTTGAATCCGTCCAATACGACCTGGATTGAACGGTCAGAAAGGTAGTTACTAGTCCAATCGAACAGCGCCTTATTAATAACATAGACATTCATTTTCGACAAAGGAGCTTGATGCCAGACTCTGTCAAATGCCTTGGAAATATCGAGTGCAACATCTTTGCTTTTACTAAACCTGTGAATAGACTGATTCCACTTTTCAGTGAGATAAGCCATCAAGTCACCTGTAGAACGCTGCGATTACGATTGATCAGCGTTTCCATGACCTTGCAAAGTATGGATGTTAGCGCAATGGGTCGGTACGAGGAAAGATATGACGGTTGGCCTTTTTTAGGAACAGGCTGGATAAACGCTGTTTTCCAATTCTTTGGGACGACTCCAGAATAATAAGAGAAATGGAAAAGACTACGCAGTGGCAATGCCAACGTTGAAGAACACCTCTTCAAAACTATAGCGAGAATACCATCAGCCCCAGCAGTTTTATGAATGTTGAGATCATTTAATACTCTAGCCACTTGATGAGTACGAAAGTAACTCTGTCCCATAGAGGATTCGAATCTTGCAAGTACCGGTGGTAACAAGGCGCTATCTGGTAGCGTGGAGCTAGATGCGAAATGTGAAGCAAGAAGATTGGCCTTGTCTATAGAGCTGACAGTTAGAATGTCATTGTGAATGAGCGTTGGAATTGAGGGCGAGGCAGTTTCACGAATGACCAAAAATGTTACTTTCTTTATATAACCGAAAGCATGCCTCACGGTTCCTAGTATACTCTTTGCAGCTTAAATCATACCAAGCATTTTTCTTCGGTTTGTTACACTTTGTCCTGGAAGATATAAACTGTCTCATACCCTCGAGGAGTATGTTATTGATCGTATCAGAAGTGGCATCCACACCACTATTGGCGTTAAGTAGTAGCCAGTTAATGCTTCTAAAGAAATTATTGAGACCATCCCAGTCGGCTTTCTCGTGTAGCCATACTTTTCTTTTAGGAGTTTTTTCTTTAACTGCGTGGTTCACAACGAAAAATTAGCTGATACTACACATTGATCTGAAGAGCCTAGAGGTGATAATACACTGACGGTGTATTTGTTAGGAAGGGAGGTTAGAAACAAGTCAAGGGTATTAGTTTTATGACTTACAATGTATGGAATTCGAGTGGGCTCATTAACAAGCTGTGTGAGATTGTTGAAATCAGCAAATAATTCAACATCCTTTCCTTGTGGTATTGTTAAGCCTGAATGGCAAAGCCAACTAAAATTGTGTATATTGAAATAACCCGCAATGACGTTTTTGAGAAATCTCGATTACTCATGTTCACCCGAAATCGGCCTATTGGAATATGACCCAACAGTTGTAGTAGTAGTAGTAAAACAATGGCTAATAACAAAAGTAGATTTGTGGTTTAACAAGTATTCCCACAGTCCTATCTCGGCAATCAATCGATTATTCGATCTTCAAACAAAATTCGATAATAGCAGTTGCCGCACCAAATCACATTGATGCTGAGGACATAATGCACAATTGGAACGATTTCTATTCATAAAACACAACACACAAATCCAACGAATTATGATGGAGTTAGTGATTGACTACCAATACGAGTATGTGGACGAATATTTCAGTAAAACCGATCCATATAAAAGTACTACATACATCAGTTCCTCTGACTATATGAGTGTGTCTTATTATTATGCATGCTCTTTGCCGCCAGAAGACCCAATTTACATTCATTTGCCATATTCGTAAGGAGTCAAAGTAGTCATCGACGTCGGGTGGTTATATCCATACACAAAAGACGCGACGGCTGCATTTATACTATAAGGGCACTGCACATAGCGCACATGCACATAACATAGTAAAGTTTGAAAGTTAAAATACTGGCGCTCCGTCGGTTAATCCCACATACTTTGCACGTAAGCATCTCATAAGCAGACACTGAACTGGGTACAATGGATGTGGGCTGAACAACCAGCAAATTTCCATTCAGTCGAAATTCAGAAATTCAATTATTTGTGCAAATACGACTTCCAAAAAAAAAAAGAACGAAAAAGAGAAAACAAATCTCCCGCAAACAACTCAATGTCTTCATTTAAGTGACTGGCGCAGCGGCGTTGGTAGAGTAGAAAAAAAACCGCCACAGCAAACTGTGCAACTACTGTAATATTGAAGAGGGTGGTATTTGATGCAATTCTGCGATGGAAATTCGCGTTTATTTACAGTAATTTCACTTTGGCTTACCATCAGAAATTGGTCGAGTCCTAGCTGGTATCCGGCTCTGGTGGAATTCCCTCTTTACGAGGGCGCCAGCTACTTGCATACTGATTACTGATCGGCAATTGCTTACCTCCGGTCCTCTGCGTGCGGGAATTATGTACATATGCAAAAATGTCAAAATAGTTTGGTCGACTTCGTTTAAATGCTTCCGGCAGTTAAAAGCTTAACATCGGGAAATCCTTGTATGGTGTTATGTACACTCAAATTGGGAATGCACAATGCAGGTTTGCCGAATAGAAAATCCATTCATTATGAATGAATTACAACAAAAAAGGACCAATATCAATTTATTATGTAGAGTCGAGCCCTCCATGTTAGGGCTAAGTTTTACAAAAAATCGTATTAGAACTTTTGACAGATATTTCAGAACGAAATGTAAACATGTGTCCTGTCAAATTCAAGGAGAATATGCAAACAACACTCGCCCACAATTGCTAGCACATCCTGTCAGACATTTTACAACGCGAATGCTAAATTGGTAGCAGAATATTTTTAGGACAACAATTTATTGTGATTCGAAATAATTTATTAACGTCCTTATGTCATTATAGTTGTCTGCTTTAGGAGTGTTGTTTATATCACAGAATGTGTTCTTAGCAGTCTATCAGACAATCCCCATTTGTTGTTGCTCACTTGACAGCCAGCCATTCGTTGTTCGTTGTGCATTATGTCCAAAAGAGTATTCCCTTAAATTCTTTGCTTAATTGCACAGTTGTTATATTTTGTTATCGCTGCAGCCATTGGTGTCTGAGGT
Organism: Nephrocerus scutellatus; assembly: GCA_947095585.1. Lineage (NCBI taxonomy): Eukaryota > Metazoa > Arthropoda > Insecta > Diptera > Pipunculidae > Nephrocerus > Nephrocerus scutellatus. Next base: position 24,874,934 of record OX352762.1, on the reverse strand, counting down.
TAGGAATTATAATTTCTGTAAAGAAACCAGTTACTTTATTTACTTACTCACAATTTCAATTCAATTGGTTAAAAACAGCGTTCGTTTAAATTCCCATCCTTTATTAATGAGTGAAACTTGGATCGTAGAAGCTGAAAAACTTAAAACTCTTGTTAATATGAATGTGTCAATAGCAAGCTTCGTTGGATTGTCCACATTTTCGCCATCGCTTAAAATGATTCAAAATATTCCTAAATCGGCATAAGAAACACTTCCTCAGAATGGCTACTATTTACAAGGCATATATTCGCCTAAAGCTTGAATACAACTGTATTTTCTGGTCAGTTCCCCTAAATCTTAGGACCGTTTATCATAGTTCTGGAAATTACGCACGGGTGTTTGGTATTCAAAGAAAAAATTAACTTGGACACCTGGGCAGACACATGGGTCGAGTAGCCAGCCCTTATACAAATTTCATTTTAAAAACTTAAGTTTTAATGAATCTTTTCTGTTTTGTGGTTTCATGCGTGTCCATTGCCATTGGATGATCTTTAAAATCTTTGACAGCATGAAGCAGCTACAACACCATTTGTGCTGCTGGTTTATAAGTCAGTAGGTAATTACGTATGGATCCGAAACTTGGCCGCTTTGTAAAAAGCATTCTGACCTGTTTGAGAGGGAAGTCTTACGCACAATTTGTGAGGATTGATAAATCATAAACAAGTATATGTAATAAAAACTTTGTTTTTCGGGTACAAACTTTTATGTATACATCGACACATGCAACATGCGTCACACGCACACAAAATTTCAGCTTTATAGGACGTGTGTAAATTGGTTTTAAAGGATCTAAAATAAGTTGAAAAGAAACCACCTTTCCACGCATCACACGAACGGCCCATAATACTGATCTGCTCACAAAATTTTAGTTATCTAGTTCATGTGAAATGTGGCTTAAAAGAACCTTAAAGATGTCGACGCGTCTGGGCATATTTCAAACACTAACCAACTTTCCACGCATAACACGCGATATCTCAGAAACTCCCTACAAGACTATAAACTACTCACTCTTTAGAACGTGTGGATGGTGGTTAAAAAAGGCAAAGGCTTACATTAATCTAGAAAGGAACAACATGAGGCCGCGCTAACAAACCTGGATGAATTTTACATCACATCTAAACTTGCGGAGGAATGCAGGGCGAAGCTAAATAGACTTGGTGAAGTCAACAAAGTGCGTTTGTACTTGGTGCCAGGACACACTTGCATAGAAGGCAACGAAGCAGCGGATAGGCTCGCTAATAAAGAAGCTGAAATTCCGCTAGTTAGGGCCAGAACCGTTCTGTTGTATAGGGTACCGCATAATGCCGGAAGAGTTACGCAGTATAGGTAAGGCAGCCGGTTCCGTAAGATGCGGGAGAATCTCCCAGACAAGCGAAGGAAATGCTTGGGAACTATAACCCTATTAGGTCGCGCATGATATTGGGACTAAGTAGAAATAATGTAGGAATCATTACAGGTTTCCTAACAGGACATTTCACACTGAAAGGGCATCTAAAGAAAATAACATTTGTAGAGGATGGTAGCTGCAGACTCTGTGGGGAAGGAGGAGACCCTGTGGTATCTTTTCAACGAATGCGGAGCAACGATCCGATAGAGAAGAGATCACATTGGAATTCACGTAATCTCGGAGTCTGCGCGACATTCACTGAATCCGCTCCATATTATTAAGGTCTTAGTGCTCTATCTCCATACGCTTTAGGGACTGGCATGCACTGTCTCTGTAGAACAAGTCAGGAAGAAGCGCAATAAATCCGCATGGGTTGTAATGCTACTACACCCCATTTATCATCATTATCATCACCATCGAGCTGTCCACGCAATTTCAATTCTCTAAGTCATGTGAAACGTGGCTAAAAAGGATCTCAAAGAAGTCGACGCGATGGAGCCTATTTCAAGGACTTACCCACTTTCCACGCATCGCACGCGTCAGACGCGTGATCTCAGAAACTCTCTACGAGGCTTATCTATTTCAACTCTCTAGAACATGTAGGTAGGTAGGCCACTTAAATCAAAGTTATCGATGAATAAATTTTGATGTCACCACATCCTCTCGATTCGATTTTTTCCGAGCTCAATGCGTCCCAAAAGCAAAAAAAAAGTTTTCTCGTCTAACAACGAACTGAAAGTCATCAAATTATTTTTACCAACCCTCCATTTAAAAGCTCAAAGTCTATAAACTTTTACATAAAAAATTTAAGTCCTGTATTATGACAAGACGTTTGTGTTGCGTTAATCAAGTTAACTGAGTGCCCGCTATGCTCTAATCTCTCCAGCGACACATTCCGCCCTTCAAACTGGGCGCAATAAAAATATTTTTAATGAATAAAGTGTTGTCTACCGGATTAATGTTCTGCTTCTGAATGGAGGAGGTGTTTTTTAGGCAACGAACATCTATTTTAATCGCCCCTCGAACTTTGTGACTAAATTATACAGATGTAGGAACAGAAAGTAATTTTAAATGTAAGATATTGAAATTCCTTTAGTGCCCTTTTCTCACCCCTTTTCCTGCACATCAGTAGGCGTTTCATCGAGCAACCGAAACAACACAAAAATTATGAAATATTACAACATAATTCTGAACATATTACTACTGTTTATCGCCGCCGGGAATTCTGTGTGCGCACATGGTTTGTCAAATTAATAGACCACTCATGCTAACTGTCAGATATAAATTAATAATTCTACAAGAGAAGGGACACACGGTATAATAAATTCATGTCATATTTAATGGTTTATACGACCGAAAGTGCAAATAGATGCGTATTTGTGGAACTGAAATGACAGTGTCTACAAAAATATTTAGCCAAACCATATTTTCAAATTCTTAATTTTATTTACATTTTATGTTTACAAACTCAATTTCGAGGTAGTTCTTAAAAATTATAAAACTTTCAATTTGTTAATCGCCTGATAGTCGCGCTGGAGTGCATCATTGAAATCCCACTAATATATTGTGACTTATTCAGTTTTTATTGTTGTTGTGTTGGATCGAGCTCTGAAAGATCTTTAAAGTCGTTTAGAAATAGGTTTTTGAAGTGAGGAACACTTTCACAAACATTTGTATTAGGCGTACAACTTTGTGTAAAGCAATAAGGCCATCTTTGGATGGAGGACCCATTTCTTACCGCATATTTTTCATTTTCCCAGCATTCAATATTAAGCCTGCTACTTAGATTTTCATAAAGGAAAACACCACCAAGTTACGTCCACACGAAGTCAAACAACGAGACACATGGAACACCATTCGTGAACGCCAATCCATCAAAGTAGAGTTAAACGCGGCCTCGGATGCCGAGCGGAGCGCATTAACGCGGAAGTATAGGGAGCTGGACCGGCAAGTTGGCAGTTCAGCTAGGACCGACAAACGAGCATGGCTAAGCGACATTGCAACAAAAGCACAGCAAGCCACTGATAGTTGTCAATACAGCACAGTCTACCAACTTGCTCGTAAGCTCGCCAACAAGAAACACCACATCAACTACCCTGTTAAGGCAATAGATGGCTCTTTGATCCTTATGAAGGAACAACAATTAACCCGCTGGACAGAACATTATAAGAATGTTTTGAATTGCAGATTTTGTCTAGCTATGGTGTTCCCTAAAAACTCATCCACATCATCAAGGAGCTGTACCGCGACTCAACATGCCGCGTCATTCATAACGATCATTATGATAAGAACTTAACTCGAATTTTTTCACCTGACGTTTAACTATTCGCTTATCTGAAGCACTACTAGGACCGTAAAGTTATCACAACTTTTACTCGATACAAAATATTTACCTTTTTGTATCAATTGACGAATAGAAATTGGTTTCGATATCGGAAACATTTTTGTTTAAGAATGCAATCGCTTTGGAACTAAAATCTGTACAACTGATTTCACTTGCTTGTTGGATTAGCGCTGATAAAAATTCTTGTAATGTTGATTGAAATAAACCCAAAACCTTCTAGAGAAGTTCCAACATTTTGCAATTTATCTCTTCAATACACTGAATCAACACGATCCTTGAGCGCATAAAGTCAGAAAACCATAAATTTTATTTCTAAAGGATTAATTTTAATTCATTAATTATTCATTATTCATTGGCATTAAGTGTAACAGCTGCGCTCCTTGACTATAATCTAAGCTAAAATACATTTACGCACCTCAAATATTCGACATGAACGGAACGGAAAAGTACTCTCTATGCGTATAAATTACGCGGATAAAATTCCACAAGAAAAACAGGATAAATCGTATGGGGTTAGCTACGGTTGGCTGCTGGTTGGCGTAAAATGTTGTTGCATAAAATTCAAACCGAGGGACGAAAATCCTTCTCCAGTCATTTATTAGAACGGAGAGTTTATCGGTCGAGCTCTGTACAATTACCGCCGTATATTATAGGAATTATCTAATTATTGTTATTTAACATTTGTTAATATTCCCAGAGATATGTAAATGTGCATGTGCTGAAGGATAGAAGGATATTCATACAGAGGCTGTTCGCACGAGTATGAGTATCATGGTAGCTTAATGAAATGTATACAAATATAAACGATTTTATATTTGTGCTGCATACCATGACATATTATCATTAATAATCCGGTTGCTTTGTTTGCAACTCTTGGAAGCCGTTGAAACATAAACAAAGCAATCAAAATATTGTTAATGTGTGTATATGTGAAGCAGGCAATGTCGAAGTTTCAATTGCTTTCGTTAATAAATAATGCAATTGAATGTTTTTTGTGTGAGCTTCTAAGAACCAACTCAGCTTTTTGTAGTCTCTCGTCGTTGATTTGTTGAAGGCAGATACTTCAAGGCAAACACTGAACTAAGGTTTTGTTGTTTGTTGTTATTTAATTAAATTTATGTTAGTAATCGAAGAGTACGGAGAATTGTTGGCCCGTATATGATGAAGGACGATTCCGGAGACTATAACGATGAGATTTACGAGAGTTTCTGCGATGTCAACATATATAAGAGAATCAAGCTTGATAAGCTTCGGTGGGTAGGACACCTAGCTCGCATGAGCGAGGAGCATCCTGCTTGGAAAGTCCTTATAGGACATGGCAGTAAGGTCGGCCAAGCCTACGCTGGAAGGATGGCATAGACCAGGATACCCAGAGTTTAGGGCTGCCAAACTGGATGATATCTGCTTGAAATCAGGACCTATGGAGAAATTTTTTTGTAAAAGTTTCGTAATTTGTAATTAATTTTGTGAAAGGCTCCCATATAAATTTGTCTATAATTTTTATTTTATTAAAAATCTCTTGATCTTCAAAGAAATCATAAAATGTCATTGTTTAGACACAATTTCTTTGACTTTGGTATGATCACGGTCGCCAGTAAGTTTAAATTCAGGTCGTGCCACCTAAACTGGGTCGTTGATGAACGTAGGTACAAAAACCTAGATCTGAGTGATATAAGAGTAGTGCATACCAACTGCGCAGCAATGTTCTAACAGACTCAATGGAACCGAATGAAGAAGTCTTGTTTTCCAGGCAGAATTGAGTGAGTCGTTATCAAACTAACAAAATACGATTTCTTTATTTCGGTTCCAGTAAGTCTGCTGGAACGTTGGTTTGAATTATCTCAGCATTTGAAAATTGGCTGAGCTCGATGGTATTTCCTCAAAAATTTTGAAGTTGTGTTCTTCGAGACTGGCATTAACTTTGCGTAAGTTTTTCCAGGCCTTCTATTCATTTGGACTTCTTCCCTAGTAGGTGAAAAACATCGTTAGTGGGTGCCTTAAAAAAGTCGACCGTCATTTGTCATTTGTGCCAACCTATAGCGCTAACATACGCACTTTTCAAGGTCATGGAAATGGTGCTTAATCGTCCACTAATGCAACACCTTGAATCAAGGTAAATCCTTAGTAGTTTTTGATTTGATGATAGATCCCATCAAATAGTGGAACAATTCAACAATTCAAGTACACATGATGGTCGGTTATATGCTTGGAACAGCGTGGGCGTTAAGGAAAAGTAGGAGAAACAGGAGATGTCTATGAGCTGTTTTGAGTGTTTTGAATGCCTGTGGATCATAGTGATGTGGGAAGACAGATCTTGGCAGAGCACATACGTGTTGTACGGCTGAAGAACAAATCTCTGAACTTAACTGTACGTCCCAAGATGGGCTTGAGGGTAAACTGATGAGCATTTAGAGCGCCACGAGTATTGCGGTTGAATTCAAGGAGAGGTGGCATGCAGCTGGCTATTTCGCTTGAGCACCTCTGGTGGAAGAAGTGATAAAACAGCGACAAGCAGGAAACGTTTCTGCGGTGTTCAAGCGAATCTATTGATTTCGCTATATTTTCGTCACCGATAAGTTTTATCGTGCGGTTTTGTATTCTATTTAGCTGATGAAAGGTGGTCTTAAGTGCACCAGACCAGATATGACAATTGTTTTCAAGTTAAGGGCGACTAAAAGCCTTGTAGATTGTAGCCAGATCAGAGGCAGTGAAATATTTCTTGCACCGAGTTTGAAAACCTAAATATTTCACAGCATTTTTGGCAACGGTTACTATGTGGTCATTCCAACGAAGCTTGTAGTTAACGCACATACCGAGAATTGCGAGTTTTTCAGATTCATCGACGCAAGTGCCATTCATGAATAATGACAATGGGTCTAAGATTCGCTTAGACGACAGGAGACAGCATTGGGTTTTGGAAGCGTTAAATTCTGCTCGATTGTTATCTCCCCAATTTACTATGCTGTCCAGGTCAGAATTAACGTGCTTAACTTACGTAGTTATTTGAGTTTCACTTAATAAGTGGAGCGACGTTCCTCAAACTTATATGAGAAGTTAAGAGTGCTGTCATCGCCCAAAATATCTTGACTTTAACTGTCCAAAAAAAGCTTCTAATCCAATGAAGCAGTTTTTTATCGAATCCATAAGCACGCATTTTCGACAAAAGAGCTTGATGCCAAACTCTTTCAAATGTCTTAGAAATATCAAATGCAGCTGCCTTGCTTTCACCAAATTAATGCAAAGATCGTTTCCACTGTTCGGTGAGATATATCGTCAAATCACCAGAGAACGTTGCCCACGAAATCCGTATATCCGTATCCGATATTTGGTAAACTGAAAATTTATCAGCGTTTCCATGACCTTGGAAAGAATGGATGTAATGGGTCGGTACGAAGAAGGTGACGATGGCTCGCCCTTTTTGGGCGTGGGCTGGACAAATGCTGTTTTCCAACTTCTCGGGAAGAGTCCAAAACAATAGGAAAGAAGGAAAAGCTTATCCCTTGAAACGTGCGCTAATTATATAAAAAAAAGCATAATATAAAAATCTAACCTTAATCCATGAACTCGCAATTTTCTGTATGTGCGTCAATAACAAGCTTCAATATATCGACCACATATTCATCATCTCTTAAAAAAATAAGAAATAGATTCACTTGAGCATCAGAGGAATGTTTTCTGTATTTATATTGTTCATTGCAAAATGTTCCTTGTAATGGTCAGATGCATGCCGACGATCCTATTATACATCCGCATTATCAGTGGCACAACTAAATCCCAACAATTGACCTTTGAGCCCATCTTCGGATGTAGCGATCAATTCAGACGATCTTCAGCAGCACAAGCCGAATGTGAAATAATTTACCGGACTTTGTGTTTTCGCATGTATTTGACCATGTGCATAGTCATCTGCTTTCCTTTCCTTAATTCCTTCACGCCATCGCAGTGCTTAGCATTCATTATAAGGGCGAACATCTTTTGTACATTAAAAAGAATATGAAGTTAGCGAACTCATGACTGTCTATCCGTAAACAGGAGTATTTTAATTTTTTTTTTTTTGTCAGTTGTCAGTCCTTTTTAACTTTTCGTTACCAATTGAAGATTGATTGACAATTTTTTACTGGTTGACGCTTGATATGTACTAGATTGGTCGATATCCGCACGATGTGTATTTGAATCATGAGCATCATCACCACAGTAGGGTGTACAACCGGGGTCTAGGCCTCCAGCCACCAATTCCGATTGGAAAGATTTGTTGGGTGATCAGTGTTCCGATTTCTTGCGAGAGGCCTGGACCGGACCACGGTTGTAGAGCCAAATATGATGATGAGGGTATTTGTTATATTATGTTAAACTCCTTTGAGAAAAGAAGAAGCAAATGCATTTTTTTAGCAAAATGTTTTAATTCTAAATTTTAAAACCTCAAACCCTCATATTTATAGAAATTTGTCACATGCACGTGAAATAATTAATAAAAGTGAATTGCTTCCGTAATTCGTCTTAGAGGGAAAACAGTTTACATTTTTTGTTTTGAATAACCAACTGCTTGTAGATTTTTGCCGTTCGCCATGCTGGGTGTCACACTTAATCCCTGGCACACAGAGTGAGCCAACTGTAGGGCGAAACCACAGCTTGTGTGTAATAATAGTCAAAGTCAAGAGCAGGAGAAGTGGGTAACAAAATGTAAGGATACATCACAACGACGGTAGCTGGGCAAGCTGATACAAGAATTTACCCTTAGATGCCTGCAGTTTGTTCTCATGAATAAACATGGTCCTCGTTTACTTGACGCACTTCTTATGTATATATGTGTATCTGTATGCTTTGTGTTCATCTGCAAATTGAATGCATTCGTAGTTGTATTCCTTATGTGTACTGGGAGTCAGGGAATGGGGGTAGATATGTTATCCTCATGTCTGGTGTCATTATTTCAATTTAAAGTAAAGCTCCTTACTGTTGTGTTCCCATTTGCATTCGCGCAGCCTTCGCCCAAACCAATTCCATAAATTCTGATTATAAATTCATTTTCTACGTTCGACTGCTTCGCACTCTACTTCCACCTTTAAAGTAAGAATAATTATGAACGAAGACCGAACGTCGGTGCGACCGTAGGCAGTACGCGTGCTACACAAACGACAACCGCGTTGATGGCCATCCAATATGCATAAGGCCAAAAGGATACAACAGCTTTCCTCAGCTATTGAATTGGTGATGGGTGCTGATGTTGCGGCTGTACATCAACATCAGAAAGTGGTTAAAGTCGTCGTGTGTAAAGTAGGTACATCCTGTTGTCACCTTCGCATTGAAGTTCCGGCTTATGGCAACCTCTGGAGGATCCATTTGTGGAAGACATCCTCGTACGTGTTGTACTTATGCAAATGTGTTAATGGAAGTTTTTATTCTTGCATTATACCATTGAAAGGACAAAGGCAAGAATCATAAATGAAAGCACAGACACACACACGTACCTCTAACGAGCTGACGTTATTTTTTTTCCTTTTACAAGCTTGTGAAAAAATGCAAGGAGGAGGTGAACAACTGAAGAGGTTTGACTAATTGTTGCACGAGTGTGTGCTCTCGACCTGTGACCTCCCCCGCAACCAACACAAAATAATAATTATTGAAGTTTCTTAAAAAAGGGGTTAAGGCTACATTTTAAACATATACAAGCTCATAATGCGACCGGTTTGGGATAAATGCAACATTAGCTCTCATTTATTACTTAAAGGAGGCAGCATGAAAAAATTGTATGCAGTGTTAGAAAGGAAAAGTTCCTCAAAGCCACGCAAATTATTTCTATAACACCTTCGCAATTGTTCTTTGATGTTACCCATTATCTAAGAAGTCGTTTCTTACGCCTCGTAAGGTATTTGAAGTGTTGTTATGTACTCTTAAATATTGCAATTAATATTTACTGTTGCCGCGTTTGCTTTATAAATGTTGATGTAACCTTCCTTGAAAAGCTTATCTTAAAAAACATTTTACTCTAATTGGGACGTTGACAATGTAGTTTCAGCTTCTTTCTCATTCAAGTCTGAAAAGGTTGGTGGATTTTCCTCAAACAATGGCTTAACTGTTTCTGTGATTCTACCATGTCACGGACAAATTGTCAATGTTCAAAGATGTTTTAAAAAAACTGCAGTCTTAATAAAAATATATTTCGATTAAGTGCCCACCATAAATTCTCTACTCGAAGATACACATGTGTGCAAAGTTTGAATAAAATCGGGTAAATTTAAAAAAAAAATTGGAGCCCCCTTCCGATCATGATCCGATCACTCCAAAATTATTACAAATAGTGTTGTCCATCGGAGATTCACGTGCGTAAAAAATTTGAAGAAAATGGCGTCTTTTGTTGTCCATCGGAGATACACACATGCGTAATAAATTTGAAAAATATCGGGTAAATTTTGTATGGGATCCCCTTGTCCCCGAGGCCCGAGTGGCCCTTAATTTTAATAAAAAGTGTTGTCATGAGAAATACACACATGTGCTAAGTTCGAATAACATCGGGCTTTGGGAATGTGTTAAAAATTGATCACAAGATTATACCCACTAGCCAGCCAGCCAGCCACAGGAACGCGAAGTTAACATAGAGAATTTAAAAATTAAAAATTTTCATGTAAATTCTCCAATAACCAAAAGTATACTGAATTCCACAAAAAAAATCCTGAAATATAAAAACATACGAAGCCCTGCAAACCAACAACAAAACAACCACTATCGTAAATTAGCAGCGCTGCGCTTACAGCGCATCATATCATCAGCGCACACAGAACACAGTCATTATAGTATGATATGATCTGATGCCGCTGTATGGAAAAATATTTGTATGGAAGCCGCCCGATGCCGCAGCCCGATCACTCTCAAATTTTAACAGAAAATATTGTCATGTGTGCAAAGTTCGAATAAAATCGGACCCCGTTTTTTGATTTTGTTGTCTATTTTCTTGGATTGTTTTTTTTTCTTATCTGCGTACGCGTAAAGAGGTTCGCACCCTTATAATGCTCGGCTATATAATTGGCACAGCGTGGTCATTAAGGAAAAGGAGGAGAAAAGAGGAGATGTCTATGTCTGTGGTTGATAGTGATGTGGAAAGGCAGAGCTTGGCATGGCTGAAGAACAAATCTGTGAACTTAACTGTACGTCCGAAGATGGGCTTGAGAGTAAACTGTTGAGCATTTAGAGCACCAGGAGTAATAATAATGATAATAATATTCGGCGCGAAATACCATTGCGGTCCAAGGCCTAGCTTCTCGCAACCATTTGTGTTGCGCATTTATATTTTTTGAACACAAATGGAAGGGACCTAAAATTTAAGGCCGGCTCCGAATGGCGAATTGAGAAGAAGCTTTCTGTGATAAGTTATTACTCTTGGAACGTTTGTCACCCATTCGCGAGAGGTGGGACACCGTAAAAAATAATTTTGGTGTTACTGGGATTCGAACCACGAACTTCCTGCTCAGTAGCCACGCGCATTTCCACTGAGCCACGGCGCCTAAAAGAGCGCCAGGAGTATTGCGGTTTAATTCAGGTAGAGGTGGCATGCAACTGGCTTTTTCTCTTTAGCACCGCTGGTAAAAGAAGTGATAAAAGAAATGACGTGAGTGTTGCACCCTTCATGAGCCTTCCTTCTAAAATTCCAACAAAAATGCATATAGGTCATCCCATGAATTGGTTTGTTTGGATATGAATATTATTTTTACACTTTTCTATTAAATGTATTCGAGTAATTAAGCTTCGCTTGAGCATATATTTTGGGTCTTGAAACTATCTGCTATGTTCTCTACCCACGACGAAGACGATCTAATTTTTCAGTGGTTTTTGACAAAAGACAAATTCTTCTTACCTTTTTTTGAATGCTCTCTACTATTGTCTTAGTAGTGCAGATTATCGCTACTCTGTGGCATTGTTGATCACTGCGATTCAATAAACATAGATTACAAATTTAGTTATAAAATTATAAAAAGTTTATAATATGTGACAGAATACTGTGATATTAAATATTGATCATACCCCTTCTCTCTCTCTCTCTTTGCAGGGCCTTTGTGGACAACACCCACTTGCAGACACTAAGTCTAAACAACAATCCACTTTTTGCGGATCTGCCAATGCGTCTTTTCCAGGGCAATCCGAACATCCAGGAAATCTCAATGCAGGGCAACAATCTGCAAACTCTGGACGCAGCACAATTTCCAGTGGACCGAATCCAACACCTGTACCTAGGTGACAATCCATTGCAATGTAATTGCTCACTACTCTGGCTTTGGCGATTGGTGACTGGTAATTTTGACGAACATGGCATCGGAAACGATGATGCTGCCGGTGGAGATGGGGGAGTTGCAGTTGCAGCATTAGGCGGCAGTGATACACGTACTGGCGACGGCCACGACCAAATTAATTCGTCAAAACTCTCTGCCTCAGCGTTATCGACCGCTGACGCTGGCAGCCGAGATTCTCCACCGTCAGCTGAGTTGACAGCGGCGGGTTTTCTTAAACTTGACAACGATCGTATTGGTTGTGATGTTTGGCAGGACAACAGGAAAACACGCCGTCACCTGCAGGCGATGTCCGAAAGTGAGATCACCTGTCCCGCGCACATAGTGACAATCGTTTGTGCCGTGCTCACCTGCCTGCTGGTAGTAATGACCGGCGCCAGTATTATTTTCTATCTGCGCTTCGTTAAACGTCGGCGAAAACTGTTACAGGATCGCACACGCACAAGTAAAGCCGTTGTCAATGTGCATGATCGCATCCTGCAGCAGCAACTTCCCGGACACCATCATAACTCCCTACACTCGCAACACCATAACCATCACCATCAATTGCACCAATTGCACCAAGAATTTCAGCAGCATCCGCAAATGGACAAGCTCGAATTGGAACGATATTTGGCCGCCCAGACGATCGCCAATGAGTATCGTGCTTTAAAGCAATGGGAGCTGCCCGTCAAGGAGTCACTTGACGAGCCGGAGCATTTGTATGAGAAATTCGATCATTACGAGTATCCCGACCCACATACAGTGACGGCGAAACCACACGTCGTCTATGTATGACTCTTAAAGGATAATCAAAACCGTTATTGCTTTAATAATAGTAGTTATCAAAAATTAGGCTAGAACGAGGGACAACGCCGAGGACAAACAAAAAATGCATGAAGTGCATACATGGAGTACAAGGAAATCACACAGAAACACACAATCGCTGTATATATATACATGATAATAATCACACAAGTTACACAAGACAACATATATTATTATTACCTAATAATTTAATTGCATTAGCGTTGAGAGAGAAATAAATTAGTAATCTTTATATTGTTAAAACATAATTTAATTTTTATACCACTACTTACAATACGAATGACTAATTTCATTATTACATAAATAATTATAATAATTATATATTAATAATTATAAATTACTATTAAAACTACTACAGGTGTTAACTATAATACAAAAGGGAAACTTACTTATAATAATTATTATTATTATTATTAATGCTAAAATATTATCAATAGAATTTTTTCGCCAATATCTTTAGCATTTAGTGTATTAAAGAGAAAAAACACAACAACAACAACAACTCACCAATCACATGTAACATACAAACGGAAAAAACACAAACACACAATGTAAAATGAAACAAGGGATACGAATAATATTCGTTAAATATTAATAATAATAATTATTATATATATATTAAAAAAAAAGTAAATTATATATTCGTACTTATTATTATTTATAAAAATATATTCCTTTAAAATTTTATCATCACCTTGTAAGCTTCTCGACAAAACTTTAACTTTGAGGTCAAATTGTTTTCTCAAAAAATGAATGCTTCTCACCCACAAGTTGCACTATTTCTAAAGTTATTCGTGTGTTTGAGTATGCAGTAATTATGCGGATATATATTTGCTCTAGTTTAAGGGTATCCTTAGATTTTCCAACCTTTCTATCGCACCCATGTGTTGCGTCAATCCAATGGCAGTAATTTGTAGTTGCGCGGTAACTACCGATTATGTTATTTTTTAATTATTTTCAAAATTGATTAAGTATTATAATTGCTATTTCCGTTACCTGTTTCATTTCGTTTTGTTTGCCCGTTTGTTGATTATATTTTACTGAGCTTCCCATCTCCATAGTATCTACATCATTTTTCAATTACTACGCGAACTTAATTCATTAGAAAAAAATAATTTATGGTAGTAATAGTATTCCTTAATATCAAACGAATACCGACAATTTTTAATATAACATTTCGTAATTTCGGCTTATAACTATAATTTGAAAATCGCTGATAACTTTGATATCATTTTTGCTTCCAAAAACGCATCCTTATTGTAGAGAGCAGCGATGATTATTTCAAAGTACCCTTAGACACCAACATCTTGTTTTGACAATAAATATACAAATGCACTTTAGAATATGCAATAATATTATATAATAATTTCAAAAGTGCAACCTTGGACAATTGCTTAGCACATCGTGGGCGTTAGGAAATTAGGGATAGGAAAAGATGAGATGCCTATGCAATGTATCTTAAATGACTGCATATCATACAAATGCGGAAATACATTCCACATAACTATAGTGCGGCTATAGAAGGAATCTCTGAATTGGTTAGTAAGCCCGAAGATAGGCCTAATGCTAGACCCGTGGCCTCGAGTTGAGGCACGGGTATTACGGATGAGTTTAATGAATGAATCAATAAGTTTTATAGCGCAGTTCTGAATTCTATCAAGTAGATGCAATGTGGTCTTTGGGGCACCTGCCCAGACAATACAGTTGTATTCAGGTTTAGGGCTAATATATGCCTTTTAAATAGTAGCCAGATTTGAAGGAGTGAAGTACATCTTGCACCGTTTTAGGAAACCTTCGCGATGGCAAATATGTGGTCGTTCCAACGATGCTTGTTGTTGACGCACATACTGAGAATTGCGAGTTTTTCGTTTTTTTTTTCGATGCAAGATCCATTCATGAATAAAGATTGTGAGTGTAAATTACGCTTAGACGATATAAGACAGCATTGGGTTTTTTAAGCGTTTAATTCTACTCTATTGTGTAGCTCCCACCTTGTTATGCTCTCAAGGTCAGAATTAACCGTGCTTGACATACGTTGTTGTTCGAGTTCCACTTGCGATGAAGAGCGGCATGCAGAAATAGTGAACTCATATAAATAGATAAGAGTGTTGTCTTCAGCGAAAGAATGAATTGGATTAGAAGTAGCGCATCATTAATGAAAATGACAGTCTCGGATACAAAACAGTGCCTTGGGGAACACCGGCGTTTATGCGGTGGACACTGGATTTAAAATCTTCCAATACGACCTGGATTGAACGGCCAGAAAGGTAGTTACTAGTCCAATGCCAATGCTTGATGCCAGACGCTTTATCCAGTTTAATGATTTTCGCTCTCTTATTTGACGTTTTGGTAACATTAGGAAATGACTTTTGATAAAAAGTAGATAGAGTAGTACTCTTTTAAAATTAAATTAAAATTCTTTATTTCATTTCTTTTTTAAATTTATTCTTCAATTCTATGATTGAATTATTTCGTTCCTATTTCATTAATTAAGAATCACCATTTCTTTTGCTCTCTATTTAGTACGATCCTTAACAAAATGAATACTATTTTTGTCATCCCACCGTATATAGAATTTAACAGGTACTATTACCACTTGTGCAAGAATTCTCATAACATAGAACAGTAGTTCAACGTGCCATAATTGATTCCATTTACGAGTATAGGATAGTTTTGGAATATTCTATTATTTCTTTTCGAACTCCTTTAAATCTTAACTCCTTAAATCTTTGTTTATCCGCATAAACATTTAAAGCACGCGTACACTTTATCTCCCTGATTATGTCAAGTCATGTAAAAAAGTATGTTAAAATTTCCAATATCTAGTAAACTGCGATCGCATCAACTATCGGTCTGAAGTTTACACTATTATGGTAGGCAAAAATTCGCCAAATTGTCATTGCCTGTAGCAAATCCAAGACAATGAAATGACTTCAAAAGCGAACGTAATTTTTGTAATTTAATTTATAATAAACTGATCATTTACTTTCTGACATAATGATATTGTCCCAAATTTGGCAAATATTCGTTTTAAATATGCTTAGCCCTTTCTGAGTAATCCTACTACCTGTAGTATCTATTGATAAAAATTTAAAAAATTCACTGGAGAAAACCAACTTGCTACAAATACTATTTCTTTGTTGTTCACAACTTTAATTTCCAAGCCTCAAAAGTTCCTGTCTTAATATTTTTGATTTATTTTAATAAAAAATTTAACAACATACAGAATCACACTTTTTTTAAGTGTTATCTATCGTATACTGAGAACAGAATTTTTTTTATATAGGTTATGCAAAAAATGACAATATTGCAATTTCTGAAAATGAAAAGTATAAAATCAAATATTGTAAATAAATAATAAATCAAAAAATAAAAATAAATTATATGCCATTTAAAATGCTGCAGTGTATAAAATTAAGCACAAATTATAGATAGTGACAAAACTAGGGTTAAATGCATTGTTTGAAATAACAAATGTGTACATTAAGTTGTTGTTAGATTATCTTCATAGAATTTTTAAGTTTAACTAATTTTTTATCTGTGGGGAAAATGTTCACTTAATAAACTAATCATTACACGAACCAATTACATTTATGAAATAAATACGAAAACAATAAATATTTTTTATAAATAAAATGTTGGTTTGTAGCAGTTACATGCACATAACAATTACTAACTGATGTATTAAATTATTGCGAGCCCGAACGGCGAAGCTTATATTCAGAGGACATGATAACTTGAAGCCGAAAGCTCCAATAACGCTTTAAAACATCATTGTGTACATTGCTTTAGCTAGCGCGGTCAACCAGGCAGCTGTGCAATTATTCATGAACAGATTAAACAAATGTGCTAATCATAGAATGAATAACAAAGCCAACAACAAACACTTTTTTTAATAATTCAGAACTAACAGGACGGACGAAAATTGATGTACAACCAACCAACAGAAGAACAATTCAAAATAAAATATTTGCATTGCGTGTTGATTGACTGTGTGTCATTTGCTTTAATGCGATTTACACACACACATTAACACACGTGGATACCGCTCATGAGATGTCACTAAATAAATAATAGTAACAATAATTATAATAATAATCAAAACATCTCCAACCGGCAGCAGGCTTGAATAAAAATTGTGAAAAATTGTACATTTAAATATAAATTAATGCATAGTATTTTATGTATCTTTACTATGAAATTGTAAAACAAAAACAAATACAAATAAGCGAAGAAAGCGATGTTATTTCTTATACAAAGACTGATAATAACGCAAAAAAATAAAGACAAAAATATTTAAAGAAAATCAACCCTAACGTATTGTTGTTTATTTTGCCAATGCATTTGGCCGATTAGGGATTGTCATGAGTCATGTCATCATTCAAATCTGGATGATATAGGGAGATGTTGTTTGATTGCTTTGTGTCCTCCTTTGACGACATATTTTTGTATTTCTTCCAGAAATAAGTCTATGAAGCCAAAGGATAAAGGTAAGATTTGATTTTGATTGGTTATAAGAAGCATATATCATCGAAAAAACTGGAAAGTTCGTGAGCAAAAAATGAGACTCTCTATTATTACTTATTATTATTTATAATTCGTAAAAATAACAAAAAAGAGCTGTGTCGGTTTTGAGTGTGACAACGTCTGCCCGGGACGAAAGAAAAAAAACAAAGATCTTCTTGTCTGTGGAACGGATACACGAACGGACATCTCAATATGGTATAGTTTCCAAAATTCCAGATCCTAATGACCATATCCCAGAATTTCCTTAGGAGCAAGTCTTAAAGTAGCATCTTAGTCCTACATACCGAATTTCATGCGTATCGCTTGTAAAATTGCTTTGTTCCAGAAATTCCAGACCATAATGATCATATTCCATATTTTCCATAGGAAGAAGTGTTATAGTCGCATCTTAATTCTACGAATCGCTTGAGAAATTGCTTTGTTCCAGAAATTGTAGACCATAATAATCATATTCTAGAAATTCCATTGTAATAATAATAAAAATATTCGGCGCGACAGACCATTGCGGTCCAAGGGCTAACTTCTCGCGACCATTTGTGTTGTGCATGTATATTTTTGGACACAAATGGAAGGGACCTACAATTTAAGGTCGGATGCGAACGGCGAAGAATTGAAAAGCTTTCCGTGACAAGTTATTATGTTTGTCACCCATTCGCGAGAGGTGGGACACCGTGAAAAATACTGGGATTCGAACCAAGAACCTCCTGCTCAGTAGCCATGCGCATTTCCACTGAGCCACGCCGCCCACAGTATTTTCATAGTAAGAAGTCTTATAGTCGCGTCTTAGTCCTAAATACCGAATTCCGCACGAATCGCTTGAGAAATTGCTTAGTTATCAAAAGAGTCACATTTAACAGTGTCTCACTTAACAGCATAACAGTGTCTCACTTAACAGTTTGAGCATAACAATGTCTCATTTAACATTATACTTTTTGAACATGATACCCCTTGTATGAGACGTTGTCACGTCCAAATTCCGTGTCGTCGTTAATTCCAACGCTCATTTATAGTAACATTCTAGGTGTAAGCTCTATACAAAGACTGTGGCTAACACATATTTTCTTATGTACCATTTATTAATACGTTTAAATCCATAGGTAGGTAGGTATAGTGATGATCCACGCTGTACTTGCGAGGTCTTTGAAACTTCTGCAGAAGGCAATATCCTTCAAATTAAGAATTCAAATATATGTCAACAGTTTAACGTTACTCCAATTTTAAATTGTTATTTGTTTACTTAATCTTTATTATATCATATTAAAGTGCATTTATGTAATCTGGTAACGCTGTACTGCACATCATGACAACGAAAACCGAGTAATATAGCTCTGCTTTCATTTTTTAGCCTGTCCTTAGACCAGTGCGCGCACCATCAAAATATTTTTCCGCTAATCGATACTTCATACTAATATTATAAATGTGAAAGTCTGTCTGTTACCTTTTAACGGCTTAACGGCTGGACCGATTTGGCTCATTTTTTTAAAAAATGTTCGTAAAGTCCGGGGATGATTATAGGAACCTGGAAAATTGGAAAATTCGGGAGAAACTGAAAAAATGTTGTTTTCCATGGGATTTATGTATGAAGTCGCGACCACAACTAACCACTCGAACACGTTATAGGTTACAATTTTGGGTCACTGGCGGGTAGGTGGGGTGGGGCTCAATGGTGTGCGGTGATTTCATTGGAGGAGCTTTCAGTTTGGTTGGATCGGGAAGGTGTGAGGGGCAGCCTGTGATTTAGCTTTTTTTTGGTCTAAACGGTGTCTTGGTGTAGTGGTCAGCGGGTTCCGGGTAACGCCGGGGTTATAAAATTAGTAGTGTTTTTATTTAAGCTATTTAATTAAATAAATTTTCATTTTATCAAATTAGTAGACAACACTAAATTATCTACAATTCCATGAATGCGTTTTGCTCCACCCTTCTGATGCTCGAATTCTTTATGTGACAGATCTTTCTTTCGTACCTGTATAGCTAATAAACTAATAAATAATACCGGCAAACAAAAATTTTTCTGAAAGATAGTATTTCCCAAAGATTTCTAATGCAGTTTCCTCTAACACCATTGTCAAAACTTTCCATGTCACCTCTACCTTCGGACTCTTTCTGTCTATTTGAAAAGTAATCTTATAGGTTTTTCATCAAGATTGCCCTACTTTGTTTTTTTATTATAAACAAAATTATTTTTCAATTCATCATATTTGGCTCTACAATCGGTGTCCGGTCCTGGCCTCCCGCAAAAATCTCTCCACCGGTCTCGATTTCGAGCCGATATCATCCAGTTTGGCATCCCTAAACTCTGGGCGTCCTGGTCTATGCCATCCTTCATCCATCCTTGGCCGGCCTCGCTGTCGTGTTCCATTAATCCTAACGCAAAGAACTTTCCGAGCAGGATCATCTTCGCTCATGTGAGCTAGGTGTCCTGCCCACAGGAACCTACCGAGTTTAATTCTTTTCACGATGTCGACATCGCTGTAGAGCTCGTCGATCTCATCATTATAGAGTCTCCGGAATCGTCCTTCATCAGATACAGGGCCAACATAGTGGCACCAACATAGAGATAGGATCTTATCGGCCAGATTTCGGACTAGAGTACGGCGCGTCACGATCATACATTGCTACGCCCCAACGAATCCTTCGACTGAGGATGAAAATGACAACTTCTACAATCAGCTAAGCGCTGTATTTAACGCAACGCCGAACGGAGATATCGTCATCGTGATGGGGGACTTGAATGCCAAGGTTGGCAACGGCAATCAAGGACTCAAACATTTGATTGGGAAGCACGGCCTCGGCGAACGAAATGACAATGGTGAAAGATTTGTTGATTTCTGCAACACCAACAACCTTGTCATAGGAGGCACGGTAGTAAACGGTAGTCTTATGGAGTGTGAAAACTGGAGAAGCAATTGCGTTCTTCCTGCAGTTGCAAAGGTAATAGCCAAAGTAGTACTTGATCGAATTAAAAACATCTGGAAGATACACTCGACGCCGAACAAACAGGTTTCCGCACTGGATCCTCCTGTGTATACCACATCAACACCCTGCGGATCATTATTGAACAGTGCGTTGAATTCCGGTCACCATTGCACCTGCTGTTCATCGATTTTGAGAAGGCGTTTGACAGTGTCAACAGACAGTTTATCTGGCTCGTATTGCGCAGAAGAGGTATACCCGATAAACTTAAACCTATTATGGCATGTTCTGCATAAAGGAAAGATGTCAGAGGAATTCGAGATCCTAAGTGGGGTACGGTAAGGTTGCATTCTATCGCCGATACTTTTTATGTTGGTGATCACCAATGTGCTTCGCGCAGCTTTATCTACTGGAAACGGAGGAAACCGTTGGACTCTTACATCTCAACTCAACCACCTGGACTACGCTAACGAAGTTTGTTTACTCTCACACAGGATTATGGAACGGCACCAAATGACAACAAATGTGGAAAGGGAGGCAAATGTTGCGGTTTTGAAGATTAATTATGCCAAATCAAAATCATCAACCTCGGCACTAACTCAGTAACTCAAGTTAACATTGCTGGACAACCTGTAGAGAGAGTAGAGAGTTTTCAATATCTTGGCAGTATTGTCTCGACCGAAGGTGGAACCGAACAGATGTTTAATCTGTTCAAATGTTTAATCTGTGCTGTTGGAAGGTGACCGCTACTATCACAAAAAGATTACAAACGTTCGTAAATAGGTGACCACGGAACATATTAAGGACTTTCTGGGCTAAACGTATCTCAAACGAACATCTTTACCAGAAAACGGGTCAGGGACAACCATCCAACGATGGAAGTGGCCATACACTCCGAAAAGGCGACAGCTCCATAGCAAACTACGCAATGCAATGGAATCCGTTATTTCTGGGTGGTAGAAGAACGGGTCTTCCGAGAAATACATGGCGCAGAACAGTTGAGGATGAGTCACGGCAATTAGGAAAGAGTTGGAGAGAGCTGAAGTTCAATACCAGGAACCACACGCGATGGCACGTAGGTGTAGTAGAGGCCCTAGGAACCACAAGGGTATATAGGACATAAGTAGTAAGTAGTAGTGAGTTTTGAAACTCTAGGCATTTTTCCATCACCTGCCTAATGGTGTTAATCTGGTCAGTTGTTGATTTCCCTGGGATGAAGCCACACTGGTATGGACCAATGATGACTATAGCGTAACCTGTCTTGAAGAAAAGAGGAAAAAATCGCATACGCAGTACTCAACAAGGTTATACTACGATCGATAATTGCTGCAGGTTTTGATATCTCCTTTCTTATGTATGCGGCACAGGATGCCTCTTCGGCAGTCTTCTGACATCGATTCTTCCTCTCATACTTGCACTATCAATTCGTGAATTGCTTGGTGTATTGCGGGGCCTCCGGTTTTAATCAGCTCCGCTGGGATACCATCAGATCCCGGGCCATATTATTTTTCAGCTTATTTATAGCTCTGCTAACTTCGTATATGCTTGGTGGAGGCGGTCCTCGGTCATTGGTGGATCCTCCAGTGCCTTAGTTAGTTGGCCATTAAGCAACTCATGAAAGTGTTCTTCCCATTGCTCTAAGATGCCTTTGAGATCGGCGATCTCTTTGTCTCTACAGCATGTGCAACGCGGTGTTTATTGCGTCATAGAGCGGACACTTTAGTAGAACTTTCGCGCCTGGTGCGGTCCTCCCTTTCTGTACTCTTGTAGTTCACTGACGAGGCTGCTTTTCATATCTTTTGAGCTCTTTATATTCATCTTCGCGCTCGCGTTCTACGAGATTGTTGCACTACCCGGTACACAAAATTCTTACGTTCAGTCGCTAGCTTACATTCGTCATCGAACCAGTCGTACCAATCTCTACGTCTACTGCCTAAGTTGGAGTCAGCAGTACTAATTACAGTATTCTTAAGGCGCGTCCATTTCTGTTCTACGCCCGACATCTGAGCCTCAGGACGTACTATCCCTGCATTTAGGGCGAGTCCAATGGCTTGACCGTAGTGGTTTCTAGTCTTTCCGTTGCGCAAGGCAGCCGTGTTGACTCGTATCTGATTCGCGGATGCAGTCTTTCGTGATGATACAATCCGCGGTCGGAGCACCATACCAAAAATATAGTAGTCTGATTCAACGTTCGCACCTCGGTACGTTCATACCGTCATCAGGTTCGGGTTTTGGCGGCGGTCTATCTGGTTGCGAGTGGCTCCATCAGGAGATACCCAGGTGGCTTTGTGGATATTTTTACGCGCAAACCTTGTACTCACAACGACTAAATTATTACTTGCTGCCATTTCTATGACTCGTTGTCCGTTGTCATTAATGTTCAGCTATGGCTGCCAATATACTGCCTGAATGCTGGCTCCCTAATTATGTTGGCATGGGTCTAACGGTTTCTTGGTGAAAGGCAGAAACACCATAGCACATGGTTTTTTGCAATTCTCGGTAGGAACGTTAACAACCCGTTTCGTTGGAACGACCACATATTTACCGTCGCTAAAAATGCTGCGAAATGTTTATGTTTCCAATCACGTTGCAATCCCTTTGGTCTGGCCACTATCTACATGGCGTTTATTCACCCCAAGCTTAAGTACAATTGTCGTATCTGGTCAGGTGCTCCTAAGACCACCATGGATCTGCTATAGAAAGAATACAAAAGCAAGCTTTAAAGCCTATCGGTGACGAAAACATTGCGAAATCAATTAATTCCTTTGAACACCACAGGAATGTTTCCTGTTTGTTACTGCATTACTTCTTCCACCAGCGGTGCTCAAGAGAAATATCCAGTTGCATGCTGCCTCTCCTTGAATTAACCTGCAATACTGGTGGCGATCTAAGTGCTCAATAGCTTACCCACAAGCACATTTTCGGACGTAGTTAAGTTCATAGATTTGTTCTTCAGCCTTAAAATACGTATTTGGAATGCTCTGCCAAGCTCTGTCTTTCCACATCGCTTTGCTCCACAAGCATTCAAAACACAAGCTCATCCTCCTTTTCCTTAACACCCACGCTTACAAAGCACATAGCGTCGCATCATAACCAATACGCAATCATTAGATTAAAGAAAAACAAAGCGATGTGACTCAAGTACATCGACAAATTTTCAAATCATAAGATAAGCTTGGATAAAAGAGGAATAATAACTGAAAACTTAAAAAAGTACGGTAACTGGAGAGCTTTTTGCGTCCTTCCCACAGTCCCAAAATAATGGGAAAAGAAGTGTTGGAGTAATTTGAAGAACTTCTTTATTCAACCCTCGGGGACGAGGTTTCAGCTCTGGATACGTTGACCACATAAACATCTATCGGGACAATGCGTTGAGTATAGTTCTCCACTTCACATTTTGTTTGTCGACTTCAAAAAGACTTTTGATAGCGTATGCCGCATTTAATTTGGTGTGCCTTGCTCAGGAAAGATATTCCGGATTACAAAGGCAACTTATGAGGGTACAACGTTTTAACTCTTGCGTAATGTTATGATGTCGAATAATTTTGAAATACAACTTACACCACTGCTATTTCTAGTGATCAACAGCGATTTTATTCGTGCTACTCTAACGACTAACAACAGCGGTATACAATGGATATCTTACCTTAAATACCTGGATTATGTTGACGATATTGGTTTGCTTTCACATTGCATAATTGACTTGCATGGAATATTGCACAACCTAGAAATGGAGTCAAAGAGTTTTGGACTTAGAATAAATACAGCGCAGAATAAATATATCAGCTTTTTAACTCCACCGTTCAATTAAACATTGCAGGTCAGCGAGTCGAGAAAGCTAATAAATTACCTCATCCGATGTTAGCACTGAACTTATGAGGGCTGCAGGATCAGAAAGGCCAAAGTTACGTTCGAAATGCTGTCCAAAATCTGTAAGAGCTCTAAGGCGAAGCTGCAACAGGCTGCAATCGCTTGTGAATATCTGTAGAGTGAAAGAGGTACACTATCTCAGCCTTCGTGGCTTATAGCCATAAAATATCCTATTCAATGTTTTAATTCTTTCTGCTGTCATTTAGTGTGTGATAACGGTATTAAGTGTCTAAAAAAGTTTGTTTATGTAGATATTTGCCATGATAATTTGAAGGGAAATCTTTTTACAGTCCACCGCTTTAAGGTTACACCGCAAAACCACAAGTAACTTAGGGCAAATCGCCCCTTAGGCAGAGATATATAGAACCCTTATTGGAAGCTTTGAAAATGTGATAAGAAAAAGAAAAAGCAAAGAAGTCAAAATAATCGAATTTGGCCGAAATGGCATGGAACCCGAATGGACATCAAAACCTCCAGTCATTCATCCCACGAACGCTTTCCCAACGTCCACTTTGAGAGGATGCCATACTGACGACCCCAAGAGTCTTATCACCGAGCTGAACATTTTATTTACAATCCCATATTTCACTCGACTGATAAGCACACAAAAAGGGTCGCCGTTTCGTCCTTCCTGCCATCTGCCGGCTGTCGACTATATGGTGGCATCTTTGAGAAATTGCTCCGAATCATTTGTCGATTTTGCTGTTGGTTCGTTTTGCTCCTCTCACTAGTTCAGCTCTGTTTGGTTTTTATTCATCGTTTATTGTAATGTAGTCCTTTATATATATATATTTTTTTTTTTTGATTTTGTCCTTTATTGGGAATCACACCCTTTGTTTTTGTGTCTACTTTCTCCTGGCATGGGTTCAACAAAAAATTACCATTTCCATTTGGCTTTAAATGTTTGCCAAAGGCTATATGCTTTGTATAACTTATGAGGATGCTTTAAGACAGACAAAGGATATCTTTCAATTTATATGTAAATTGATCTAATTGATTTTATTATTGGACGCAATAAATTATTGCCTTTCTAGAGCTTTAGAGTTTTGTATTGAGCGTTTTTTTTTCAAGGTTGTCGTTATTGTTGTATCGTCACATCGTTGAAACATTAGTACCGGACGGTTGAGCGAATTTAGCTTCTGGATGTAGCAAAAATTTCCAAACCCATCAATAAGTTAGAGACTATTTATTACGATCGTAACATACAAAAGTTTCTAAAATTTATGGTGCAATACAATTTGAAATTCCAGATATCCTCGAGCTATTGTATTTTACTTTTCCCTGACCGTGCAAGATGTCCAACAGAACTTTACTTTACCATATAACATGTTACATACGTCTAGTTGACAACTTGGTCATATGCAACATAATTATGCAACGGATATCATACCAACTAAAATAATCTCTTTCCGTTCGACTAGATATACTTTCCAATATATCTATTAAATATTATCAACTAAAATGCAGAGAACCTTTTTTATACTAAACTACCGATCACTAAAAGAGAACTGATACATACGAATTTTTGTAAGTCGAGCCATAAAACACTGATCCATTGCCACTATTTTCCATATGAGTATTGTGGCATTTATGATACTCTTTTTTATACGGTCGATACCCTCAATATATCGTTTAATACACCTCTACTCCTTCCTACTCTCTCCTATTATGTTCCTTTATATCTACTAAGTATTAATTACTATAGCTTAGTTTTTAGTCAAAAGAATTGAATAAATGAATAAAAATCCAGAAACGAAAAATCAAAGATCTCCGTTGCCCCTGTATAACCAGCGAGCGTTAACCGAGCAAACGCGGTTACAAGATTCTAGCGCTAAAGCTCATTTATACGACTTATTCTGATGTTTTTTAATGTTGTTTCAAAATTACAGCTTTCTAGAGTTCGTAATGGGTTTAGCAAATTAAAACACAACACAAGTTCAAATTACAACTTTAATTAAGAAATTGCAAAAGTTCAGAAATTTACACTAGTGATTACCTATTGTGCATTTATAACACTATTATTCACAGAGGCGGTAGCTCTATCTACTTTTCCACTTTTCAAGTAGTCTGGTGCACTTCCAAACAACTTCGAGAAGATTCTAAGATTTTCTACTTTTTTCTATTCAAACCACCTAGAAAGCATAAGAAAGTACCAGAACATACTGGTGTAGTCTTAAATAAAAGTCTCTACATAATTTTGTATACAATATTACTGAGCCTTAAAATATGCAATGGTGTTTGTTGATTTCCTAATTCTAATACAATTCATTACAATGCTTATTCTTTTATACG
Source organism: Nephrocerus scutellatus (assembly GCA_947095585.1). Lineage (NCBI taxonomy): Eukaryota > Metazoa > Arthropoda > Insecta > Diptera > Pipunculidae > Nephrocerus > Nephrocerus scutellatus. The sequence continues at coordinate 24,848,479 of OX352762.1, read as the reverse complement.
AGTATCTAGAGTGCTTTCTATTTATATTTTCGAAACAATATCTAATACAAAATGAGTTCATTGAAAATGAAAGCCCAAATTATGTCAAGAAAACGTATGCCAGATGGATCGATAAGATCAGCAGTCAACGGCTTCATAAGAGACCTTCTTTTAGTTTTTCGTTGATCATTTTTTTAGTGAGTATGTTTTGTCAAAATCTCTATACTAACTTCACGTGCCCGTGTATTTGTTTGTTTGCTCGTAGCTAGCTGGCTGGCTAAATCTTGTGATAAGTTTTTAACCCACTTCATAAAGCCCGATTTGATTCAAACTTTGAACGCATGTGTATCTCCGATGAACACACTTTCTATTAAAGTAATATTTTAAAAATTAGCCCGATTTTCTTCAAACTTTGTACAATACTTTTTGTAAAAATTTGGAATTGATCCATATGATTTTTTTAAACACTAACTAAAAAAATATACTTGTACACGTTGCTTACACCAGCTGCCCTGGGGCCCAATACTTTCCACATTTTAATAGAATGCGTGCAAAAATTGAATTAAATCAGGCTTAAAGAAGTGGGTATTATATAGAAGTTAAATTGAGCATAATATTTAGAAAACCAGCCAACCACAAACACACGGACACGCGAAGCTAATATAGAGAAATTAAAAACGCAAAAATAGGCAAAAAATCAACCAAATCCGTTCCGCACATTTGATGATAATCGATACTGCAATAATGTCTTTATTTGAGATCTTTACTACTTTATAATAATACTAGCTGACCCGACAGCTATTTAAATTGAGGGTCCTCTAGAGGTCTTTTGAGGGTCTTTTAAGGGCCTTTTGGGAATCTTTTGATGATCTTTTGGTGGTCTTTTGAAGGTCTTTTGGGAGTCTTTATGGGTTTTTTGGGGGTCTGTTGTTGGTCTTTTGGCGTCATTTTTGCTCACAACATCAAAGAAGATTCGCTTCAACCGCGCGTAAAAGTTACGCGCACTGTTTCATATTTGTTTTATTGTCTGGCGCATAAACAAACAAAGCTGGTGGTTTTCCGACTCTGGAACTGGCGAGACCATGCGAGATGCACGGATTTTCAAGTTTAATGCCGCATTGCTCAATGATTGCCCTTGTGATTTGTTTACTATAATGGCGAAAGAAAACCACAACCGAAACACCAAGTGCTTTAAGTCTAATGGCATGTCGGTCGGAATCATTAGGATGCGTTAACAGATCGCAAAAATAAGACCGTGCACCGTCAAATGACATTTGCGCACATAGCGCCAACTGTTGGAATATAAATGAAATATAGACTTTTGCTGTCCAGATCAAGAATCATGTAACGGAGTTTTCCCAGCCGGGGTGAACTCAGCGTGACCAGGGTTCAGAGAAAATGGGTCGTTACAATAAAATGTATACATAGTTTGTGACTCTTCGAATTAACTTCTTTATTTTCCTTATTTATTTAAATATTTATGATTTAACGATTTAACTATGCGCTAGCCTGAGCGACGTAATCCTAAAACATGTGATTCTAAGCGACGTGAACCTTAACGTGAGCGCTGATGACGTGAACAGGGCGAGCCTTGGAGATAGCCTGATTGCGTGAGCCTTCATGCGCCTTTGCGTGAGCCTTTGCGTGTGAAGTGTGCGGAAGCTTGAAACGAGCGTGAATCCTGAGTGATGCGTGAGCGTGAGCCAGAGACGAGCGTAAATCCTGAGCGATGTATGGGCGTGAGCCTGAGACGAAGTCAATTCTGAGCGATGCGTGGGCGTGAGCCTGAGACGAGCGTGAGCCCTAGGCGATGCGGGAGCGTAAGCCTGAGACAAGCGTGAGTCCTGAGCGATGCGTGAGCGTAAGCTTGAGACGAGCGTAAATCATGAAAAGGTCGTGCGACGGCGACGATAGTAACGGATGCAGTGGACAATGTCGGCAGCGATATGCTGAGATATAATAGCATAAGACCTGCGGGGCAACCATACAGCGATGTTACGTTGTACGACGACAAGAATAGTAAAGAATGCAGTGGACGACGTCGGCAACGATATGCTGAGATATAATAGCGTAACAACCTGCGGGGCAACCACACAGCGATGTTACGCTGTACGACGGCAAGAATTTTGAGTGGACGACGTTGGCAGCTGAGATGTACCGAATATTCCAATTTTCCGGGCAACTTTTCTAAATTTTTTATCGCATAAGCCCTACTCGGACTATGGCGAACATTATAAAATAAAAACTCAAATCGGTCGAGCCGTCCTCAAGTGATGCGGTTACCAATGAACAGCATTTTATTTTATATATATAGATTTACAGAGGTGTTGTGGTTAGCTCAACAATAGTTGGAATATCGCCGGTTCTGTACTAACCATTCCATACATCTAAAAATTCACTTTTAAGCCATATTGTAAATAGTTTTCTCGTATTCGCGCTTTTAAAGTACCGTTTGCAACTGATTGATTGTGTATTCATTTCTACATCAAATTGTGTATAAAGTTTTGAAAAATCTTGTATGAATTTGTAAAATGTTTTTACTCAAAACTGCACCGCTGGAACAGACTTCTCTTCAACTCTAATTAGTGCGAAACCTTTACAACTTGTATTGTCTCTTTTCGGTACATACTCCAATGCACATTAAAATGACTCAGAGTGGTCTTTATAACACTTAATATGAAAATAAAAAAACCTAAATTTGTTCTCATACAATAATATAATAATATTATTGCTAATAAAAGTTTAATAGGCCAATAGGATATGAATGGGGCATACTCGTATAATATAGCAAATGAATGAAAGTCGTTTACGAGTGTGACACAAAACGCAGAGTTTTGTCATCACCGAGCAATGGCATAGCTTAAGTTCCCTATTTAACTAATTTTATTACCTGCTGTCGGTTATAAACTGTTAACCGCATTTATGTGAATAGTTGGTAGCAATTTAATGGTCGCAGTTAAAATGGTCCGAATGCGATTGCTAAATTCCTGCACAAAAACATAAAAAGTTCTTATTGCTCTGTGAATTTATGCATATATGTACGCGTGTCTCATAAAAGCGGTAAAAAGAGGAATACCAGAAACTGAAGTCGAGTATTCCATGAGTATTGCACACATCTTAAATCGACGATATAAAAGAGTCATTAAAGTTAATTAAAAAAAAAAATTGTGTTTTAGTTACCCATCACTGATTAGTTTTTCGGCAAAAAAAAAAACGATTCAGGATGGAATACAGAGAATAGACTATGCATCTAACCAATGTTGAGGTACTTTTATAGCATATCCGTGGATAAAGCAGCTCTGAAGGTACTTGAGTACATGCGCCTTTATAATCACACAAAGCGATAATTATGTGCGCCTTGCGGGATGACACTTAACGCAGACAAATTTAAAATTTTACCAATTCAGATTTTTCATTTCACCTCACCTTGAACGAGAACACAAATCGAAATTTCAACATATATTTACATATAAATACGTGCACCGCTCAGCAAACATAGGACCGGAAACAAGACGAAATCCTTTAACCCTCCTACTATCTTAGCTATCGCATGCTAAAGCCCAATAACGGTGGGAGAAAGTGTGAACCAATTTGAAATCCCCTACAAACAGGAATACACAGATTGCATTTTCGGATGTAATCATCATATTTCCCGTTTGAAACGAGCTACCAACAATGCTCTTACACATGTCCGTACTCAGTTCACCCCTTTCGGCTTAGTTCGAAGCCACGAAACGATAGTGGTGTGGCAGTATATCAGAACACATCCGTGCTCGTGCCCGTGGCCATGCCACATGGTTCGTTTGTCAATATCGTAAACATTTCATATATATTCACGTCGAAGAAAAGATATTCCACCTTCCTATCGGGGACTGACAGTGGGGCAAGTATGCGAAGATAACAATGGTTAAGATTTTGCAGGAATATTCATGCATTTTGCATTTATGGAGCTATTATAGAGCTCAACAAAACTTATACGTTGAAAACTCACAAGCCATCACTCTTCTTACTTTACTAGATTATTTACTAGACAACATTAGAATACCAATGAAATCATATATCGATAACACGGTCAGTCTGCACATTTATAACATTCGCTATTTATTTCAAAATTCCAGTGTTTGCTTGAACAGTTTTCATAAATATTGGATTCGTATATTGTTGAATAAAGCCAATTTGTTTGCTGCTCAAATTATAGAAGCATTTATTAATCTTATGTGATACAAAAGAAAAGAAAACTCCAGCGATAAAATCTCGACGGCTTCTTTTGGTTGTAGTTACACATATACTCGTAGCTATATCTTTTAGAACCATAAATTTTTTAGCCTATATCCATCTGGAATAATGTAACTTTATATCTCCCCGTGGGGTCCATTTGCAGCATAAAATCTTATCTGGAATGGTGCAGGACTTGAACACGGGATATTAAAAAAAGGGCCGCGGGTACTTATCCCACAGATAAGGTTGATCTCCTTGGAGGTTAGCTGAGTCTGGGCCAACTTTTGGTTGTCACAATGCATGCATGCATGCTTTCAAGGGTCTCATTGTTATTTAGCCGGTTTGTTAATACGCTTGGGTTTGGCAGAGTAGAGTTTTTACCAGTCATTGGTGATGCTCTGAATTTCGCAGTTAACTGGCCTTAATACAAATCTTGAAAGAACTATTCTCTTTGCTAAAAGGAGCCATTAACATTTTTTTTTTTTTTATAATTCGCGCACGCTTCAAGGGGTTCGCACCCTTATAATGCTCGGCTATATGTTATATGTTATGGCGTTAGAGAAGAGGAGGAGAAAAGAGGAGATGTCTATGAGCTTGTGTTTTGAATGCCTGTGGATCATAGTGATGTGGGAAAACAGACCTTGGCAGAGCATTCCACATACGTGTTGTACGGCTGAAGAACGAATACGAACTGTACGTCCGAAGATGGGCTTGAGGGTAAACTGATGAGCCACGAGTATTGCTGTTGAATTCAAGGAGAGGTGGCCGTTTCTCTTGAGCACCGCTGGTATAAGAAGCGATAAAACAGTGACAAGTAGAAAACGTTCCTACGGTGTTCAAGGGAATCTATTGATTTCGCTATATTTTCGTCACCGATAAGTTTTATCGCGCGGTTTTGTATTCTATCTAGCTGATGCAAAGTAGTCTTAGGCGCGCCAGACCAGATATGGCAATTGTACTCAAGTTTAGGGCGAATAAAATCCTTGTATATAGTAACCAGATCAGAGGGAGTGAAATATTTCTTGCACCGCACTAGAAAACCTAAACATTTCGCAGCATTTTTGGCGAAGGTAAATATGTGGTCATTCCAACGAAGCTTGTCGTTAACGCATATACCGAGATTTTCAGTTTCCTCGATGCAAGTGCCATTCATGGGCAATGGCATGGGATTAAGGATTCGCTTGGACGACAGGAGACATCATTGGGTTTTGGAAGAGTTAAATTCTACTCGATTGATTTCTCCCCATTGTATTATGCTGTCAAGTTCAGAATTTAACGTGCTTAACATGCGTAGTTGTTTGAGTTCGACATGAGAAGTGGAGGGACGTTCCTCAAACTGAGAAGCTGAGAGTGCTGTCGTCGGCGAAGGAGTGAATTAGATTAGAAGTCACAGAAAAGAGATCATTAATTAAAATGAGGAAGAGTGTCGGGGACAAAACAGAGCCCTGGGGAACGCCAGCATTTAAGTAATGAGCTTTGGACTTGATACCATCCAATATAACTTAAATTGAGCGGTACAAAAGCAGAAGCAGCTTATCATCGACTCCATAAGCACGCATTTTGGACAAAAGAGCTTGATGCTAAACTCTGTTTCTTGGGCTGAAAATTGATCAGCATTTCCATGACCTTGGAAAGAAAGGATGTAAGTGCTATGGGTCGGTACGAAGAAGGAGACGACGGCTCGCCTTTTTTTCGTATGGGCTGGACAAATGCTGTTTTCCAACTTCTCGGGAAGAGTCCAGAAGAAGAAGAAGAGTCCAAAGCTTACGCAATGGTAATGCCAGCTTGGAAGAACACCTCTTCAGAACTAATGGGGAAATACAATCTGGCCCAGCGGATTTGTGAATGTTGAGATCATTTAAAACTCTAGCAACTGTTGTCTTGAGATTTAATTTTTTCGCATTTCATTTATTAGCAATTTGTTATCTGCAATTTCTCATTTCACGTTGCGATTAGAATGAAAATTAGATAGAGGATCGTGGAAAAAGCATTGCGAAAAGATCACGTTGCGAAATAAATCAAAGACCGATTGAAAAATGGCAAAATAACTATTGTGAGATAGACAAAATTATTTCGATTAATGCTAAGAAGGACTTAGCGAAACGAATTTTGTCGAATAGGCTGGCATCTTGTTTAGTCATACTATCTATCATTAGGTTGTATGTTGTATAAATGTGCTGACAATTTTTCTCTGGTTTCTGCGTTTCAAATTTGCCCCACTGTTCCGTCCTCTCGAGCATTTCTATCATATTTTCATTATATTCGCGCTGAACGAACGTGCGTTGTTACAAAGTTCATCCGTTGGAGCGCCATTGGGGTTCGTCACCTTCGTATGTGTGCACATATAAAATATAATAGGAAACAACCAAATAATGCTGATTTCAAAAACTTCTCCACCCGAAACCAACAACGAGATTATTTCAAAGGAGTAAAAGCTAAATAGATGCTTAGGCGTACGCAGTTAGAGCAGAGCGCGAAAAATAATTCTGCAGGTGTTTGGGAAACCCCAACCCAAATACCATTATAACTTTATACTTCTTAGCAACTAGAACAACAACGAGCAGTAAAATCAGCTATTTATATTGGCGCTCACTTGAAATCGCATGGATTTGAATGGCTTCAGCGGAGCAGTGAAGATGCCCAGACAAACAAACAGACCGAAATCGTCTTAAGAAACTGAAATATTATTGTTTTCTTTTATCATAGAAAAGTGACAAAAGGGGCGTAAAAACGACAGGAAGGTAAAAGCAAGATGCACATTATTTCAAGGACCACCTATAACAATATTTATCGGAAGTATGATACGCATATTTCGATGTGTCAGTAAGTGGGTTTCTTTTTTCTAAACCGAAATCGCCATTCACAAGGGAGACATGACATACCACACACGTGTCCTGCTTTCAGTCTTGCATTGTGCGGTACTCGTATCTTAAGTATGATAAAGATTTCAAAGCGGAATGCGAAGAAGAAGACAAAAAGTTTCGAATCGGTAAATGATGACTATGAAGGATATTAAACTTGTCAAAGGGTCGTCACAGATCTCGTCCTCGTCCTCGTCGTCAAGAATGAAAATACATAAGTAAATTTACATTTGTGTGAATGCCTTCACATCGCAATCACATTCATGAAATAGTTGGGGGATTTTGTTTCTCATTCTTCCAATTTATGGCGTTAGCGTACATCATGAGATGCTGAATTGGAGAGAGCATTCAGATGGGACGTGTCACATTTTATGCAAATCGGATTTTTTGAAGAAGAAAATACTAACTTAAGTTCACACTCTTTAGTGAGAGTTCAAATGGGGTATAGGAAACTGATGTTTTGGGGGCGGGTGTAGAAGTAGAAGATGCAGACTGAACAAAAACATGAAAATCATAGTTTTTTTTAATATTAACCAGACAACAAAATACTAAAAATTTCATAGAATACCTATTCCGGTATAAAAAGGCAAAACAACTTACAGCTAGATAAAAAAATTGCCGCTTGTTGAAATTTATTCTCAATCCCTGCCCCAAATCGATATCTTTGCTATACATCTCAGCGAATAAGTCAACTTAAATATAGGTAAATTGATCACACTTAGCTTAAAAGCAGCAATAATATTCTTAACTCATTTGCAGTATCAATAAAGTTGTCTAACAAAATGTTTGAAAGCTTAGAATCATCTACTCTAAGGATTGTAGTGACTTTTTAGACGAAAAGAGACTGCATCCGCAGGTGTCATCTCAGGTCTGTAACAGACACATCATACATGTTCACGAGTCCCTCCTGAATTAGAGTTGTATGAGGATGCACTTTTAGTGAGTCAATATCGGAGGGCAACCCGTTGAGGGATCTTCATTGCGATTGATCGGGAAACTACTGACTGCTCAAAACTTGGTTTGAGCCAGTGGCGCAACAATCAAGTTCATGATATAGTGCTTGCTTTACCTCCTAGCAATGGTCCACAGGCAACTATGGGCAACATATGAAGGCTAAAACTTTTCATGAATTTCATGGTAGAAGTTATTTAAAAGAGTTCGCTGTTTTTGGAAGATATTATTGAAGCAAAGACACTGGACATCTAATTAATTTTTTAATTAAAAAATTAGCATAGCACACAATATAATATAAGTTTCTTGAATAAGCAAAAAAAAACTGTCTACTCAATTAATCGCAAACTGAATTGACCAAAACCAACAAATACTCAGTCATGTTGTCAAACTAAACTGCTACCAATCAATGAACTGCGTGAAATTGAAGGGAAGAGTGCAACAGTAAACATGTTAGAATGTATTTCCAAAAGTCCACTAGTCTTATCTTGTTAGATGTTCAAAAGGCCCGTGTGGCACGGTATGCTTTTATGCCGCTTTTGCAAAAATTGAAAAATCATAATTTCCCCACATACTTAATTAAAATGATTGAAAGCTTTTTGTGTAACCGCTTTTTTCGTCTGTACATCAAAAACTGAAAAAACATCAAACTGAAAACCAAATTGATCAGATCATGATTCAGCAGCGATGGAGGAAGTCTATATGTGATGTCCGTAGTATAAGAAATGCCGATGTGGGAAGTGACCACCTTTTGGTTCTGATGAGTCCCAGACTACGCACCGCTGCCACACAAAGACAAGCGCAGGATGCAGCAAGGAGTTCAAAATTCAATACGAATGCTTTAAACGATCCCAACATTCGTCGTAACTATGTCACCACCCTTAACGACAGAGCTTCGTCATTAAACGGAATTCAGCATTCAACAATTGATGAGATGTGGGGTGAAATAAAAAGTGATTTTATGGAGGCTGGATCAGAAATTGTACCCAAGCGGACAAGAGTTGGAGACTCTTGGATATCCCAAGAAACCTGGGATAAAATCGAACTTCGCAAATCGTTGAAAATGCAAATAAATGCCGAAGCAGATGTTCAACGAAAGGCTGAATTGCGAAGCGAGTATCGCAATGCACACATTGATGGTCTATCGCTGAGTGAGACGTGACAGGAGGGTGAGTTAAGATGGACTCACAGATAATGCGAAAAACCCTGCAAGAAGAGGAGATATCCGTGAACTGTACCAAATATCCAAACAAGTTATTGGGAAAAAAAGCAACACCAATCATCCTGTAATGGATGTGGATGGCACACTTTTGGCATCAATTGAGGATCAGCTACGCAGATGGAAGGATCATTTTTGTGCCCTGCTAAATGAGAATTCCGTTGAGCAGAGTGCTCCAACTTAACGAGATGCGCAGGTCCTATAGGGGTATCGACAGCGAACCCCCTTCAGAATCGGAAATCCAAAATTCAATAAATCTCCTCAAAACCAACAAAGTAGCTGGATTCCTGAAAGCCGATCCCGTAACAATGGCTAGTATTCTACATCCGTTGATACAAATTATTTGGGAAAACGAAAGCTATCCCAAGGACTGAAAGGATGGTGTCATTGTTAAGCTGCTAAATAAAAGTGACCTTAAGAATTGCAACAATTGGCGAGGTAACATCGTTTTGTCTGTTTTCCCAAAACTAATGGCAACCATCATTCTCGTGCGGATAAAGGATAGAATCGAATCTACACTCAAGAGGCATCAAGCTGGCTTCCGCAGTGGTCGATCATGTGTCGACCATATCGACACCATGTTCGTGGATTTTGAGAAGGCCTTTGATCGAGTTACCCGAGAATGTGTATGGAGATCGTTGCTTGGTAGAGGAATTCCCCCAAAAATTGTTGCCATTATTAGAGAGTCCTACAACAACGCAAGGTGTTTTGTTTTACACAATGGACAGCAATCCGACTCCTTCGCAGTGAAACAGGGTGTTAGACAGGGTGATGTTCTATCGCCAATCCTCTTCCTGCTGGCGATGGACGACGTATTGACGGGCAGTGTTGGTACAGCGGAGCGACAGGGCATTCAGTGGAGACCGTTTGAAAGGCTCAGTCATTTAGACTATGCCGATGACATATGCCTCCTGGCTAATAACATCAGTGGGCTGAACGGGATGTGCCAAACACTGAAAGTGTAGGGAGAGGCGAGTGGGCTAAGAATAAACAGCAAAAAGACAAAAATAATGCTCACAGGCAGCTCCACACAACAGCTTATTATTATACAGAAGACGCCAGTGGAAGAAGTCGAACAGTTTAACTACCTTGGCAGTATTGTTTCTGCAAATGGCGGTACGGATCTGGACGTTAAAAGTAGAATTAATAAAGCTCGTGATGCCTTTGGTACTCTGACCTTAATTTGGAAATACCGATTAGTTTGCTGCGATTCGCTTTTCGTTGATTTGGAAGTGGAGTTGCAAAATTCAATGAAATATCTGGGAATATATCTTGACAAAAAACTGTGATTTTGCGATGGCATGTCGAAAACCATTAAAATATTAAATCTGGCAATTAAAATGTTCTATTCTTTAATAAATCGAAAGTCTTTGTTAAGCATCGTAGGTAGGTAGGTACAATGGTGGACCCCGCTGTACTTGCAAGGTCCTCAATTAGCGCTAGTGTGCGACATTTTGATACCACAAGTCTCGATGGACCTAGCATGGATATTTAAGTATGTTAGAGTTCCTTTCTCATTTTCATCTTTGCAACTTCTGCAAAAGTTGTTATGTGATATACCCAACTAAGCAGCATGGCTTCTAGATAACAACTCAGTGGTTTTCCTTTTGCTGTAGGCTGGCCACATCAATTTTGATATGCCATATTTCGATAGAATGCTCCACATGAGCTGTGTCTTTGTATTAAAAAGGAAATAATTTGCTCTTTTACTGAGCCCAGTGAACAGCTAACCCTCAATATAGAGGCGGTGTTCATAGCGACGCATATCTTAGCCAACTCGTACGCCCTCTCGTTACCCTCTATATTACTGTGCCTCGGCACCCATACTATGGTGATTTCCAGGAACTGGCTGATCGAGGCCAATTCTTCTTGGCACTGCTGTACGGGGTTCGAGTTTATTGTGGTCGCATAAATCGCCCTTATGGCAAATTGCCTTTCGACACATATGCCAACCCTTCCGATTTGTACTCTACTAAGCCTTAGTGCCCTGAAGGCATCCCTAATTGCTAGAATCTCTACCTGAAAGATGCTAGCTGAATCGGCTAGCTTGTATGACCTTGACAGACTTAGATCATCCGAGAAAATACTTGCTCCGGCTCCATTCTTCATCTTGGATCCGTCAGTTAACATGTTGCGTCAAATTGCCTTGTTACTGCCGCATTCTTCCAGTTTTCCCTGATATGAAACTCGATGCTGAAAGAAGAGTTAATGCTAAATTTAGGGATGCAGTAGTCAGTATATGATGGTATCAAGCCTTCAGGTACTGTCAACAGTGTATTACAGTTTAGTAATAAACCACCCAGATTCTCTGAATCGTACAACATTGATAAATATGTCAGGAGGTAATAGGTGCACAATGGTGTTAAGGGCCTCGGTCGGACAAGACCGTAGAGCTGCTGTGATGCCTACTGCTGATGATCGCTGTTATCTGCTGAGTTTGGAGGCGTTATACTTCTTCATCACCGCTGGCCACCACACCACCATAGGTAAGAATTGGCCGCACAACAGCTGTGTACAACCGAGCCGTCTTTGGTTGAAAATTCCATTTTCTGTCTATGGTTTTGCTGTTGGGCAACGCACGCTTTCTTAGCTATGTTCCCTATGTTAGTCTTCCAGATAAGCTTCCTATCCATGATTACTCCGAGATATTTAACGCTGGGGGTAAGTCTGAGACTTTTACCATTGAGTTGAGAAAGCATGAGTAATGATCGAATAATGATAACTTTTGGCTATTGCACCTGGACTAAGAATGGTTTCTGGAATATAAGGACGCGGAGTGAAGGACCTCAAAATGCCAGATGTCTTCAACTGAAACGTGAGATTCTTCGATATAATTTGGAAATACTGGGAGTGAGTGAAGTAAGATGGTTCGACGCGGGAGAGTACCAATCCCCAACGTGTAACACTGTGCTACTCTACTCCGGCAGTCCCCGTGAATCTATAGTTGTTCTGCTGCTAACGCCAACACCACGCAGAAGCCTAATTTCCTGGCACCAACATGGTGATAGGATCTTATAGGCCAGATCTATCGGCGTCATGATCATACAGTGTTACGCCCCAACGAATCCCTCGACTGAGGATGAAAAGGACACCTTCTACAATCAGCCAAGCGCTGTATTCAACACAACGCCGAACGGAGCTATCGTCATCGTGATGGGGGATTGCCAAAGAAGGCAACAACAATGAAGGACTTAGACATGTGATTGGGAAACAAGACCTTGGCGAACGAAATGACAATGGTGAAAGATTTGTTGATTTCTGCAACACCAACCACCTGCAACAAAGTCAGCTGGGTGTCAATTGACAGGCAATCATCATCCAGAACATCAAGTCAGTAGGACTAGATGGTATTCCCGCAAAGCTTCTGCACGCCGCTCCAACGGCATCAGCAGAGCTTTAATATCCTTGAGAGAGTTTAGGAGGCAGAAAGTATCCCCGATGAGTGGAAGAACAGAATGATTATCAAGCTCCCTAAAAAAGGCAGTGGAATGCGAAGTGCATTTGCGTTCTTCCTGCAGTTGCAAAGGTAATAGCCAAAGTAGTAATAATGAGCGAATTAAGGAACATCTGGAAGATACACTTGATGCCGAACAAGCAGGTTTCCGCACTGTATCCTCCTATTAGACCACATAAGCACCATACGGATCATTATTGAACAGTGCGTTGAATTCCGGCCACCACTGCTCCTGCTGTTCATCGAGTTTGAGAAGGCGTTTGACAGTGTCAACAGACAGTTTATCTGACTCGCCTTGCGCAGGAGAGGTATATCCGATAAACTAATAGCTAAAGCAACCTATGATGGCTCTAAATGTCATGTCCTGCATAGAGGAAAGTTGTCAGAGGAATTCGAATTCCTAAGTGGGGTACGACAAGGTTGCATTCTATCGCCGATACTTTTTTTGTTGGTAATTAGCGATGTATTTCTGTACGATGTACTGGACTACTAAGGGAGGGAGTGTTTGGAATGATGTCCATGATATGGCGAAGCAATGCGATCAGCTTAAACACCAAGCTGCGACTGTTCTATTCAAATGTTAAATCTGTGCTGTTGTATGGGTGCAGACCTTGGAACGTGACCACTACTATCACAAGAAGATTACAAACTTTCGTAAATAGGTGCCTACGGAACATCTTAAGGGTTTTCTGGCATAACCGTATCTCTAACGAACATCTTTACCAGAGAACGGGTCAGGAACAAATAGGCACAGCCATCCAACGACAGAAGTGGCAGTGGATTGGTCATACACTCTGAAAATGCGACAGTTCCATAGCAAACTACGCAATGCAATGGAATCCGTTATCGCAGGATGGTAGAAGAACAGGTCGTCCGAGAAATACAAGGCGCAGAACAGTTGAGGAGGAGTCACGGCAATTGGGGTAGAGTTGGAGAGAGCTAAAGCTCATTGCCAGGAACCGCACGCGACGGCGCGTAGGCGTAGTAGAGGCTCTAGGACTCACAAGGGGATATAGGACATAAGTAAGTAAGTGACTGTTTTCCAAACAGAAATATTTGCTATTTAACAAGTTGCCAAATGGGTTTTTTCAATAAATATACAAGGACAAAACTTTGAAAAATGTAGTGAAAACCAAGCTGCTCTACTAGCATTCTTGTGTTAACTAGAAATTTGTTCTGACAATTGTTGAGAAGACTGAATTCTATTTCAAGATGGGCTTCCGTCACTCTTATCTGGTTTCCGGGCCATACAGGAATAAAAGGCAATGAATAATCATTAGCATACTTAGAAGAAGTGGTTCTTGCTCTTTTCCTATTGCCTCGAAATACGTTTCCGAATATTAATGCATAATACTACAAATTGCCTGATATATTTAACCTGTTTTAACGCGTACCTTCAACACAATGCGCTTTATGTGCTTTATGTTCCTGCTAGCGCGGCTATTTGCCTCAACGCTACCTACCAGTGGATAAGAAATGAACTCGGACATTCCTCTATTCTGAATTCATATAGGGCTCCACCAGGAGGTATAGCCTACACCATTCCGCAACTACATTTCAACAACAACTTCCAGGTCACCATTCCCTACAGATCACTCTGGGAGGAAGGTGCTATCTCGAAAGACGAATCAATTAGTTTTTATACTGACGGGTCAAAAACTGGTGCTGGGGTAGGCGGAGGTGTTTTCTCAAAAAGTCTAAATATAAGTCTCTCTTTCCGTCTTCCAAATCACTGCAGTGTTTTTTAAGTAGAAATAATGGCGATTAAAGAAGTAAAGAAGGCTGAAGAGAAACGTCATATCCCCTAAAGATATCCGCATCGGATAGTCAAACAGCTTTGAGATTCCTAGAATCACTCTTTACGTACTCTACTGTAGCCCTAGACTGCCGATCGTCTGTCATAGATATGGCGGAGCATTCAACATTCACCTGTATTGGGTTCTGGGGCATAGTGATATTTTGGGGAACTGCAGGGCCGATGAACTTGACAAAATTAGTACTACGCTATCCTTTCTACCTGAAAATGGTTCCCTAGGCATACCCATTGCAACATGCAAACTTATGTTAAAACAGGATGCTATTGACAAAACCAACCTTAGATGGATAAATGGTAAAACTTGTGTAGCGACAAAATAGGTCTGGCCAAAGCTGGATCCGAAACGCTCCAAGTGTTTGATCTCTATAAGCAGAGTGCTTATAAGCGCTACGATAGGTGGGCACTATACGATTAATGGGCACTGTCTCATAGGAAAGCATGCAGCAAGGCTTGGTGCATTTTTCAATGACTTCTGCAGAAGCTGCATGGATGAGGCGCCCATTCTTCAACTTCTCTGCACATCCACAGCTCTTTCTCTAAAGCGTAAACTCCACTTGAGAGCCTTCTTTTACAACGACTTTACCGAGTTGTCAAGCACTGAAATAAAAAGTATTCTACGCTTCATTCGAAGCTCTAACTGGTTCAATGAGTAGGGCGAGAAATCCCCTTAATCCATGTGGCATCACAATGGACCATCTATTGATCTAAGTGGGTCGGCTTTCTGCCGAGAGGCACCCCAACCTAACATAACCTAACCTATGTGTAAAACGCATGCAGTTTGGTATGCAGTACACAGACTTACACATCCTGTGATTTACGTATTCTGTGTGCAATGTTTACACTGTGCGGTACGCATGTAGAATAATACGCGCATCGCACCGACTTACGCATTTGAGATTTACATATTCTGTGAGCACCGCATACCGTGTGCTACACATCGCCACGACATATACATCCTGTGACCCACGCATCGCTACGAAATACGTCGCTCGATCTACGCATCCAGACGTGTACACATTGCTACTGAATTTAATAACAAGTGCCCAAAAAATTTATTGTGACGACCCATTATATTGAGCCCACCTACTAAGTTCAAAGTGTTAGTTATTTTTATTTTTTTATTTTATTTCACCAAATGCCATCAATAGCGTCTCTCTATCTATAGTACTTGTACCGTATTTGTTTTCGCCAAAAAAAAATCGCTTTGTCCCGACTCAATGTTTTCAAAATGAAAACAACACAAACAATCATTCTGGCTGTAAATTGGTGATAACACTTCACATCCTTCAGGCAAATTTGTCCTAGACAAAGCAAACAAAGTGCATTCGGTGAATTATGGCAAAAAGCAATTAGGTAAATATACCCTTCGAGCTGGTCGATTATTAATTTATTGTCTTTTTTCATTTCCAATTTAAATTTTAAATTAGACAAACGTCAAATGTTCAACAACAATGCATAATAATGTTTTCGACGCGAATAAATTGAATTGAATATCAAGTAAACAATTATTGAGCCTGTACACGAGGCACCCTCTAATGCTTCATGTTTTGCATTGTTTTCATTGAACTGACATAATAAATAAAACATTGTGATTAATTGTTAGTTTCATTAGATTATGGACATTGTTTAGTAAATATGTTAAATATTCAATCTGTAAACGACACAACATTTGTTGAATTTTGATTGCACTCTCAATTAGTGGAAAATCAATAAGCTTGATTGAAATTAATTAAAAATGTTTGTTCCAGCTTTATGGAATCTGGTATCATATGTAGGTAGGCGCCAATCTCTTTAAGAGTTGAAAAAGCGGAAAAAGTTGTTAAATTTATTTCCAATGTGACATGCTTTCAAAGAAACGTTATGCACGTTACTTCAGAAATTATACAAAAATTGCAACAGACCACGGCAACCAAAGTGGATTAGTTAATTAAATTTTTTTATAGAAATGACACTCTGCCATTAGCCGATATTCCTAGCAACGCAGTAAAAGGTAACCCTGGTGACGGTACGAAGTTGAAAAAATGAAACCAAGAATTTCTGTTAAATTTTGCTTTAAGAATGGAAATGGAAAGGGCCGCACCGCATTGCAAATGTTAAATGTTGCCTTTGGTGAGCCATCTACAAATAAAACAATTGTTGACAAGTGGTAGAAACGTTGAAGATGACGAATGCGCACCAACACATCAACAACTGATGGCAACATCGAAAAAGTTAAGACAATTATCATGATGTTGGCATATCTTTGGGATCATGTCCAGTATATTTTCGTTTTGGGAGTGAATGTCGAGTAAAAGTAGTGCTACCGAATGAACATTGCTTACGAGTTTCTGAATGAAGACGATCACAATCTAGATTTGCTCAAATGGTTCATAACTGGTAAAACATAAGTGTATGACTGTGAAGCCTAACTAAGGACTAATGTTTCAATGGAAATGGAGTCTTCCGGAATTGAACATTTTATTATTATAAATCGCTAAGTATACACCGCAAGGACGTCTAATCTTTTAGACAGCCAACAATAAACTAAGCAAGTATTATATATGTCAAGATATATCTGGCACCAATACAATAAAAAAAATTAATTAATTAATTAATTTTACTTCATAATTAGAGAACAGTCCTAAAGAATGCAAGAATGAACGTAAGAATGGTGCGTACCACGACCGAACAATCACATGTTCCACTAGCGTCAACGCGAAGTAGTTTTGTTTTTGAGACGTTAATTTTTAAACCCACTTTGTTAGCGTGGAGTTCTAGTGAGTTTAATTTTCGCTCCATGTCACCTAGCGATCGTGATAGGAGACAGATATTATCGGCATAGTCCAGGTCTTCTAAGCGGTGAAAAACATTCCATTGCAAACTGGATGGAGTACGGGTTAGTATTTTCATCACCCAGTCGATGACAATAAATTGTGAAAAGCAATGGTGAGATGGTGCAGCCTTGCTTGACTTCCGAGTAGATGTTGATAGGTTAGCCAAGATGACCGTTGTTAATTGCGCGGCATATTGAGTCACGGTACAGCTCCTTAATGATGTTAATAAGTTTTTCCAGAACACCATAGCTAGACAAAATGTGCCACATCATTTTTCGGCCCACACTATCAAAAGCGCGTTTAAAATCTACAAAACTATATGCAGAGGAGAGCGATACTCAACTGACTGTTCAATGATTATATACGCAGGGTGTTAATTTGGTCAGTACAAGAACGATTAGGGCGAAATCCTGTGCTTGTTCATTTCTCAAAATTGGCTCTAACGCATTCTGTAAGCGCCTAGCTATTGTAGAGGAGATCACTTTGCTTATGGTGTTTAGCAGGGTAATTCCTCTCCAGTTTTCGCAATTGCTCAAATCACCTTTCTTGACTATAAGCCTTCTTTTAACGACGATGGAATGGTTTCAGATTCCCAGATACCTTGATATATCGCATGCAATGTTCGCATAGTTAACTCGACATCGGTTTGAAGGAGTTCTGCGTAGATATTGTCATTGCCTACTGCTTTACCTGATTGCAGTGAACGAATTATTGTCCTTATATCATCCAACGAAGGAGTAGCGACGCTAATATAAAGTAGCCTATTAGGGTGCATATGTGGGTTGATAGACGTGCCTGGCGAAGTACAATTCAAAACATTCTTAAAATGTTCTGTCCAGCGGGTTAATTGGAGTTCCTCCATAAGGATCAAGAGCCGTCTATTGCCTTAAGAGGGTAGTTGATGTGGTGTTTCTTGTTGGCGAGCTTACGAGCGAGTTGGTAGACTGTGCTATATTGTCTACTATAAGCGGCTTGCTGTGCTTGTGTTGCGATGTCGCTTAGCCATGCTCGTTTATCGTTCCTAGCTGAACGGCCAACTTGCCGGTCCAGATTACTATACTTCCGCGCTAATGCGCTTCGCTCGGCACCCGAGGCTGCGTTTAACTCTGCTTTGATGGATTGGCGCTCACGAATCGTGTTCCATGTGCTATCTGATATCCATTCTTTTCTAGTTTTGTCGGGATAGCCGAAAATGAGGCTGCTTCCGTATAAGCATTTACTGTTTTCTCCCATTTAGACTCTAGGGTTTGGGGCTGTATCTCAGAGAGAGACTGTTGTACGCGGGATACATGTTGCAGTTTCACATCTAAGTCTTTCAGTGCTGCTACAGCTGGCTTTCTCGTTGTTTGACTTCGTGTGGTTGAGTGGACCGCAAGCTTCAATCGCACACTGCCAACCACGAGGTGGTGGTCGCTGTAGACGTCGGCTGCTCTTCGGGTTCTAACGTCCAGCAAAGATGATCACCACTTGCGGCTTCTAGCGATGTGATCAATCTGGTTGCTGTACATGTAATTAGGAGAGGTCCAGGTGGCTTTGTGGATGTTTTTGTGGGGAAAAATTGTGCCTCCAATGATTAGGTTGCGATCAGAACATATATCAGCAAACCTTTCCCCTAGAGGGCAATTGATATGATTTTGAGGATTAAAGCTATTCGTCGATAATTGTGCGAATAAGTACTAAATCGATCCGATTAGTCATTCATACCAATCGCACTTAGTTTTAACTCAGAAGTTTGGGTATAATAAAAAAAATTAAATTAAGAAAAATATTTAAATAATTAAAAGGTTTAGTTCATTTTTCCCCGCCTTTCTCTACTCCGCCTAAAAAGCAGAAAGCGGCTGTGAATTCCGAAGTTAATCCCATTTATATTTACTCGTATATGGGATGAGCTTCGGCTAACAGATTAAAGTCAATGCCATTTTTAAATTCTCTATATTAACTTCGCGTGCACGTGGCTGGCTGGCTGGGTGGCTCGGTGGCTGGCTGGTCAGATTTTCTGATAAATTTTTAACCAACTTCCCATAGCCCGATTTTATTGAAATTTTGCACACATGTATATTTCCGGTGACAATACTTTCTATTATATTAATTTAAGGCCCCTCGGACCTCGGGTTCGGGGGGCTCCCATACAAATATTTTACAAAATTTACCCGATTTTCTTTAAATTTGGAATGATCAGCCCCCTGGGGACCCCCACATACAATTTTTAAATATCGCTATATCGCATCAGATCACGGCAAAGTCTGAGCTCTGTGCTTTGTGTGCAGCGCTGTTCGCTGCCGCTGCGTCATTTGGTGGATGATTTTGCCACAAAACGAGCACGCAGTGTGTGTGTGTATCCCCGAGAATTTACAAAAAAAAAATTTATGGGTTGTTTTTTCAAATTCTCCATATTAACTTCGTTTGCCCGTGGCACGGATGTCGGTCGGCAGTCGGTCGGTCGGCATTCGTGGAATCTTGCGATCAATTTTTAACCAACTTCCCAAAGCCCGATTTTATTGATTTGCACACATGTGTATTTCCGGAGACAACACTTTCTATTAAAATATTTTACAAAATTTACTCGATTTTCTTTAAATTTAATACACATGTGTATCTCCGATGGACAACACTTTTTATAAAAATTAACCCGATTGTCTTCAAATTTTATATACGTATGTATCTCCGATGAAAAACACTTTTTGTAAAAATTTTGAAGAAAATTTTTTTTAACAAAAATTAGCCCGAAATTTTTTAAATTTTATATACGTGTGTATCTCTGATGGACAACACTTTTTGCAAAAATTATTGTGGCCGGGGTCGTGGAGCCCCATAAAAATTTTTCAAAAAAAATAACCCGATTTTCTTCAAATTTTATACACATGTGTATCTAAACCAGTTTTGAACTGATCTCAACCTTTTTTGAACTGTTCTGAACTGCCCAAACAGTTCTGAACTGTTCTAAGCTATGCTGAACTGTTGTGAACCTGTTATGACAGGTTACGGACCTGTGCTGACATGTTAGAAACCTGTCCTGACCAGTTCTGAACGGTTCCGGATCTTAACGGTTCTTTACCTGTTCGAAACCTATTCTTAAATGTTCTGAACCTGCTCCGAACTGTTTTGAACTCTTCTGACCTGTTCAGAAACTCTTCTGACTTGTTCTGAACCTGTTCTATCCTTTTCTTCACCTGTTCTGATCTGATCTGAACTTGTTCTGAACTGAAATGTAAATATTGTTTTTTTTTTTTTGGTGATCCGTTTTTTTGCGGCGTCTACCCTAGCTGATTATGAAGCCGAAATCATGGCGGCGATTTGATTTGATTTGATTTGACAGTTATATAATCAACAAGAAGACATTAACTAATGAGGCAAAATCTTTATTGGCTTTAAACAAAGTAGGGACCATTCTTCGACAGTCACAGAGTGAGAAATAGACAGATTGTAAATTAGAATAATAATATTCGGCGCGAAAGACCATTGCGGTCCAAGGCCTAGCTTCTCGCGACCATTTGTGTTGCGCATTTAAATTTTGGACACAAATGGAAGGGACCTACAATTTAAGGCCGGCTCCGAACGGCGTATTGAGAAGCTTTCCGTGACAAGTTATTATTCTCGGAGCGTTTGTCACCCATTCTCGAGAGGTGGGACACCGTGAAAAGTACTTTTGGTGTTACTGGGATTCGAACCACGAACCTCCTGCTCAGTAGCCACGCGCATTTCCACTGAGCCACGGCGCCTACGATTGTAAATTAAACTATTCCTTAAATTCTGAACGCACTAATCTAGACGGACAAATTAACAATCGTAATTGCAATTTGAAAGCTCTGCTCAACATTTTGTTACAAAACCATCAGAAAACTTACTTTGAGTCACAAGACTAAGGTCACCACTAAGGCACTAACCAATGTGCCGCCAGCTTCGGTAGTCGCTCTTTTAATCGAAATCTCATTATTTTCTGTAGAAACCTTCATCCGTTGCACATACAATTAAATGGCTGAACACATCCGCATTTATTTGGCTTAGCGGTCCTTAAATATGCCTTAATTAAAATTTATTTCAAAAGGATTCATTGCTTCGCGCTATACATATAAATGTAAAAATTTTTAAGTATTTATGTCTCAACGAATCAACATGACTTACCCAGAACGGTTGATGGTGAAAGAACACTTACCACTTATGTTACCAACAGCTGAGGAGGAGGTTTCAAAGAGCAGTGCTAAGGATTTAGCATCGCGACAGCGTGCATTCGACAGCTTAAGGAAAGAACTTTTTGGAGGAGGAATCTTTTACGCGGCGACACCCGATCATCTGCAAGATACCACAACGCCGCTGCTGCCAAGTCACACCAATACACTGAACTTTTAGGTTAAGTGCTTTTTTAAGGTTCACATATCACCATCGTCATCGGAATGATGATAAGTTATGGTATCGACGCTTAACACCGCACACGAGATATTGCAATACGAATTCAGTCGAATGGCATGTTTCCTTAAGCGGTTGCGAATGCAAGCCACAAAGGCACTCTCGTCGAGTGCATGTCCTTTGAGATCGGATAGGCAACGTCGTAGCCTAGATATGTGAGACGTGAGGTGTGGGTGTGTGGTTGTGTATTCTAAACATCAGAGTACGCACTGCAATGCAGTACGGTATCACTTTTCATCCTCCTGTTGGATCTGCTCGCGCATTTACGAAGGAAGAATAATTCGAAATCAGACACACATTTCCTTAATTTCTTTGATTTGTTTTACAGAGCGAACATGACACTCGAGGATAATAATTTATATGCACATAGCACAGGCGATAGGGGATAAATTAAAGACTGAACGAATACGAGTACTCGTATGTGAGCGCGCCGGTCTTACATTTTAATTATCAGCGCATCAGCAGTGTTACAAGAATTCTCAGCTCTTACCATAATTATTAAAAATATATCATTTTATTCTGTATTTACAGGCTTCAGTTAAGTGCAGTTTAAGCTTTGTGGACAAGAGAACCTCATTAAAATTTTCCTCAAATCAAGGGTTTGTTGAGAGAGCGATGACAGCGATCGTTTAATTTCAACGCTCGCTTAGTAAACGTGCTGCAATACATATAACTTTCCATCGCCGCTCTGTCACCAGCCATCATACTTATCTCGTGCCTAAATAAATCATATAACTGGTGCTATACCTTAGCCATATATATATTTTGACCAATTGCTTTTTTTGAATTATTATTATCAAATACGTGTACACTCCCTACAAACTGGAAGCTATTCTCAGTTGCACAAATCTATACGAATGTGAACTCCACAAACCACAGTACGGACCAGTGCTTGAAATTCGGTATCCTACTCGACGTGTTTGCGCAAACTAACTCATCATAATTTGCACTAAGAGAGATAACAACAATTTCCAGGGCACCACTCACTCACTTACTACAGAGTACTGTCGTCCTGCGCGCTAATATATTGCACAGATTTTTCTTATTTCCCTCGGGATGCGAATAAAAAATGTTTCGCAATCTATATTTTTAGTGAGCGCTGTAAATATCGAGTAATTAAATTGCGTGTGTATGTGTCTTGTGTGTATGTCTGTATGGGGCGAAGGATACGCAATGCAATAACTCTTCCATTTCCATTTCACATAATGGTGTTTTTCTGCTACATCTTTTTTTATGGGTTGCTTTTGTGGGTTGGTCTCTTGTTGTGCTGTAGGCTTCATAGGTCATCACCAATTCCATTGGTCCATTTCCCTAAGGAACCGGCGGCTATTAATCTGCTTGACCCACATGTATGACTATATCTAGGTAGGCGGCAAGTAGGTACTCGTAAAACTCTAACATATTCCGCTTTTTCATTCTGTTGGACTGGACTGGAATGGACTGTGTTATTAATGTTAGCAGTTTTAGCTGTGGGCATTTGAAAACACTTAACTGTGAATGTAAAAAGGCAGGACTTAAATTGATTATCCTTGAAAACTAAATTTTTAGACAAGGTGATTATGAAAAGATCTGCAGATCTGTGTATATATTTCCCTTGCTTTCTAACATTTATTTTTACTTTAATTTCGGACAGTCTCATTTATTAAAAATCGAAATCACTCATTTGTTTAAGGAAGTCCTATATACGGAAATATATTGGCGCCTGTGACTCATATGATGTATACATAAAAGTTGGCATCCGAAATACGAAATACTGCTACTGTTGCCTTTGTCTTTGACTTAACTTTTCTTTAATCATAACAACATTACAATCAAGTTACATGGTATGAAGAAAACCAATAACAGAAACAGTCTCTTTTGGTGCACTTCTCGCTCAATTTGTTAACTACAGCTGCAACTGTTGCCTCTCGCACTTTTGAAATTCTTCGGGTAGCAAAAGTAAGTTACTTCTTAAATAGTTGAATTGAATTAAACTCGGGAATTATTTTATAACAACATAAATTGTAGCTTTAAAAACTAGATATCTACCTCTCTACACTTTAGTTTTAGTTAAATGTATGTACATACTTAAATGTGGGTGTGTGGACTTATATACGCGCGTTAGAAGTTATACTTCTTTGGTGTGATTGAAAGAATAAAGATATATGCATGCTAAAAATCTATACGAGTAGAATGATAAGAGGAGTAATGGGAGATAGAAAATACGATACATGAAATGTTATCACACGACACGATATATAACATAGCACAATGGTAGAGTTCACTCAGTATGACGTTAAAATCATTATTGGGGATATGAATGCCAAAATAGGTAGGAAGGCAGTATTCAGGCAGTACATTGGCAACCATAGCTTACACAAGAACACAGATCACAATGGACAACGAGTCATAGAAAGACATCATCTGCGAATCAGATTCGAGTCAACACGGCTGCACTTCGCAACGAAGAGACCAAAAACAACTACGGTCAAGCGATAGGACTCGCCCTAAATGGAGGGAGAGTAAGTGCTGGGGCTGAAATGCCGGGCGTAGAAGAGAAATAGACACGCCTTATGAATACTGTCATCAGTACCGCTGACTCCATCTTAGGCAGTAATCGTAGAGATCGCTGACTCCATCTTAGGCAGTAATCGTAGAGATCGGAACGACTGGTTCGATGACGAATGTAAGCCTGCGACTGAACGTAAGAACGTTGCGTACCAAGCAAAGCAACAATCTCATAGAACGCGGGCACGCGAAGAGGAATATAAAGAGCTCAGAAGATATGAAAAAACAGTCAAGCGACGAAAGAAAGCAGCCTGGGAGAAGAATCTCGTCCGTGAACTAGAACAGTACAGAGAGAAAGGACGACGACCAGGCGCGGAAGTTCTACCAAAGCGTCCGCTGTATGACACAATATACACCGCGTTGCACACACTGCAAAGACGAAAAAGGGATTCTGATCGCCGATCTCAAAGGCATCTTAGCGAAAAATTAAAATTCTGAACCTAGTAGAAACCGAAGAGCAGTACAGGAAGCTTTCATAGAGATAGAGCAGGCGGCACGAAATTTGGTGCTGCACATAAATGAGAGCAAAACAAAGTACATGATGGCCACTTCTGCTAGATCCAACATTAATCCCTCAATTCAAATAGTGGAGCGCGAATTTAAAGTAGTGCAATGTAGCAGCCGATAACAGCATAAAAGCCAACAATGCCTACTATAGTCGGTCAAGACTCTTCAAGTCCAGGAATTTAACCATAACATCTAAGCTGCTGGTATATAAAACAATGGTCATACCAGTACTTACATATGGATCCTAGACTTGGGTGCTTAGCAAAAAGCACTCTGACTTCTTAGCCGCGTTTGAGAGAAAAGACTTACGGAGAATTGTTGGCCCCGTATGTGAGGACGGACAATTCCGGAGACTCTATAATGATGTGATCTACGAGCGTTACCGCGATGTCGACGTCGTGAAGAAAATTAGCTCGGTAGGCTCCGGTGGACAGGACACCTACCTCGCATGAGCGAAAGGATACTGCTCGGAAAGTCCTTTACGGTAGGATTTATGGAACACGACAGCGAGGCCGGCCAAGCCTACGCTAGAAGGATGGCGTAGACCAGGACGCTCAGAGTTTAGGGATGCCACATTGGATGACTTCCTTTACGGGACCGGTGGAGAGATTTTTTGCGGGAAGTCAGGACCGGACACCGGTTGTAGAGCCAAATATGATGATCACGATCACAGTCTGGGCCTTGTACAAGTGAACTTACTTAAAAGCACAGATATACATCTATAACGGGCTCTGACAACGGAAAGGACTGGCCTGGGTCCTCTGCAACCTGACATTGAAGAAAACAGTCCAAAACACTGATGTAATGGCTAGAGGAACAATTCTCTATAATTTTATGGACTTACGCAGATGATATTGTCATTATTAGAAGAAACCCATGAGCTGTACAAGAAGGTTTAATGCTTATTGAGCGAGGCACGAAATTTATGAAGCTGCACATAAATGGGAGCAAGACCTATAAGAGCAAATAATTAGAAATACACTCCCGATTGCTTAAATCCAACAAAGCCTATTAAAGTCTGTCAAGACTCTTCAAATCCAGGAATTTAACCAAACATCAATGCTGTACTATCAGTAATTACATGTTCGTATTGAATGCGCAAGTGGGTGCTTAGCAAACGCCGCGTTCAAGAAAAGTGTCTTTTGAAGAATTGTTGAGTAAGGAAGATTCCGGAGACTAATGATGAGATCTATGAGCGTGACCACGGTGTGAAAATCGTGAAGAAAATCAGTAGGCTACGGTCAGCATAACACCTTGCAATAACGATGCTCCGAGGTTATGGATAGGAAACTGTATGATATCGGCTTAAAATCGGGCAGAGGAATTTTTTGTAAGAAGTCATTACCGGAATCCGGTTGAAGAGCCGAATATGATGATGATGAATATACCAAAACCAAATCGGTCACATATTAAACTTAATATACAAGCAGTTCGTGTGCGCTTAGCGACCTGCTTCGCTTCGCGATCTCACACAACTGCTACTTACATTTTGTTTGGCTAAAAATAGCGTATAAGTTTCATTTTAAATACCATTTATTCAATAAAAAACTGAAAACAAAGAAAATTAAAAAAATAAAAAATTTAAAATTTATTAGATTCGAAATCGAAACCTTTGGCGCGCTAGTTCAAGATGCTCTACGCATCGTTCTAAGGTAGTTTTTGAAATTCTGAGGTTTATTTTTGACCAGATTAATAGCGTTTGTAAGTCAACTTGATATTATATATTCCATATATATACAGCATTTTAGGTACCTGTATTGACACCGTCTTTTTTTTAATTTTCTCTTCCTTTTAATCAATAAATAACTCAAAGTTGCAACTGTTGCAATATTCAATAGTTTCCTTTACATTATAAATGTAAATTTTATTGTGAAAAGTAAAGTTACTTTGGTTTGAATCGTAAATCAAGCGAATAGAAAGCAAGGGCATTTTCAAAAAAGGTACAGATACATAAGGTACAATAGATGAAACATAGAAAACAAATGCGAACGACCGAATAAAACAAAAAGCTGAACTGAAAGAAATATTGCTACACCCGTCGGCATGAAACGTCGTATATCACGAATATCAATATTTATTAACAAATATTAAAATACGATGAAAGATGGAAGAATTGTTGTTCTTTTGCACTTTTGACTTCTTCATCATCGTCACCATTTTCTGGCTTCAAAAGAAGAAAATTATCATCTACTTAAGTACGGGGTGGGAAACTCTATTTTTTTATTAGATGGAAAAGATTCCATTATTTGTTACCGCATCTTACCCCATGGCAGCAGTAAGCAAGACAGGACCCGAATAGTGGTATATCGCCGATACTGAACAGGAGGCAAATATACGTAAAACAAATCGGCTTGTTTTATGAGCTGAGCAGACATCAGTGATGTGGGTAGTTGGCGTTTAAATGGAAGAGCGCGGCGAGTATGCGAAGGTTGCTCCATTGAAATTTTCACATTTTTATTTCTGAAAGAAGGAGCGCTCGCAGCAGCATCAGCAGCATGAGTAAGAAACGACTCAGATAAATTAATAAAATGGACGCAGCATTGAGCAAACGAGCAACAAAGCGAAAACGCACCAGCGGAAGCACATGGGGAAGGATTGAATAAAAACCGGAACGGATATTTATTACAATCCACTCATCCGTAACTTATGTGTGCGTACATTCTGTTTCGCTATCATCTAAGAGGAAAATCGACAAATCGTCCTTAAATCATAGTGGATCCGAATCGCAGGCGGACGGTAATTCTGCGTAATGGCATCATCTTGCTTACATTTGAACAGCTACATGTCTCTTTCCACTCTGCTGTGATGAGATTCTCCAGTGTTCCGAGGAAATCCATAGCAAATTTACCAGTTATGAAGTCGCTTCATAGTCCACGAATACTAAACGGATGGTTTACTTTTGTGATTCTGTATCAGCTTTAACTACACACTAGTTACCTCTCTTGCTGGCACTGTTTTCCTGTTTTCTTGAATATCTCCTTCATGGCAGAAAAAAGTGGTTCAGCCTTGACGTTGGTGATGTAGTATTTACATTTTTTATTGGCTTTTAAAAGGATTCAAACAAAAGAAACGAAATAAAATTCACATAAATACATTATCGAAATTGGTAGTAAAAGAAAAAGCGTAGCGTAGCGTTGTGTTTCTGATCCTTCAATCGAAATCTCCTTTTATTTTTTGATGATTGAACACTGCAGCGAATTTAATGCAAAGAGCCTTTTGCATAACGTACAAAAAGCCTTCCTTTAAATGAATGAAATAATTGATCAAAGGATGGGAAAGCTGTGAGCATATGTTACGTGTTCACTGACTAGCGGGATGATTTATTTAATTCAAGAAAACTGAAAATTTTCGCATGATATATTATTTAGTACCTCGACGATATTCTTTGGCGACATCTATATTATATTATATATTGTGCAATGCACACCCGAAAGTAGCAACCACCGGGTTGATTCGTATTTTCAATGGTCCTCCAACTAAGATTTGAACACTTAAGCTTAGTGAAGTAAAGTGAATAAAAGAAAATAAATATAGGTTTAATGTATATACATATATATAAAAATGAAATTGTGTTTGTATATTATTTTTAGACACTCACATTTACCAACCGATTTTTATGAAATTTTTTAATGTGTTTTATTGGGAGGTGTAGATGAGTTATAGGTTATATGTTATAGTATACCCCAAATACTCCTCGGAAAGAAGGAGCAGGGGTGGAGAAGGTAAAAGTTTAACATGCGACAAATGAAATTTTCATAAATTATTGACACGTGGCTATCGATATATATAGTATACACCACCATTCGGTGGTTAGATAATGGTGCGGCTTCATATGTGTAAATTGTTTGCAAAGTTTGAATAAAATCGGGTTAATTTTTTTTAAAATAAAAATGGGAGCACCTCGTCTCTTGGGCCCGATCCCTAACAAATCTTAATAGAAAGTGTTGTCATTGGAGATACACATGTAGGCAAAGATCGGTTTTAGATCATCATCATCATATTTGGCTCTTCTAACGGGGTCCGGTCCTGGCATCCCACAAAAAATTTCTCCACCGGTCCCGATTTCGAACCAATGTCATCTAGTTTGGCATCCCTAAGCTCTAGACGTCCTGGTTTACGCCATCCTTCCAGCGCAGACTTGGCCAGCCTCGCTGTCGTATTCCATAAATCCTACCACAAAGGACTTTCCGAGCAGAACCCTCTTCGCTCTTGCGAGCTAGGTGTCTTGCCCCCCGGAGCCTACCTAGCTTAATTCTCTTCACGATGTCGACATCATAATAGGGTATCTGGAATCGTCCTTCCTCACATACGCAGCCAACAATTATCCGTAAGACTTTTTTGTCGAACGCGGCTAAGAGGTCAGAATGCTTTATGCTAAGCACCCAAGTCTAGGATTCATACCAGTACTTGTATGACCATTGTCTTATTTACCAGCAGCTTGGATGTTTTCGTTAAGTTCCTGGATTTGAAGAGTCTTGACAGACTATAGTAAGAATTAGCAACCGTACGCGTATTTCAGGTTCCATGCTGTTATCGGATGCTACAGTTGACCCGAGATAAATAAAGGATTGCACTAATTCAAATTCGCGCTCCACTATTTTAATTGCGATACCAATGTATATCTTCTAGTCGCTGACGTGGCCATTTATGTGTAGCCCCATCGTTCCGCCTGCTCAATCTGGATGAAAGCTTCCTGTATAGCTCTTGTATTTCTACCAACGATGTCATATCGCCTGCGTTAATTCCGGTATCTGAATGGACTTTTAGAGGATTCTTCCTCTCGCCTTTACGACAGATCACTTTCTCCAACGCCATGTCGAAAAGGACGCAGGCCAGTTCATCCCCTTGTCGGAACCCATTGAATGGACTTAATACTTATCCGGATATTTTTCTTGGGTTATAACATTGGTCATGGTCAACCTTCATAGTCGTCTCAGTTTATTTGGGATGCCGAAATCTCTCTTGGCTTTATATAGTTCTACTCTAGATATGCTATCATAGGCGGCTTTAAAGTCTATAAAAATATGGTTTAGTGAGTTTTGAAACTCACATTTTTCCATCACCTGCCTAAGGATGTAAATCTAATCAGTTGTTGATTTGCCGGGGATGAAGCCACACTGGTATGGACCAATGATGGCTTTAGCGTATGGGGCTATCCTGGCTTGAAGGATAGAGGAGAAAATCTTATACGCGGTACTCAACAATGTTATATCACGATAATTACTGCATTGATACTAATTTGATATCTCCCTTCTTATGTATGGGACACAGGATGCCTCTTCGCCAGTCTTCTGGCTTCGCTTCTTTCATACTTGCACTATTAGTTCATGAATTGCGTAGTGTAATGAGGGGCCTCCTATTTTTATCAGTTCCGCTGGGATACCATCTGATCCCGGTGCCTTATTATTTTTGAGATTACCCTCTTTGTCTTACCGCGGACTCCTTGCTAGAACTTCCGCGCCCGGTGCGGTTCTTGCTCTCTGTACTGTGCTAGTTCACGGACGAGATTCTTCTCCCAGGCTGCTTTCTTTCGCCGGTTAACTGTTTTTTCATATCTTTTGAGCTCTTTATATTCATCTCGTGCCCGCGTTCTATCAGATTGCTGCATTGTTCGGTACGCAACATTCTTACGTTCAGTCGCTAGCTTACATTCGTCATCGAACCAGTCATTCCGATCTCTACGACTATTGCCTCAGAGTCAACAGTACTAATGACAGTATTCTTAGCATTGGACTAAACAAAATCCATGACAATAATGACATCGCTGAAGTATTAAATGCACTCGAGGAAAATTCTTAATAAATGAAATGATAGGATAGGTACATATTAAGGTACCTTAAAGAATATTAACAAGAACAAACATTACAAAACATTAATAAAAGATGACAGATATAAAAATAAATAAGGACAGAGTTTTACACGTATACGGGAAGGAAACACAAATAAATACGTTTATTGTTAAGGGTCTGTGGGCCGCACTCCGGATAAAATACCGCAAGATATCAAATTTAAAAAAGTGTTCAGATTGGTTACCCCGCACTCTTAACGTGAAAACTTTACCATGCCACGAATCGTAGTGCGCATATCCCCATAATACATAATCTCCGTCTGCAGACGTGATGACTTCCTGCGATTTGTGGAAGACCACAGACCTGACATACCACTTCTTAAGCAGAGGCTTAAAGGAAGTATGGCTTTATGCGGACGTATACGAACGGACATAAAGAACGCGGTTCGTGGTGTGTAGCAGCTGTGGAATGCTGATTCGAAATCACTCAGATTCAAAAAAAAGTACGAGAGTGATATTGCAAGTTTTAATTGGCTATTATTTCACTATAAAACAATACGATATCGGTTTCCACATCATTAAGTAAAAATTATTATACCAATGATATACGGGAAGAAATTTGTTGTACGAGGGTGGGTAAATTAGTTCCTGAAAATTAACACAAATTGTGTCGTCACCTTAAATTTATCAAGTCAAGAATTATCTTTCAAAAGAACGCACCCAGACAGATCTGTCAAATAGACGCCTACAAGCATTTTCGTTAAAATGGAAAGTGAATTTCGAGTGATCATTAACCACTATTTTTTGCGAGAAAAAACTATCACGCAAACCAAACAAAGTCTTGACAAATATTATGGGGAGTCTTCACAATTGATTATAACCATTCACCGCTGGTTTACTCAATTTCGATGCGTTCGTTCAAGCACAAGTGATGCCGAACTTTTTGGTCGCCCAATTGAGGTCACTACACCAGAAATAGTCGACAAAATCCACGGTTTGATAGTGGACGATCGGCGAGTGAAAGCGCGCGAGCTTGAAGAGGCCACAGGCTTATCACATAGCTCAGTGATTTTGATTTCAGATAAATATTTGGACATGAAAAAGCTTTCCGCAAGATGGGTGCCGCGTTTGCTCACAATCGACAACAAACGCATTCGTTTGAAAACTTCAAAGGTGTGTTTGGCGATGTTCCATAAAATTTGAAAAATTAGTAACCGTGGATGAAACCTGGATTCACCAAAACACACCAGAAACCAAGGAACAGTCAAAACAATGGACTTCTCCTGGTGAATCGAAGCCGAAGAAGGCCAAGGTGGGTTTGTCAGCAAACAAGGTCATGGCGACAGTTTTTTGGGAGGCGCGCAGTGTTATTCACATCGATTACCTTGAACAGGGTAAAGCGACCACCGGCATTGCTGCATATTACGCAGAGCTGCTGGATCGATTCCAAGCCGATTTTAAGCGAAAACGGCCGCATTTGGCAGAGAGAAAAGTTATTTTTCACCAGGACAACGCACTGTCGCACAAGTCCTCGGTCGCAATTGCTTAATTGCATGAGTTAGGCTACGAACTCCTCCCTTATATATCAATTACCCAGATCAAGCCAACGGCGACTATTTCTTGTTTCCAAACATGAAAAAATGGCTTGGAGGTAAAAGATTTAGGTCAAATAAAGAGGTCATCGCTGAAACAAACGCTTATTTTGAGGGGCTCGAGAAATCGTATTATTTGGAGGACATCAAAAAATTGGAGGAACGTTGGATGAAGTGTATCGAGCTAAAAGGAGACTATGCTGAAAAATACAATGTTTTTATGCCGAAAAGAATGTTCCTTATTTCATTTTTCATGGACTTATTGACCCACCC
Organism: Nephrocerus scutellatus; assembly: GCA_947095585.1. NCBI lineage: Eukaryota > Metazoa > Arthropoda > Insecta > Diptera > Pipunculidae > Nephrocerus > Nephrocerus scutellatus. The sequence continues at coordinate 24,816,057 of OX352762.1, read as the reverse complement.
TCGTAACAGATAATAAAGCACATCAGTTGGGGTTTTTAATATCGCTTACGGTCTTCCACAGGGCACAGTAACGGCGCCAATTCTCTTTTATATATTTATTTCCAAAGAACTGAAGGATGTGGATGTGTCCCTTGCTTATGTTGACGACATTATACTGTTTTTACACGGTGCGAGAATCGAAGACATTCAAAGAATTTTGCTAGGTAAATTAGATGAATTTCGAGCATTCTGTTAAACATAGAAGCGTGTGTGCTCTGTACGGTGTTATCTCGCAGGTTGCCTTTGTGGCAGCTCTGTCAGACCATCTGTGCCGGGAGCACGTGACGCTGCCAACCATATATGAGGTTTTAATTTTGTTTTGTGAACTAGTTTTAACAAAAAGTTTATTATTTTGAGGTAATAACCAAAAACAGATATGGACTTTAGGTTTTTCATCCATTTTGTTTTTCAAAAAAACTTAGAATGTCTTTTGAACAAGTTAAAAATATGTATTGCTAGATAAAAAAAAGAATAATAAATATAGTGAATATAAAATAAAACAGGTTGTAAGTTTCTTTCCATATAACACTACATTATATGGATTTCTTTTTGGATAAAATAAATAAATGATTTTAAAAAAAATGTGTTGACGAGGTATTTGTGTCTTGGGGATTAGTGCAATTTATATGTTAAAAATCGCGTTTTCTTTTGTCAAACAACTAAAGTTGCTGAAACAAATTCCATTCAGCGCGTTGCAGCGTGTATCTGTACGATCGGAACAGTTGGGCTTTCTATAGAGAAGGTTTTGCAACTGTTCCGATCGTACACAGATACATGCTTGGATTGAGACCAAACGTATTTGTATTAGTAATCAACTAAAGAGCAAAATTCATATAAAATTTTTCTGTTTCCCACTACCACATCTTACGTTTCTCGCTCTTTGCGACTACTTATTTTTTGTACACTGTATTCACATCCCACAAACACACATGCGTTTGGTCTTGGTTTACAGCATTAGTATGCGTAGAGTTGGGCTTTCTATAGAGAAGGTTTTGCCCTATATACATATACACACAAAACTATCAACATTTAAGCTTAGAGGTTAATTCGAAAAAAATTTGTTCAAGAAAGTCTAGACTTATTCTGTCAAAAGAACTCAGTCAATTTCAACATTTCTATTTGCAACTGATGCCATGACATACACGTCTTAGTTGACGTCTTTTTTTTATATGACGGGTCTAGCATGAAAAAACCTATAACAAGAAAAACCCAAAAATATAAAATTATGACGAAATAGCAATCTAAATCTATGTGTATATGAACATCCATACATATGCCTGTAAATACTACAGACAGACACAACAGACTCGCTGAAGATCTTCTGTCTGGGTTTTTAAGTTTGGTAGTATTATATATATATGTACCTATTCGTATACAAATAAACATACGACATATGTAGGTTTTAAAATTACATAACTTTAAATGCAAGAGTCTTGCAGTCTTGCAGTCTTGCATACATATTTTTGGTCTTGGTCTTGGTCTTGGTCTTGGTCTTGCAACTGAATGATTGGTCTTGGTCTTGCATTTTTTGCAAGACCAAGACAAAACTGCAAGACCAAGACCAATTTTGCTCATCACTACTTTTGGGTATACGGATGAGCATTTAGAGCCACGAGGTTAAATTCAAGTTCGTTTCCTTTGTATATATAATAATGCAGTTGGTCAAATTTTCCTACGTTAGTTGTGACGTAGTAGTATAGAAAGATAGAATTAGTTCTCATTGGACAGCTGATCCTTTCCATAGAGCCTATGAGCCTATGTGATTTTTCGTCGTCTTACTCTTACCATCTATGTTACCCTACGATGCTTATGTCCAGCATTTGACTTAATTTGGCTTTGTTTCAATAGTTTCAAGTTATTAACCCTCGTATAAGGGACTTTGTTGTGTATTGGCTATCATTCCTTCCGATTTGTGTGGTACTTTGTTTTAAAGCATTTTGCCTTATCACTAAAACCTCTGCCAGAAAAATGACCGTGGCATTAGAAAATTTGTAATATTTGCACAGATTAAGTGTATCTGAAAAGTCATTCTCATCGGCTGCATCTTTCATTTACTATTCGTCAGTGTAGATTGTCTCATCAAATTCCCATTTCTCTCTCTTTCTTTTCATTTCCTCTAGTCAGAATCTCGACAAGAAAGTTGGAGCTGATGCTCAGTTCGCGTGTGCAGTAGTCAGTAGAAGAAAATGTCCGGAGGTAGTAAGATGGTATTTAAGGCATCAGTCGGAGGTGACCGGAAATACTTTTAATTCGATGATCGACGTTAAGCTAAGCTTTTTATCCACCACGGCGCAGTTAAGGTTATGTTTGGAAAAGAAAAATGCAGTATTTTAGACTTTCTGGTGATTCTGGTTTCATTGAGATTTCCTAGGCCACAAATAATGAGTTTGCTCAGGTCCCTTTCCATGACCAATGAAGGGGCCTAGGGATTCTGCCATCTGATATTTAGGCAAGCTCGTGCTGTGGACAGAATCTTAGAAATTCTGGCTGAATCCTCGGTAGATTGACAGAAAAACATCCTAGAGCACCGCCTGACTTCTTTGATGGCTTTCTTATAGATAGTCATGCAATCTTTGTTAGATTGCAAATAATTACTTTTATAGCAAATTCCGCCTTCTCAATTTGCCCAGGTCTTTGCACCGCCAGTGAGATATTGTAACCATAAGATATTGGAATCATGAGTTATTTCATGTGGTAGGCTTTCGAAAGTGTAAGAAATTTATTCACTTTCTTTTGTATCGTGAGTCTTGTCTAACAGTGGTGTACGCTTGCGCGTCTTATATTACGCAAACTCATAAAACTTCAAAACAGAATCCGTACAAAAATCTGAGTCTGTGAATTGAGCTCTATAGAAGCAGAACCAAGCGGTCAAAAACACAACATTGAAAAGGAAAAGCTATGCTCGCTTCACTGCCAGCAATTGCGTACGATATACATTTCATGTGACCGAAGTACTCCTATGACATTTGAGTTAAAAAAGAACACAAAAATTCTTCTTTACAAAATAAACATTTAGGAAGAATTTTGAAAACCCACAAGCGCTATTACCAACAACATAAAAGACTGCTACTTATTGCACGTTCTTTTCAAGTGTCCCCAGTCTTTTGGTGCTTTCGTATTTCGTTACTTAAATGGTTAACGAGGCTCACAATGAAATCAAGGATTCAACAACAACAGCGTCTTTACAAAACTATTTGACAAAAACCGTTTTATTTTTTATTTGTGAGCACTTTGTTGGAGAACAAAAATGAAAGGAAAATAACGCAGCCGAGCAGTGATAAAAAATAACAACACAGATGAGTAAGTGGCAAAAAGTGGCAATAAAAAATTTCGAAGGACCACTTACGATACCAACCGCATGCCGAGGACGATTGTGGCTGATTTTACAGTTGAAGTTTAGAATCGAGGATAAGGCTTCACAAGATTTCCACACTGCCGTCCCGTCCCGTCCAATTCTCACTGTCATTAACCACTTTTACGAACTTTTACGCTTTTTGTCGATGTAGTTTTGTTTACTTTGTTTTTATACATCAGATGAAGAGTACGGCACTGCACTGATGCTCCGTTTGTGTGTCTTGCACTGCAAAGAGACCACAGAGACTATCAAAAGCGAGTGGTAAATATTTTGTTGAATAAAAAAATAAATCAAGTAGGCCCTCACGTGATCAGTGATGCCTGATGCACTTTATCCTTTTTGTCCGTTTCCATGAAAACACTATGCAAAATGCAGTCTCAAAGGAAAGCCTTAAATAGAGGTATTTTACCACAGCGAACAAATATGAAGGTGGCTCTGTTTTTCCGAGAACCATTTTTGTCAAAGCGTGGATGCTCTTTTGATGCGCACGAAATGCGCACATTGTAGTTGAGAGTAAAGATACAGGGGTTTGAAAAAAGTAAATTACAGGTATATTAAAGCTATTTAAATTTAATAATTTGTTCCAAATACATTCATCTCTTTGTCCGTTCGTCTTTTTGACGATACATTTTTGCGTAGATATTTCTAATCCGTTAAGTTGAAAAATTTACCGGATAGCGAAAAATTTCACACAAAAATTTTACCCTTACCCGGCGAGCGCCTTTAGTGAGTGAAGACAAATTTTTTCAATTATTTTATGCTTTATTCACTTCATCCGTCGTCATATTTGGCGCAAAAAATCTCTCCACCGGTACCCATTTCCAGCCGATGTCATCCCTTAACTCTGTGCGTCCTGGTCAACGCCATCCTTCCAGCGTAGTCTTGGCTGGCCTCGCTGTAGTGTCCCATGTATCCTACCGCACAGGATCCTCTTTACTCAAGTCCAGCTAGGTGTCTTGCCCACCGTCGATAACGCTCGTCGATCTCATCATTATCTTCTTTCTTTTTTTCCTTTACTCCGCGGGGCAGCATAGGGCTTATAGAAACGCCCGCCAACGAACTCGATTTATCGCCTGAGGTTTCAAGAGACGCCATTCTGTCCCCTGAGATCTTGCTTCCTCTTCTATTGTCCTTTTCCATGTCTTCCTAGGATGGCCAACTCGGTGGCTTTCTTGTGGATTCCAGTCGAGCGCTAGTTTCGTAATATCGTCCTCTGGCTTTCTCAAAGTGTGGCCAATCCAGCTCCATTTTCGTCGTCTGATGGTGATCGCGATTGCTTCCTCCTGCGTTACTCTCCACTAGTCTTGATTGGTGATAATGTCCGGCCATCTTATTCTTAGTATCCGCCTTAAACACTTGTTGATGAAGACTTTGAGGCGCATCGCAGTTGACTCTGTGACTTTCCACATTTCGCAGCTATACAAGAGTATTGAGAGAACGTTAGATCTGAAGATCGTTAGCTTTCCGGGAGCTTTGCGAGGAGTTCTAGATATTATTTAGCATACTTTAGGAGTGTCCGTCTTGTTTGCACACATCCAAGTCATTATCACCTTTTTTGATATCCAGGTGCCCAAGTAAAAAAACTTATCGACTTCCTTTATCTGGTGTCCGTCAATCGAGAGATAACATGTTCCACTAGCATTAACGCAAAGTAGTTTTGTTTTTGAGACGTTAATTTTTAAACCAACTTTTTTAGCGTGGAATTCTAGTGAGTTTAATTTTCGCTCCATGTCACCTAGCGATTGTGATAGGAGACAGATATCATCGGCATAATCCAGGTCTTCGAAGCGGTGAAAAACATTCCATGGCAAGCCCGATGAAGTACGGGTTTTTTTTTTCATCACCCAGTCGATGACAATTGTGAAACTACTGGAAACGAAGGAATTCATTGGACCCTTACATTTCAACTCAAACATCTCGTTATGGAGGATTATGGAGCTGGGAGGCAAATGTTGGAGGTTTGAAGATTAATACTGCCAAAACCAAAATCATCAACCTCGGCACTAATTCAGTAACTCAAGTTAATATTGCTGGACAACCGGTAGAGAGAGTAGAGAGTTTCCAATATCTTGGGAGTATTGTCAACCGAATCGGCAAAGCAAAATCAGTGTTTGGAATGGAATGATGTCCGTGATATGGCGAAGCAATGCGATCAGCTTAAGCACCAAGCTGTGACTGTTGGGTTCATATGTTGAATCTGTGCTGTTGTATGGGTGCAGCACTTGGAAGGTGGCCGGTACTATAACAAAAAGATTACAAACTACGGAACATCTTAAGGATTTTCTGGGCTAACCGTATCTCAAACGAACATCTTTACCAGAGAACGGGTCAGGAAACAATAGGCACAACCTTCCAATGACGGAAGTGGCAGTGGATTGGTGATACACTCCGAAAAGGCGATAGTTCCGTAGCAAACTACGCAATGCAATGGAATCCGTTATCTCAGGATGGTAGAAGAACGGGTCGTCCGAGAAATACATGGCGCAGAACAGTTGAGAAGTCACGGCAATTGGGGAAGAGTTGGAGAGAGCTAAAGCTCATTGCCAGAAACGGCACGCGATGACCCGTAGTCGTAGTAGAGGACCTAGTACCCACAAAGGGATATAGCACATAAGTAAAAGTAAGTAAGAGTACATTTTGTTCTGCTTTATACTTTCGACAGTAAATTACAAGACTTTAAAATAATCTTAAATTTATGTCGAAAATATCTTGCGAAAAAAATTTATCTGATAAGGTTGTTGATAAGATTTTAAATTATCAGGAGAATTGGAAAAGAAGTAATAGTTAATAAGTAAATAAACATTTAAACAAAAGATACATAAGATACATACACTTTTTCATTACATTATAACACTGCTATTACGGATTTGAATATAAAATAAAATAGTAATAGCGCAGTACCTACGCAAAATTATATGTTCATTATTCCGGTAAAAAGTTCTGCACTTCATGGTGTCATTGTGTCGGCTGGTGGCAAGAAGAGGTATATTTAAAACTTAAAATATGTCTCCAAGTGTTTTGGATGTGCAAACAAAAGAAAACTTTTCAGAAGTTACAGAAGGAAAGAACTAAAAGCAAAACATAAAAAAGTAAAAAGGCAAAAAAATAGAATAAACAAATGCATAGAAGGATGAAGCATTATCATTGTCCTCATCATTATCATGTTCAAGTTTAAGGAGTATAGGAGGATACTAAGACAGCATCCATAAAGTAAGAAAAAACTCCCTGAAAATTGCTACAGAATGCGCCAAAAGAATCGTTACACTCGTATGGATGACGGCGAGTACAGAAGATGCACTCAGTCTTAAATTATTGCAGTATGTAGAAGATAGTGAAGAATAGCTAATAGGATACCACTATTGTTCAAGGACATAACCACGTACCACTATTGTTCAAGGACATAACCACGCTGAGTTTGTGTTTATTCTTTAAGACACTAAACAGCATAACACACAACATAAGAATAAAAAAAAAGGAGAGAAAAGCATACAAACTTTCTGTAAATTTTCATGTTGTGAAGCGGAAAACTTCCAACTACTCGTTCACACGTATGTACACTGTACTGTATATAGCATTCTTAAATACACATTAGTCATCATGCATCCGAGGAGATGATGAGGACGCCACGTTTCTAAACATTCTTGCTTTTTATCATATTCGTAAGAAAAAACCGAATATTACAATAATCACGTCTGGACTTCAAGTTTAACCCAACAAACGAAAGATAATCGTTTTTGGTTCTTTTATGTATAACATAGGTATACAAGCGTTTATAAGCACTTTTTCATCCGACACAATACTTTCATTAGAAACCATTAGCCTCTTCCGGTTTTAATAAAACACTGCACTACGGACCAACGAACCAAACTTAGTTTATTTGACGTTAAATGCAGTTCTAAGATCGTAAAATTTCACATATTTCTATATTCATATAAGAATATCCTCAGCAAGTAGTTAGCTTATAACATGCTCAATTGGTTTCAACGATATTTATGCAATGTAATACAAAAGTCAAATTTTAGTTGTTTTCAACTTTTTCATTAATTGTTAGTTACCTTTTTCGATTGCCTTAATCCACTGATTTAAAATACCCGAAGAATCATCATTATCAAATATCTGGAGTTAAAAGTGTCCTCTAGCAAACAACATGTCTACCGGTACCAATTTTTAAGCGATTGTATTTTAGTGTAGTTGACTATACGCCTAATGTAAATTGTTAATTTGGCTTAAAAGAGCATGTTGCTGAATCAGCTTACAGTGTATTTAAACATGAAATTAGCTCCTAATAAGTTTCAAAATAAATAATTAATAACAATAATAATACATATTTTATTTAATTGTGTTGCTTATTACAGACTTCCTTTAATCGTTTGTAAAAATATTAATATTTGCCAATATTACTGAAAAGTCAGAAAATTAATTTAAAACTTTTTATGCCTTGATAATGGTCAGCAAGACCGAAATATTGGCAAATATTAATATTTTTACAAACCATTGAATAAATCCTGTAATAAGCAACACAATTAAATAATTAATTAAAGACTTAATAAATAAGTAATAGTCAATTAAATAATAATAATAATTTGATAATTTTCTTAAGCTCTGTAAACAGTTTTGTGCAAAATAGTTAGGTACATGATAAGTTAACATTGTTTATTAAATTCTCTATATTAACTTCACGTGCCCGTGTGTTTGTTTGTTGTGGAATAATGCGATCAATTTTTAACCCACTTCCCAAAGTCCAATTTCATTGAAACTTTGCACACACGCATATCTCCGATGCCCGTGTGTTTGTTTGTTGGTTTGTTTGCTTGTTTGTCGTGGAATATTGCGATCAATTTTTAACCCACTTTCCAAAGTCCAATTTCATTAAAACTTTGCACATACGCATATCTCCGATGACAACAAGTTCTATTTTGGGCCCCTCGATACCAGGGGTCTGGAGGCCCCATACAAATTTTTAAAAAAATTAACCCGATTTTCTTCAAATGCTATACACATGTGTATCTCCGATGAACAACACTTTTTCTGAAAATGTTGGAGGCCCCGGGGTCGTGAGGCCCCATACAAATTTTTTAAAAAAAAATGAACCTGATTTTCTTCAAATGTTACACACATGTGTATTTCCGATTAACAAAACTTTTTGTAACATTTTTGGAGTGAACGGGCCCTGAGGACCGAGGGGCCCATACAAATTTTTTAAAAATTAGCCCGATTTCTTCAGATTTTCAACACATGTGTATCTCCGGTGACAACAGTTCTTGTAAACATTTTGAAGTAAAGGGGCTCTAATATTTTATTTTTTTCCAAATTAACCCGGTTCAAACTTTGCACACATATGTATCTCCTTTTAGGGATTTTACATTAAAAATTTTAATTTTTATTGTTTTTGTTTTAGTCGAATTAGATCCAAATTGGAAACATTTCTTTTGTAAAAGAATATTATCAGGCGGTCTACTCTGTACACGCCGCCCTCGCGGTAATACATAACGTATACATAAATAAAAAAATAACTGAATGCACTACATTCTTTAAAATTATTCCTTATTAGGGCGATTGTTCATCAAGATTCTGGATGCTTTTTAATTATGAATAAAGACCAAATATTTTGGGCGGACTTTTGGCTGTTATTTATTTTCAATCTATTATGTGACGTCTAAAATATTTTTTTGCACGCTCGATTCAGATGAACGTTTAAATCTATCAATAATAACGTCTGCAAAAGCCAGTGGTGTTAATCCTCTTTCACTTTTTCTTACTAAAAGAAGAGAAGAGGAAGATGGCTGGTCTAAATATATTCGGAGGAGAAAACCAGTTTTATAATATTACTCGTGACTAGTGACTAGTTACTCCATTATTTTTTTAATTATTACACTGGTGATTATTTATTATTCACTTATAACACTAGGTATATAGGTGGTAGCTCTATCTACTTGTCAAGTAATCTGGTATAATTCCAAATATTAACTAACTTCAAAAAACATAGGATATTTATACTGCACTGATAAGCTGATGTTCAGCCGGGAAAAGGTTTTCTTTGCAGACTACGAGTAAATAAGCCGTTCTGGAAGTTGGAATTGCGTGAATCCATTTGGTTTACGGGGCGGTAGTGTTGCAGAACGGCAACTTCGATCAAAGGAAAAAGTCCTAATGTAAACGGGTTTGCTGCTCAACTCATCGTCATTAAAAAGGCTGTAAAGTGTATTATCCATTTGTTTCCAAAAATTAACATGCGCAGCACAAATGGTCGCGAGAAGTTAGGCCTTGGACCGCAATGGTCTGTCGCGCCGAATATTATTATTATTATTATTACTATTATTATTAGGATTATTATTATTATTATTATTATTATTATTATTAAAGTGTATTATCTTTTTGACACTCATCGAACATCTCCATGTCTTTGACGTTAAGTATTCGGTCATTTTGGAAAAATTGCAGCAGACGACGGATGTGGCAGCAAATCACGTTAAGGACAAAAAATCATATTAGTTGTTATAATAATTTTAATTATTCTTAGAAATAAACGTCCCCAACAATCATACTTGGCTTGTTAAATTTCGAATTACTGAAAAAAGAACCAGATAGCGAATACCAGAACATGCCCTTACACTTTATATAAAATTCCCAACACACAATTTTATGTATAATATTCCTATACATAACTTTATAAACGATTTATCTTAAACTGAGCCTAAAAATACGCCAAGGTTTTTCGTAATTTCTCATTTTTAATATTAACATTGCTTATTCTTATACAGTTCATAACATTTTTATTTTTGTAACAATATCTACGTTCGTCTGCGTTGTATCAGATTTAAGCATTGCTATATATACAGGGTTTTTCAATAAGAGCACTTCAACTTTTTTTTTGAATAAAACACTTACTGTTCGACTTTTGAACTAACTTTTTTTTTATTAACGAATGTGAACATATACATATGCATGTACGTTTAAGTATGAAACTCGATTTCTTTTGCATGACCACCGCGTGCACGTTTTACGAAGTCCAATCTTTGAACCCAATCTTTGGCCCAATGACGCCGCCGGCATGTAATCCGCACCAAACAGTAACTTTTTCGGGATGCAACGGTGCATCATGAATCACGTGTGGGTTGCTTTCTGCCCAGTAACGCATATTTTGCTTGTTGACAAATCTTTCTAGCCAAAAGTGAGCAAAAGTGTTAAATGGACCGTAAAATGGCCGTAATGCTCTTAAAGTAGCGGCAACAGAACGATTATTTTGATAAAAAATTTGCACGATTTACAATCGCTGTTCACATGTGTAGCATTCCATGATAAAATGTATACTAATGAAGTTTCCAAATGACAAAAGAACAATAAAAAATATGGCGTTATTCGCCGTCTCTATTGGAGAAAAGTTGAAGCGCACCTGTTGAAACACCCGATATATATACAACATTTATGAGCTCGATCGTAAATTCGTTTTTATTAGTTTCTCTTTATAAACTTTGAGCGCCCAATTTTTTTTCTTCATATTTTGTACACAAGTATCTCCAGTGACAACACTTTTGTAAACATTTGGATGTGACCGGGTCCCAGCGCCGAGAGGCTCCCTTATGAAAAAAAATTAAAATTAATCCGATTTTATTCAAACTTTGCATAATATATCTTCGATTAGAGAATTTACATGAACATTTTAAATTTTTATAGGTTTTTCGGAGTTATTATGTAAAATTTTTTATGCAGATTATCAATCAGATGCAGATAGTCAATCATTTGTAGCTGATGGTTTAAAAACAGTAATATTTATTTCACCTAATATACAAGGAGAGATAAAAACAAATATTCTAGGTTATACACTCCATACACTATGCTCCCAGTAATTGATAAAATACTGGAAACTACTATTATATCAAAGATACAAGAAAAGTAGATCGAAATATATAACACCATCGACAAAACCAGCATGGATTCAAAAAAAATTAAAGTGCGAATACACTACTACATCTTAGAATATAGTGAATGAAAATCTTAAAAAAACATCACACATTTGATACGCTTTCATATAAAAATATGTTAGTGTTACTGGATAATTTGAAGTATTATGAGATACATCAAACAGGTTTAAAAGCTCTTCAAAAACAGAGGATAAAAGTTAAAATCTCCAAAAAATACAATGACACTAATATATTAAAATATAGTGTGCCACAAGGTTCCACGTTTGGGGCCGCCGTTTTTTATCATTAATGTAAACGGAGTAATTAAGTTGCCTATTAAAGGCTTTGCATATGCGGATGATATAGAAATAGTTCTCAGCCGCAGAGACTTACCAGCAACAATTAGAATCATGCAAACAAAACTTGATAGTGTCATTATTTTGGACTGGTAATAAGTTTAAAGAAAACAAAATTAATTCACATTAGATTAACTCAAATTCCAACAATTGAAATTGCATTACAAAAATCTTGATGTCATAATTGATTGTGACTCTAATGACCAGTTTGACAACAAATGGTCAAATGGTTGCAGCCTAGCCTAGCCTAACTAAATCTGCTAATTCTAACCTCCGGCTAACAACCAATGTTGCTTCAAAAAATATTTTCGATGGTTCTTTGGTAATCTGTCTGTGTTATATTATATTATATTCTAGTCTTTATTTTATTATGTTTTTTACCAACATAAGAAAACCAAAAAAAAATGACAAAACGACATTTTGGGTAAGATTTTTTACCAATCTCCCAAGTCATTTAAGTTTTCATCTCTGTCGTCCTTCGTTCGTGTTGTGCGTATTCATTTTATATTTAAACTATATATCTAAACTTCGAGTCCAGATGAGTTTATGGCCAAATCTTGTGATAAATTTTTAATTCACTTTCGAAAACCCGATTTCAAACTATATAAAATTAATCGGGCCCTAGGGTGCCCGCAACATAATAGTTATATGATAGTTATAAATAGTTCCTATAATATCATATGACGAACTATTTGCAGTAATCTCTTTCTTATTTTTTACTGCGGTAGTGAAGATGTTTTTCCTCTACACTCCAATCAAAAGGAAAATTGTTTCCGGATTTAAGCTATATTTCGTAAAAATTATTATTCATAGACGCCGAATGTACAAGCATAGGTACTCGTCGAACCCTATCCAAAATGCAAATATTGATTGCAACAGAAATTGTAGAAAGACACACCACACCTCAATGTCATTCCATTCGACTAGCTAGTCGACTGGCGTTGCTTCTTTATACAAAAACTGGTCCGCCCGCTCAATTGCTCCAAAAACCAACCACAAGCAAACAAAACCACGCTCGACTATGACGAGAGACCGAACTAACCCGAATCCCCAAATGTAATCGCTTCGTTAGTTAGTCTATCTGTCTGGTAGTGCAGAAACGAACAAGCTCTCGAGGTAAGGACACGCGTTCAGTTAGTAGTTAGGTGCTCTATGTACAGTGGTTTTTTCGACGCTTTGTTGCCTGTGTACATCGCCGCAGTTCGCCAACGCCGTCAGATTTCTGTGCTTACATTTCATTTAGAGAACCAAAAACAGGACTCTGATCGCTGAAATCCCAGCATCTGAAACTGGAGCTGAAGCTGTAGCTTTTAAAAATTGTTTTAGGGTAAGTTGCTAATTCTGTACGTCGTATGGTTGCCTGTCGGGGGAGCTGGTAGATTTGGTTCAGAGAGCAATGCCATGCATCGGCGGCGCAATCAACCCAAGCAAATATTGTTAACTTTGTGCATCCTTTTTATACATTTACATATATGCTGTGCACTGCAGTTCCTGTTGCTGGCGCTGGAGTGGAATGCACGGTGCATATCAACGCTTCTCTACCAGCTGGGATGTTTGTCTCGTGGTATTTCGTGTGATTTATTTTTGCGGTTTGTTTTTCGATTTTGTTCTTTGGTAGTGTAGCGGTAGGAATTTTTTTTTCTTCGTAAACTCAATGTGTCGCTGGTAAGTGCAGGCGCGTAGAGTACGCACGTAAGGCATTTTGTCTAACTCCATTCTTTTGAATTTTGAATTATGGAATATTTAACGAAATTGTGTATTTTAGACGAAGAGAGAGAGTCAGCCCCATGATATGATAATCACCCCTGGCTAATAAAATATATTTTAATCCTCGGAGCCAATTTTAAGGATATGAGTTGGATGATGTACCTCTATTGTTCCAGTTTTAATTTTTGGATCCAATAGCACGCATACAAACGGTAGACTTCAACTTCAAAAAAGTTTTCTCCATAGTTATGGTTAATCAGATTTTGTAAAACCTAAACGCGGTGTTTTTCTAAAGTTCACTATAACCAAAGAGTTTATAGATTTCTCTATACTCTTTGCTATAACTCTGTACTATATACTCTTTGCTATAACCCAATCAAAAATTGAAATTAAACTGTCTATAGGGCCTTGATGATGATTCCTACGCCACTGAGTTCCGCTCTTGGAAGTCGCATTGCCTTCAAACAAAATTTTGAGCATCGATTAAGCCAACACGCAAATTATTTAAATTTGAATTTTATGAGGCACAAATAAAGCCATCATGTCATTTGGCAGCAACAACAAAATAATGTAAATTTGCTGTTGTCGCTGTAGTTTACAGTCTGTCTGGCTGTCACCTTACCTCTTTCTATTTTTCGATTTTTATATTATTTTGTGTGTGTATTAGTATTTTGATTGCAGTTCTTCCTGTTGTCAGAGATGGATTCACTACACAATACAAGAGATACAAGCATCGGATCGCAGTTCGGTTCGAAAGGTCTCCTCTCTGGTGAATTTTCATTGACGATTGGTGCCGTCGAGCAACTGAACATTGGACAAAATAAATCAGCGTAGTTCGTGTTTTGATTGATGTCACTGCATTCTATACGGGTTTTTTTACATTTTTCAAATATTAATGACATTTTTATTTGATGTGTTTGACGTCGGAATTGCCAAACTAAATTGGTATATTTTTGAATTCCAACATTTCATGGAAAACAAACCCGAGCCAATGGGGTAAACAAGAGCTACATTGTTTCAATTCTGAAGGCAAGCATAAGTATTGTTTTTATGTTAAAAACCTAAAAAGTCATTTGGTAACAACCGTTTACCTCTTGCTTAATTTTTCGCATCTAATTAACTTCCCACATTTATTTCCAGTTAAGTCCAAGAAAAAGCAGTTGTCTTGAGCTAGTAAGAGGTAGCAAGAGTTCACTATTTTCAAATTCTGGTCTACAAAGAAATAAGTTTCAGTAAAAATCGAAGCTATACTAGGTAAGCCATGGCGGTCAGCCATCAGCAGAATAGGGGGAATAACACAGAATGCACTAGAATTGCAGGTGGCTGTAACTATCTGTGACTGGTGGAAGTGCGATCAAACCTCAACGTAGTGGCCGCATGTAATTTTCCTCCAATGCATGATCGGGCTAGACCCTTCAAAGTAAGGTTGGCGCAAGACCAATAACCTCGCCCGCAAAAAATTATTATAAAACGATTTAAGAACTTAAATTTAAAAACATAAGCCTCATAAACGTCCACGCACCTTCAGAGGATTTCCCAGATGATGAAAAAGAAGAATTATTTGAATCAGACGAACGGGAACTCCATGCCTGCCCTCAGTATGATGTAAAAATCATTCTGGGGGATATTAATGCTTAATGCCGCCACAACTGACAGCGGTACCAACGTCTACTCGGACCACTATCTTGTTGGTATGGTGCTCCGAGCGCGGATTGCATCATCACGAAAGATTGCATACGCGAATCAGATTTGAGTCCAATCGGCTGCCCTTCGCAACGAAGATACCAGAAACAACTACGGTCAAGCGATAGGACTCGCCCTAAATGCAGGGAGGGTAAGTCCTGTGTCTGAGATGCAGGGCGTAGAAGAGAAATGGATACGCCTGAAGAATACTGTCATTAGTACTGCTAACTACATCTTAGGCAGTAGAGATCGTAGAGATCGGAACGACTGGTTCGATGAAGAATGTAAGCTATCGACTGAACGTAAGAATGTTGCGTACCGAGCAATGCAACAATCTCATAGAAGCGGACGGAAGAGCTCAGACGATATGAAACAAAAGTTCATCGGCGAAAGAAAGCAGCCTGGGAGAAGGTCTCGTCCATGAACTAGAACAGTACAGGTATCAAGGACCGCACCATGCGCGGAAGTTCTACCAAAGAGTCCGCGGTATGACGCAATATGTTCCACGTTGCACATACTGCAAAGACAAAGAGGGTAATCTGATCGCCGAACTCAAAGGCATCTTAGGGCGATGGGAAGAGCACTTTCATGAGTTGCTAAATGGCCAGTTAACTGAGGAATTGGAGGCTCCACCAATGACCGAAGATCATACTATGCTGCCGCCACCAAGCATAGACGAAGTTAGCCGAGCAATAAATCGGCTCAAAAATAATAAGGCCCCATGATCTAATGGGAACCTAGCGTAACTAATAAAAATACACCAAGCAATTCATGAAATAATAGTGCAAGTATGGGAGGAAAAAGATATGCCAAAGACTGGCGAAGAGGCATCCTGTGCCTGTGTGGAGATATAACAAAATGCAGCAATTATCATTGTATAACGTTGTTGAGTACCGCGTATAAGATTTTCTCCTCTATCCTTCAAGACAGGACAGCCTCATGCGCTAAAGTCATCATTGGTACACACCAGTGTGGCTTCATCCCAGGCAAATCAACAACTGATCAGATTTACACCATTAGGCAGGTGATGGAAAAATGTCTAGAGTTTCAAAACTCACTACTCACGACTTTAAAGCCGCCTAGATAGCATAGCCAGAGTAGAACTTTTATAAAGCCATGAGAGAATTCGGCATCCCAAATAAACTGACAAGACTATGTAGGTTGACCATGACTAATGTTATAAGCCAAGTAAAAATATGCGGGTCACTATCAACCCCATTCAACGTATATAACGGGCTCCGACAATGGGATGGACTGGCCCGCGTTCTCTTCAACCTGGCGTTGGAGAAAGTGATCCGAGACTCTGACGTAACGGCGAGAGGAACAATCCTCTATAAGTCCATTTAGATATTGACTTACGCAGAAGATACTAACATCGTTGGTAGAAAACGAAGAGCTGTACAGGAAGCGTTTATCCAGATAGAGCAGGCAGAAGAAATTTGGGGCTGCACTAAATGAGAGCAAAACAAAGTACATGGTACGAGTACGAGTAGAAGATCCAACATTGGTCGCTTAATTTAAATAGTTGAGCGCGAATTTGAAGTAGTGCAATCCTTGAACTATCTCGGATCAACTTTAGCAGCCGATAACAGCATGAAACCAGAAATACTCGCAAGGTTGCTTAAAGCCAACAAAGCCTACTATAGTTTATCAAGACTCTTCAAATCCAGGAACTTAATCATAACATCCAAGCTGATCCGAGACTTGGGTGCTTAGCAAAAAGCATTCTGACCTCTTAGCCGCGTTCAAAAGAAAAGGGAGAATTGTAGGCCCCGTGTGTGAGCAAGGACGATTCTGGAGACTCTATTATGATGATATCTACGAGCATTACCACGGTGTCGACATCGTGAAGGGCAGGACACCTAGGTTAGGAACAGGAAATTAGGCTGTTGGCTAAAAAGTAAACCCACATCTATAGAAAAATGCACTACATTTTTTCTCTAGGGTAGACATAGAGTGAAAATACTCATAAGTCCGTCATTGTCGTGTCGTTTTAGTGTCGGTGGTTCAGTGGTTAGAACTTTTATGTGCAACTAGGAGGACACCGGGTTCGGCTCCCAACGCTTAAAAAAAAAACGCACGAATTTTTTTCACCGCAGTGATTACACGTACATATGATGCGACGCTGTACATGTGATATACAGTTGCCATATACTGCTGTATTCACATGTGTTCTTCAGTTGATGTATGATATAATCTATATGCACATTGATGGCAATGTGGTTTTATGGGCACAATATTTTAGTTTGTGAGTGCTCGGGTGTGAACTCAACGCCACCCACCACAACACTTTCCTTCTTCTATCTAAATATTTCTATGCCCGCGCTATACCTAGGCATTATAAGGGTTCAAATCCGTTGAAGAGTGCGCTAATTATAAAAAAAGTCCCCCAAAATTAATTAATAGCGTATGGCAATTGTCGCAATGGAAAACAACCTGGGCTAGAAAGAAACCTTTGAGCGTTTTTCGTGTGTACGTTACGAGGGTAGTACCGGATGTACCCAACCTGACGTATAAATAGCGGTTGTTGTTTAAAAAGAATGCCTATGGTAGAAAGTACCAACCTTGCAAAGCTTAAATTGATGTTTGATGACGCTACGTTGTTTAGGATTTGTACGTCAGCCATCAATAGTGAACGCTCTCAACGAATTTTTTTTAAACGTGGAAAAAATTGGTTATCGTTATGTGATACAATAATATGATAAAAGGCCATCAAAGGCCGACCAAAATCAAAACGGAGCTAGATTCTACTCTGGAAGAGTCTGCTCCTTCGTTTACAAGAATAAAAAATTGGGTGGCAGACTTTAAGCGAGGCCGTATGAGTTGCCAAGACGAACATCGCAGTGGTCAACCAAATGACGTGAGTACACCAGAATTGGTGAAAAAAATCCACAAAATGGTAATGGATCACAGTCGACTGATAGTGTGTGAGCTAGCAGATGTGGCAGGCATTTCAAAAAGTGCTGTACATCGAATTTTGACGGATAATTTGGACAAGAGTAAGCTGTGCGCAAGATGGGTGCCGCGATTGCTCACAATGGAACAAAAACAGCGTCGTAATGATGTTTCAGTCGAGTGTTTTCACAGCAATAAAGACGAGTTTTGCGTTGATTCACAACAACGGGTAACACATGGGTCCATCACTTCGCACTCGATATGAAGGAACAGCCAAAACAATGGACTGAAAGGCTAAGAAGGCGAAGACGCTTCCATCTGCTAACATAGCGTCAGTTTTTTTGAATGCGGATGTGATAATTTTCATTGATTATCTTCTGAAAGGATAAACAAAGCAAACTTGAAAAATGGCTCGGTGGTAAAATATTTGCCAACAATGAAGAGGTGGAGTCTGCGGTTGATGGCTATTTCAAAGAGCTCGACAGTTCTCACTATAAAAAGTGTATCGAACTTAAACTAAATCGAGACTATGTAGAGAAATAAAGATATTTTTTCCCAATTTTTTGTGTTTTTTCTGGGACTACCTTGATTCCGGTGCAATGAGAAAAAATAAAATGAAATAAAACTTAAATTTTCCTAGAATTTCAAAATTTCGTTCATAATTTGTCATTCTCGTTGTTCTTTCTTCGCGATAATTTTTTGTATACTAGTTCTTGGGTAAATTAAGTTAAACTTTTTTTTGAATTATTATTTTGCTTATAAAGATGGCTATGTCAATGCTGATTCGCCTTATAAAATAGAAGCTCGATACACAATCCACGAATCTCGTAAACTAATGGAAGGCCAAGAGAAGAATTTAGATTTGTTTTGAAGTTTTTGTTAGGCATTTATTATTCACCACCTCTCCAAGCAATCTGCCTTCTATCATGTTTGTGTCGAATCATCAAGGTAATGAATAATACGACTATTGGAGGGCGCTTATTATTATGTTTGCGTAGAACAGGAATTAAATTTATGTACGTTTTGTCATTCTACGCATAGTTTCCGCTTATGTTTTTATCGCTGCCGGCTTTTCTTTATCTACTTGAAGTCTTTCAAACCCTATTTTTGATTTTTTTTTACCGAACAAATCCTTTTTCCGAACTTTAACAAATAATCCTCCATTATTCCCTCAAATTGCCATTACCTACGATTTCTTAAACATACAGTAAACCTTATTTTTAAAGGACTTCTTGAAATTTCAGAATGTAAACATTGAGTTGAGTGCAACTGATTGAGATTAAGACACAACATGGCTACAGATGGTCAGCCATCGGCAAATTTTGGGGAATGGCATGTTATATGTAAAAATATATTCTGATAAGTGGATGGATGAGTGATCAAACCTACTCGTGGTGGCCGCTGATAATTTTTCCTAAAAAGAGAAAAGCTGAATAGTTTAGCTACACCCTTCAAAGTAAGGAGGTTGGAAGGTAAAAACGCCCGTAAAAATAACATTGCGGAATCCGCGGAATGCCAAAACCAGCCTCGAACACACTAATCCACGACGA
Organism: Nephrocerus scutellatus; assembly: GCA_947095585.1. Classification (NCBI taxonomy): domain Eukaryota; kingdom Metazoa; phylum Arthropoda; class Insecta; order Diptera; family Pipunculidae; genus Nephrocerus; species Nephrocerus scutellatus. Next base: position 24,796,571 of record OX352762.1, on the reverse strand, counting down.
CGACCAAACAACGAAAATTACTTTTCACACGCCCATAGACGAAAGTGACTGAGTTACGTAAGCAAGTGTCATTTGACAGCTGATTTTCGTACGCTATAAACTAGCCTCGAAAATAGCCCATAACCACACTAGTTATGTTATGATATAAACGTCTTTTGTTATTTACTACAATCTCAGTGAACACATTGCGCATGAGCAAGAATTCTCTTTTGTTTGTCGTTTGTGATTTCTGCTTCTCTCTCGATTTAGCAGAAAAACCGGTTTGGACGCGTGAAAAATTCATTTCTTTGTTATTTAGTGCAGTCACAGCGAACACACATTCTCACATTTCTGCTTCTCTCTCGATTTAGCAAAAAAAAAACCGGTTTGGACGCGTGAAAAATAGCGTACACGACTCGCAGAAAAGTGCTCATCGTGCTCGTTAGATTGTCAAGCTTCGACCTCGCACGATAAACTCCACTTTCCTTGCTCGTTCTGTAATATACTATAACCAGAAGGCCAGGACAAATGATAGTGATAACAAGCCTCCTCTAACATAGTGCGAATTTTTTTCCGTCGTCATAATCTATTATTGTTAAATTATTTATTAAATCCAGTTTGCAGCAAAATTCGCCGATTTTAATATCTGACGAGAAAATTTTTACTTTTCATCACGCAAAAGTGGTGTTTATTTCCTTACAAGCGGAAATACCCGGCGTTTCCCAGCTGCCTCCTCCAACTGACCCCCCACTACCGATTGACTACCTCAGCCACCCAGAAAACTATACACGCTTATATCGGCAAACCGTATTTATATACGTGTTGCAGTCGTGAGTTATGGTCGTGAATTCATACAAAAATGCTAAGGAAAACAGCACTTTCAGTTTTTCACGAATTTCTAATTTTCGGGCATAGGGATAAGTACTTTGAATGCTGCCACACGAGCCTGGGGACCGGGATCTCCAAAATATTTACAAAAATTGTTGTCCATCGGAGGTACAGTCGTGTGTAAAATTTGAAGAAAGTTGGGTTATTTTTTTAAAAAAAATTTTTATGGGGCCTTACGACCCCGGGGCCCGGGGTTTTCAACATTTTTACAAAAAGTGGTGTTCATCGGAGATAACAGCGTGTATAAAATGTTAAAAAAGTTCGGGTTAATTTTTTTAAAAAATTTGTTAGGGCCCCATTTCCCTGGGGCCCGGGGTCCCCAAAATTTTTTCAAAAGGTCTTGTCTATCGGAGATACACGCATATATAAAATTTGGAGTAAATTTTTTTTTGGGGCCCCGGGGCTTAGGGTCTCCAAAACTTTTACAAAAATTGCTGTCCATCGGAGATACACACGTATATAAAATTTGAAGAAAATCGGGTTAAGTTTTTTAAAAAATTTGTTGGAGCCCCATGACCCTGGGGCCCGGGGTCCCCAAAATGTTTTCAAAAAGTCTTGTCTATCGGAGATACACTCGTATATAAAATTTGATGAAAATCGGGTTAATTTTTTTAAAAAAGTTTTTGGGGCCCCAGGGGGTTAGGGTCTCCAAAATGTTTACAAAAAGGTTGCCCATCGGAGAGGACAAAGAGAGGGCCCTGAGGCCCGAGGGGCCCCAAATTTTAATAGAAAGTGTTGTCTCCGGAAATACACATGTGAGCAAAGTTTCAATAAAATCGGGCTTTGGAAAGTGGGTTAAAAATTGATCGCAAAATTCCACGAAAAACAGACCGATCGACCACCGACAGACAGACGTGACACGGACAAGCGAATTTAAAAATTTAAATTTTTCTTGTAAATTCTCTGATCGGAGATTCGATTTTGTGGTGAAATTCCCTATTTTGTGGTGAAAACATAGCAGCCACAGCGCACAGCTGGTGCGACGTTCACACAACGACGTACGAAGTACCACTAAAATTCTTTTTTGAGTTGAGTAAGCTGTACGTAACCTGTTCTTCATTTACTCGCAATATTGTACAAAACACAAATTAGAATGCACTCACACAACTGAGTATACAACACATTTTAATTGCGAAACCATTCAGTTTTGTATAAAAATATTTGTTCTACTTCCTCTTGATATCTCTATACTCTCTGCTGCAATACAACAACAAAACAACCACAATTGTAAAGCAAGCAGCGCTTCTTACAGCGCACACAGAACACAGTCATTATAGTATGATAAGTTCTGATGCCGCTAAATGGAAAAATTTGTATGGGAGCTCCCCGATCCCGCTGCACGATCTCTCCGAAATTTTAATATAAAGTACATATTGTAATTGGAAATATAAAGGTGTGCAAAATTTCAATAAAATCGGGCTTTGGGAAGTGTGTTAAAAATCGATCAGAAAATCTGACCAGCCAACCAGCCAGCCAGCCACTGACACGCGAAGTTAATATAGAGAATATGAGAATTTAAAAAATTACAAAAGATTGATTTATGTTACAATATGGTGGATTTTGTGGTTACTTTTTCTTGAATGGAAACACATACAATTAATGAAGCGTGATTAACATTTGATTATTCTTAATCATCAGCACAAGCGTAGTTAGTCTTGCTCTTTTTAAATATCGCTCATCACCTAAATATGTTAGACTCCAACGCTGTCGTATCTTATTGTCACCTCTTATCCAACCCAATGCTGGGTGTGTGTATTAGTCAAGCCATAAATACAACGCTGTTCAGCAGGGTAATGACTAGATATAAGCAAAAGGCTTAAAACGGGATTAAAACTTTACATATTAATATACATTTAATATCTGTCAATATGGCAAAAATAACCCAAGGTGTGGCGCGGCATATCAGTGCAACGCAAAGTGCTACCTCTCACCTGTGTATAGAATATGCGAGCACTGGCTTTAAACTACCATCAGGTTCATCACATAAAACCTTCAACCAAATGACAACATTTTCAATACTTTTCATTATATTTTGCCCTTTTTGATTTTAATTAAAGGACGTGTGTTTTCACTTGAACGAATTAAATTCTTAATTTATGTACAGATTCGTTTTTACGCCTTGATATCCAGCTCCTTACTATTAACCCCACCCCGAATTTTTTTTTTTTTTTTTTTTTAGATTAAGATATTTTTATTAAACATTTCAGTAATATACAATTTTGACTTAAAACTAAACTTATAACTATTATTAATAAGTATCGGCTCAACAATAGGGGCCCGACGTATTTACATTGTCTTTTTTTGAATTGCTTATTACTAAACAATAATTTTGACTACTTAATCTACTACATGTTTATATTTACAGCAATTTAACTTTAAACAATAAATTTTAAAATAAAATAAAAATGAAAAAAATATAAGAGGGGGTATAAACAGGGAGAACTTCAGCCTCTGTAATGTTGATTGCTGGCCTTCTCGTAGAAGGAGACGTCCTGATTATTAAAGATGTCGTCGAATCTGATGTGTATGCACCGGTGACTTGGCTCGATTTCTTCGCTTCTCAGTCCTTGCATCTCAGGACTTGGATGAGTTTCCAATCCGTCGACGAATTTCCTCGCCATTTGGAACAAGTGGTCGGTTATTGGCAGCAGACCTGCAGCTTCGTAAAGTCTTGCAGTCGACACAAACTTATAGCTGTTTGGCACCCTCCAGAGTCCTGTACAGATCCTTAGTACCTACCTTCCTTTCAAATAGGGAAAAAAGCCCACCCCGAGCACATGGTATCTTGTATGACAGCTACCTATGACAGCTGTAATATATACGAATATCATACTGTGATTTTTGTAAGACACCATTCCGCGTCCATCGCATTTCAGTTTTATACTTGAACAGCTTTAATAGGGTTTCGGCTAGCTAATATGATTTGTTGCTAATTTCCGGTGAAGGCAATTTGGTTTGTCAGGTGTTGAGTATCGAGTTTGGCCCGTTGTATGACGAAAACTTGTGTTCATAGAACACTTCTAATTATTTCTCATCGCAGTATAAATATGTTTCGCAATATAATTTTTTTTTAATGTCCTTGAATTCGGCAAAGTTTGCACTAAATATTGAATTTTTTCATATTGCAGTATGCTATTAAGCTTAAGCCGTCCAGCGTTCTACTGAAATTTCCACATAACGTGAGTCAATACTTAAGTTCCTTATTGCATGACGATATGCACTCATTTTAAACCTTTTGATAATTACCGTTACCCTTAATCAACCATTTAAAGTTTTTACTATATTCTATATAAGCGATCCGCCCGCCGTTATAGAGGGATCAATATTTGCCTCGATGCGCTATTAATCTGCAATATACATGCATATATTGTGTGTGTGTGTGTCGTGTTTATTTCCAATAAAGGTTATCGAAAATACGCATATTTTTTTATATCCCTTTCATGAGAAACGCTCGAGTTTGCCATAACATTAATTGCTGGATCAGGACGAACGAAGGCGTCCTGAATAAAATTCAGTTTACCGTGTGGTTTCGATGAAACCAACAACAGCAACGCGACCTTAACGGGCACACACATTCACAAATATCTCCACGCACCTTCAATATGTTAAATAATCGTTTTTCGATTTCATCGCCCAGAGCACTATCAGAAATGGACGGCTCTGCCACAAACGCGCCACTAACAGAATGGACTATTTGCTCCACCGCCGTGACTCAGAGGACCACCGTCGAAATCGTTATAATCTCCATTATCATCGCCTGCATTGAGCAGCGCAATATAATCACGGCCAACGCCTGCTGAGCCAAATGGACGGCGATGCAGCGACTCGTCCTTTCATGACACTCGAACACAAACACTGCACAAATCCAATGTCGACACAAAGGCAGAATAAGCCATTGGTGGTAAAAGAGAATAACAAAGCAGTCGCTTCCGGATCCAAAGTTGGTCGCACCGATGATCGAATAGCAATGCCAATGTTACTTTATGGAATTCGACGAATGCGATCTAAATCTCCATGGACTCCAGGACGGTAGACAGCGATGCGAACTTCACCGCTGCTTTCAAACACAAAGCAACAAAATTATGCGGCAAAGGCCAAGATCGTTACTGTTGAATTCCTGCAAGGTTCTTCGATCAATGGATTTATTTATTTGGCACAAGGTGGCCTTCACATTGTCGAAAGGTGAGTGGAATCGACGAACAAACGACCACAACCACACAGTCACTACCGCTTTTCACTTTGATTATTATAATTTCCCATTTCTGCTTTCCATTTGTGCGTGTCGCATTATAAGCTCGCTAGTATAGGATGAAATGATAGGGATTCATTTAATGGCAATGAAGCTGACGTTGATGGGATTTACAGTCATTCGTTTTCGGTCGCTTTACTCTGTTCTGTGGGGAGGATTTGCCAGCGTGCTTTGTTTTCAATTTGAAGATTGAAAAATATCGTTGCTGTGGCAACAAGCTTTTCAATGATTATCTGAGCGAAATGTTGACGTTCTGTAATCCCCCGTGGGCGAATGAGTGTCCTGTTTCAATTGATGGAAATCATTCTCACGCTTTTGTTTGACGGTCCTTTTTAAATTACACCTCATTCCACATGGTTTTCGACCAGCAATCTGATATTGAGCGATGATACTGTTGTGTCTTTGTTAATCGATTCCGGACCTTCAGACGAGGATTAAAAAAAGCTAATGACGAATCAGGTGGCGGATGGAGAGATTCTAATGAATGGCATTACATTTTATTTTACATTGAGGCAATTTATATGTAACGTTTGAAATTTAAAATTTATCGAGTCGGCTTCGTACTTAATAAAAGTTGATTATTTTAAGCAGTTTGTTGTGGAAATGAAATCATCTGGGATATCTCTTGTAAAGTTATGTTTTGTCTGAAGCGCCTTTTATTTCTGTGTCGACCTCTTACTATGACAAAGATATAAGTCGAGAAAAGAGCCAGTATATAAAGGCAGTACGTAGAAACTTATACATTTCTAGTTTGAGGACACTGACGATAATAGACGGGTCCTTAAAATGAAAGGAAGAACGAATTTTCTCTGTGGGTGGACAAGGTTTGCTGGTAAGAATACCAACGAAGGCAACTGAATTTTTGTTATGGACCGCCAACACAGATTGCTTAATACGGGCGGACAAATCCACGAATTAGTTTCCAGCAAATATGGTTGCATGTGAGCACCGTCGATCAGTTGTTAGCGCGATGGACTACTGAGCGGCAGGATCAAATTTCGAATTCAAGAAAAAAATTGAAAAACTTTTTCGCGGCTCCTCTCACCGAAATGCCTAACAAGCGTCCGAAAGTGATGGCTTTATCAAACCTAGTTAATTCGCCTTCCCGATTATGGTACACATTTTAGGTCTTTCTATTTGTGGTTAAAAATATAACTTGCGCAGCACTAATGGTCGCAAGAATATGAACCACAACGGTATTTATTAAATATGGTTGTAATAAGGGACGTAGATTAAATTATCGAAACTGAAAATTGTGTATCTAATTACTACTATGTTTTAAAGATAGAATCGAGTGAGGGAGGTTTTCCATTTAGCGACTATGGCTGCGCTTCCATCTGTCGCTCAGCAAATGCATGGTCACAACCATTTCATATGTTTAAAACAATTTTTGCCGTGAATGTTAGCTCATTATGTTAGAAATCCATACTACAGTTAAGTTTTTTCATTGAGCACACTTAAGCTCTGGTTTCCTAAGAAAGCGGTGCTGTTATCTAGCAGCCGTAATGTTGCGGTGGATGATGTCACTAAAAAGTTTTCTATACAAATTAGAAGGCGTCGCGTTCCTAGACAGCGTTGGGTGTGAAGGTAACAGGATGCCTCTTCGCCAGTCATCTGGCATAGCTTCTTCCTCCCATACTTGCACTATTATTTCATGAATTACTTGGTGTAATGAGGGGCATCCTATTTTTATCAAGTCTGCTGGTGTCCTATCAGATCCCGGGGCATTATTATTTTTGAGCCGATTTATCGCTCTGCTGACTTCGTCTATGTTTGGTGGCGGCAGCATAGTATTGTTTTTGGTCGTTGGTGGAGCGTCCAATTCCTCAGTTAACTGCCTATTTAGCAACTCATGAAAGTGCCATGCCTTTAAGACCGATGATCAGATTACCCTCTTTGTCCTTGCAGTATGTACAACGAGGTGTATATTGCGTCATACCGCGGGTTCTTTGGTAGAACTTCCGCACCTGGTGCGGTCCTTGCTTTCTGAACTGTTCTAGTTCACGGACGAGATACTTCTCCCAGGCTGATTTCTCTCGCCGGTGAACTGTTTTTTCATATCTTCTGAGCTCTTTATATTCATCTTCGCATGCCCGCGTTCTATGAGATTGTTGCATTGCTCGGTACGCAACATTCTTACGTTCAGTCGATATCTTATATTCATCATCGAACCAGTCGTTTCGATCTCTACGACTACTGCCTAAGATGGAGTCAGCATAACTAATGACAGTATTTTTAAGGCGTGTCTATTTCTCTTCTACGCCTGACATCTCAGCCCCAGGACTTACTCTCCCAGCACTTAGGGCGAGTCATATAGCTTGAAGGTAGTTGTTTCTGGTCTCTTCGTTGCAAAGGGCAGCCGGGTTGACTCGAATCTGATTCGCGGATGCAGTCTTTCGTAATGATGCAATCCGCGCTCGGAGCACCATACCAACAAGAAAGTGGTCCGAGTCGACGTTGGTACCCCGGTACCCTCGTACCGTCATCAGGTTCGAGTTGTGGCTGCGGTCTATCAACACGTGGTCTATCTGGTTGCAAGTGGCTCCATCAGGAGATACCCAGGTGGCTTTGGGGATATTTTTACGCGCAAACCTTGTACTCGCAACGACTAAATTATTGCTTGCTGCCATATCTATGACTCGTTGCCCATTGTCATTAGTGTTCTCGTGTAAGCTATGGGTGCCAATGTACTGCCTGAATACTGACTCCCTAGCTATTTTAGCATTCATATACCCAAGAATGATTTTAATATCATGCTGAGGGCAGGCATGGAGTTCCCGTTCGACTTTTTCATCATCTGGGGAATCTTCTGTAGCTGCGTGAGCGTTTATGAGGCTTATGTTTTTAAATTTGCCCCGCACGCGAAGGGTGCATAGCCGTTCATTTATTGATTTAAAGCCGATAACGGTGGGTTTCATTCTTTTGCTGACTAGAAACCCCACCCCGAGCACATGATGTCTTGCATGGCAGCTGTAATATAAGTCATATTCTGATTTTTATAAGACACCATTCCCCGTCCACCGCATCTCCTGAATTGCTGTTATGTCAACATTATATTTGGGCAGGGTAAGAATATATTATATACAAATGCGCTTGTGCATAAATGTACGGTTAATGTTGCACTGCATAATTATATTATTATGCTATCTCTAGTATGTTACTGCGTATTTTACGTCTTTTAAGTTGACATCTGTGGGCACCGTAAAGACGCCCGTTTTTAACGATCGCCACATCACGTCATGTTTCTACTCAACGCATGAACGAACGCACCATTATTATTTGGTCATCGAAATAAAGAATGACGTCAACAGTTTAGTGTGTTGAAATTTTGAAACTTGACTTCTTTTGAAAGAAAGAGAATCTATGTGCTTGTTTCTCTATGGTTATGCTGACGTGTTATATATTTGAACGCAAACTGAAGCTATGCTATATGCAGCATACATATATACTAACAGTTATGTAAAATATAAGCGTATTCGTATCATATCCACATAACCACTACGAATAGTAAGTGTCGTTTCCGCTTTGGCGGTGATGATGATGATGGCGTCAAGTCGTAAGAACAAGAATCCTTCGCAACACCACCTCAAGTTGGAATTTAATGATGCCACTTCTTTCGAGTTGGGTTTATTTTTATTCACACTACTACACTAGCATGCGGATGTGAAATCGTTTTAAATTATTTAAACGGATTTTTTGAACCGCACATAGTGCTTATATGGGAATTAATTCGTCACTACGAGTACAAGGTTGAGGAATATAACTTAAGGTCGACCGGAATTAGGCATTCGTTATTCAGGGCCAAAAACTGAAAACAGAGTAAAAAGAGTAAATGGTGCCAGGCGTATATTTCTATATTAAGAATTTGGTCATACAAAAAAAAAATGCAAAGACCTACGAAATTATGAAATATTACGCCGATATTAGCTGCAGTAATTGAAAACACCGCGGCACTTAAGTTTGAAATACATACCTGAGCTCAGGATGCCATTGTTGAGAATTACACGAAAAAATTAAAAATGCCGAAGACAAGTTTTTTAATATTCTAGATTTAAATAACAAACAGTTTTAGCTTTTTTGTTTGGAATAATTCTCGGCTTTATTAATCAATATGTTAGGTTCGAGAACTGTGACAAATATCTTCATGTGATGATTGCAGATAGAATATGCGTATATACATTTTGGGACCAGCCTAAAGGTACTTAACTCAGTCCATGGAGTAGATATTCTTTTCTCTGTCTCTGACAGAATTACTAGAGACTACATTTTTGTGCAATTATTTTAGTTACAAGTACACAGGTTCTTGATTAGAGAAGTGTGTTCCATGGTATACCGTTGGGTTGCAGTTGGTAATTGGATAATCGGATGTGTTTTAACCAAATATCAAAGCCTTGGCAGCTCTTCAATAGTGTTTAATCATTTTCCAGATATAATAAGGTACCAGCTTTGACCGTATTGTAATAATATTAAACAGAAAGTTGCTTCTGAACGCACTGTCGTAAGACACAATACTAAGTTCTAGAGACCAATTGACTAGTCAATTTGTGGGTACAACACTTTCACTGATCTTCGACAAGAATAAGTTATTATTTGGTCAGCTGTGTGGCATGTGACGCCATCTTAATAAGATTTACCTAATGTATCCCAAAAATACTCAGTCGACATGGTCCGTTCTGCATTGACTGCGTTGTCAGCAACATTGAAGAAGAATTATGGACCGACTTCCCCTACAGCATGAAACCCTCACCGTTTTCGTGCGACAATTTCGCTTATTTACAAAGCTAATGAGCCAGAATTGGCCTTTATCGCTGAAAATGATATTGTGATGAAAATCAGGATAATTTTCGCCCATGTTTAGGGCCCATAACATTGAATTTACGTTCTTAGCAGACCTTGTTTTATTTTATTTATAAGTCACAAAGAGGAAAAATGTAACGCGATTGCAAGAACTTCGTGAATCCATACATAATTATAAACCTTTTTACCAGCTGCAGATGCCACTGATGATCCACGATCCACAAAGTACAGAGAATTTTTGTCCTAAGAGTTGATGGAATTGGAAGCTAAGGATAATTCTGCCTGCTCCTCATTCTTTAAATTTGTCCGGAAAATATTCGCAAGGAGAATGCTCTTTTAACTTAAACCTCTATTTTTTCCATTTCGGCAATATTTAATGCGTTTGATGCTTGATCCATTTATACTCTAAACAAACAAAGAACAGTTCAAGTCAACACTATAATCAACACTTCACTATGATCTGCAACTTAACCGATCGTATACTCTGCGGCTACTGCTTCAAGTGACGCAAAAGTATGAAGAAGTAACGTTTGAATTCATTGTTCTTTGCCAGTTTAGGTATTTAGGGCACTGTGGTATTCGATGACCGCATTTGATCAAAATTCATGTTTGTTTAGTAATTAAAGCACCGCTTGACTATCGGACATTATATCTATATTTGTCATTGTTAGCCTTCTGGCCAACACATTTTTGATTGCAGCATTTATTGCATAAAGTTTCTCTTGGAATATGGTGGAGTCTTTGCATCTTCTTCTTTCTTTATTTCCTTTACTCCGCGGGCGAGCATTGGGCTTCTACAAACGCCCGCCAACGAACTCGATTTATCGTCTGAGGTTTCAAAAGACGCCACTTGGTCCCCTGGGAACTTGCTTCCTCTTCTATTGTGGTTTTCCATGTCTTACTAGGACGGCCAACTCGGCGGGTTCCTTGTGGATACCAGTCGAGCGCTAGTTTCGTAATATCGTTCGCTGGCTTTCTCAAAGTGTGGCCAATCCAGCTCCATTTTCGTCGTCTGATGGTGATCGCGATTGCTTCCTGCTGCGTTACTCTCCACAAGTCTTGATTGGTGATAATGTCACTTGTGATATGATATGCACTTGTTGACCAAGACTTTGAGGCGCATCAATTAACTTTGTGACTTTCCACGTTTCGCAGCCATACAAGAGTACTGAGAGAACGTTAGATCTGAAGATCGTTAGCTTCAGATTCCGGGAGATTTGCGAGGAGTTCCAGATATTTTTTAGCATACTATAGGAGTATCGCGTCTTGTTTACACGAGAGCACACATCCGAGTCAGAACCACCATTTTTTGACATCCAGATGCCCAAGTAACAAGACTTATCGACTTCCTCTATCCACTAGCGTTAACGCGAAGTAGTTTTGTTTTGAGGCATTAGTTTTTAAGACCACTTTGTTAGCGTGAAGTTTTAGTGAGTTTAATTTTCGCTCCATGTCACCTAGCTGTGATAGGAGATAGTCCAGGTTTTCGAGGCGGTGAAAACATTCCATGGCAAACCCGATGGAGTACTGGTTACTATTTTCATCACCCAGTCGATGACAATTGTGCAAAGGAATGGAGAGAGGGTGCAACCTTGCTTGACTCCCGAGTAGATGTTGAAAGGTGAGCCAAGATGACCGTTATGAATGACGCGGCATGTTGAGTCGCGGTACAGCTCCTTGATGATGTTAATGAGTTTTTCCGGAGCACCATAGCTAGACAAAATTTGTCACATCATGTTTCGGCCTACGATATACAAAGCGCGTTTAAAATCTACAAAAACCATATACAGAGGAAAGCGATACTCAACTGACTGTTCAATGGTTATACGCAGGGTGTTAATTTGATCAGTACAAGAACGGTTTGGGCGAAATCCAGCTTGATCATTTCTCAAAATTGGCTCTAACGCATTCCGTAAGCGCCTAGCTATTATAGAGGAGATCACTTTGCTTATGGTGTTTAGCAGGGTAATTCCTCTCCAGTTTTCGCAATTGCTTAAATCACCTTTCTCGGGGAGTTTGACTATAAGCCTTCTTTTAACGGCGATGGAATGGTTTCCGATTCCCAGATACCTTGATATGTCGCATGCAATGTTCGCATAGTTAACTCGACATCGGTTTGAAGGAGTTCTGCGTAGATATTGTCATTGCCTACTGCTTTACCTGATTGCAGTGAACGAATTGTTGTCCTTATCTCATCCAACGAAGGAGTAGCGACGCTAATATAAAGTAGCCTATTAGGGTGCATATGTGGGTTGATAGACGTGCCTGGCGAAGTACAATTCAAAACATTCTTAAAATGTTCTGTCCAGCGGGTTAATTGGAGTTCCTCCATAAGGATCAAGAGCCGTCTATTGCCTTAAGAGGGTAGTTGATGTGGTGTTTCTTGTTGGCGAGCTTGCGAGCGAGTTGGTAGACTGTGCTGTATTGTCTACTATCAGCGGCTTGCTGTACTTGTGATGCGATGTCGCTTAGCCATGCTCGTTTTTCGTTCCTAGATGAACAGCCAACTTGCCGGTCCAGAACACTATACTTCCGCGCTAAGGCGCTTCGCAAAGCACCCGAGGCCGCGTTTAACGATACTTTGATGGATTGGCGTTCACAAATGGTGTTCCATGTGCTATCATTTCTATCTAGTTTGGTCGGGATAATCTCAAATGGTTGAGGCTGCTTCCGTTTACGCATTTACTGTTATCTCCCATTTAGACATTAGGGTTTGGGGCTGTTTCTCATAGAGAGACTGTTGTATGCGGGATACATTTTGCAGTTTCACATATGGGTCTTTCAGTGCTGCTACAGCTCGCTTTCTTGTTATTTGACTTCGTGTGGTTGAGTGGACCGCGAGCTTCAATCGCACACTGCCAACCACGAGGTGGTGGTCGCTGTAGACGTCGGCTGCTCTTCGGGTCCTAACGTCCAGCAAAGATGATCGCCACTTGCGGCTTATAGCGATGTGATCAATCCGGTTGTTGTACATGTGATCAGGAGAGGTCCAGGTGGCTTTGTGGATGTTTTTGTGTGCAAAAATTGTGCCTCCGATGATTAGGTTGCGATCATCAGCAAACCGTTTTCATTCATAGAACCATGGCCGTGGTTCCATGTTCCCAATCACTGTTGTCGCTGCCTACCTTTGCGTTAAGGTCCCCTATCCAAATAACGATTTCACTCTTCCGTAGTTGATCTAATGAATTTTTTAGATGCAAGTAAATTGTGTCTTTTTCTTCAGAGGTGGCTTGTTCCGTTGGTGCGTAAATTTGAACAAACACGACCTGTCGAACAGCAGATTTAAATCTTGCAATAATAATTCTATCGGATATTGCTTGCCAGTCCTGTAACTTCTCGCGGCTTTGGAGAGTAGAAATCCCACTCTATTCGCATGTTGTTCTCCTGCAGGCTTACCCGAAAAAATTAGTAACTCGCCGGTTCGACCCTACTCCAGGCCATCTCACCTCACTAAGACCAAGAATCTCTAGATGGTATTTACGAAATTCTTTTGTTAATTGTGCAAGCGTTGTTGTCTTGACGAGCGTGTTAGTTCCAAAACGTGTCCTTTCCCGTTGGGCAAAGGTCATTGTTGATAAATTCGATATGTAACCGAGGCTTGTATTAGTTTCAAGAATCAAATAATCTTTGCATAGTGGAATGTATTTGTGTTACCTTGGTCCCACTATTCCTGCATCTACTCCTTCACTTGTTTCTGATCCGCCGGTGAACCATTTTTGGGAGTCATCATGGATCCACTTTGGGTTTGTTTTCCATTAGCCCTTTTGGGAATGATGGTTTCATATTTGTGTATAAAGCTTATTGATATGCTGGTTTGGTCACAGTCCGGGCGAGTTCCTTTACTCTTTCTTTTTATCCTTTCTAGTATACTCATGTGCCCTTTGTGGTTTCCTTGTTATAAGTTATATAATTTGTAAAGGGATATGTTTGACTGGCTGCTTCTTATTGCATGGCTATGTGTAATGAGGTTAGATTTTACAGAGTTTATAGATCTGCTGTAGTTGTAGTTGTAGTGCATTGCCCCTGTTATGCTTACATACATGCTAGCCTTTATACTTTGTTAAGCTTTTTTATTGTTGAGCTATGCTCCGTTTTTCCCCCACCATATTATCGACCCGTAGAAAATGCTGAGTTTGATCATTTGGGTATAGGTCCACAGTATTTTCCTAGTAGTTGTCCTTTTAAGTCACCATTTTAAGATGTTCTTCATACGCTAGTTTTTTATCTATCATAATTCATACTTCCTTTTTGAGAGTTACTTCTGTTTCTTTGACCTTGAAGATTTGAGGAATGTTTGTTTTCCCCCTTTAGGTGGAAAGCCCCTCTTTTTCACACCACAGCCATCCTTAGAAAAATCACACGAAAATTCTGCTTTAAAAGCTTTGTTAAGTTTCGATCGTGAGATCAAGTTACAGGGATTGTATATTTTTTGCCACCATTTCTTTTGAGTATAAGCTTCCATAAGTAAAGATCTAGAGAATCACTCAATACATTATCAAAAATTTTGGTTTTATCGGTAAATACTAAGTTATGCATACCAAACTTGTGCCTAAGCCCTTCTAAAACGCATATAGATTTAATACAGAAATACTACTTATATCATCACCAAACCTTTCAAATTCAATTTCGTCCAATTATGGAATTAATAGAAATCAAGAATACAACAGGACTATTGATACTTAAGTGGGCGCCGTGGCTCAGTGGAAATGCGCATGGCTACTGAGCAGGAGGTTCGTGGTTCGAATCCCAGTAACACCAAAAGTATTTTTCACGGTGTCCCACCTCTCGCGAATGGGTGACAAACGTTCCGAGAGTAATAACTTGTCACGGAAAGCTTCTCAATTCGCCGTTCGGATTCGGCCTTAAATTGTAGGTCCCTTCCATTTATGTCCAAAAATATACATGCAAAACACAAATGGTCGCGGGAAGCTAGGCCTTGGACCGCGGTCTGTCTGTCGCACCAAATATTATAATTATTATTATTATTGATACTTAACTCCTATTGGAACTTAAGGCACTCGAAACCTGTTAAGTATGAATCCTTTGAATCCAACTTTGTCCAGCGTATGAAAGACTGATTATGTCATCCTATATAAAGGAAATCCTTTCTTTTAACAAATAGGCATATATAGGCAAATCATTGGCACCTGAGATAACATACCAAAAAGCTGAACCTGTCACCAGAGATAGGGTTCCGCATTACTTAAGAGCTCGTGGTGTTGAAGCGTTGTTTATCTATTGAAAGATGCTTTCAAACTTGAATACTTGACTTAAATCAAATAAATTAACTCAAGCTTTATATTTTCCTGTAATATAAACGTTCCCAAACTTGAACAGCCTTCAGAAGTATTCGTCTTCCAAATTTCTCATCCATTCGTATAAAAAGTCGAATAGCCAAAGATATGAAATTATTTCAGTTGGGCAATCATGAAATTAAAAAGATCAGGAAATCATATAACTATCTCTCATCCCACCATTATCCACATGTACACCGCAATGATTTGCTGCCAGGGCAGTCTGTCCGTATTCTTGGATTATTGGATCAACTAAAAGTTTGACAAAGTATTTCTTTATTAAACGAATAACTATATTAAAACAACACACACCACTTAGCTTACTAAACAAGCGAATGCACACACACATGGGTTCAATATCCTTATGTTCAAGTAGTATACACGCAGATACACGTCCATTAAGAGATCGAACTACACATTCACGACAAAAACTGTCGTTAGGTGAAGAATATCCCAATATCTGGACAATTCATTGTTTTATTGGTAAAATGGTATTAGATTTTTGCTTTTGTTTATTTATGTTTGTTTGTTTGGTATACTCTAACGGGGGAAATCAGAAAATTACAAAATGTCAAGTGGACAACTTCCCATCAATATTTATATTATCTGCGATGTTAGCACAATTCAAAGTATGTATGTACGAGTATCATACAATAACTACAGGAGTATGATATTCGGATGGAGCCACTCTGCGTCTGATGTACGTCATAGAGAAGTGGTCGTTCGTTTCACAAAATATTACGTAACACAAACAATTTATTGATGTGTGTAGTTCTATAAACATCGTCCTACTTGCAATCTCAGCAAACAGGATATTATATTTGACATCGCAATATCCCACAGGAAAAAAAAGATCAAATTAATTGCTGTCATCTCTGAATTAAGAATAGTTTTTCGTTGATTCGATCGGGTTTAGTTGTTATTTATTTGATTCGTTTGATACTGGTAATATATGGAACAGTAAGGAGTCCAAATAACAGGAATTTATAATTTTTGATTCAATGTTGATACACTTAAAAAAAGTAAAGTGAATTTGTAATTTTTGTGAAACAATAGTAATAATTGTTATTGGAAATCGGCACTCGTACGCGATCTATTTTACAGGTCGATAGCATATTTTTGGCAAAAAAATAATATTAATTTTTTTTTTTTAAAAAAATGCTTTTATTGAAGTATAACTAGCCCCTAAAAAGGTAACAAATAAAATTTGTGGTAGATCTGGAGCAGCTACAACTGTTATAAAATAAATAAAAATTGCTGCAATGTTAATTACGGAGATCTGGAATATTTGACGTTCAAAAAAAGCACGAAATGCATTTGAGATTTAAAAGATGGTTGAAAGAGACTCAAATCCCCTTAAAACCCCTCTAAGACCACTCACAAAACTCCCCGAAACCCTCCTAAAGAACCCCTGCAAACCCTCTCGAGACACCCTCAAGACCCCCTCAAGAATTCCTTAAAAACCCCTTAAGAGCAAATCATGGGACCGCAAGACCTCACTTAGGGCTATTTTAAAATACCATCAAGACCCCCTTCAAGACCACCTAAAGACCTCTCAAGACCCCACTTACAACCCTCTTAAAACCCCCTTAACCACAACTCATGACCACCTTAACACCCGACTAAAAACCGCCTAAAGTCCACCCTCAAGACCACCTAACACCCCTCAAGAATCTATTTAAACCCTCTTAAGAGCCCCACAATTCCTTCAAAAAAAACTCTTAAGACCTCCTCAAGACCCCCCTAAAGACCCCATCGAGACCTGCCACAACACCACCTAAAGAAGACCACCTAAAGACCTCATTAAAACCCCCCAAAAATCCACTTAAAGCCCCAAAAAACTCCAATTAAAACCCCCTACAAACCTCCTCATGGCTCAAGGCTCCTTATCAAGTCCCTCTTAAAAATCACTTAAGACCTCCTTAAGACCTCTTAAGACCCTCTAAAGGTACCCTCAAACTACTCTCAAATCCACCTCAAGAACGCCTCAAGACTCCACTACAGATTCTCTCAAAACCCTCTCAAGACCCCCTTAAAACCCTCTCAATACCCCACTAAGGTTCTTCAAGACCCCTTCAAGACTCCACTCACAACCATCTTAAAAGCCACTTAAGCTCCACTCAAAACCACCTAAACACCCCATTAAAGTCCCCCCCAAGTCCCCTCTCAAAACCACCAAAGGCTGTTCAAGAATTCATTAAAACCCTCTAAAGAGCCCCGCAAGATCCCGCAAAACCCCATAAGGACCCTCTAAAAATCCCCTCTAGACCCTCTTAATATCTCCTTAAGACACCACTAAATATCCACTTGAACCACCTCAAAACACCCCTTAATAACCCCTCAAGAACACTCTTAAGATCATCTGATTAAAACACTAAACACCCCATCAAAACCACCTCAAGACCCCCATCAAGAATCCCACTCAAGACCCTCTCAAGATGGTCTGTCGCGCCTAATAATATTATTATTTATAATATATAATGTAGAAATATGTATTATACTTTTTTTTTAAATATAAAAAAGATTCCCAAAAGATTTCCAAAAGGCTCCCAAAAGCACACAAACAACTCCTAAAAGACCTTCCAAAAGACCGCCAAAACATTTCCAAAATAATGCCAAAAGAAAATGAAAGAAGAATGAATCCCAAATGACCTACCAAAATACCTCTTAAAAAACCCCCAAAAATACCTCCTAAAACCCCCCAAAACACTTCAAGTAGTCCACCAAAAGACCCTCTATAGACTCTCCAGAATACTCCCAAAAACCCTCCAAACATTCGCAAAAAACACTTAAAAGACTTCCAAAAGACCACAAAAACTATCCCAAAAGACTCACCAAACACCACTAAAAGACCGCCAAAAGACTCTCAAAAGACGTCTGAAGGACCCCCAAACCAATACGAGCATGAAACCAAAAGCTAATGTCAGAAGTGGAACACCAACAACTTACCCCGTCTGATAATTTTTTTTATACACCCTTTTGATTCCCTAAAAAGGAGATTGTGCCTCCTGGAAGAAATGTCAACCATGGCTAATAGTTGAAATTTCCACGGCACTTCATGTCACAATTTTGTTATGAGATTTTTTAGATATTGAGGAAAGGAGTCGTTCAAGTGAGACTGTGCATTACTGGATATTGGGTATTACTCCACTACAAAGCTTCATATATACTACACTTTCAATTACAAAACTTTTGACTAAGAAAGTCTTATCAGTGGTACCTTGACCTCCCAGCCAAAATATATAGCACCAATTCTTGGAACTTGGAAACTACTTCCAGGAATGCCATTTGACCATGAAAAACATCATACAGAAGACCAGGAGGAATGAAAGTTCCCTCCCCGTCGCTCTATTGATCCTAAGGAAACTTTTTTTTAAAGGGATACAGTTTATTCGTTAATCCGCACAACTGTTAAAAATGTAAAAGTAACTCTGTCTGTCTGTTACCTGTTTACGCCTAAGCGGCTGAACTAATTTGGCTCCTTTTTTTTCTTAAATGTGTGTAATAGGTCCGGGCTTGATTATAGGAACCTGGAAAATTGGAAAATTCGGGAAAAACTGAAAAAATGCCGTTTTTCTTGGGATCTAGATATGAACTCGCGAACGAAGGTACAATACAATTTCGGTTCAGTGGCGGGTAGGTGGGGATGACTGAATGGTGTGCCGTGGTTTCATTGGTGGAGCGGTTAGTTTGGTTGGGTCTCAGTAGGGTGTGAGCGGCAGCCAGACAACGCCTGTTATTTTAGTTTTGGTGGGTCTAAACGGTGTCGGGATATCGAGCATATTTTAGAATATGTATGCAAGTAGTACACTCGAATATTTTCTCAGTGCAGCTACGACTCTTTTTTTTTTTAGATTAAGATATTTTATTAAACATTTAAAAGTAATATACAATTTTGACTTAAAACTAAACTGGCCACAAGGCAGCCAAGCAGCTAAACATAACACCCTTTGCAGGAGTTGCAAGAAAGTTGATAAGAAAGAAACTCCCATTCACTATCTATGTAAAAGTCTGGTTCTGCTTTGACGGCCTAAACTGATCGGGTACATGAATGCTACTGGCACAATCTTACAAGAGATTAGGTTTAACCTTGCAAATGTCCGGTTCTCGCAGGGTCTAGACCCCTTGCATTAAACAAACACTACTTGAACGTTCGGTATCCCGAAATAAGTGGAATCAAAAAGGCACACGGATGCGAGAAGAGAATTCCCGAACTGTCTGCTCACCGTAAGATAATCTACATCATGAGAGTTTATTAAACAAACAAAAAAACCGTTTTGTTGTTGAACTCACCAAATAATCTTTCAAAGAAAATATTAGATCTGTGGGTTGTGAGCAGATATCGCAGCGGATGTGTGCTTCTGCGGCTTGTTAGGTGGATGTGATTTTTCTGTGCAGCTATTTAGGAAAATTTCCTCTTCCACTTTACATATCTTCTGGAGGGGAAGTTCCAGAGCTAGCAGCTCCTTTAAAGCTGCTACTTATATTCTAAACGTCAACTAATCCAGCTAGTCCGGTAGTCAGTTTGCTTAGCTCATACTGAAATCACATTCGTGAAAATACTTATAGAAAAGTCACAAAACGTAAAGATTTTACAGCATGTGTTTTGTGCTTTCTGCAGCTGACGCTTTCGTCTGCGTCAGCTGCTTTTATTTTGATATCACTGAAGTGACCGACATGTATTCATACGTAAAGGACGATGACGTATGCACAGACGTAAGAACAAACAGACATTGAAATTTCAAAAAGACCTCACACATTTTAACTGCTGCTCTTGAAACATTCTTGCAAAAGTACAGTACAGTCCGTGAATCGGACGTGAATCGTGGCGCGTTATCGTTATCCAACATCCTGTTGGAATTTTGTTAATTTTCTAAACGATTTGACACCGTTTAAAGAACAGCTTTAGGACTGTAAGTTTCTCTTTTGTTGTTGAACAGGTACAAGTAGCAAATGTTTTCCTTGTCGGACAAATATTTCTCTAACCATCCATCAATGTTTGAAGACAATTTGTATTGGCCATCGGGAAACTACTGACTGCTCAAAACTTGGTTTGAGCCAGTAGCGCAACAATCAAGTTCGTGATGTAATGCTTGCTTTACCTTCTAGTGGTGGTCCCCGGGCAACTATGTGTATAAATTCTTATATGTATATGTAGGCTAAAATTGCAAGTGCGAACGGTCTAGCGTTTCTAGTCTAGGTAACGTGGATTAGCACCCTACCGTACTGAAAAATGCCCGCTACTGAAACCGACACAACGCCTCGGATATGTAATGTTCGAATAATGACGACTTTTGGCTATTGTACCTGGACTAAGATTGGTTTCTGGAATGTGAGGACGCTTTTTGACTCAGGGAGTGAATGACCACAAAATGCCAGATTTCCTCAACTGGAACGTGATTTTTTTCGATATAATTTGGACATACTGGGAGTGAGTGAAGTAAGATGGTTTGACGCGGGAGAGTACCAATCCACAACGTGTAACACTGTGCTACTCTACTCCGGCAAACCCTCCGGCAGTCCCCGTGAATCTGGAGTGGGTCTGCTGCTAACACCAACAGCACGCAGAGACCGAATTTCCTGGCACCCACATGGTCTCTTCTTTTCTTTATGTCCTGTATCCCCTTATGGGTCCTAGGGCCTCTACTACGCCTACGCGCCATCGCGTGCGGTTCCTGGCAATGAGCTTCAGCTCTCTCCAACTCTTCCCCAATTGCCGTGCCTCCTCCTCAACTGTTCTGCGCCATGTATTTCTCGGACGACCCGTTCTTCTACCATCCTGAGATAACGGGTTCCATTGCATTGCGTAGTTTGCTATGGAACTGTCGCCTTTTCGGAGTGTATGACCAATCCACTGCCACTTCCGTCGTTGGATGGTTGTGCCTATTGGTTCCTGATACGGATAACTCGTGCGTTAGAGATACGGTTAGGCCAGAAAACCCTTAAGATGTTCCGTAGGCACCTATTTACAAATGTTTGTAATCTTTTTGTGATAGTAGCGGTCACCTTCCAAGTGCTGCACCCATACAACAGCACAGATTCAACATTTGAGCGGAACAGTCGCAGCTTGGTGTTTAAGCTGATCGCATTGCTTCGCCATATCATGGACATCATTCCAAACACCGATTTTGCTTTGCCAATTCGGTTGGCAATGTCCTGTTCGGTTCCACCTTCGGTCGAGACAATACTCCCAAGATATTGGAAACTCTCTACTCTCTCTACCGGCTGTCCAGCAATGTTAACATGAGTAACTGAGTTAGTGCCGAGGTTGATGATTTTGGTTTTGGCAGTATTAATCTTCAAACCCGCAACATTTGCCTCCCTCTCCACATTTGTTGTCATTTGGTGCAGCTCCATAATTCTATGTGAGAGTAAACAAACGTCGTCAGCGTAATCCAGATGTTTGAGTTGAGATGTAAGAGTCCAACGAATTCCTCCGTTTCCAGTAGATAAAGCTGCGCGAAGTACATCGCTAATCACCAACAAAAAAAGTATCGGCGATAGAATGCAACCTTGTCGTACCCCACTTAGGATCTCGAATTCCTCTGACAGCTTTCCTCTATGCAGCACATGACATTTAGAGCCATCATAGGTTGCTTTAATAATAGCTATTAGTTTATCGGGTATACCTCTCCTGCGCAAGGCGAGCCAGATAAACTGTATGTTGACACTGTCAAACGCCTTCTCAAAATCGATGAACAGCAGGTGCAGTGGTGACCGGAATTCAACGCACTGTTCAATAATGATCCGCAGGGTGTTTATGTGGTCTACACAGGAGGATCCAGTGCGGAAACCTGCTTGTTCGGCATCGAGTGTATCTTCCAGATGTTCCTTAATACGTTCAAGTACTACTTTGGCTATTACTTTTGCAACTGCAGGGAGAACGCAAATGCCTCTCCAGTTTTCGCACTCCATAAGACTACCTTTTTTAGGGAGCTTGACAATCATTCCCTTCTTCCACTCTTCGGGAAACTTTCTACCTCCCAAGCTCTCTCTACAAGAGGATATAAAAGCTCTGCTGATGTCGTTGGAGCTGCACGCAGAATCTCTGCGGGTATACCATCTAGTCCTACCGACTTGTTGGTCTTTAGTGCGTTAATCGCGGTAGCGATCTCGTCTTTGCTGGGAGTTGAGGTGCGTATTCGGGAAATTGTTACTTCCGGCATTTCCGTTTGATTTAGGTGCAAATCGTTAGCAAATACACGGTTAAGGACCGTAGAGAAATGCTCCTTCCATCGCTTGAGTTGATCTTCATCTGAAACGAGTACGGTACCATCTAGGCCTTTCACCGGATGTTGGCTAGAGCGGTGACCACCTGTCAGCTCTTTGGTGATTCTGTAAACGGTTCTGCTATCGCACCGGCTCGCTGCTTCCTCTGCTTCTGAGGCAAGGTTGTTAATATAGTTATGCTTGTCACGTCTTACACTACGCTGCACTTCTCTCATTTTTCTTCGATACATGGACTCTAGCTCGCTCCTTGCTGCTGCTGGGATATCTACAATACGAGCTTTAAGTAGTTTACGTTCTTCAATCCGCCTCCAGGTATCTTCGGTAAGCCACGTGCTGTGCCTTGCCTGGCTTCTACCAACAATACTTTCCGCTCCAGATGTGAAAACATTTTTCACAGCCTTCCAATGTTCCTGGATGGTTGTCGGCAGTGAGCTGCTGATTGCTTCCACTCCTTGCGATAAATGATGGCCGGTCGATGTTATACCTAGGCATTCGGATGATATTGCGGATTCTATGAACTGATGCAGTACGTAACTGGACAGTAGCTACCATAAGGTGATGATCACGTACCATACCCATGTCGGCTCCTCGTCTGTTTCGGACGTCTAACAGACAGCTCCTAAAACGTCTGCTGATCGCCACATGGTCGATTTGGTTGGATGATGATTGCCTGTCAGTTGACACCCAGCTGACCTTGTGGCAAGTCTTATGCTCAAACATGGTGCCTCCTATAACAAGGTTGTTGGTGTTGCAGAAATCAACAAATCTTTCACCATTGTCATTTCGTTCGCCGAGGCCGTGCTTCCCAATCACATGCTTGAGTCCTTCATTGTCGTTGCCAACCTTGGCATTCACATCCCCCATCACGATGACGATATCTCCGTTCGGCGTTGCGTTAAATACAGCGTTTAGTTGATTGTAGAAGTTGTCCTTTTCATCCTCAGTCGAGGGATTCGTTGGGGCGTAGCACTGTATGATCGTGACGCGCCGTACTCTAGTCCGAAATCTGGCCGATATGATCCTATCACTATGCGGGTGCCAGGAAATTAGGCCTCTACGTGCTGTTGGCGTTAGCAGCAGACCCACTCCAGATTCACGGGAACTGCCGGAGGGTTTGCCAGAGTAGAGTAGCACAGTGTTACACGTTGGGGATTGGTACTCTCCCGCGTCGAACCATCTTACTTCACTCACTCCCAGTATGTCCAAATTATATCGAAGAAACTCACGTTCCAGTTGAAGAAATCTGGCATTATGAGGTCCTTCACTCCCAGAGTCAAGGAGCGTCCTCACATTCCAGAAACCAATCTTAGTCCGGGTACAATAGCCAAAAGTCGTCATTATTCGATCATTACTTATCCGAGGCGTTGTGTCAGTTTCAGTAGCGGGTATTTTTCGGTACCGCAGGGTGCTAGCCCACGTTACCTAGACTAGAAACGCTAGACCGTTCGCACTTACAGTTTTAGCCTACATGTATAAGGATTTATACACATAGTTGCCCGGGGACTACCACGAGGAGGTAGAGCAAGCACTACATCACGAACTTGATTGTTACGCTACTGGCCCAAACCAAGATTTGAGCAGTCAGTAGTTTCCCGATCAATCGCAATGCAGATCCACCCACACCCACATGGTGATAGGATCTTATCGGCCAGATTTCTGACTAGAGTACGGCGCGTCACGATTATACTGTGATACGCCCCAACGAATCCTTCGACTAAGGATGAAAAGGACAACTTCTACAATCCAGCTAAGCGCTGTATTCAACGCAACGCAGAACGGACATCGTCATCGTGATGGGGGACTTGAATGCCAAGGGAAGCACGGCCTCGGCGAACGAAATGACAATCGTGAAAGATTTGTTGATTTTTGCAACACACACCACCTTGTTTGAGCATAAGATTATATATTAATAACTTATATATTAATAAGTGTCGGCTCAACAATAGGGGCCCGACGTATTTACATTGTCTTTTTTTTGTATTGCTTATTACTAAACAATAATTTTGACTACTTAATCTACTACATGTTTATATTTACAGCAATTTTTTTTAAACAATTAACTTTAAAATAAAATAAAAATGAAAAAAAATATAGGAGGATGTATAAACAGGGCGATCTTCAGCCTCTGTAATGTTGATTGCTGGCCTTCTCGTAGAAGGAGACGTCTTGATTATTAAAGATGTCGTCGAATCTAGCATCTGTAAATCCTCTGATGTGTATGTACCGGTGACTTGGCTCGATTTCTTCGTTTCTCAGTCCTTGCATCTCAGGACTTGGATGAGTTTCCAATCCGTCGACGAATTTCCTCGCCATTTGGAACAAGTGGTCGTTTATTGGCAGCAGACCTGCTGCTTCGTAAAGTCTTGCAGTCGACACAAACTTATAGCTGTTTGGCACCCTCCAGAGTCCTGTACAGATCCTTAGTACCTTCCTTTCAAAAAGGAAGATCTTCTTCATCATTGTTGGTGAGACGGTGAACCATATGGGACAGCCATAGGTTATCACTGGCCTGATGAGCTGCTTGTAAATGAGCAGCCTGGTGTTGTTAGACAGTCCGTTTCGTCTTTTAAGTAGCGGGTGCACCAAATGAAGAGCGTAGTTCGCTTTTTTCATTGTTTTGTCGATGTGAGAGTTAAACTTGAGCCTCTCAGTAAAGTTGATTCCCAGGTACTTAGTCTCTGACTTGGTGCTTATTGTCGTGTTATCCGGAAGGGTAATTTTTAAGGCTCTGCACCGGCTTGCGATTTTTCTTATCCTTGTTTCGGTTGCTGGTACTCGGAAGCAGATGAGTTCCGTTTTGTTGGCGTTGATCTTCAGTCCCCACTTCAGGTAGTAGTCCCAACGATTTCGGAGGTGTTTCTCCACTCTTCGGGCAGCTATCTCAGGAGAGCGGGAAACGGCATACGTGATGGAGTCATCCGCGAAAAGCATGGTCCTTGTTCCGGCTGTATTGGTGAGTTGATCCGCCGTAAAGATGCTAAATAGGACTGGTCCAAGTCTGGAGCCTTGGGGAACTCCGGCTTTAATCCTTTTCCTTGTCGATAGGCTGCCATACACCTGTACAAAAAAGACCCTGTTAAAAAGAAAATTTTTAATTATTTTCACAATATAATTAGGGAAACCAAATCTATCCACGTCTACGGGTGCGTTTGCGGGATTGTCTTCGCTGAATTGCACTTCAAAATTTCTTGGGGATGTGGTGTCTTCCACAAGACTTTCAACTTGCTCTATGAATTCTGGAAGATGAGTTGGTGGTCGGTCTGTAAAGCTCCTTTCGAAATGACAGGCACGCAGCTACGACTCATATAAGCACGGCTATGCCTAGGCTAATTTGGCAATTGATCATTCGCCAACAACATGGCATAAAAATTATTCGCGTTGTTACTGTTTTGGCACCTATATGGGGACATGTTGTATAATGCAAATGTATTACCCATTAAATGTTATGTTCAAGTGACCACTTACAAATAGAATTTCGGAATTTTTCATAACGTACAGCTGTAGGATATATCACATTTATTAAAAAAAGCTTTCAGTGTTTAGCAAGATGACTTCTTTTATCTAAATTGTTTACTTCCTTACTAATTGGCAATTATTTAATCGTGGAATACATTTTTAAGAAATATTAGCAAAGCCAAGGACACATTACATTGGGACATATACATACGTATGTGCCATTTAATTAAATGTATTTTCTGATATTTCAAGGAATGGATACGCGGAGATTTACTAGACACACACAAAAGAAATTGCCGGAGTGTTCCAGAGACAAGTGACTGGTTTAAATATAATTTTTCTTAATGCTACTTAGTTGGGAAAAAGTATGTATTATTAATCGAAATGATGAAATTTATTTGCGCTTGAATGCCTCTTGTCGATGACGACTCTGTGAGTAACGTTGTCAATTTATTGCGTGCACATAATGTCCAAGACAAGAGTATATTACATATGCATGCATATGGGGTGAATATATGCTGTTTTATTATTGATTAGATATACCAAAGTCGACGATCGTCTGGAAAGTCTTTAAACGTACAGTTTACGAGTAGTATAACAAATGAGCAGCTATAAATGGCATGGACAATCTTAGGAGTATGGAGCTGCGTGAATGACTGATGGTTGAAATAATTGAGGACACTTTGCTAGCGATACTTTGTAACAGAAGGCAAATTGCTGCAGAAAACATTTCATTCATGTCCCCATGAATAATTCATTTTGCAAAAATGTTCTTTTATTATATTCGTAATTGCTCTAAGAAAGCAACATATTTTTATTGGGCGGTAATAGTTTAGTGGACAGAGATTATTGGAATAAAATATTTGAATGTTTCATTTCAATATTCTCCTATTTTCGATGGCTTGGGGTTGTTCGCTAGGAATTTTGCCGTTCGAAACGGGCCCTCGATGCTCTTACTTACGCAACTTAATCAACTTATTCCTTGCTATCTACATTAAGAGACTTGTATGACAGACTTGTAGTGAATTTTCGAAAACATGTTAAATATATGTGAACTTTTAAGTTATTGAAGATTAGATTTCCATATCAAGTAAAAATCTCAACTTCTAATAGGCCGTTAATCAAGAATGGCCCATTTTGTTTTTTAAATAAAACCGCTTGTGTTTGGGATATCAAATTTATTTCGGACTAATGTACCACCGATGCCATTTATTATTGAATACTACATCATCCAAACTTCTTCCATGGAAACGACAAACGACTGCACGAGTGCATACGCTGAACTCAAATTTTCTTGAATTTTTCGCAAAAATCACTCGATATGCCGGGAGATTTCGCGTTTGGTGTTGGCTATTAGGTCTCTGGTTTATAGACTTAAAATAACCCTGAAGAAAGAGGTCCAAAAGTGACTAATCACACTAATCAATTAACTGGTCTACTCCTAGAAGTAACATGGTGTCTACACTTCAACTTTAACTCGATTTTTTAAACAGCTGTGTGGCATGTGGCGCCGTCTTGTTGAAATCGCATATGTTCCAAGTCAACCTTCTCCATTTTGTTCCAAATGTAGTCTGTCAACTAGTCCTCCATTGACTCTGAAAATGTTGCCAGCATCATTGAAGTATGAGCCAAACGATGAAAACTGTACCAAACAGTCAATTTTTGTAGTTTAATAGCATTTCGAGAATGACTTTCGCTTATGAACGAAGCCGTTGTGCCAAAAATTCATCGCTGAGAATGATTTTGGGATGAAAATTGGCATGATTTTCGCACATATCAGTGAAGTTATTTCGCAGCTGATAGTTGTTCGGCTTTAGTTCTTGAGGTTCCATGGAGATCCAGGCCCAAGCTCTGGCGCAAAATTCGTCACAAAATGGTCAAAGTTAAAGCTACACTCGCGGCATCAGTCGCAGTTATCGTGGATCTCGTTGCGTTTCTTTATGTTCTTGGCACGGGAAAATTATGAAGTGCGTAAGTTGACTCAACGCGGTAAGTTGAGTTTTGTGTGTTTGTTTTTTGTAGTTATGTTTGCTTTCAGAGTGGATCTCAGCATCATACGTGGGCTGAGAACGAATTCTTTCGCTGCGTTTAACCATGTACATGTCCACAGGCCAGCAATTCTGGCACTGGGAGAAACTCAGGTATTTCATAATTCTTATGCATCGGAATTTAATCTGCCTAGGTTTAACTTGGTGTCATTATTTTTCTGTCAACGCGGACTCGCAATCTATGTCCGGAGTGATGTTGCGTTTAAGCTTTTGCCTCAATTTCGCCAAAGTTCCAATCTGGAATTCAATTTCATTTGGCTCAAAGTAAAGGTACAAGAGCGCAACATCTACTACTGTTACGTTTACAGAAGCCCCCAATAAGACAGTGTTTGAACTCAGAGCGAGCACTGTCTGACGCAATCTGTGACAATTCACAAAACATGGTTAAATGAAATCGTTATTGCGGGCGATTGCAAAGTACACAATTCTGGGTGGCTTTGCCATTCTGGCCAGACAACACCCGAAGGAAGGTGTGTTGAGTTGTTCGCTGAGTTTAATCACCTTACTCAGTGACTTGACTTGTTCCTTACCGCTCGTCCTGATAAATACTCCGTCAATCTATTATCGCCTCTAGGATCGTTAACATTATCCTTATTGGTATGAGAGAATTTATCCCTTCCAGGAATAAGTCTGTTAAACCAAAGGAAGATTGATGGTATGAATCGGGCTATAAAGAGGCTTCTAGGATTAGAGAGGTATGCTTTCGGTTTTACCAAGCAAACCCTACTGAGGAAAACCGAACAAATTTGAAACGAGCCAGAAATGATTGCAATGCCCATCTTCGGAGTCAAATTCGCCTACAACCAAAAATTGAGGCAAAAGATACTACAATGTCCCAAAGGTAGTAAACATTTTTGGTCATTCGTGAAAACAATCAAAAATACAGCCTCGTCGTCAATTCCAACGCTCATTTATAATGACACTCCAGTTGTCAACCAACGAAATCCTTAGTGTCCGGCAGTATGGATTTCGTGGGCATCGTTCTACAGGTGATTTGATGGTATATCTCAACGAACAGTGAAACCAGTCTTTGCATCAATTTGGAAAAAGCAAAGCTGTTGCACTCGATATTTCTAAGGCATTTGACAGAGTTTGGCGTCAAGCTCTTTTGTCCAAAATTGAGTCGACGATAAGCTGCTTCACTGGATTAGAAGCTATCTTTTGGACCGATCAATGCAACTTGTATTGAATGGTTTCAAGTCTAAAGTACATCACATAAATTTTGGCATTCCTCAGGGCTCTATTTTGTCCCCGACACTCTTCCTCATTTTTATTAATGATCTCTTATCTGTGACTTCTAATCCAATTCATTCTTTCGCTGACGACAGCTTCTCATATAAGTTTGAGGAACGACCCTCCACTTCTCATGTGAAACTCAAACAACTTCGTAAGTTAAGCACCTTAAATTCTGACCTAGCATAATACAATGGGGAGAAAACAATCGAGTAGAATTTAACGCTTCCAAAATCCAATGATGTCTGCTGTCATCTAAGCGAATCCTAAATCCCATGCCATTATCCATGAATGGCACTTGCAGCGAGGAAACTGACAATCTCGCAATTCTTGGTATGTGCGTCAACGACAAGTTTCGTTGAAATGACCACATATTTACCGTCGCCAAAAATGCTGCGAAATGTTTAGGTTTTCTAGCTCGGTGCATGAAAACTTTCACATCCTCTGATTTGGCTACTAAATACAAGGGCGAATAAAAGCCCTAAACTTAAGTTCCATTGCCATATTTGGTCTGGTGTACCTAAAACTACTCTGCATCAGCTAGATAGAATTCAAAACCGCGCGATAAAACTTATCGGTGAAAAAATATAGCGAAATCAATAGATTCGCTTGTACACCGTAGGAACGTTTCCAGATTGTCACTGTTTTATCGCTTCTTCTACCAGTGGTGCTCAAGAGAAATAGCCAGCTGCATGCCACCTCTCCTTGAATTTAACCGCAATACTCTTGGCGCCATAAATGCTCATCAGTTTACCCTCAAGCCCATCTTTGGACGTACTGTTAAATTCAGGGATTCGTTCTTCAGCCGCACCACACGTATGTTGAATGCTCTACCAAGCTCTGTCTTCCCACATCACTATGATCCGAAGGCATTCAAAACCCAAGCTCATAGTCATCTCCTATTTTCTCCTCCTTTTCCTTAACGGCCACGCTGTGCCAAGCTTATAGCCGAACATTATAAGGGTGCGGACCCCTTGAAGCGTGCGCGAATTATATAAAAAAAATCCACCAGACGTTCAATTGTCCGTTTATTTGGACAAGAACTCGGACCTAAATTTGGAAACAGCGCAGCCGAGCATGAAATTTGATAAAAAAAACCAGGATAATTTGCATACGTTGTTGAAGCGTATAATATTCCATGTTTACATGTCAAGTATGGAAGAAATAAAACTGCGAACAAAGCTCAGCTATATTTAGCCAATATACCCTATTGGGAATGAAAACGTGATACATCATGCCAAGAAAGTCGAATTGTATAAACGCTTGCAATCTGACAATAAATGATCTAAAATTTACTCCCGGCATTGTAGTCCAAATTCGAAATAATGCAATTCTTTCCTGGATCCAGCTTACCAGCAAAGCTTACTGTTCTGTGCCAGGATTCTTCAAGCCCATTTGACATTTTACAATATCTTTTAGCTGCTGATGTTGAAACACTCCACTACACTCACGTAAGAAAACGGGGTCTTATTTGTATAGCGCACTTAGCTACATTTAAAATTAATGCCGAGGAATCCTTGGCTCTAATAAATATACCACCTTCTAAGGGGACTCAACGGCAGCAGGACGACGTTTTTTTATTATTCTCCTAATTACGAATGATGCGCTATATTTTACAATTTTTAATTAATAATTTATTTATAAAGTCGCCAACCGCCCTTGAAAACATTACAGAATTGAATTAGATAGAAAAGGGCTTTCAGTAGAATTACAATCATGTTGTATCCACCACCCAAATCTCCGCTCTATCAAACACTTAACGCAAATGATGTCAAGTAGTATCGCGTCCAGCGTACACAATGTCGAAAGTTTCATGTTTTAATGCATTTAATTTTTTTCTACAATTATATCACCAAGCATCGTCAATTCTAACGGGCTCCATCAGTGGCGGATACATTCGTGCTGTTTTTCGTTTCCAGTGCGGATATCCGGTCCCACGGAATACATAAAGTTTAAGTATCATTGAAATGCACAGCAACCTAAATACAGCAATGGCAGTATGATACTCAGAGCCAATACTTTGCTATATGTAATGTCGCACCACGCTAGTATATACAGGCGCTACCATGTCCATTGGGCTTCTCCATTATGTATCGCAAAATTGCACACATAATAGCAGATAGCAAAAGCACTCAATGCCATTGATGCGATATACGATAATATCTTCAGTTTTCACAATCTGTGAAATAACGATTTGCACGGATTCGTTATCCTTTTCGAAATCGAGAACGGAGAATTGAAAAACGCTTTCATTGGAATGAAGGTTATTGCAGCAGATTTCTCAATTTATTTATTTTTTAATTTGTTTTTTTGTCATTACTTTTAGTAGAATATTCATTAGTGAAGTTATGTTATTGTGGAATCAGGGTGTAACACCTTAAATGGGTTGCAAAATTCCAACAGGGATTCGGAGAATTATGCAATATTGGAGAGGAATCTATATTGATACTGTCTGCAATGTTACCACCGTCATCGATTTTCTAATTGGCAGCCATTCCGAAGTTCAATGGCTTTGAGCTCAATTTTATACTCGCACGGTTTTTAAATACTTTCCTAATGCAATTTTGTGATCAAAACACTTGTACGTCAATGGGTTGCCTGCCATACAAAACTGACCCTAAACAATTATTATATTTCTGCTTAACTTTTTTTTTTCTCATCGATCCACTGATCCCGACTTCGAGACGATGTTTACCAGTTTGGTATACCTAAGACCTTAGGACTTGGTCTAAGGCATTGTTTCAGCTTTGGCCTAGCCTTTTACGCTGAACCTGCCCACCAGAGTATATCAAGCTTAATTTTCTTCACAATGTTGACATCTCGGTAAAGCCCATAGATCTCATCCGAAATCTTCCTCGCACTAGGGACCAATATTTCTCCGGAAGACTTTCACTTGGGTATGAGATATTGTAACGGAGTTTTCCCAGCCGGAGTAAACTCAGCGTGACCAGGGTTAAGAAAAAGGTCGTTACAATAAAATTTCTAGTTGGTGACTCTTCGAATTAACTTCTTTATTTTTCTTATTTCTTATAATGTATTGATTTAACAATACGCTAGCCCGAGCGACGTGATCCTAAAAGATGTGATTCTTAACAACGTGATCCTTGACGTGAGCGCTGATGACAAGAACCGGGCGAGCCTTGAAGAGAGCTTGAGTGCGTGCGCCTACGTGCGCCTTTTGTGTGAGCCTTTGCGTGTGAATTGTGCGGAAGCCTGAGGCGAGCGTAAATCCTGAGCGGTGCGCGAGCGTTAGCTTGAGACGAGCGTAAGCCCTCAATGATGCGTGGGCGTAAGTCTGAGACGATCGTGCACCCTGAGCGATGCGTTAGCCTGAGACGATTGTGACTCCTGAGCGATGCATTAGCCTGAGACGATCGTGACTCAGGAGCGATGATTGCATATGAGTTTGGCGAGCCTGAGTGCGAGAGACTTTGCCGTGAGTCTGACGAGCCTGTGTGCGTGAATCCTGAGCGATTCGTAATCGTGACCCTGACGATCGCGACTCCTGAGCGATGCGTGCGTGAGAGCCTGAGGCGATCGTGAATCCTGAGTGACACCTTGACGCGAGCGTTGAGAGCCTGACGTGAACTTGGGTGACGTGAGCTATGATCGACACCTCGACGTGGACCTTAAACGAGCGTGAGCGTAGCGAGCGTTAGACGAACCATATGGTCAACGATGAAAACGAGAAGAGCGAAAGAAGTCGACAGCGGTAAGCTGAGATGTACCAGCGTAACAACCCGTAGGGCAATCTCACAGCGATGTTACGTCGTATGACGATGAATGCAGCGACGTCGGCAGAGAAAAGCAGAGAAAAACGTTGGCAGCGGTAATCTGAGATGTACCAGCGTAACAACCCGTGGGGAATCTCACAGCGAAGTTATGTCGTACGACAATGAATGCAGCGACGTCGGCAGAGAAGAGCAGAGCAAAACGTTGGCAGCAGTATGCTGAGATGTATCGGCAGCGATGAACAGAGAGGCTTTGACAGCGATGAGCAGAGTGACGTCAACCGAGAATGCCCAACAATACCACTTCCCAAGGCGTGATCCTGTCAAAAGACTGGAAGAAACTAAGAGAGCGATCGCCTGCCTGCTGGCCATTTGTGCTGGAATTTTGTGTGAACAAAATTCGGCTACAAGAATTTTGCTCCTCATAATATCTAAGTACTAATACGAACTTTCTCTTATATAACTGCAGCCTGGATGTTTTTACTTAGATCATGTATTTGTAGAGTCGAAAAGACTAAAGTGGGGTTTGTTGGCTTTAAGCAACCGTGAGCGTTTTTCTTGTTACATGCATCTATCGGATGCTCAATTTATTAAAAATAGTTATAGGATTCCACTACTACGGGCCCCTATATCTTAATTGAGAGACCGAATTTGGATCTTCTGCTAGCAGACGTTTGTTTTGTTTTGCTCTCCCTAGATTCACTTATGCTAGATTCCTTTCGATTCCACGTCGTAGCTCGTTATAGATGTTGAATGGGC
The DNA here is from genome assembly GCA_947095585.1 of Nephrocerus scutellatus. Lineage (NCBI taxonomy): Eukaryota > Metazoa > Arthropoda > Insecta > Diptera > Pipunculidae > Nephrocerus > Nephrocerus scutellatus. Next base: position 24,762,907 of record OX352762.1, on the reverse strand, counting down.
TTAAAAGTGGTCGGGACAGCTTTTTCTTAATTATAACATTGGTCATGGTCAACCTTAATAGCTGAGTCAGCCTATTTAGGATGCTATATTCTCTAATGGCTTAACATTCTAATCTGCCTACCGTTCATATTAGCAATATAATGTTTTTCCTGCTATACAAATGAACTAGCTCTAATGGCTTTGAACATTTAAAAAGAATTCTTAGCATCCTGAATATGCTCCTTTGTTTTATTCTATGTAGCACTTATTTCGAACTCATATGGAATAACAATTCAATTAACACAACATGACACAGGAGTCATGACCCTTTCTACATAACTAACACTACTCACGTCAGCCACGTGCACTTATAGTAATTTGTCTGGACATACGATGTGATAATCCTTAGCGTCTGGAAAAGGAATATATTTCTTTTTTTGATTTATTTCACGTGTGTCTACACAGAAGCAAACAGAATATCAGAACATAGTGAAAAAAGAAATCCAGCATAAACCAATTCGCTCTGACTCTGACTCCTACTCAAACAAGGACGAATGGTATTCAGGTGCGTCCTGTGAAATTTTTCTAACAGACTTAAATCCTCACAAATTGTAGCATGGCAGTTACGAGTGTGGGGCATCCAATGAGTTTGAAAAAATTAATAATACAATCGCATTCAGACATCACGAACAACAAGTATGCTGAGTGGATATCGCTAAAGAAAAATAACTTTGCATGTCACACGTAATCCTTCGTGCGTGCTTAAAACTTGGAATTTATTCGAACACTCAAATGAAAGTTTAATCATTAAAATTGCCATTCCTAATTCCAAATTAGCTGTACGCCAGTTTTTGAAATGAATTTATTGTCCGAACGAGTCAAAGGGCAAACACAGATGGGTTCCTTGCTTTCATGGTCAGGACGGGTTTCGTGTACTCACGCATTTCGTTGCATTCGTCCGGCGAACTTTGCCAATTAAATCCTTTTAAACAGGCAGCAAGTGACAAGAGCACTGGATCAAGCTCTAGTGGACGGACTCGTTATACATCACGGTGTGGAAGCTAGTGATAAAGAATGGCCTTTTATATGCTTTTTGTATTTCAGAAGATAACACACAAATTGAATATGGTGTTATAAGTTGAAGGGGGCGAAGATTCTGTAGTAAGATGAGAAAGCGTATGAACAACAGTGAGAGAGAAATGAGTTTCTAATTAAATGAATAAAAAAAAACAACCAATAAAAATTAAAATTTTTCATCTAAATTCTCTAATCGCAGAAATTGATATGGGAGCCCCTCGATCCTGGGCCATTTTTTTTTTATTGTAGAAGAAAATCATCGAAATAAACATTTGACATCAGATGTTAAAATTGAAAAAGCTCAGATCATTTTATTCTGAGCACTTAGAGCACGCTCATACTCTGAGCAAATAAGAAACACGAACATTTATCTTGAGAACTCTTTTACTGCTCTGAACTAATTTATGAAAACGCCAAATGACAGAATATTGTGAAAACTTGTTGTTCTATCTGTAAGTTGATATCGACAACAAAAAAAAAAACATCAATAAAAATACAATTCAGTATATAATTTAAATGTAAGTTGAAGTAAGCATAAAACATGTATGTCTCGTTTCATTTGCTGGGTTCATTTGTGCGTGCGCTAAGATTTCTCTCTCTCTCTCTCCACCACCAACAAAACCATGCAGCGCAGCCGACTGCGCAGCACACACCGCAGACAGTCCATAAAGGGCGACGAATATCTGATGCCAGTACAGATATTTAAAAAATGTATAAGGGCCTTGCGGCCGAACCCGGGACCCGATCACTACCAAATTTTCGAAAAAGTATTGTTTATTGGGTATACACATGTGTGTAAAATTTGAAGAAAATCGGGTAAATTTTTTAAAATTTTTGTTTGGGAGCCCCCCGACCCCGCAGCCCGAGGGGCCTCAAAATTTAATAGAAAGTGTTGTCTCCGGAAATACGCAAGTGTGCAAAATTTCAATAAAATCGGGCCATGGGAAGTGGGTTAAAAATTGATCGCAAGAATCCACGACAGACGACCGACCGACGACCGACCGACGACCGACCGACGACCGACGACCCACGGGCAAGTGAAGTTAATATAGAGAATTTAATAAGAAGCAACCTTTAATCCGTAAGTAATCCTTGTTGCCATGTCAGGCGAGTTTTAGGGATTTCCTGTACAGAAAAACAAACGAACAGCGAACAGTAAAGATAGTTTCAGTTTGGCCTTTTCTTCACTATTTTTTGTTTTATTGTTCTTGTTGTCCTTGTTGTTGATTATAAAAAATTCTTTAAAAAAGTACCTAAAATGGCATCAGCACATAGATGGGGTATCTTTGAACACAGTGGTACCCAACAGAAATATAGTACTATCAAATAACAATCAGAATGGTTCTAAATACGGGTGATGCTTAGACGAAGCGGAGGTGCAAAGAAAATAACGTATACATTTTTTTTAAAGACAAACCCTAGCCAATTGGTTGATACTGCGACCTAAAACGATCGTAGGGTGTAACTAATCTTAAAGATTTACTACCTCTCTAATGAAGGATAGTATATCCTTAGTTTCGCAGATCGCACATAATGCCTATGGAAAATACGTGTCCTTAACCAGATCAATGCTGGACAATCACAGAAAATGTGCCCGGGTGTTTCATCATCTTCCGAGAAGAACCTACATTCCGTGTTTGAGCAAAGATTAATTTTGGTAAGGTGAGTGGCCTGTGAAAAATCTCACTAGCTTTCTGATGATATACTTGTCTAGATCAAGGATTTACTTATAGGAATAGGGCCTGATTAACCGTTTGGATTGCATAAGCCCTGGGAAATTAACCCAACGGGCCAGACGAAGTCGTCCTTCCCACTGATTAATCATTGCTGTGGTGGCAGCCCAGTCCAGCCCAGTTGAAATCGCAGTAAGGTTTCAGTCCAAAGAACGTAGATTCTGAATCAGCCCTGGCTAGTTCATCCGCTTGTTCGGTGCCTGCAATTCCCTGATGACCAGGGACCCAACCGAGTTTCGCCCTCGAGACTTTGGTGTTGGATCCGAATACCCCAGCTCCCACTCCAGATTCCATCTTCGATCTGTCTGTGTATCAGACCAGACCTTTATCGTCCAGTACTGGAACACCATTAGACCAGATTGCTCGGTCCAATATTTTAACCTTAAATAACCTGCTGAAACAGTACTCCCTTAAGGTGTTCCACATAGTTACCTGGTTTTTACCCATATTCTAGTTGCAGCTTAATAGCGTCTTCCTAATGAAGATTGGCAGGGGTGAAAGTCCTACAACAGACACGCAATTCCTTGTACCTTCTGATGCTTAATTACCGTTGTCCATTCAAGAACTTTTGGCCACCATAAGATGGCCGCGTACGTGATAATTGCTATCACAATCATATTATACATCCAATGTATCATTTTAAGATTAAGACCCCAAATTCTGCCGCAGATGCGTCTACTGGCGTAGTGGCACGTTCAATGGCGGACTTGATATGAAAATTCTATTTTAGTCGTTTATCAAGGATGATTCCGAGATATTTAACCTCACTGCAATACTCTAATGTAGTGCCCATTATGATTATAGGTCCCCACTCAGACAATCTTCGTTTGGTGAGGGGAACTGGAACGGTTTTGCAAGGATTAATCGAAAGACCTTCTCTGTTGCACCATTCTAGGCCGTGAAGTAACGCATCTTACGTGATATTTATAATGGTCGTGCTGTGCTTACCGCTAATTCACTAAATCAAATAATTCGCCAAATCATCAGCATAACCAATGGCGATCTAGCCTTATCTATGTAGATCGGCTAGAAGGTTTTCCATGACGAGTGACTATAGAAGTGATGAGAGGACTCCTGATTGCGGGGAGCCCTTAGCTGCAGTCACCGACACAGACACTCCCTCTGGGAAGGTCGAATTTCAAGCATAGCCCTTATCCATTAGTTGGTCGAGCCCTCGATACCTCTGCTACTGATTGCTCTTGTAATTGAGTTGTAGCCAGTATTATCGAAAGCACCCTCAATGTCAATGAAAGCACACAGTGCTGTTTCTTTGGAACAAAAAGTTCCTTCTAACTTAAGTATATAGGGCTAGACGTATCTAGCAAGGCTCTGATATGAACATCAATCTATCAATAACTTTGAGTACAAATAATGCTAGATTTATAGGTCTGTAAGATTTAGGCAGCTCACTAGCATGGTTTGCCGATAAAGATTACGTTTACCTTTCTCCAGGTATACGGAATGTAGCCCAGTTGTGGCTTGGTCTAAATAAAGCAATCAAACCCAGCAGGATGAGTTCAATTGCCCTCTGTTAGAACGCTGAAAAAATGCTATCACCGCCGGATGCCTTGAATGGTTTGAAGGAGTCTACGGCCCATTTAACCTTATCTGGTTTAAATATTTTTCCCGATAAACTATTTACCCTGCTGTCAATGCGTTCCCTATAAGTAGATGAACCGGGGAAGTGAACTTGAAGTAACGTTCTAATTGTGTCCTGTCGGTCCGACTTGTAGTATCTTTCTTCTTCGGTAAGCCTACACAATTTGTCTAATCCTTGTCGAGTGCCTTGTGGACTCCTGCCGCTACTGGTATATCACCAATGTTTTCGAAGCATTTCCTCCATGTGGCTTGGATCATCTCAATTCAGAGTTATACTCCGCAAGGGCGAACCTATTTTCTTCCCAGCTCTTCATGCATTTAGCAGTGTTGAAAAGCTTTCTAACTTTATTTCTAATAACCTTACGTTTGCTTAGACTGGTAAGCAACACATCATTAAACTGACATGCTGCCTCATCCAGCTCCCCTATGGACTCTATAGGAGTAGGTAGCATATCTATCTTGGTGAGGACAAGTCCCGGTAAAGATTCCTGTCCGTAGACTTTGGATCTTATCTAGAAGAAGCATGTGCCAATCTGCCTGGAAGGTAAAACCTAATGTGTGACAAAGAGGCTTCATCGGACACATGCCAATTTTCGACGATTCTGTATATAAATAGACTGGCAAGCGTGAGTTCAAGTAGCGCTTCGCGAATCATATTTATGAATTTCTTCATTGCTACTAATAAGATGTTCCAGAAGACACTCACTACACGGTTGTTGTCCTTGCAGTTTAGTATGAATTTCTGAACCTCAATTGGTGGAATGATATCCACATCACCGGGGAAATATGCCGAGGCACAGACGATGTTATTTGATCCTCTCTCGGTCGGAATCTCCACTAATATTGCCCCTAGGTCCTTCGTCATGGATTCTGGAATTGAAAGAAAGCTAGTGTTCATGCTGATCAAGCAGGCCGCCCTTGGCGCTGGTTCCGCGCATTTGAAAATTAGCTTAATTGCGTTATTCCATAGGCCTTTTATTTGTCCGCTAATAACCCAACTTTCTTGGATAAGGTTTGTTGTCATCAGCGAATCTTTGGCAAAGGATAGCGGACGCGCCCTTAGCGTGATGCAAATTCGTTTGTAGCACCCCAATGGTGCTCATAAATCCTCCTTTGACGATCTAGCTTGCCCGGTAATTGGGCTCTTTTTTTGGGGGCCTTTTAATTGGCAGCAATCTGTCGGAGTTGGACCCAGTAGTCTGTTTCTTCCGATTAGCGTGCCCACCGCTTTTCGGAAAGTGTAACTAAAGTTTTGCCAATTCTGTTGCCAGAAGAGCTTAGAATAGCATGTCCAGTGGTCCTGCTGGTCAGAAGAGTTGGTTTAATGGCCTTCTTTTTAGAAGAGGTACCAGAGCGGTTTTTATTAACATGCCCAGTAGCTCTGTTGGTCGAAGTGGCCTGTTGTGATGCCTGTTTCGAAGGTATTACTCCGTAATCTTTGCTCTTAGCAGTCCCAGCGGCGGTGTTGGAAGAAGAGGGGGCTTCCTCTTTAACTGGAGTGCCGCGACGGGATGCTTAAACCTTGTCGGTGCTCTTAAGGATTAGCTTTACATGGCCAAAGCAGTAGCCGATTTTACCTTTGTATGTGTTAAGTCTACTCATGGAGGCGTCGTTAACCGTCAATACGAGGTGGATAAGTAAACCTTCCTGTTTCACCTGTATAACTTTCCACGAGTTAGCCTGTAGTCCAGTATTCTGTGAAGCGATTGTAGCTAGGACTTCGTCAGAAGATCTGTGGAAAGAACTAGACGATGTTTGGTTTGTGGAATGATCTTTTTATACCAGCATCACGTTCAATCCACTCTTGGCTCTGATCTTTTCGAAGTTCGAGTGCAACCAACCCGTAGTAGTACCGTCTATACAGACGAAAACAAGCCACCCCGATTTGAAATATTAACCAGTAAGTTGCGCCCACACCGCTATCGGTCATGTTAATCGAGGTGTCAATATAAGCCTCCTGAAAACGAGCCATCTGCTCATTAGTGATAGGGTTTTAAGCCAGGTCAGTCGGGACGACACCCAACCTGACAGCACTAGCCACTTGGCTGAAAGTGGGGATATCCGTTGTAGGTCCCGCTTTGACTTTTTTGACAGCCGAATTTGGAGGAGTTTGATCCTCAGATCTAAAACGCTTAGTTTCGCGTTGTTTAGGGGAGCGGTTTTGGTAAGTTCTAAAGCACTCTTTCTACACTTGCCAGTTCGTAGAGCATGTCTAAACCGCCTTTTCTCAAGTGAGTTCATTTTGATGAATCCACTCCTTTGTTTATGGAACTCTGGTCCATATAACGCCTTCCCAATAGAAAAATAACCAGATTTTGCCGAGATGACGCTACAGACACCGACAAGTGTAAATGCATCAGAATCAGAGGTTGTAGATTCTATATCTTCTAATTCGATACACTCGCGAGCTACGGATTGATGCCCTGTATGACATCGCCGTCCGAAAATAAAAACCAGAGGTACTTACTTGAAGAAAACAATTATTGTAAGCTATGTATTCTAGGAATTATTAAAATAAGATAGATGGATACTGTCTCATAGGCAGGCATGCAGCAAAATTTGGAGTCTTCTCTAATGACTTGTGCAGAAGCTGCATGGATGAGTAGGAGGTGGAGACCATCGCCCGTCTTCTCTGTACTTGTCCAGCCCTCTCCCAAAAGCGTAAACTCCATATGGTAGCTTTCTTCTACAACGACACTAATGATCTCATCAACATTGACATTGGTAGTCTCCTACGCTTCATACAAAGTTCTAATTGGTTCTTCGAGTGGGTGGATCGAAATTTTCCTGATCCGTGTGGTATCACAATGGACCATTACTGGTCTAAGTTTGTCAGTTTCACTGACAGCCACCTTAACCTAAACTAACCTAACCTGGGTGTGTCGGTGTATTGAACCAACTACTTAAAAGACGTTCGGACGGTAGTCCATGGTCTAACCTGTATGGCTAATGTGCTATACTTTGGTGCAATAATTTGGATAAAATGAAAAGGATTGCTGTCTAACAAAAGGGTACTCGTATAGATTTACATACATTATTGCAGTGTATGTTCATTTTGAAATGCCACTCTTATTGCATTTGAATTTGTGAAGAGGTGGAATAATAATAATTTGGCGCGACTGACCGTTGTGGTCCAGTGCCGTACTTCTCGCGACCATTCGTGTTGTGCGTGTTACATTTTTGCACACAAATGAGAGACATACAATTTAAGCCGTATTACAAAGGCGAATTGAGACACTTTCCGTGAAAGTTATTGCTTCGGACGTCTCTTCGAACATCCTACTCTCAATAGTCCAAGTCGCTAAAGTCTTTGGTTTAATGTTGCGTCAAGGAGCAGTAATGGCGTCACTACAATGAGCATACAAATATCATAGTAATACTCCAAATGATGGCATTCGAAAAGTTTATCGATTGTTCAGCAAACACACACACACAAATGAAAAAACTCTTAAAAAATCTTAAATTCGATTGCGCGTGAATTTCAGGGAAACGGCGAATTACAGACAGCCGTTAGAATCCTTTCACATCACACACGCATATAAAATGGCATCGCATCACAATTACTCCGATTACACTTCACGTACTCTTACTCCTTTAGTTTGACTGTTTCACTGCGAACGGATCTTGAGACAAGTAAATTTCTTGTTGACGCCATTCCGGCTCATAAAGCTTAATCCAAATTCGGCTAGTACAACACACCACAACCATACACACAATCACAATGCCTGCAACATAAACTATATAATCAACCAGTCGACTGCTCAGACTTATGAGGCGCATTGGTTTCGGTTGAATGCCCATTTTTCGGCGTTGTGCCGTACGAATCTTTCATAAGGGATATGCTGCCTACAGTTACGATTTTTCTCTAAAAGTCATTTTCACAGCATTTCGCATCACACTGTTTATCGTATGCAGTAGGAATAATTTTTTCAACAGATTTACGTTTTCGTTTATTGTATTTTCCGAACTTTTTGGTCTCATTCCAATCATTCGAAACATAAATGCGTTTGGCTCTTTGACTTTTGGATTAAAATTCCCGGCATCTCTCCGCAAGTACTTTATGGTTTATTTTTATCTGCATTGCTTTATTCGGCATCATCTCAGTTAGGCAAAGGACATGACAACGATTGCATACCTCACCGATGGTTATTTCTATGGATCGCAAAAAACTTGTATGGAATACGAGTTTCCCATCGCTCACAGTGTGTCCTCAGAAGCGGATTGATGAAGCCAAACTCGGGGAATACATGAGGTGAGTATTGAAGTAATTGTGTGAACCAGTAATCAGAAAAATCTGATTCGTAAATGTTCGAAATGTGCAACTAACTTAAGTAGGAGCTTCGCAATTGTTGTCGCCTCCGGGCCCTCTGACCGTGACTGGAGTGTTTTGCTTCTGGGCTCACCTTTAGTTGTGGACAGAGGTTGTAAGTTTTAAAATCTAGGTGCGGAATGGGTCACGCTAAATGACAGCAAATGGGCCGGATCAAGGTGTCATGCGACCCGAGCCGAGGATCGATCAGACTGGGGGCCCATAAATAGCCCAGTATCTGTCGGAGCCATCTGGATACCTGGAGACCTCTAGATGTATCCTCACCAAATACCGAAACCAAACGAGAGCACTCACCAAAGGCTGGAAACAAGCATGGCAAGTGGCTCTAACCGTAAAGGTGGGGTGCCAGCCGCTAAAAATAAGGAAGTGTTGGATCCTAAGGCCCATAAGCCAGGGACCAGCATCTCCAGCAAAAGTGAAGCCGATAGCGGGTCACGCAACACACCGCCGATGAAGAACCTATACCGGGATTGTCGCGTGGCTTTTAGAGTCCTGGAAAAGTTGCTGATATCCCTGAGGAGCAGCTAACGAGTGGACGAAAGGAGTCCATAGTATGGGTGAAGTTAACTGTGGAAGGTGGAAAAAACACCCCCAAGGACCTAGGGCCGAAAAGGCAAAGGTCTCAGGAGGAGGTTGAAGCTGGAAGCAGTAAACGATCTAAGTTGCAAGCGGATACTCCACCGGTGGCTCTTAATCACATAAGACGAAATCGTTTAGAGATGTCGTCAAAGAGCACGGGTTGATGTTAGCCGTCATTGACAATAGTCATGAGGATGGGAGCATCACACCAGGAAAATGGAAAACAGTGTTTAACGCGCTAAACTCCATTTTCCTGAAGGTTTTGAGAGAGAATGCAGTGCCTCCCCCTTCCTGCAGAAATGCAGGTTGGCATCAAGGGCGCGTTAAGCTGACGGCGTGCTCTGTTGATCTCTATAAAAAAGCGATGGCCGAAGTGGATGAAGTGTGGCCAGGAGCAAAGCTTGCGGCCGTAAGCAGGGAAGAAATTTCCAATACTACTGTACGTGGTAAGCGTATGGTGGCCAGCTATGGAAAAAACACGCATAAAAATATATTGGGGAAGGTAAAAAGTGCGGCCTGTATGCTTATAAGCTGAGCGCTGAGATCTACACCAACTCACGCTCTAGAGGTTATGCTCCCCCTATTCCACTAGATATATGGCAAACAGAAAGCGGCAACTACAGCTACGTGACTGTTAGCCGTCAATCTGTGGAAAAGTCTTTAAAAGGGGTACGGCACCATAACTAAATCGCTAAAGCAAGAGCTGACGAAACTTGATTACATAACACCAATGTTATGCTTTCAAAAAGTTTTTCGGACACAATACCCTCCAGAGAAGAGTGGATCCGTAACCGATAACGAAACAATACAGTTTTTCACGGATGGCTCTAAGCTAGACGGTAAAGTAGGAGCAGGAGTCTTCTGTGACAAGCTGAAAGTAAGCATCTTTCTCTCCGTCTACCAGATCACTGCAGCGTATACCAGGCTGAGGTGATAGCGATTGAAGAGGTTATGAGTTGGCTGAAGCATAATGTACTATCGGCCATAAAATCGTTGGAGGCGGTCTCGCTGAAATCTAAGGTGGCGTTGAGCTGTCACTAATCTCTTAACGAGATGAGTGAGAAGTTTAATATAAGGATCATTTGGGTCCCGGCCCACACAGCTGTTGAGAGAAACTGCCGGGCGGACGAGTTAGCTAGACGTGATACCACTCTCCAGCTGCTACCGGAAAGGGCAGAAGTAGGGAGTCCTATCGCAACACTGAAACTTGAGCTTCGGAAGAAGGCAGAAACAATAACAAATGTAAGGTGGGAAAACACCGACACTTGTAATATTTCAAGACAGGTCTGGCCGAAGCTGGACTTGAAGCGCTCAACTGCGTTTATTTCCCTACAAAGACGTGAACTAAAAACGGTTGCAGGGATAGTGACTGGACACTGCCTTCTAGGGAAACACGGGAGAAGGATGGGTGTCGAATATAATGACTTCTGCAAAAGCTGCATATACGAAGAGAAAGAGGAGACCATCGAACATCTTCTCTGCTCATGTCCGGCACTAATGCACAAACACCTAAGTAAGCGGTTTATGAATAACCTATCAGATCTCGAAAACGGCAAAGTACGAGATATACTTCGATTCATTAAGAGCTCTAAATGGATCTTCTGAAAAGGGGAAAGGTATAAGATCCTGTGGTAACACAAGGGACCGCGAATGGTCTAAGTGAGCATTAGCTGCCACCACAACCTAACCTTACTTAACCTAAATTAAGTAGGAAATAATTTTCAATTGTTTTCAAAATTCCCATTATAGGTACGTGTAGATACATAAATAATGGCACCGTCAGCAAAAGAATGCACCGATGAAAATTTAAATTTAAAAATTGTTTGATCCTTTCATTCTCTTTATTTCTTACTTTTTCTTTTTTATCATTATCGTCATCAAGTAGATAATAAAGTCAAAGAACATTCCAACCGAGGAGGACAAAGAGGATTTCCGTAATTTTGTCGTCAAACTTGCAGGTCTCTCCTATGGTAACATTGAAAGTTTGCCCACGAACAAAACTTTTGGAAAACCTGACCTGATAAGTATTTGGATGTTCTGTACGATTTCAAGTGGAATTTTGACCCGGAAAGGAGCAGTGGCACTGCTATGGAAATACATATGTACGTGATGATAACAGAGTTCGAGATATGCCATTCGGTGAATACCTTTGTTGCCCGATATAATCCTTATGAGTACTCTGACTCAATATGCAACTTTTTTCGAAACTTTTTATACTGCAACTACAGATATTAGAAAAGCAGCGATCGGCGACTGTTAACGCATGGCGTACGGCTCAATGGTGTAATATATGCACAAATTATTAATTTGTCAACAACGTACGATGTGTACTTCCATGGTTTTGGTGACATCCCGGACATTTTGAAGCAACACCAATCATTTCTTGAGACTGACTACATATTGATCGAATTGACTGCATTGGAAATTAAGGCAGCATCAAAGGCAGGGGAGCAAGCAATCGAAAAGAATAAAATTCAGTATTAAGTTGCTATTCTGGAATACGAACTTTTATCAATGCAGTCTTTTCTTTTTTTCTGTTTCATCAAACGTCAAACGTTGCAGACGACACCACCATTAACCCGGTTGACTACTACAGTGTAAAAAAGTTTCCCACGTCAAACTGAGAGCTGGTATGAAAGTCCGTCTGACTCATTCAAAGAGTTCTTCCTTCAAAGAGTTTCATCTTATGTGGAATCCACTATAAGTGCTTGAAGGTTTATGATGTTTATGTTCCTAAATTTGACCGCACGCAAAGGGTGCCTAACCGTTCAGTGACCGTAGTGAACATTTTCCATGAGAAAATTCTTGAATCGTTAAATTTTCGTTGTTTTGGTCATCGCCTTCTATCTGTCAAGACTGTGTACAAGCTACTGCTCTATACGAAAGTGCTCATATGTAACAGATACTTACGTGATTAGCAAAAAACATTTTGTGCTCTTAACTGCCTTCGAGAGGAAAGTCTTATGGATTTGGTTCCCTATGTGAGAAAGGACGATTCCGGAGGCTCTATAATCATAAGATCTATGAGCGTTATTGTTATCAGCAAAACAAGGCTCGTATGCTCGGCAATAATCACTCTTAACCACGTTTAAGAGGGAACTAAGAGGAAACTCTAAAGGAGAACAGTTGGCTTGTTTGAGAGGCCATTTCAAGCCTTTGCTGAAAGGATATCTTAGGCTAAGATGACCAGAGATTCAAACAAACTGGAGAAGACTTGTACAGAAGGAGTGGCCAGACATCACCCGAAAGAAGGAGTGTTGAGTTATTCGCTGAGCAGTTTGTAAATGAGCCTACATGAATACCTGACATTGTAAACCATTCCTCAAACACCTTTAACTTGTTCTTCCTTATAAATACTCCGTCAAGAGACTGTAAAGAGGCTTCTAGGATTAGAGAGGTATGTTTTCGGTTTTACAAAGCAAACCCTACTGAGGAAACCCGAACGAATATTAAACGAGCCAGAAATGATTGCAATGCTAATCTTCGGCGAGTCAAATTCGCCTACGACCAAAAATTAACTACAATGTCCCAAAGGTAGTAAACAGTTTTTGGTCATTCGTCGTCAATTCCCACGCTCATTTATATTGACATTCCAGTTGTCAGCTCTATAGACAAGGCCAATCTGTTTGCTGCGCATTTCGCAATTAGCTCCACGCTTCTAGATTGTGCATTGCTGCCTCCTGCACCTCGTAGTATTGAACACTCTATGGAACAGATATGCATTCGTACTCGTGCAGTTTCAAGAGTTTTAAACGAGCTCAAAACTCACAAATCCGCCGGACCAGATAAAATTTCCCCAATAGTTCTGAAGAGGTCGTCTCCTTCCTCGTACCGACCCATAGCACTTACATCCATTCTTTCCAACTGGTGCAAGAAGTATTTCACATTTTTCTCTCTGGCTACTGTCTACAAGGCTTTTTTTCGCCCTTAACTTGAGTACAATTTCCATATCTGGATTGGTGCGCCTAAAACAATCTTGCATCAGCTAAATATAAAACTTATCGGTGACGCAAATATAGCGAAATCAATAGATTCGCTGGAACGCCGAAGGAACGTTACCTTCTTGTCACTGTTTTATCGTTTCAGCTGCATGCCACCTCTCCTTGAATTCAACCGCAATACTCGTAGCACTCTACATGTTCATCAAGCCCATCTTCGGACGTTCAGTTAAGTTCAGGGATTCGTTCTTCAGCCGTACAACACGTATGTGGAATGATCTGCCAGGCTCTGTCTTATCACATCACTATGATCCACAGGCATTCAAAACACAAGCTTATAGAACTCTCCTCTTTCCTCCTCGTTTTCATTATTGCCCATGCTATGCCAAGCATATAGCCGAGCATAATAAGAGTGCGAAACCCCTTAACGTGCGCGAATTAAAAAAACAAAAAGTGGCTTCATATCTTTCACTTACAGGTTCAGTACCTAACAGCTAAATTGTCGATTTTTACACAAGTCCGAGCAAATGCTGACGGCTCCCATGTACACATTCAGTCTATGCCTGTCCCACTTCCGCATGAACTCAACTACAGACCGTAGCTTACAGCGTTTATTAAGAAAGTTATCTTCCTCATATCGGGCATTACATTAGGTGTTGGCCTGGTTGGCTGGCCTCCCGCAGTCCAACAGTTTCGATTAAGTGCCGATGTCGTTCAGTTTCAAATCCCTTAACTAAGTTTTCTTATCTACGACTAGGGCTTATTCTGCCTCGTTGTCATTTTATACTCTTCGCCGGCCGGTGCAATTCCGTAGATCAGCCACTGCAATTGTCAACAATAATGCATGCGTGGAATGACAATGCTACAAATCCCTTCAATTATATAACTTTTCATTATTTCAGTTTCGATTTTTTCCTCTTATCAATCAAATATTTGAGCTGTTTTACGAATTTTCCATCGAAATTAATTAAAACGTCCATCAAAAGGAACGTTATCCTTGCGTATAGCAATCAAAATTAGACGCACAATGCACATCAATCCCAAATAACAGAATATAATTGAAGTTGAATGCAACTTTAAGCTAAATTTCTAAAAAAAAAAATAAAACAAAAAAAACGAACAAAAAAAATCAGTACGTGAATTGCGGGAAATTCAAAATCAACAACAACACTGGAAAAATTCAATTTATAATTTCATTTCTATTGTGAGAATGTTTTTGTATTTCACGAGTACATTGGCTATTCGGGTTTATACCGCAAATTCTGCCTTTGAATTGTTGCGAAACCATCATCCTTTGATGTTCGCATTTTCTCATCGGATGAATGCTCTTTACGGAAAAAATACTTTTTTTTTTTAAAAAAGCTCCCTCCCAATAATTTGCTAGCACAAATGGAGCAACATATAAAACAACAACGAGACTAATATTCACGTCACGTCACGTCAAGTCAAGTCACGCACTAGAGATTTTACTGTAAAGTGTCATAACGATGATGAAATTTAATGCATCGTATACAAGAAGCTGTTAATTTTTTTTTAAGTTCATCAAATTCTGTAGTGTGTTTTTTTTTATAATTCGCGCACGCTAAGAGGGTGTTGTACGGCTGAAGAATGAATCTTTGAACTTAACTGTACGTCTGAAGATGGACTTCAGGGTAAACTGATGAGCATTCAGGGCGCCACGAGTATTGCGGTTTAATTCAAGGAGAGGTGCCATGCAGCTGGCTATTTCTCTTGAGCACCGCTGATGGAAAAAACGATAAAACAGTGACAAGCAGGAAACGTTCCTGCGGTGCTCAAGCGAATCTATTGAATTCGCTATATTTGCGTCATCCATAAGATTTATCGCGGGGTTTTGTATTCTATCTAGTTGATGCAAGGTAGTAGGAGCACCAGACCAGATATGGCAATTTTACTCAAGTTAAGGGCGAAAAAAAAACTTGTAGATAGTAGCCAGATCAGAGGGAGTGAAATATTTCTTGCACCGGGAAAGGAAACCTAAACATTTCGCAGCGTTTTTGGCGACGCAACGAAGCTTGTCGTTAACGCACATACCGAGCATTGCGAGATTTTCAGTTTCCTCGATGCAAGTGCCATTCATGGATAATGGCATGGGATTTAGGATTCGCTTAGATGACAGGAGACAGCATTGGGTTTTGGAAGTGTTAAACGGTACTCGGTTGTTTTCTCCACATTGTATTATGCTGTCTAAGTCAGAATTTAACTTGCTTAACATACGAAGTTGTTTGAGTTTCACATGAGAAGTGGAGGGACGTTCCTAAAACTTATATGAGAAGCTGTCGTCAGCGAAAGAATGAATTGGATTAGAAGTCACAGATAAGAGATCATTAATAAAAATGAGGAAGAGTGTCGCGGACAAAACAGAGCCTTGGGGAACGCCAGCATTTAAGTAATGTACTTTAGACTTGAAACCGTCCAATACAACTTGAATTGAGCTGTCCAAAAGATAGCTTCTTATCCAGTGAAGCAGTTTATCATCGACTCCATAAGCACGCATTTTTGAGAAAATATCTTGATGCCAAACTCTGTCAAATGCCTTAGAAATATTGAGTGCAACAGCTTTCCTTTCTCCAAATTGATGCAAAGACCGGTTCCACTGTTCGGTGAGATGTACCCTCAAATCACCAGTAGAACGTTGCCCACGAAATCCATACTGCCGGTCACTAAGGATTTCATTGGTTTCAAGATATTTCTTGAGCTGAAAATTTATCAGCGTTTCCATGACCTTGGAAAGAATGGTTGTAATGGTCAGTACGAGGAAGGAGACGACGGCTCGCCTGTTTTGGGTATGGGCTGGACAAAGGCTGTTTTCCAAATTTTCGGGAAGAGTTTAGAAGAATAGGAGAGATGGAAAAGCTTACGCAATGGTAATGCCATCTTGGAACAACACCTCTTCAGAACTAATGGGGGGGGGGGGAAATACCCCAAAAAAAGTTGTTTAGGCCGTCCCAATTGGCTTTCTCGTATTGCCATACTGTTTTGCGTGAGTTTCTTCTCTACCTACGTGGTTTATTAACGAGAAATTAGCTGATACTAGACAATTGTCTGACGAGCCTAGAGACGATAATACATTGACGAAGTATTTATCAGGAAGAGAGATAAGGAATAAGTCAAGGGTGTTTGCGGAATGATTTGCAATGTCAGGTATTCTTGTAGGCTCATTTACTACTTAGCTTGTAAATGAGCCTACAAGGTGATTAAACTCAGCGAATAACTCAACACACCTTCCTTCGGGTGTTGTCTGGCCAGAATGGCAAAGCCACCCAGTATTGTGTACATTGAAATCGCCCGCAATAACGATTTCCGTGTTTTACGATACTTGTACTTTGTGACAATTTTTAAAATTGAATCAGACAGTGCATCAAACTCGCTCTGAGTTGAAACATTGTCTAATTTGGGGCTTCTGTATAAAAAGCAGTAGTGTATGTTGCGCTCCTTCACATTTACTCTGAGCCATATGAAATTAAATTCCGGATTGGAACGTTAACTGAATTGAGGCAAACGCTGAAACGCAACAAGATTTAGTATGTAGACCGGACATAAATTGCGAGACCGCGTCCAAAATAACCCTAATCAAAACTATAGACAAATTAACTCAAATACACATAGCCTTCATGCCATGCGTAATAACACTCCAAATTATCTCATTCTCGGAAACATCAGACCCATACACCCCATTTGAAATTCACACAAATAAATAAATGCTTCAAACTCCTTTAACACAAGAAAATTTTCTAACACACAAAACACCGACAAATATAATAATCAAACACAACCATTTTGAACTGTACAATATAACCCACGACCTCTTCCACCACCGGAACCCATGGAACTTGGATCAGGACATTCTTAGTTACGACAACAAATGGCTTATCCGGTCAGACCATCAAATATAAGTAGTCAAACTAAACGCACCAGTGGTCCTAGGTACACTATCGAAGAAATGCATAACGTTAGCGCCCAAAATTCCGAAAACCATAACCCACCTTCCTACATACCAAATTTTGAATAGCTACAATAATGTCACCGAAGATGAATACTTCTACGAAAAAGATGAAGATACACCCTAAGTGATGCACGAATTGGATGACTCAAATTTTCACACATCCGCCTCGCTAAATCCGTCGGATACATAGATATTACAACACACGGATCCACCCTACCATATATAAATATATTATCCCCATTCTATCGTCCTCTTAAATTTTTGATTGACACCGGAGCTTCAGCTTCTTTTCTCAATTCTGAATTCACCAATAACTTAAATCGCGAAAAATGCACACCCACCCACATCTCCACAATTCTTAGTAACACCAACTTAACGAAAAAGTCATACTACCCATTTTCTATGAATTAAACGAATCTGGACAATTCAGCTTTCTTGTATTCAAATTTCACGACTTTTCTGACGGTCTACTAAGTCTTGATATTCTTTTTTAACTTTCTGCTAAGATAGACATTGAAAACAAAACTTTGATTACAAAGAGCTCCGCTATTCCCGTTTTATTCAAACCGAACTTTAATTCCGGCAAATATATAATCCCTCCAAATACAAAAACAAATGGTGAAAATCAACCAAACTTCCAATCTTTAGACATCAATCTTAGCGATTCCCTGTCCGTGCTTAAACCATTCATTCAGCCCTTGAAAATATTAACGATAGTATACCCATTGCCGAAAGACCTCTTAACGAGTTCACCTTCAAACTATTTTAGAGAAATCCCTGAAAAATACTTTTGGTTTTACTGGGTTTGAACCACGAACCCCTGCTCAGAAGCCATGCGCTTTTCCACTGAGCAACGGCGCCCTCAACAATTGTTATAACATACTTGTTAAATTGTTCTTCAAAACTAACGTGCGAATTTTAACATCTCTTATGACAACAAGTTGGATTTTGTAAATGTTTAGTAACAAATAATAAATCTGTATATTAATAAAATTATTAATCTGCTATTTAGACAAGGAATTTGTATTCAAACATAAGTTTAAAGTTTAAACTTTAATATGAAATCGTGTTTTATGTATCGTTTTTGATTTATTTGAATTTAATTTCATTTTTATTTTTACAAACATGGTTTCTTTAAAAGCTGCACTTTTTGTGCTCACATTGGATAGCCGCGACGAAATCACTTGTCAAAATGACTTAACAAGTTATAAATCCACTTTTTTTACAATGTCTGTTGATATGAGTATGTAAAATAATTGCTTTGTGGTATATATTCCAGATTTTACAACATATACAAGAGAACCGATTTCAATCTTAAATAACCCATGGTATGGCGTTTATGTGGGCGATACATCGGCATTTGTACATCTATCCTTTTCGATATGAAGTAGGAGAATTCCTCAACATCATCAATAAAAAATTTGCGATTTATGTTACTCCGTTTTAATTTTAAATATTCACTTTACTCAAGTGTTCATTAACTCAGTGTGGTTTTACTGGAAAATTATTTTCGGAAATCCTATCAGTACTAACTTCTGTATTATGGCTGATCATACCATTGCTTTATACTACATATACATTAAACATATTAAAGTACACTCAATTTCACTGAAAACTCAAAAATTCAACAGCTCCGAAAAGTTGAGATGAAAAAAATTCTTCAAATAATTACACTCTTTGAGTTTATATTTTCCACGAACAGATGATCAAACGGACGGACGGACAGACGTTCTGCAGGTATTTCAATTAATAATATCCACTGAACCGAATATAACTGTCGGTTAAATAACCTTATTTGTTTTCACAGCAGAAAAATACAAAGAAACAAAAAACCACATGAATTGCAAACTTTTGATATGCAGTGCACACACGTACAACGTTTATGTTAACAAATGAACAATTGAAAATAACTCTCAACATTTTTAACATTTTAAATTTTTTATATCGAGGTGAACTTTACTTTTTGTCAATTGCTTGTAATAAATATAAAAGGAAAGTTCGGTATTCAATGTTCAGAGAATTTACATGCCACACATATGTACGTTTACCACATGTGCTTAAAATATTTCGAAACCCTGCTGCGGATTAAACGAAAATATCCTAGCAAGAAATCACTTTTTCAGTCAGATTGTACATAATTATATGAATATGGCAGTCAAAAGTGCATGACTTTTTGTGAGTGACCAATATCGGACCACTAGAGCCTGAAAAAGTGGGAGCCATTGGACGTGATATTCTATGGCGACGTTTGTATCTTTGAATTTTTAATATAATAGCTGAGTGCCCGGCGTTGCCCGGTTAAAAAATATTAATTTGATACTTATCATTGACACCCAATCAACTTCAAAAGGAAAACCACCAACAAAATTCCAAACACCGCAAACACCACCAAAACTCACCACAGCCCTAAGGGTGGGTGTCTTACCATCACTATTAACCTCAGCGACTCCGAAAAACTATGGAATCGACACTAATATAGACCACCCTTCACCCCCTTTAATCAACCATCTACCACTAGAGATGTTTTACCATTACTATTCGCCCAAGCGACCCGGGGAACGGTGGAATCAATGCTAATATCGGTCAGCCCACCTCCTCCCACGACGAATATGACACACCACTAAAGGAGTCCTGCCACCTCTATTCATCTCAGCGACCCTGGATATCGGAAGACCCCATCCTCCAACAATACCCGAATACTCTGTCCCATTCTATCCACCACTTTTCATCACGGCAATCCCAAAAACTATGAGTTCAATACCAATATATTGGCAGCCACCCACTTTCTATGTTTGATTCTAGATTGTAAGCAACATGCATACCACGTTTGGATTAAATATGTCACGGCGTTCTGAATTAATAAGGTACATGAGCGAACAGAATCCTGCTCGGAAAGTCCTTTGCGGTCGGATTTCTGGAACACGAAAGATAGGCCGGCAAAGTCTATGCCGGACCAGGACGCCCAGAGCTTAGAGATGCCAAACTGGATGTCATCGGCTCAACATCGGGACCGGTGGAGAGATTTTTTGGGAGAGGCCAGAACCGGAGACCGGTTGTAGAGCCAAAAATAATGATTGCGTACCATTTCTGTAACTGGTACTAGCGCAGAGAGATCGTTTAGTAAGTTGAAGCTAATTAAAACCTACCTCCGCTCTTCTATGGCACAAGAACGAAGATCAGCATTGGCGTTATTGTCGATTAAAACTATTAATTTCAGCCAACTGATGTTTTTACTTTGCGGAAGAAAAGTCAAGCAGGGAATTTTTTTATTTTTCTTTTTTTACGTTGTGAGTTAATGTATGTTATATAATATTTTGGTGTTTAAAAGCTGTTATTATTATATTATTCTTATCGATAAATCTTAATTAAAACCATAAAAATAATTCTTTTAAATTAACTGGTAGAGAGCTAAAAATCTTTTCTTGTACCTGGGCCTCCAAAGGGATAGATCCGGCGCTGGCTCTCCTGTAACATACCACAATTTTGACCCATAACCCGCTTGTGTTAACCTAATGAGTGTACATGTTTGTGTGTGTTTGTGCATCTGTGTACATTAACGGATAAACGTTTTAATCGTATGCGCAGCATTTACTTTATTTAAAATTCAGTCTAAAAGGTTAATAATTTTCACATGATAATCGTGCGCTGTGTGTGTAATGGAAGGAAAGAACCATGTACGAGCAACTTTCACCATCGCCGCAACACATCACTATATCGTGTGAGTAAAATTGCAAGTAATTGCGAGCCATTGTTTGGGATCTGGAGGACCTCTCCGTGGCATACGTCAACCGTATCCTGTTGCTAGCTTGTTCGCCGCTATGAAAACGGTCGACTGCTCGCTCTCCAAAGCCGGCAGCAATGTTAAATTGCTTTTTTGTGTGCAGTGACCACAGATGTGTTTAACAAAAGGTTACAAAAAAGTTCTGGTCTGTTTGTGCTTTGGCTTTCAGAAACTCTTGCAAAATATTGGAAAAATTTACATGAAAAAGGGTTCACCGTGATATGACGCCATGAATAAATGGCTGTTGTGGAATTTACGGGAAGATACATGCTTACAAAGTACAAAGAGGATGAAAGAAGATTGAAATTAAGTTATTAAAACAAATATCGCTGTTTTTTCGTTGGAAAAAAGCACAGAACATAATGTTTGCGTGTATGTTAATTAATTAATGGTCGTTTTTAATATACAAATATACCTTACATTAAAACTTAATGTTTTGTATTTAATATTATTATAAAAAACATTTAAAAAAGGTAGCTTAAAACAACTCTCCGTATACGACTTTTCTTCCTAGCAAGGCTCAAAGTTGCAGCACTCAAGTCTCAGTCTCCTGGTTTTTAAAAAATTTTCTGTTAGGTTTGAAACATTTCGGATTCCGTGCTGATATCGGCTACTAGAGTTTACCAGCGGTATTTTAAGGGGCGGCTAGTACTGCCTTGAAATCGAGCTTCACTAACTTATTGGTAGGACCTATAAGATAGTAAAGTGAGCTTCTCAGCTCGCCATATGGATAGTTGTAACTCAATCTAAACGTTGAATTATCTTTAAAGTACAATGGTAACACATTTTTAATTTAAAAAAAAACATTTTTTTTAAAAAAAAAACTTCTTTTTAAAAATAAAGTCATTTTTTACACGTGCCGTACCCGCCTCACGCGCCATACGCGCCTCACGCGACACGCGTCATAATTGTTTTAAAACTAGTCCCATTAAATTCTGACTGGTAGAAGCCGAGATATACGAGTTCCTACTAAAACTTTCTGTTACTATAGACACACGAGCTAATGTATTCTGCTATGCTAGTGACTACACACATCCGTGTATGAATATTTAGTTATAATTCAGTCTAAAGACTAATTTATATTAAAAGCCTAGTAGTATGCAACGTTAAATGTAGGTCTTTCATTCATAACCGATAGGTCTTTAAGTCATAAGCGATTTCAGAAATAGGCTGAAAAAACCGCTTTTAACTTTGCAAACCTTTAGGCTTAAAATCGATAGCGGTGCGTAGGTTTAGTTTTTCTCAGTTTCCTCAACGGTAGTAACCCCTATGAATGAAAAAATTACGTAATCGCAAGCCGAGCGCTAACCAATTGTCTTAGAACAAGTCCCATTAAATTTTGACTGATATACGAGATATACGACACGACAAACAAACGTACAAACAAACGTAGAAACGCACAAATGTACACACGTTCCCTGGAAATTTGACATGTCCTCTGAATATAAGTTTCGCCCTTCGGGCTCAGTTATAAATCTTGCACCAACATTGCTTGGGGTTAATATAATATGAGAGAATATCTTATATATGTTTGTAAGTATAGTACGGTATACCGTAAACGTTAATTATTTACGTAATTCTTCTACGTTTGATGGCGAATGTACAGTGTATAAGGCTGCAGTTTAGTTTGGATACATAGATCGTATATAGATCATAATAATATCAGATTCAAAATATTTAGAACGCTAATTTGCATTTAGGCCTAAAGTGGTGTAATCAAGTTTAAATTTTTTGTTAACTACAACTAATGTAAAATTCAACATCAGAACGAAAATCTTTGACATCTAAGTACCTTTATTAATTTTATAAATAGCAAGCCAAAGTATTAAATAAGTAAATTAAAAAAAACTTCATTTTCGGGTACAAACTTTTATGTATACATCGAAACACGCCACACAGTCCTTTATTATTTGGTAATAATCGCCAAAGTTCGGGGCTATTTCAAAGAATTTTTTATTTTTCAGAGCATCACATGCGCCACACGCGACTCGCGGCTCGCATCAAACACAGAATACCAAAATTGGTCAGTGGCATTGGACCGCTCACCGCTAGGTCGTGAGACCTCAAAACGATAAAATGGCGCGATTTAAAACCCTTATACGCGTCATACGCGGAATGAAAATGCTAGTTTGGACTTAAACACTCACAAAATTTCAACTCTCTAGGTCGTGTGAAAGGTGTGTAAAAAGGACTTCTGTAGTGTATATCCATACGACAGTACCCATACACACCACTCCGACAAACACAAAGAACCAAAACTAATGTAGATACAATAATCGATAGAGTTTATGACGACATCTAAAGGGTGTCCCAACAAGAGCGCCAGATTCTCTTGTATTCAAATTCAAATTTTTGTACATTAATTTTAAAGAAAAAACACTTTAATTTTTGAATTAAGCAAACATTATCCATGTTCTTATATCACGTAGTCTGTACGTGACAAATGTCAAAAAAAATTACCGTACAACTCATATTAACAAAATGGCGGCAAATTTAAATCCGGCGCTCTTGTTGGGACACCCTATATTACTAACCCAACACACAATGCACTATCAAAAATTAACACATTATGTGTATTGATAAGTAGAGCATTTTCATATTGTACAATTTGTATTTCCTATAGTACATACGAACTTAAATTAGAAAATCTATATATATAAAACAAAGTCGGGTTAGTTACACCATTTATAACTCGAAAACGGCTGGACCGGTTTTTATGATTTTTGTTTTGTTGGATTTGTCTCCGCCAGGAATAGCATAATAACTATTAAAACATCGGAAAAATTCACCAAAAAAAATTATGTAGAAAATTCAATTTCTCATACATTTTGTATTGAACGGATTTTTTGATGATATCTATCTATCTAGAGAACGGTTCGACCGATTTGGATGATTCTTTTTTTGTTCGGCGGGAGGTCAGTGGGCGGGAGTTCAGTGGGCGGGAGGTCAGTGGGCGGGAGGTCAGTGGGCGGGGGTCTGTGGGATAGGGCAGCCGGGAAACGCGAGTGTAACTGGGCGTGGCGTCAATGGGCGGGAAGTCAGTGGTTGTGAGGTCAGTGAGTGAGTTCAGTGGGCGGTGGGTCAGTGTGTATGAGGTCAATGGGTGGGAGGTTAGTGGGCGGGAGGTCAGTGGGTGTGAGTTCAGTGGGCGGTGAGTCAGTGTGTATGAGGTCAATGGGTGGGTGGTCAGTGGGCGGGAGGTCAGTGGGCGGGGGTCAGTGGGATGGGGCAGCCAGGAAACACGGGTGTAAGTGGGCGTGGCGTCAGTGGGCAGGTAGCAAAGCGCCCGGGAACAGCTAGTTTAGTATAAAAAAGGATCATTTTCAATAAAGAAAACAAGTTTGATTAAGACAACGAACTACGTCGTACTCTCTTCATTTGTACTGCCATTGGGTGTATTCTTTTATTCAACCCGATCGAGTAAAGTTACCCGGAGTACACCGAGCGAGTGTTGCACGGCGTAAAAATGTTCGGTGTGTACACTGGGTAACTTTACTCGCTCTTACTCTGCCTTACACTGATATTCACTTCAGAGTAAAAAAACCAACCCATAAAAATACAATTTTTCATGTAAATTCTCTAATAGGAGTAGGGTATGTGTTAAAATTTGAAGAAAATAGAGCTAATTTTTGAAAAATTTATATGGGCACCCCTCGGACCTCAGGGCCCCACTCCAAAAACTTTACAAAAAATTTTGTCCATCGGAGATACACACGTATATAAAATTTAAAAAAAATCGGGTAAAGTTTTTTAAAAAATTTGTTGGGGCCCCATGACCCTCCGAACCCTGTCTCCAAAATTTTTGCAAAAAGTGTTACCCATCGGAGATACACACGTTTATAAAATTAAAAAAAATTCGGGTTAATTTTTTTAAAAAAAAATTTGGGGCCCAATGACCCTGGGGCCCGGGGTCTCCAAATTTTTTACAAAAAGTATTTTTCATCGGAGATACATACGTATAAAAAACTTAAAGAAAATCGGGTTAATTTTTTTTAATTTTGGGGCCCCGGGACCCAGAACTCTCCAAATTTTGTACAAAAAGTTTTGTCTATCGGAGAGACACATGTTTATTAAATTTGACGAAAATCGGGATAATTTTTTTAAAAACAGTTATGGGGCCCCACGAACCCGGACCCGGGGTCTCCAAATTTTTTACAAAAAGTGTTTTTCATCGGAGATACATACGTATAAAAAACTTAAAGAAAATCGGGTTAATTTTTTTTAATTTTGGGGCCCCACGACCCCGGGACCAAGAACTCTCCAAATTTTGTACAAAAAGTTTTGTCTATCGGAGAGACACATGTTTATTAAATTTGACGAAAATCGGGATAATTTTTTTAAAAACAGTTATGGGGCCCCACGAACCCGGGCCCGGGGTCTCCAAATTTTTTACAAAAAGTGTTGTCTATCGGAGATACACATGTCTATTAAATTTGACGCAAATCGGGATAATTTTTTTAAAAAATGTTATGGGGCCCCACGAACCCGGGCCCGGGGTCTCCAAATTTTTTACAAAAAGTGTTGTATATCAGAGATACACATGTGTATAAAATTTGAAGAAAATCGAGTAAAATTTTGTAAAATATTTGTAGGGGACCCCACCGACCCCGTGGTCCGACGGTCCTCAAATTTTAATAGAAAGTGTTGTCATCGGATATGCATATGCATGTGTGCAAAATTTCAATAAAATAGGACTTTGGGAAGTAGGTCAAAAATTGATCGCAAGATTCCATGACACACAAATCCACAAATCCACAAACCCACAAGCCCACAAACCCACAAGCCCACAAACCCACAAACACACGGGCAAGTGAAGTTAATATAGAGAATTTAAAAATAGCAAACTGTGTATACACCGTATCGTGCTCGGTTCACGATAAAAACACAGTGTACAGAGTAAAGTTACCCCGGGTGAATAAAAAAACACAGTGTAAATTTTTGACGAACACTGCTCGCTCACAGTCTTACAAACACTTTTGTTAAAAAATGTTCCTTACAGACAACAGACTGGACAATTCACCAAGCGCTACGCGTAAAAATAAAATTTCATAAGAAATAACTGTTCTCCACAACGCAATATTTGCTACTTTGCTTTGCTCTCACAAACACTTTTTAAAGACTAGACTTAGACTATAGCCGGGTGTGAAAAAAAGAGCGGGCGGGCGGGTTAAATTGAAGTTGTGGTTAGCCAGAAGAGATTGACACTACGCGAATGTTACAGTTATTTTATATCTGCAAGGAAAATATTATCAATAGCATTATGGTAAAATTGAAGAAATATAGAAGTCGTCTATCTGACCACAATTTCTATTTAACGCCGTCCTGCTCATTTTTTCTCGCATGGCCCAAATGTAAATGAAGTATTAGACATTATAGAAATATAGAAACAACTCTAACTATCGTCTGCACTGTAGTGAAATAATATCTTAAGTTGAATTTATTTGGAAATCGATTGCCTGATGCAACTGGCATAACATCTTATGTCGACATAAATCTAAGAATTTCTTATTTCGAAATTTGTATCCTAAGCAGATTTACCTTTTCACACATCTAACTTGCATTTCACTTGCATTTCATCGTAAGTCAACTTAGGAACATAATTTGTAGTAAATTACACGGAGCAAACTCCAACGTATATCGTCTTAAGATGTTTTACCTTATCAGGTAATGCCAATTATTGTTGGAGCAAAAACACCTTAACTTAATTAGTGCACTTTTTTAGGTGATTAGGTTTATTAGATAAATCGTCTTATGTGGACTTAAGATATTTACGCAAATGCTCAAATGAATTTTTTTGGACTTAAGATGAAAAACTGTTCAATAAATCGGGATTCAAGTTCTATACAAACACGTGGATTACAGCCAACTACGTGTATTAAAATGGTGAACAACACGCACTGAAATGTAAGAAATTCTCTTAAGTCGACTTAAGATAGTTTACCTTTTGAAAATAAAAATTAAAAGATATGTAACTAAAATGCACACAGTATTAGTAATATTGTTGGGTAACTGCTTAAGTAATTTATTAAAATTAAATTACAACGTGACTTTTTTACTGGGAAGGTATAGTTACGCTACTGCTGTGGCTAAATATTAATTGAAATTAACAGTAAAGAACTTCGGTTAAATAAATCAACAGGAAATCAACGAAATGTTGATTCCCGAACCGAGATGCAAAACTCATAATTGGTATGCTTGCATTTGAATTTGCAATTAAAGCTAACCTTGTTCAAGAACGCTCCAATTTCCATAAGCTGACCTGACCAAACGATTATAATACATAAGAGAAGCATGTATTGAACAATGTCTAATTTCATAAGAAATGGAGAGTATCTATGTACCATCAGGGGAATGAAAGGCGACGCATAGACTAGAACAGGAATTGGTACACATTTAATCCTTGTAAACATCGACTAATTTTCCTGTTCTTTGCAATTTGTCTGTAATTGTTGTTTGCACTCTAAGTACATACAGTGCTGATGAATAGTGAAAATACAAAACTTTAGTCTAGCAAAGCAAATTAATTTAATTGTTTTTTTAAATTGAAAATTAATGGTTAAGACATTCACATAAAAAGATGATTAGCACCGGCATTAATTTATCGTTTAGGATGATTTATATTTTATTAGAAATCGCTGTTTAGAACATTTACTCAACACTGTACACAGAGCATTTGCATTACACTTAGACGAGTACAGTACTTGTAGTTATAATCTAATTTAAAATTGAAACTTAGAATAATAATGCTATTTCACTGGCTTTAATATTCTCTTTTGTTCGTTCTCTTTTCAATTTCAATTACTTCTACTTCTATTACTAGTATTGCCACTATTCATCGCATTACTCGTAACGTGCACAAACTCAACTCTCAACTCGGTGTGTCTTCATCGATCGAGGCCATTGTAATGGGAACGAACGAATCTGATGGCCATGGCCACAACTGTTACAGTGAGAAACAGAAGGATTTTGCCTGTTTGCGATTTTAATGGACTTTCATGTTTGGTGCAAATAAAACGTAAGTACACACTGAGTTGCATTATCCTTTTGTCCTCTTTCTTTTATTTTTTTCGCTTTGTATGCAATAATGCACCGCCCTCTCCCATTTCTCAAAATAATAATCACAATGGCCAAAAATAATAATTTTCCCTTTTTTCCTTTTGCAAGTACTACTACTATGGAACGAAATTCAATTCCCATCCATTCTGTGCTCGAAATTTAACAGAACTCTGACACTGCACTGTGCACACAGGTGAAATGCATATATCATCTTTATGTTGTGTTTTTTTTATAGCTTGAGCTCCTTAACAGAGATTATGTACACTTATACATCTATCCGGGGGTTGAACCTGCTAACGATATATTGTATCAGAAATGAAATAAAAAAAATTGCCAAGAACACCTGCTGCATACAATAAATGGCAGTCGTTTGGCTTATACTTTCACATTACGTATGTGGGTGAAGAATTTCAATAAAGAATTTCATGGTAGAAGTTATTTAAAAGAGTTCGCTCTTTTTGGAAGATATTATTGAAGCAAAGACACTGGACATCTAATTAATTTTTTAATTAAAAAATTAGCATAGCAATATAATATAAGTTTCTTGAACAAGCAAAAAAAAACTGTCTACTCAATTAATCGCAAACTGAATTGACCAAAACCAACAAATACTCAGTCATGTTGTCAAACTAAACTGCTACCAATCAATGAACTGCGTGAAATTGAAGGGAAGAGTGCAACAGTAAACATGTTAGAATGTATTTCCAAAAGTCCACTAGTCTTATCTTGTTAGATGTTCAAAAGGCCCGTGTGGCACGGTATGCTTTTATGCCGCTTTTGCAAAAATTGAAAAATCATAATTTCCCCACATACTTAATTAAAATTATTGAAAGCTTTTTGTGTAACCGCTTTTTTCGTCTGTACATCAAAAACTGAAAAAACATCAAACTGAAAACCAAATTGATCAGATCATGATTCAGCAGCGATGGAGGAAGTCTATATGTGATGTCCGTAGTATAAGAAATGCCGATGTGGGAAGTGACCACCTTTTGGTTCTGATGAGTCCCAGACTACGCACCGCTGCCGTACAAAGACAAGCGCAGGATGCAGCAAGGAGTTCAAAATTCAATACGAATGCTTTAAACGATCCCAACATTCGTCGTAACTATGTCACCACCCTTAACGACAGAGCTTCGTCATTAAACGGAATTCAGCATTCAACAATTGATGAGATGTGGGGTGAAATAAAAAGTGATTTTATGGAGGCTGGATCAGAAATTGTACCCAAGCGGACAAGAGTTGGAGACTCTTGGATATCCCAAGAAACCTGGGATAAAATCGAACTTCGCAAATCGTTGAAAATGCAAATAAATGCCGAAGCAGATGTTCAACGAAAGGCTGAATTGCGAAGCGAGTATCGCATTGCACACATTGATGGTCTATCGCTGAGTGAGACGTGACAGGAGGGTGAGTTAAGATGGACTCACAGATAATGCGGAAAACGCTGCAAGAAGAGGAGATATCCGTGAACTGTACCAAATATCCAAACAAGTTATTGGGAAAAAAAGCAACACCAATCATCCTGTAATGGATGTGGATGGCACACTTTTGGCATCAATTGAGGATCAGCTACGCAGATGGAAGGATCATTTTTGTGCCGTGCTAAATGAGAATTCCGCTGAGCAGAGTGCTCCAACTTAACGAGATGCGCAGGTCCTATAGGGGTATCGACAGCGAACCCCCTTCAGAATCGGAAATCCAAAATTCAATAAATCTCCTCAAAACCAACAAAGTAGCTGGATTCCTGAAAGCCGATCCCGTAACAATGGCTAGTATTCTACATCCGTTGATACAAATTATTTGGGAAAACGAAAGCTATCCCAAGGACTGAAAGGATGGTGTCATTGTTAAGCTGCTAAATAAAAGTGACCTTAAGAATTGCAACAATTGGCGAGGTAACATCGTTTTGTCTGTTTTCCCAAAACTAATGGCAACCATCATTCTCGTGCGGATAAAGGATAGAATCGAATCTACACTCAAGAGGCATCAAGCTGGCTTCCGCAGTGGTCGATCATGTGTCGACCATATCGACACCATGTTCGTGGATTTTGAGAAGGCCTTTGATCGAGTTACCCGAGAATGTGTATGGAGATCGTTGCTTGGTAGAGGAATTCCCCCAAAAATTGTTGCCATTATTAGAGAGTCCTAACGGGTGTTTTTTAAGAGGTTGCCGATTTTTTTTTTGAATAAAACACATATAAAATTATGAAATGACCAAAATTTTTTTTTATTTGGTAGATAATTTTTTGGCATTTAACATTTAAACACAATTTCTGGCATATGGCTACCACGACTATTTTTCACAAATGTCATTCTGGAGGTCCAATTTTCCAGCACTTTTTCAAGCATTTGAGGGCGTATGTCAGCAATGACACGTTGAATATTGGTTTCCAAAGCGTCAATCGATTGAGGTTTATCCACATAAACCAATGACTTCACGTATCCCCACAAAAAGTAATCGAGTGGCGTCAAATCGCACGAACGCGGAGGCCAATTCACCGGACCATTTCTCGAAATAATGTTGTCGTTGAAAGTTTCTTTCAATAAGTCGATTGTTTCACGTGCTGTATGGCAAGTGGCACCATCTTGTTGAAACCACATTTCATCCATATCCATATCTTCAAGATTTGACAACAAAAACTCATTTAACATGGTTCTGTATCGATTTCCATTCACGGTAACGCGTCGTCCTTCCTCATTTTTAAAGAAATATGGACCGATGATCCCACCAGCCCATAGACCGCACCAAACAGTACATTTATCAGGATGCATTGGTAATTCTTGAACGGCGTGTGGATTATCTTTGCTCCAAATGCGACAATTTTGTTTGTTGACGTATCCATTTAACAAAAAATGCGCCTCATCACTGAAGAGAATTTTACGGTAAAAAAATGGATCTTCGTTCAATTGATTTAACGACCAATCACTGAATTCACGGCGCAAACGATGGTCGTGTGGCTTTAATTCTTGCACCAATTGAATTTTGTATGGCACCAAACCCAAATCTTTACGTAAAATTTTCCATAAAGTCGATGGACAAAGTCCAATTTTCTGAGCACGACGACGAATCGATAAATTGTCGTTTTCTTCGACACTGGCCTCAACGACAGCAATATTTTCTTCTGTACGAACTCTTCTCATTCTTGTCGGTGGCTTGGCATCCAAAAGAGTGAATGTAGACCGAAATTTGGTAATTACGTTCTTTATGGTGGTCTCTGACGGACGATTATGTGCACCATAAAATTCACGAAGTGCTCTATAAACATTTTTAATTGAACACTGATTTTGAAAATAAATTTCCACGATTTGAAAATGTTGTTCTGGAGTTAACCTATTCATAATGATTTGCCAAACAATACTGAGTAGAAATGCCACTTTGAGCTGTCAAAACAACTGTCATAAAATAAAACGACATCTATCGGAAAAACAAACCTCCTAAAAAAACACCCATTACAACAACGCAAGGTGTTTTGTTTTACACAATGGACAGCAATCCGACTCCTTCGCAGTGAAACAGGGTGTTAGACAGGGTGATGTTCTATCGCCAATCCTCTTCCTGCTGGCGATGGACGACGTATTGACGGGCAGTGTTGGTACAGCGGAGCGACAGGGCATTCAGTGGAGACCGTTTGAAAGGCTCAGTCATTTAGACTATGCCGATGACATATGCCTCCTGGCTAATAACATCAGTGGGCTGAACGGGATGTGCCAAACACTGAAAGTGAAGGGAGAGGCGAGTGGGCTAAGAATAAACAGCAAAAAGACAAAAATAATGCTCACAGGCAGCTCCACACAACAGCTTATTATTATACAGAAGACGCCAGTGGAAGAAGTCGAACAGTTTAACTACCTTGGCAGTATTGTTTCTGCAAATGGCGGTACGGATCTGGACGTTAAAAGTAGAATTAATAAAGCTCGTGATGCCTTTGGTACTCTGACCTCAATTTGGAAATACCGATTAGTTTGCTGCGATTCGCTTTTCGTTGATTTGGAAGTGGAGTTGCAAAATTCAATAAAATATCTGGGAATATATCTTGACAAAAAACTGTGATTTTGCGATGGCATGTCGAAAACTATTAAAATATTAAATCTGCCAATTAAAATGTTGTATTCTTTAATAAATCGAAAGTCTTTGTTAAGCATCGTAGGTAGGTAGGTACAATGGTGGACCCCGCTGTACTTGCAAGGTCCTCAATTAGCGCAAGTGTGCGATATTTTGATACCACAAGTCTCGATGGACCTAGCATGGATATTTAAGTGGTTTATTTAAGTATGTGAGAGTTTCTTTCTCATTTTCATCTTTGCAACTTCTGCAAAAGTTGTTATGTGATATACCCAACTAAGCAGCATGGCTTCTAGATAACAACTCAGTGGTTTTCCTTTTGCTGTAGGCTGGCCACATCAATTTTGATATGGCATATTTCGATAGAATGCTCCACATGAGCTGTGTCTTTGTATTAAAAAGGAAAGAATTTGCTCTTTTACTGAGCCCCGTGAACAGCTAACCCTCTCCATAGAGGCGGTGTTCATAGCGACGCATATCTTAGCCAACTCGTACGCCCTCTCGTTACCCTCTATATTACTGTGCCTCGGCACCCATACTATGGTGATTTCCAGGAACTGGCTGATCGAGGCCAATTCTTCTTGGCACTGCTGTACGGGGTTCGAGTTTATTGTGGTCGCATAAATCGCCCTTATGGCAAATTGCCTTTCGACACATATGCCAACCCTTCCGATTTGTACTCTACTAAGCCTTAGTGCCCTGAAGGCCTCCCTAATTGCTACAATCTCTACCTGAAAGATGCTAGCTGAATCGGCTAGCTTGTATGACCTTGACAGACTTAGATCATTCGAGAAAATACTTGCTCCGACTCCATTCTTCATCTTGGATCCGTTAGTTAATATTGTTGCGTCAAATTGCCTTGTTACTGCCGCATTCTTCCAGTTTTCCCTGATATGAAACTCGATACTGAACGAAGAGTTAAAGCTAAATTTAGGGATGCAGTAGTCAGTTTATGATGGTATCAAACCTTCAGGTACTGTCAACAGTATATTACAGTTTAGTAATAAGCCACTCAGATTCTCTGAATCGTACTGTACTGTACGTGGCAACATTGATAAATATGTGAGGAGATAATAGGTGCACAATGGTGTTAAGGGCCTCGGTCGGACAAGACCGTAGAGCTGCTGTGATGCCTACTGCTGATGAACGCTGTTATCTGCTGAGTTTGGAGGCGTTATACTTCTTCATCACCGCTGGCCACCAGACCACCATAGGTAAGAATTGGCCGCACAACAGCTGTGTACAACCGAGCCGTCTTTGGTTGAAAATCACATTTTCTGTCGATGGTTTTGCTGTGGGGCAACGCACGCTTTTTAGCTATGTTCCCTATGTTAGTCTTCCAGGTAAGCTTCCTATCCATGATATTTAACGCTGGGGGTAAGTCTGAGACTTTTACCATTGAGTTTTGGAAGGATAAAGGCCGGTATTTTGGATTTAGTGGTAAACAATACCATTTAGTCTCCCCAGGGTTGACTCCAAGGCCACAGCATGTTTCCCAGGAGAAACGATTCCCGTCATCAACATGCTGAATGAAATAGCTACCTACTTTTGACTTCCAAAACGCACTGACCGCGGTTGCACGGATCTGGATGTGTGCAGCAAAATCGGGAAGGCAAAAGCTGCGTTCGAAATGCTATCGAAAGTCTAGAAAACAATATTTTCAGCTTGAGAACAAAATTTCGACTGTTCCGCTCCAACGTAGAATCAGTACTCTTATATGGGTGCAGTACTTGGAAGGTGGATATCACTATAACCTGCAAGCTGCAAACGTTCGTAAGAAAATTTCTATAAGAATCATCTTAAGGATTTTTTGGCAAAATCGTATCTCTAACGACTAACTCTATCTTAGAACGGACCAAGAGACTATAGACATACATTATTGTACGAAGGAGGAAGTGAGAGTGGATTGGATTGGAGTGGATACACTACGGAGCGATGAAATATGCTATGCAGTAGAATCCGCTCAAACAGGCATGCAGATAAGCGGGACGCCCTTGGCAAACGTGGCGTAGGGCAGTCGAGGAGGAAACAAGCACTTTTGGAAAGAGTTGCATGCCGCTCAAACGCGTTGCAGAAATCCGAACAAGATGACGCGTATGCGTTGTTGACGCCCTATGCCCCTCGAGGGGTGAGAGGATTTAAGTAAGTAAAACATATCGCTTTTACCACAAGCGGTGTTCCAAAGAAATATCTAAGTGCAATCCACAATACTCGCACCTCAACTCGAATCTTCGGGTTCACCACTGAGCCTCTTCGAACGTACCTACCAATGCAGAGATTCCTTTTTTAACCGCTCGCTAATTATGTGGAAAAAAATACCGGGATATGTGTTTCTACGTCTGTATGATTCGCTGACATTTAAGACACATTGAGCATGTATCCTTTGCTTTTCTTCATTCCCCTAATTCCCTAACACCCACGCTGTGGGTTAAAATCCCTTGAGGATGTAACAAAATATAAAAAAAAATAAAATTTATTGCAAGTAACTTTCGAATTCTACTACCTTATCATATATCCTTGGATACATTTGGCACCATTTCTAACATCTTTAAATCAAACTTTTGGTAATGCTTCTCTTTTCACCTGTTTAACGTTACAACGATCATGTGGCACCTAACACCCGCAAGGTGATATTATTATTTATGTTGCTACTAAAACGTGCTCCATCAAAACTTGCACTCGTTAAGAGTTGCAAGTGCATTGCCAACTTAAAGAAATTTTTCCTTTTTGTTTGGCACACGATGCACCACGTGTTACCTGTAATAAATCGCTTAATACACGTATTATCACAATTTTACAACCATTTTACAAAATTCAAGATTTTTTTTATAGCACCTTATTTCCTGTTGTATCCATGCACCAATTACTAGTGCATTTTTGAGTTTAAATAACAACCTGCAACTTACCGTCATTTTATTTCTTTATTCTATTTCTTGATGGTGCTTTCTGTGCTGTGCTGCTGTTCAAATGTGGGATTATGACCGTTCTACGTTTGATTTTCTGTTACGACCTAACACAATCCTCCTAACGTCATGTGTTACAGGCGAGATAATCTCACTGAAATCTGACACCTTCAAAATCGATTACGATTGCCTGCCAAATTGTGATGATTCCCACTTTTTTGTGCAATCCTATGTAGGTATACGAGTTAGCTTTGCAGGCATCACAATGTGCTCCAGCAGCACCAACGTACGAGCAATTGAAGGTTTCCGGCATCCACATCCCATTTTGGCTCGTAGTTAAGAGGCAAAGCGAATTATTTGAAATGACATTTTTCCTGTCTGTGTCATAATCGTAATATATCCCGATTTTTTTTTTTTTTTTTTGCTGGGAAGCATGGTCAGACATCGTATCCTTCAGCTTCGACTTCATGTATCAGTGAATTGAAAGGGGATACTCGAACATTCCTGCTGTTAAAAAGTCCTTTAAAGCACATAAAAGCAAAGATAAAATCGGAATCGTTTTTTTAGACCAGGAGAGGAGGAATCCTTCACTTAGCTCGCCATTGCTTGCATTGCAACTCAGGCGATATTTTCAAGACTCTGGTGCTATCGATTCACAGCCATTTCATTTTTGTAGTTTGTTTGAAGCAATTGTTTTAGGTCGTTCTAGTATTAAACATTAAATACTAATTGAAGTTCTTGCTGAAAATAATATTTTGCCCTCAACATGCTAAGATGTATCTATAGACACTCTATTCTTATTTTTTTATAATCAGGCGGGCAAATTGGTCTGCCACAAGCATAGATGAAGTAGGTGAACCCTTTAAATGCAAAAAATTTGATGACAATTCAGTAGCAGTACTTAGATTTGCCTGTTCCCATTATCGTAAAATGGGTTAGACCATTCATTTTGTAAATATAGCTGGGCACTTCTAAGGAAAATTCTCAAACTTTTATTTTCCCTCTTGCTAGTTGCAGTTGTATGTAATGAAGTCCGTAACTAATGGAAACGGCAAAGCTTTAAGCGGCAAAAGATTAACTTTTATTTATTCTCTTAAAACGTTTTAAAACTAGTGGTGGTGTAGCTTACTAGCTAATATAGTATACTATTATTAATAAAGAAGAACCATTATCTCCAGAGGTTGTTCAAAATGTAGTCGAAAATGTCAAAAGTAAGAAAGTACCTGGGACCAGGAGGAGACGATTTTATTTCATTAGAGTTTTATGAAAATTGTACACGTTACTTATTATCAACGCTTGTAAGGAATTCAATCGAATTTTCGGAAATGCCAGAAAGCCTATTGATCTCGATTATATTTCCATTGCAAAAGAAGTGACTAGTAATGTGGGTCATTGTAGTAAACTATAGAGGTATATCATTTTTAAATTCTACTAACAAGCTTTTTGGCGCAGTGACTTAGTGGGTCATTAGAAATAAAATCATCGATGAATATCATCAGGCTTCAGAAAGAACTAGTCAACGATCGACCAGATATTTATGCTTACGAACTTGCTTCTATAATATACAAGAGGAATCACAAATAGCTTTATGCATTTTTTGTAGATTTTCGAGAACCTAGCCCATGTGGCTGACACTGCGACCTAGTGAGATCATAGGCTATAAATTAGTCAAGAGACGTACTACCTCCCTAATGAAATACCTCTGTTCTTAGTGACAAAGTTTCTCAGCTCCACCGACGAATATATTTCCTTATGGAAAACACGTCTGCTTAACCAAAGGATTGCAGGGCATTCACGGAGAATGTGTTCCGATGACTCATAATCTTCCGAACATAACCTTCATTCTGTGTCTTAGGCAACATTAATTTCGTTAAGGTGATAACACAAGCCACAGTGACTTGTGAGAAAGCTCACTAGCTTCCTAATGCTATACTTGTCTAGGTTAAGGATTTCCTTGTAGGAAAAGGGCCTGATTATTTGTTTGGACTGTCTCAACCCTGGGACATTTTCCCAGTGGGCCAGATGCAGATTGTTCTCCTACTTATTATTCAGTTTTGTGGCGGCAACCCAGTTGACAGCTACACTGAACGCAGATTGCTCCACCGACGAACATTTTTTCTTATGGAAAACACGTCTTCTTAACCAAAATAATGCTGGGCATTCACAGAGAATGATGATTCATCATCTTCCGAACAAAACATACATTCCGTGTCTGAGGCCACATTAACTGCGTTAAGGTGACAACGCAAGCCACAGTGACCTGTGAGAAAGCTCACTAGCTTTCTAATGCTATCCCTGTCTAGGTAAAAAATTTCCTTGTAGGAAAAGGGTCGTTTAATCGTTTGTACTGTCTCAACGCTGGGACATTTTCCAAGTGCGCCAGACTCAGCTTGTTCTCCTACTTATTATTCAGTTTTGTGGCGGCAGCCCAGTTGACACCTGAACTGAATGCAGATTGCGAGCCAGCCCTGGCTAGTTCATCTGAAGATTCGTTGTCTGCAATTCCTTGATGACTAGGAACCCATCCGAGTATCACCATGTTATGTCTGGCATGGTATTGCAGTGCATTGTAGCAGCATTTAACTGATAAAGAGTCCATTAAGTTGAACGACATCGCTTTAAGTGCTGCCTGGCTATCTGAAAAGATATAAATTATCGCGCTGTTAATGCCTTTACTAAGGTTAACCTTGGCGCAGATCTCAATGACATGGATTTTTGCCTGTGACTTATTCCCACTGGTATTAAGACTTCGGTGTTGGGTCCCACGACACCAGCACTAACTCCAGATTCCATCTTCGATCCATCTGAGACCTCTAGCGTCCAGTGCCGGAACACCATTAGACCAGTCTGCACGGTCCAATAATGCTACCTCAAAGAACCTGTCGAAACGGTTCTCCCTGATCAATTTCGAGGAAGACACACAGCGCTACTTCCTTGAAACCTTCTATTCGAGCATATTTTGATTATTTTTTCGGGAGGCTCTCTTCCCCCTTTGGATATAGAATGCCAACAAAAGAAATAAACCTTTTGCGACCAATCATGACATTTGTCGCGTTTCGTATGTGGCGCATGTGCTGGTTGGAAATTCCTCCATTTTCGCGTTTCTTGAGGTCCTTTTTAACCACATTTCGGAAGACCTGGAGGGCTGAAATTTTGTGAACAGCTCAATGTCAGGGGCCAATTGTGACATCCCACGTGTGACGCGTGTCGCATCTGATGCGTGATTGGTGATTACTACAAAATACTAAAGGACTGTGTTGTGTGTGGCCTTTGGCTTGTGTCGATGTATACTAAAAAGTTTGTACTCGAAAAACGAAAAAAGTTTTTTACATTTACTTGTTCCCCTTTTAAAACTTCGCGTGCATGTGGATTTGTTTCAGAGTTTCTCCAGTGACAACACTTTGTATAAAAAGTGGTTGGGCCCCAGGGCTGGGTGGCGCCTATGTGTATCTTAGATATCCTCCGCTCTTTTAAATTTTTTAAAATTATTCCGATTTTCTTCAAACTTTGCACATATGTATATATCGGAGAATTTACTTTAAAAATTTCAACTTTTATGGGTTGTTCTTAATTTCTCTATATTAACTTCGCATGCCCGTGTGTTTGTCGTGGAATCTTGCAATCAGATTTTAACTCAATTCCTAGAACCTGTTTTAATTGAAACTTTGTTTTTTAAAGGAATTAAATTTCCATAATTTTCGCAAAATAAAATTAAAAAAAAAATCGTGTTATACGAATTTATTTCAACAAAAACAACAGAAACAGAAAAATTAAACATCATAACATAACAGCACACAAATACTAAAAATATCTAAAAAAATATATTAATAAAAATGATTATCTGAAAGTATATATGTTCATATGTAAGTCCTTTATACGTTTATACGCCGTACATCCGATCAAGTTCAAACTTTGAAATTAGGTTTTATTCCATAACGAGTAGAGTTTCGTTATATTTTGGAAGTGGTCCTATTCAAAAGGGTCACCGTACGCATTTGTTTACTCATGTTTTTATGCATTTTTCGGAATAATATATATTATAGTTTCCTTTTTTGTTAAAATAAAATAAAATTGATTTATCCGGATGTTTTAGAAAAATAAATAATTTTATTGAAAAAAATTATTTTGTTGAAGGTGACCTTCACTTTACTGATCAACTGAAAACTAAAGCCAATACAAACTATGACAAAATTTCCTGTCAAAACTACTTGCACAATGCAGTTGCTGATATGATGCGTCTGTGTGAAGTTCGTGGCATTTTGTCTGGTACTGGAGTGCAATTCTCCTGAGTTAGCAGAACTGACGTGCACATATACATTAATTTTCTTAAAGTGGTTAAAGGATCATATCAGGCATTACTGGTAGATATTTATTGTTTTATAGAAGTTTTTTAACATTTGCTTGTTTGATTTTACACCAGAAACAAATATTCGCTTTGACACAGATTTAGAGTAAGGCAGAGACAAACAATACTTTGCCACTTTAATTAAATTTGGAAATAGACCAGTCCAACAATTTTGTTCTTATTAAATATGTTCTTCATCTTTCCCTTTTTAAAATTAAAATCTTTAAAAGTCCCACTAATTGGGGAAAAAATTAATCACTTAAGAGACAAAGTGACAATTAAAATCATTTCTGGTGGCGAGGTTTCTTAACTAAAAGCAGAAAAGTTTGGAATAAAAGTATTTCGAATGCATGGCATTGTTGTTTTTAAATTGTTCTTATTCCTTTGCTAATAAAATGCAGCTTTTATGACAAACCCCTTATACCCATCGTCAGCCATAAAAGCGACGCTTCCTTTATTCACAGCAGTATTAACGGGCTCTGTGTAAGAAGAAAACTCTTGTGGCTCTGTAAGGCAGGAATTTTAGGGTTTCGATAAAACTCTTCTGAAATTGTGCTCTTAGTTTTTGTG
Organism: Nephrocerus scutellatus; assembly: GCA_947095585.1. Classification (NCBI taxonomy): domain Eukaryota; kingdom Metazoa; phylum Arthropoda; class Insecta; order Diptera; family Pipunculidae; genus Nephrocerus; species Nephrocerus scutellatus. The sequence continues at coordinate 24,722,990 of OX352762.1, read as the reverse complement.
ATAGTTTAAATCAATACTCGACAAAATCACCGAATTCACTTTTTCAACGCAGAAATAAATCACATTCCTCGTGTTCTTTAGATTCCTATTGTTCGGAGCATGCTTTTTGTGCATTCTGGTTTTTTGTTTATAGTCCTGCTCCTGTAGAGACATTCAGTTTTCTTGGATTGTAAGTGAAATTTTTAATCAAACATGCTTTAGCGGCATTGTAGTTTGTGTTAAAACAAATTCACTACAGCCTACAAAAAAAATGTCATTTCGTCGTAATTTGATTTTATCGTTAAATTCAAAGCTAACAATTCGTTTTAGTGAGCAAAGTAGACTAAAAGTACACACACTAAACGATAATAATTCGATTTATTCGTACGTTCAGTATGAGTTTTTATATGTACACGAGTAGAATACAGTTTTTTATATTTTAGAGATCGAGATTTTGCTTCCTCGGAACATCTTTGTAATGGGGCATCAGTGATTATCGGAAAGTGCAGCTACATCGCGATGTGTTCTTATCATTTGCGATCTACTTGGTAAGTATCTGAATGATCACATCAAACTATGTACTACAGTTATCTACTGCTTATCCCTTTCGTTTGCAGTTTACATTGGCGGTTTGTTGGAATTCTTTGTTCGAAGCAGTGTGCTCAGTTGTATGGAAATTATTTATTATTTTACTATTCGTTTAGTCAGTCGAATGTTTTTCAATTAAAGCACCCAGTGCTTCAAAATATGTCCCGGTTCTGGCAAGTAATGTTCAAAAAGGCTTATATCAAACAAATAACACATTTTCTACTGAAAATCCAAAAATGTATGTCAATATTTTTGCTCAGTTTAAGTCAAGTATAACTCCAAAATTATGTTTATTCACCTAATAGCCAACTTAGATGTATTTTCATTACACTGAACGTTGCAGAATTTTTTGTTTTTTAGTTCTGCATCAAAAAACTTATTTCGCGAAAAAGTGGAGTTCCGATTCTAACATCTTCAAGTAGAAAAATTGTTTACTCGTGTTGTAATCGTTGTAATTCATTTTAAGATATTTTAAGTGATACGTGCAGTAACATTTCAGCATTTCGAGTACTGAAGTTTGAGGGAATTTAGAATTATAATTAACATTATAAAGAAATTAAAGCTGCTACACTTTAACGCAAAGTGGTCTTACTTCTAGTGTCAACAATCTCCAATAAAGTGAATTATCCTGTCACGTTGTTAAGTGGCAACTCACAGATCCTTTCATTTATTTGAATGAATCCCAACTTTCTTTGGATGTTTGGGAATACCAGAAGGAGCTTAGAGCACTTAAGGACATGCATATCGATGGAATGCACTGTGGGTCGTATTAATCGCGTGCGCCTTTCATAAGTATCAAAAGAGCACTGATTGCTTACACATTCACATGCTCATTTTCGGATATTTATGTTCTAGAGACGTATTTACGAAACTCGTAAAGTGGCATGACCCCAAATTACAAGTCAGTTCTTGAAATTTTTTATATCAAAACAGGACGTTTTATCGCATTTACCACTGTTCTAGTGTTGGACATTTGCAATCATGTCATCGCTTCAGCCTATAAACAAACATATAGCACACATTTTATTGTTGTAATTTTATTCAATAATAAATATTGAATGAGTCGAAATCTTCACTTCCTCGGTTCGATTCATTTTAGTTGTTGTGATGACAAAGCTCATTGTCCTTTCAGAATATCCTCAATGACATATAGTAAGAGTTAGGACTTGCTATGGGGTTTTTATTGTGCTGAAATTTGGTGAAGTCAGTAAATAAATACAACTAGATATTAGAGACGATGTGCGAAAGAGAAACAAAGGTAATTGTTTATGCTCATTCCGCTTTGGAATCAGGCTTTTTGTGCGACGCAATGATCCATTATACTTTGATGGTTGGTTGGATGAACTTTCATCCCTTATCAACACGTATTAGTTTTTCGAATTCCTTATAATAAATTATTCCGTAAACACAACACTAAACACATTGGAGCCGAGCAAATACTATTTTCCATCCATAATAACATTTTCGTTTTTATTTGTGCGACAAATTGCAAACTTTGCATTATGTTTACCCGTACGAGTATATAGATTTTCGATTATTCAACGGTATAACACAAATGTGTGTTACATTTTGGATGATTGAAGTCAGAACTGGGTCAAGTGAAATGCTGATGTTCCCATTTTGAAAGCACGTCTTTTCTCCAAGTTATATACGAGTATCTAGCATCGGAGATCGGATGTACAGAGCTAAGATTAATCCTTATCTAGATACTGGCTTAAGGTTGAATTAAAATGCACTTTCTAGTTCAAGTACTGTCACTCGTGTACACGAAAGCGTCAGTCAAAGGAATTGCTTTTATTTTTCTCAACTGGGCTGAGTTTCACATTTGTCTAACAGAGGTACGAGTCAAATTATAGTACCCCTCCGAAACTACAAGTGAACAAAACTTAATGATAGGATAACGAAAGTAAAAAGAAAGCAACCGTTATCATTGTAATGGTATTCTGTGTGAACGTATAGAACTCTCAGTGCAAAGGAGAAGTCGAATCTGCATTAAAATCAGTCTAAAAATCAGAATTTGACATATATTACAGCTGTAATGAAATACTTCATTTTCTGTGTGTGGCTGGGCTTCTTAGTAAGCAAAACAATAAAAACCCACCTTTAATGCCTTTAAAGCAATTAATGAAAGACTAACCACTCATCACTTGTGGGGAAACCTTAAGAATATAAACCTTATAAGCGTTTACGCACATACTTAGGATTTCCCAGATGAAAAAAAACAGTTCTTTGATTCAGTCGAAAAGGAACTCCATGGAATTCTCGTGCAAGTATTTAGGTGGTACATTGGCACCAATAGTTAAAACAAAAACACTAATGACAATGTACAACGAGTCATAGAGATGGCAGCAAGTAAGAATTTGATCGTTGCGAATACAAGGTTTGCGCGTTAGAATATCCATATCTCCTGATGGAGCGTGATAATAAATCGCTACCATAACCCAAACCGAATGACGGTACAAAAGTACCGAGGTGCCAACGTCGACTTGGACCAATATATAGTTGGTATGGAGCGCCGAGCGCCGAGAAAGACTGCATCTGCAGATCAGATTCGAGGCTAAATATCCTCTCAGTACGCCACCAATTAAGGGATCATTTGTCGGTGAAAGCAATCAGCAGCTCACTGCCGACAACCATCCAAGAACATTGGAAGGTTGTAAAAAGTTTTCACATCTGGAGCGGAAAGTATTGTTGGTAGAAGACAGGCAAGGCACAGCACGTGGCTTACTAAAGATACCTGTAGACGTATTGAAGAGCGTAAGCCACTTAAAGCTCATATTGTAGATACCCCAGCAGCAGCGATGATCGATCTAGAGTCCCTGTATCGAAGCAAAATGAGACAAGTGCAGCGTAGTGTAAAACGTGATAAACGTAATTATATTGTCAACCTGGTCTCAGAAGCAGAGAAGCATCGAGCAAGTGCGATTGCAGAACCGTTTACAGAATTACTCGTTTCAGATGAGGATCAGCTCAAGCGATTTAAGGAGCATTTCTCTATGGTCCGTGTATTCGTGTATTCGCCAACGATATACACCCAAATCAAACGAAACTGCCGGAAGTAACAATTTCTCGAAGTCGCACCTCAACTCCCAGTAAAGATGAGATCTCTACCGCGATCAACGCAGTAAAGAACAACAAGTCGATAGGACGAGATGGTACACCCGCAGAGCTTCTACGTGCCGCTCCAACGACATCAGCAGAGCTTTTATATCCTCATGTAGAGAGAGCTTGGGAGGCGGAAAGTTTCCCCTAAAAAAGTTAGTCTTATGAAGTGCGAAAACTGAAGAGTCATTTGCGTTCTTCATGAAGTTGCAAAGGTAATAGCCAAAGTGGTACTTGAGCGAATTAAGGAACATCTAGATACACTCGATGACGAACAAGCAGGTTTCCGCACTGAATGCTCCTGTGTCTCTTACATCTCAACTCAAACATCTGGACTACGCTGACGACGTTTCTTAACTCTCGCACAGGATTATGGTGCTGCACCAAATGACAACAAACGTGGAAAGGGAGGCAAATGTTGCGGGTTTGAAGATTAATACTGCTACAACCAAAATCATCAACCTCGGCACTAACTCAGTAACTCAAGTTAACATTGCTGGACAACCGTTATAGAGAGTAGAGAGTTTCCAATATATTGGGAGTATTGTCTCGATCGAAGGTGGAACCGAAAAGTACATTGTCAACCGAATCGGCAAAGCCAAATCAGTGTTTGGAATGATGTCCATGATATGGCGAAGCAATGCGATCAGCTTAAACACCAAGCTGCGACTGTTCCGTTCAAATGTTGAATCTGTTCCGTTGTATGGGTGCAGCACTTGCAAGGTGACCGCTACTATCACAAAAATATTACAAACGTTCGTAAATAGGTGCCTACGGAACATTTTTAAGGTTGTTTAGCCTAACCGTATCTCTAGCGAACATCTTTACCAGAGAAAGGGTCAGGAACCCATAGGCATAACCATCCAACGACGGAGGTGGAAGTGGATTGGTGATACACTCCGAAAAGGCGACATTTCCATATCAAGCTACGCAATGCAATGGAATCCGTTATCTCAGGATGGTAGAAGAACGGGTCGTCCGAGAAATACATGGCGCAGAACAGTTGAGGAGGAGTCACGGCAGTTGGGGAAGAGTTGGAGAGAGCTGATGCTCATTGCTAGAAACCGCACGCGATGGCGCGTAGGTGTAGTAGAGGTCCTAAGACCCATAAGAGGATATAAGATATACAGAAAAAAGAGGCAGTGCAAAATCCCTTATAAGAAATACTCTTACAGGGAAACAAATACTTCCCCGTATGCAGGCATAAAAAATATATCATCACAGAAATTTTTTAGAAGTACTTTAAGTTTAGTTTGCTGATTTAAAAAGTTTCTAAAAAGTATTATCACTTAGACGCAATCTGAAATTAATCCAAATAAATGTCGAAATTGCTTTGATAGACAAAAAGAGAAAACTTTTGCAGTTCTGTTTGTAAAGCTACAGTTTCTGCTAGACATCAGCCAGTGTTTGTAATTCCTTGACGTGTCAAGTTCTAAGCCTACCAACATCATATAACATATTGTGTATTCACTAAAATAATTCTACACTTTATTTCATTTTACAGTTGAAAAGCTGTTGTAATTCTAAATCAGTAAAGTTTTCCTTAAACAAAGAGCAGAATATGCGAGGGCAAAAGCGTAACCACACATTAGCAACAAAACAATCAGAAAGTACTAAAATACCACAATCGACGCAGACACTGTATATATACATCAGGATACAGAGAAGGATAATAATTGAAACATCCGTTTCAAGAGATGAAGAAACAGACTTGGATTCTATTTGCCTGGAATGTATAGCCTGGAGTGCGAAAGCAGCCCCAAAAACCCATGGCAATGCACTGTACAGTATTGGATTCTTTGCTTTGGTTTTTTATCTGTTTTATCTAACGCAACGTGCTTGCACTCCCGAGTTCAAATAATCCGTTTGACTTTGTCTAACTACAGAAGAATCAATCGATACGAATGAAAGTGTTTCTGTGAGGCGATCATCCGATCATTCACATGCGCCAAATAAAATCTGGAACGTTGCAGGTTTAATGTATTAGAAAACATCCAGATCTAGCATTCGGCGAGAACACATAACACTTTTCATTTAGGCAGCTGCTGTAGAACGATTCGGGATTTGATGAAATTTCGATATTGCATGCCTGTCCTGTCCGTCTTTCAATTCGACTTGCTGCGTCGTGGTGGTGAAAGTCTTTTCATTCGAATCGAATCAAAGCGAGAGTTTAACAGACTCATGGTCGATGTTTGATTGTCGAATCAGTGGCACAGTTTTGCACTCGATTGATTTTGCGCACCGAATGCAGTGCACGAACTCGTTGCCGCTCCAATAATGTGATATGTGTATCCAAGGAAGAGGCATACGAGAGTATATAGATCATAGAACGTGTACATCACTTTAGTTTAGCTTCCGAATACGAAATTGATATAAAAGTATCTATAGGCAAGAAAGTACGAGTATATCGATTTATGTAGCCAAAAAGAAAACTCTTTACCGATATGACTCACGTAATTCATCGAATATTTGTAACAAAGATTCCAACTGTATAGTCGGATGCACAAAAGAAAAATGTAAACAGGAAGGAGTAAATGATTTGAAGATTACTCAACAGCTTTCTGAAAAATAAAATTGGTTTTAGGTTGCAACTAAGATCAGAGTTGAGGTTGATTTAATTTACTTAATATATTTCAGTGCAACGTTTACTGATGAGTAAATTATTGCACTTCCGTTGCTTTATTGATCCAACATTTATCCTAAAATTAGAAGAAACTTATAACTAAAATTAATTGACGTTGCCTATCATAGCTTACCATCATATGCGAACGTACACTTAAAACTAACAAAACTGACTATCGAGAAAGGAGGATTATGCCACAACAACATCCATAAGAGCCTCAAAAATCTTGACATTGTGCAAAAAAGTAAGTTTGGTGACATGCTACTGTTAAGACAACTTACTCATATTAGTAACAAGTAAATGTATGCAACGAAATTTTTACATCGGCATATGCAAACGTTTTTGTTTTGACATTGTCAAGATAATATCAACTTTTGCCCTTATCACACGCGCCAAACGCGACTGGTCTCACACGCGGTATCTCGAAAATTCACCAAGAGAATGCTCACAACATTTGAACTCTCTTAGTCGTGTCAAAGTTAGTTAAAAAGGACCTCAAAGAAATGAAAACACATAGCTTTGACCCCTGTTTGTTAAGTAACATAAATGTTTTTAAAAACAACCGACGGTTACAGTATACTAATATATATACTCGTAAATATTGAATATAGTAACATGATCGCCGTCCAATATGCTCTTTATCTGTTCTTTAACAGCCCGTTGGACTGATTTGCCATATTGCTAGTAGGGCAATGGATAAAAACATCCGACATGCATCGATGAGTTTAGGTAATCGGCATGCTAACTGGAGCTGCAATCGTTATGATTTTTGGGATTGTTATCTTAGTTTTAGGTTTGTTTTGTATTTTTTTGTCCGTTAACTAGTTCTAAGTTAATTAAAGATCACTTCCAAATTTTAATTTTCAAAAATTTCAAATGATCGGAGATATACATCTGTTTAAAATCATCACCGATCCCGATCACTTCTAAATTTTTACAAAAAGTGTTGTCCATCGGAGATACACATGCGTATAAAATTTGAAGAAAATCGGGTACTTTTTTCATAAAATTTGTATCGGTGCCCCCAACACTGGGGTCCGATAACTTCTAAATTTTTACAGAAAGTGTTTTCCATCGAAGCTACATGTGTGTATAAAATTTGAAGAAAATCGGGTTTTTTTTTTTTTTTTAATTTGTATGGGTGACCCCCAACCCTGGGGCCCGATCACTACCAAATTTTTACAGAAAGTTTTATCCATCGGGTATTCAGATGCGTATAAAATTTGATGAAAATCCGGTACTCCTTTTTAAAAAAAATTGTATTGTCCTGAAACTAAAGGGCACTCGTACTATTGTACAATCTTTCCTAATTCCTCCTACCATCTCCTTCATCTTCATGGTGGTTTATCCACTGTCGACAAGCACAACTTTGTTGAACAAAACCCTAATTAATTTCTCGCGTTTGGTCACGTAATCGTGCATACTGCTCCGGATGCAGAATGGTTTGTTTATTCAGGTGTCCAGAATCGTAGCTGGACCACTCGTTCATTTAAATCTATTTATAACTTAATAGTCTACACGCGCTCTGTATCTTAGCTTTCGGAGTCCATATGCAATACGTATGATTCTTTGTCAACCGAGGTTTCTTTATTGAGAAATTAGAATTGTAAGATCAGATTTAGTTTTGACTTAGTTCAACCAACATCAAATAAAGTTCACTTCCTCTCTGGTGTTAAAGTTTTGTTTCTTTTTATTATAAGTCTCATTCTGGCAAATTGGCCGGAATTAAAACAAATTTTTTTAAAGTAAATTCACTTTAGTTACATTTACTAGCACTTCTAATACCGGTTCTTCTTCCATACCGGACGGTAGACCGGTGCAATCGCTGTCTACCGTTGGTGCCAACGCAACGGAGACTCTATGTACGTTGAAGCGACAGAGATCGGTGGAGGAGGCCATTCCGGTCTCAAAAAGACTCAAGACACATAGTGTAACCTCCCCTAGTCACTGCACCATTACATCTCAGAGGTCTTTCAGCGACGTCCTAAAAGACAGGATCGTTGTCGCGGTAATTGATCGTAGCGACATAGACGGATCCATCTCTCCTGATCGGTGGCAGCAAATCAATGTCAAACTTGCCGGCAGTTTTACGAGCTTTATGAAGGGGTGCACTGGACCTCCTGCTGCCACATACGATGGCAGTTGGCATCAAGGCCGGATAAAGCTAATAGCGTGCGAAGATTCGAGATCTTGTGATCTCTTTAAACTGGCTATTGGTAGTCTTGGGGAGGTTTGGCCTGGTGCCAAGCTCGAGGTTGTTGCAAATGAGGATATTCCTAGCCGACCAAGAGCTTGGACTTGGATTCCCATCGAACGTCCGACTGCTGATGGAATACTTGAAGTCTTACGGCTAAGCAATATCTTCCCTTCGGAGCGTAGGGGCTACTACAGATCCGCGATAATTGTGATCAACCAGGAATCCCTTGCTCCCCTGGCAAGGACCAAAGGCGTGATTCGGTTTGGATGGAACCACATCACACTTCGGGTCTATAAGAAGGATGAGTTGGAAGCAGGTAGACCACCCCCTCATCCCTCGGACTCGGAGTTTCAAGTTCCTGAACCGGGAACATCCGTCACCTTCTCTACGATGGATGACGTTGTTCTCCAAGCTTTGGCTACCCTGTCACAGTCTTCTGTCTCCCTGATGGTTGACGATGTTCCCCAAGCTTCGGCCAATCCGTCGCAGTCTTCCGTCTCCATGGCTGACACTCTGTCGGAGTAGTTTGTGGACTCAGGACTCCTAATTACTATCCACTATATGTGGGACACAAAGGTAAAGGTAAAAACAAAGGTTGATTATATTTTAAGTACTAACCTAGTTGTTTCCAATATAGGTAATGAACCAACTTTCATTACCAATAAAAGACAAGAGGGCCTAGATATCACCCTTGTCTCCAACTAAATTCACCACAAAATTCCAAACTGGAAGGTTTCGGCTGAGCACTCTTTTTTCAGGTCACCGTTACATTCAGTTTAGTCTGGACGATGAACCCCCTTGCCAATCCGTATTCAGAAATTATCGCAAAACCGATTGGCTCAAGTATAGAGATACGTTTAGACGTCATCTTAACGATGGGACTAGTTATCCTCCCACTAACTTTTTTAAACTTGACAATAAGGTCAAGTAACTCACCTTGGCCTTAAATAGAGCGCTGTCCACTTCCTACCTAGGGGTAAGAAGAGACCACACTGGTGGAACTCTGAGCTGGGCCAATTTAGAAAAAGCTGTAGAAAGCTTTTCAAATTCGCCAAGTTCACTGGAACAGAAAAGAATTAAGGAAAGCCAAGCACGCATCCTGGAGACTCTTCTACGGCAATGGAGGATGCTTCTGAAGCATCAAGACTCAGGAAAATCCTCTCAACTAATCCAATAATGCCTAACTGTCTGCAAAAAGCTGATGGCTCGTGGACTACTTCTAGCGAAGAATCGCTAAATCTGCTTCTAGATACCCATTTTCCAAATAGCTCTCATACTACCTACAACACTGATCTAAATAGATCAATTATGTATAATACCATCTCTCGAGATAAGGAAAATTGCTTTGGTCACTACATAGCTTCAAACCATATAAATCTGCAAGACCAGACGGCATAATCTGATCAATCTTGATCTGGTCTATATTCCAGTCATATGGAGAGAAGTGAAAGCGGTCTTCATTCCAAAAGCAAGTAAATGTTCCCACGTCAGTCCAAAAGACCTCAAACTCATTAGCCTTTCGTCATTCCTTTTCAAAACATTAGAAAGACTGATCGATATCCACCTTAGTACTAGTATTGACAAAAGACTTCTGTCCGTCGATCAACACGCGTACTGTAAGGGCAAATCTGTAGAAACAGCTCTGCATACGCTAGTACGTTCCATTGAAAACTCCCTTTATCACAAGATTCACAAGGAATACTCAATGGTGGTTTTCCTGGGGGTGAACGATTCACTGGGTGAACTGATTGATCTTCTACTCACAAGTAGGATCATCAATTCAAGACTTGGTGTGTCGTCTGCCAAAAGATTGTCTTGTCTGCAGAGGCACCCCGCAAGGTGGAGTCCTGTCCCCACTTCTTTGGAACCTGGTCGTGAATGAGCCACTGGTTCGCCTGAGGGCGAAGGTCTGCGGAGTGATCGCCTATGCGGACGACGTTGCCATAGCCGTCTCATGAAAGCACCAACACACCTTGAAAGAACTTCTGCAGAATGCTCTAAATAAGCTAATAAGCTGGGCAGATCACTGTGGTCAAGGGGTAAGCCCCCAAAAAACCGAACCTCCTCTTTACGAGGAAGTACAAAATCTCACTCGTTAACCCTCCGTCCATCAAGGGCCTAGAATGGCCACTGACAAAAGAATTCCGCATTCTTGCTGCTCAATGGGGCTGCAAATGATATGTGGAGATACTGTCGCAGAGTGCCTGAAAAAGACCTAGCAGACAAGAGGCACTTAGATAAAAGAAAATACTGTTGGCTTGACTGGAGTGTGAACGAAATTTAACCCTAACCGCTACCTGTAGGGATTTCGTTTTTAAGTCTATTTAAAGTATTTTAATTAGTTTTAAGTAGTTTACGTTTTTTTTCTTTTTTCTCTTATAAAAAATGGCGGAAGAATTTTCGCCAACAATTTCAATATAATAAATAATTTCAAAAGAAATAAATAAAAAAAATGTTAAATCTAACCAATTAAAATAAAAAATATTGAAAGTAGTGTAAGCTCTCGTAGGTAAATTTACTATAGATATAATTAATATAGTCAGTAGTTATTTTTTTATTACAAGCAATAGTACTTAAGATTTCTAAAAATTAAATAAATAACTAAGCAACAGTATGTCGCGTCATATATTGTTAACTTATAACCTTGCATGGTTGTAAAATTTGACACTAATATAGTTTGGTTTAAGTTGGCGTTCTAGTGTTAGTTAGGCACAAATATTGACACATACAAATAAATTCTCTATTTAATATACATACTCGTATTAAAAGAAGAGATATTGTCTGTGCTGGAATACACTGCTTGGAAAACACACACTTAATGCGTAAGTTAAGTAAGTTTGTTCAACAAATCTTCTTCTTCAATATTCGTACAAAGAAAGAAGAACTACGAGTATTCACGGTGCTTCTGGCACTTCTCACATCAGTACGACTACGTACGACTAGATGCAGCAGTTACATCATATATATTTGCACATGTGAATGTTTTACAACACAAAATATGACTTAAAAGTAGACACACGAGGACATTATCAACCGACCAACGCCTGATGTCAGAAGCACAGATAGGGATATAAATAGTGGACCCTATCGTTTGTTTCCTTTCACAACTGGTGGTGGTGTGATGGCTGAATTAAAGGAGTGCATCTTCGCAAACTTATAGGCCAAGTGAATTTCTCAATGGATTCTGTCTTGTTGAAGCGGAAATACGGGCAAGGCTGCTGCATGCAACACTACAGAGGCCCTACTTTATCTAATCAAAAGGTGAGGTGAGGGTTTTTATCCTTTCACCAGAGTGTGCAAACAAAGCTTATCCTTAAGATAACACAGAAGAGCGTATGCAACGCATTATTTTCTTGTGTCGACCTAGTCAGATTACGCAATAGGTTTTCATACAAGTTCTTGTTTTTCTTTCGGCCTCGTGTAAAAGTAACACACACAGAGTAGTAAATATGCAGATTACATCACAAAGGATAACTAGTGCAGTAGTTCAAGAGAGCAGTAGATAAGAGGCTGAAGAGATTAAATGCGTTTGCCATGTTAGGCAATATCTGATATGAGTAACTCTTTCCTTCAGCATCTTCCCATAACATAGCCTCGTATACGATGCGTACAATTATATCGTTTATGTGGTCGGGTGTGCTTGGTGTTTGGTGTATGCAACTTCATAGGGCATAAATAACTACACAAGTGCGTACGAAAAGTGAAATGCCCTTCCATCCTGTGTTTTGGGATTTCCACATCCAATTGACTTGAAAAGATATAAATAAGAAAGTAAAGGCTTAGTTCCAGAAAGGAGAATATTATTTGATTTCTTTATTCAAACCATAGTGAACATAATTACATTCATGATTTTTTCATGTGCGAGGACAACTTAAAAGACGGACATTGATACAGCGTTGATGTATAAAAGTTTTCCATCCGTTTCACTTAAACTGAAACTTAAAGAAAAGAGGAGGTCAGCAGGCTTCGTGTTAAGTACCTAAGTTTCATAACCATATGTACTTAAGTACTGGTAAGACCACTGGCATTATACAAGCCTATAAGTAAAATTCCTGATCTCTCTTAAGACTCTTAACTGTACAGTATGCGTTGTTGGCTTTAAGCAACCGTGCGCGTATTTCTGGTTCTATGCTGTTATCGGCTGCTACAACATATTATATTCCAAATTCACGCAACAATATCTTAATAGAGAGTCCAATTTTAAATCATCTGCTTGCAGGCCACACCATGTACTTAACTTTGCTCTCATTTATGTGCAGCCCAAGATTTCGTACTGTCCGCTTGATCTGGATTAAAGCTTTTGGTTCTACGAATGATGTAAATATCAGCAGCGTTACTCAGTGACTGGATGGACTTAGGGTGGAGTTTTTTTTTCGCCGTTTCATTAGTCTTTCGGATCACTTTCTCTAACTCCAAGTTGAAAAGAACGCACGCCAGTTAATCCCCTTGTCGGCGCCTGTTAATGATGTTGAATGCAAACTTGGCTTATAACTTTCGTCATGGTCAACCAACTCAAAGCCGTGTCTATTGTTTGGAAGCATTGCTATCTGGACTTTAAAGTCTATAAAAATTTGGTGTAGTGAGTTTTTGAACTCTAGACATTTTTCTATCGCCTGCCTAAGGGCGAAAATCTGATCAGTTGTTGAGTAACCTCTGATAAAGTCACACTGGTATGGGGTAAAAAGAAATGTTTTTTCATTGTTTCATTTCTTCCTCCAATACTTGAACTAAGTCATAAAATGTTCGGTCAAATGCGGTCCCACAGATTACATCAGATCCGTTCGGTTTTCATCTGATCCCGATGCCTAATTATTTTATAGTCGAGTTATCGATCTGCTAGGCTCTTCCTATATTTAAGAGAAGTCCTGACACATGACCGCAGCTGTTTCTGGTCTCTTCTTTACGAAGAGCAGCCGTTTTGACTCAAATCTGATTCGCGGAGGCAGTCTTCCGTGTTGATGCAATCCGCGCTTAGAGCATCATACCCATATGATAGTGGCCCGAGGTGGCGTTGGCAGTTCGGTCCATTCGTACGGTATTCAGCTTTGTGAAACATGTGATCCATCTGATTGCGAGTGGCTCCATCAGGAGATACTCAGGTGGCTAAATGGAAACTCTTACGCGAGTAATGATAACGAATTGCTTTAGATATCAAAAAAAAATAATTTTTTTCACTCTTTTGAGTGTCTCTAAACAACTGATTTCAATATAAACTTTTCCTTAACTTAATACCTAACTTTGGAAAGGATATTTGTGCTAACGGAAATTTAGAAGACGCTGATTAAAAAATTTTCGTATCACCTTTGCAATTACAAAGAATTTCGTATTATGGGTTATGTGCATTCTGCACTTTTACATTTTATGTGAACTGTTGCACCGGATGGGTATGATGAAATTGGGTGGACTGACTTGTGTTATATTGTTGTTTTTGGTGCTGACGGTGTTGATGGGTTCGTAACTCGCGTAAACCTTGCAATCGCAACGACCAAATTATTATTTGCTGCCATCTCTATGACTTGGTATCCAATGTCATTAGTGTTCGTATGTAAACCATGTGCTATTCAAATGCTGGAATGTTTTCAATGAACCCAAATAAAACCGGGCTAAATGAATAAAGCGAACACAATTGAGGCTCTCTTTCCACATGGTCACTTTAACTCTGAAAACTAAGACTTTCCAGACATAAAAATCTGATTTTGAATTTTTAATTTAACTTTTATGTTGCATCATCCCACTTTAACGTTTTCCACTTCGACCCATGTGTTAGAAGCAATTACGGGCCAACTCGTTCACCCTTGTCTCGTCCTCTACTTTTATATACAAACAATGTTTTTCTCCGTTTCGGAAACGGAAATATCTTTGGTTACGGCATTTTCACCACACATCATAGAGTAGAGTTTCTATGCGATTTGGCCAAGTTCTCCGAAATTATTTCTTCAACTTTTGTGTAAATTTAACTTCAGACATTTTAATGACAAAAGGATAACTCTGTGGTCAAAAGTCGTGGCGACAATGGAATGTGTATGGCTGGACTGATGGTCACATCACATTGAGCAATGAACTTCATCTGAAGAACTGACTAAAAAGTGTTACAGAGAGGACGTGCGACGACAAATTCGCACAGTATCTACTGATAGAACATCCAAACGAAAATGAAGTGCATAAATGACCGGACCGTACCGGACGACTTATGAAAGAGACATGAGTTGCAGGAAATTATGGGCAAATATTTGCTAGGACTTTTGTTTAATTTGCAGATTAAGCACCTTCGACTAATATGCGACTACAGACGAGTGTTATGTGTTATTAGGGGATGGGGACGAACTAGATACCATAGACAATTGGGGTTCATATTTTAGACAAAATGTGTGATGTATATGCACTCGTACGTGATTGTTTTTCAACGCCTTATCGCCAGGTTAGTGGTTTATGCTTGGGTTCATCTAACATCACAAACATACAAACGCACATACAAATATGTGAATGTGTGTGAGCTAACAAACAGGAAAATCGTTAATTGTCGACAGCACATACTACTACAAGAGAATGCAAATCTGCATATTTATTAGCGAGGAAGAATCATTTAAATAAATTTGTCGTCCGTCAAACAATGAGGATGACACACCAACGGATTGTAGGAAATGTGATGATAAATGTTTGAAGGAAGTTAGTTAGTTTGTTGGTTGGTTGGTTAGTTATAAAGTGACTGCCAAAATGAGTTGGAACTGGGTTTGTTTGCCTGAATAAAATTGGCACACGACACACGATCAAAGATGTGTTTAAGAGTGTGCTGAATGATGGAAGCAATGCATATTTCATCTTCCGTCTGTCTATGCAAACTTTACTAAAATCGTGCAAAACAAAACAAATTTATAATTCAATTTTGTCTTATTATTGTTGTTCAAGTTATTGCTTTGGGGATTGTCAGCTACTGTGTTTTTTTATTTGTTTGTTAGTTTTGTTTCTTCATTTAAGTTTTCAATCGTGTGTTAGCTGGGGCATTTCTAATTCAAAGCTGCACGATGTGTTTTGTTCAATATTCATGAGATGGTATTTGAAGGTCCTTTGTTACCAGGCGTTCGTTAGACTAATTTTAATGTTAGCGTGTCCAATGTGGTGGAGCATTAATTCCTCATATATGGAAAAATTCGCGACTTCGAATGGAAATGCTTAACAGTGTGTCTGAGCGAAACATTCCGACTACAGGCATTATGTATCGAATTAGAAACTTTGTTTAGAGTGTCAAGAATCGATAATATCATTTTAGAACAGACTAGGAAACATTTCGCTCGGTCAGCCTCTGGGCTATTTATCGGGCTCGTACAAAGTTACCTTCGCGTTCTCGTGGCTGGTTGGCGGAACAAATCTTGCGATCAATTTTCAACCCACTTAATAAAGCTCGATTTTATAAAAACTTTGCACACATGTGTATCTCCACTTTCTGTTAAAATTTGGGGCCCCTCATGCCTCGGGGTCGGGAGGCTCCCATACAAATATTTTAGAAAATTTACCCGATTTTCTATATTAACTTCGCGTGCCCGTGGCTGGCTGGCTGGCTGGCTGGTGGGCAGAATATTGTGATCAATTTTTAACACACTTCCTGTCCGATTGTATTCAAACTTTGCACACATATGTATTTCCCATGACAATACTTTCTATTAAAATTTGGGACACCTGGGGCCTCGGGGTCGGGCGGCTCCCATACAAATTTTTTACAAAATTTACCCCAATTTCTTCAAATTTGATATGCATGTGTATCTCCGATGGACAACACTTTTTGTACGGATTTGGAATTGAAATGGCCCAGGGGTCGGGGGGCTCTCTAACAAACATTTTAAAAAATTTACCCGATTTTATTCAAACTGCACATTGTGTATTCCCGATTAGAGAATTTACACGAAAAATTTTCATTTTTATGGGTTGTTTTATTATGGGCTAATTTTTTTGATAACTAGTTGTAAGTAGATTTATGTATTCTTAAGAAAATTTAAAAATATACTGAATGAAAGGTTTATATATCCACTTTTCCTTATTTTCTTACTAACCCTAGTATGAGAATGTTTAAATGTGGAATAAATAATCGATCCCCAACGTGTAACACTGTGCTACTCTACTCCGGCAGTCCCCGTGAATCTGGAGTGGATCTGCTGCTAGCGCCAACAGCATGCAGAGGCCTAATTTCCTGGCACCCACATGGTGATAGGATCTTATCGGCCTGATTTCGGACTAGAGTACGGCGCGTCACGATCATACAGTACTACGCCCCAACGAGTCCTTCGACTTAAGATGAAAAGGACAACTTCTAAAGGGTGTTTTTTTAGGAGGTTTGTTTTTCCGATAGATGTCGTTTTATTTTATGACAGTTGTTTTGACAGCTCAAAGTGGCATTTCTACTCAGTATTGTTTGGCAAATCATTATGAATAGGTTAACTCCATAACAACGTTTTCAAATCGTGGAAATTTATTTTCAAAATCAGTGTTCAATTAAAAATGTTTATAGAGCACTTCGTGAATTTTATGGTGCACATAATCGTCCGTCAGAGACCACCATAAAGAACGTAATTACCAAATTTCGGTCTACATTCACTCTTTTGGATGCCAAGCCACCGACAAGAATGAGAAGAGTTCGTACAGAAGAAAATATTGCTGTCGTTGAGGCCAGTGTCGAAGAAAACGACAATTTATCGATTCGTCGTCGTGCTCAGCAAATTGGACTTTGTCCATCGACTTTATGGAAAATTTTACGTAAAGATTTGGGTTTGGTGCCATACAAAATTCAATTGGTGCAAGAATTAAAGCCACACGACCATCGTTTGCGCCGTGAATTCAGTGATTGGTCGTTAAATCAATTGAACGAAGATCCATTTTTTTACCGTAAAATTCTCTTCAGTGATGAGGCGCATTTTTTGTTAAATGGATACGTCAACAAACAAAATTGTCGCATTTGGAGCAAAGATAATCCACACGCCGTTCAAGAATTACCAATGCATCCTGATAAATGTACTGTTTGGTGCGGTCTATGGGCTGGTGGGATCATCGGTCCATATTTCTTTAAAAATGAGGAAGGACGACGCGTTACCGTGAATGGAAATCGATACAGAACCATGTTAAATGAGTTTTTGTTGTCAAATCTTGAAGATATGGATATGGATGAAATGTGGTTTCAACAAGATGGTGCCACTTGCCATACAGCACGTGAAACAATCGACTTATTGAAAGAAACTTTCAACGACAACATTATTTCGAGAAATGGTCCGGTGAATTGGCCTCCGCGTTCGTGCGATTTGACGCCACTCGATTACTTTTTGTGGGGATACGTGAAGTCATTGGTTTATGTGGATAAACCTCAATCGATTGACGCTTTGGAAACCAATATTCAACGTGTCATTGCTGACATACGCCCTCAAATGCTTGAAAAAGTGCTGGAAAATTGGACCTCCAGAATGACATTTGTGAAAAATAGTCGTGGTAGCCATATGCCAGAAATTGTGTTTAAATGTTAAATGCCAAAAAATTATCTACCAAATAAAAAAAAATTTTGGTCATTTCATAATTTTATATGTGTTTTATTCAAAAAAAAAATCGGCAACCTCTTAAAAAAACACCCGTTACAATCAGCTAAGCGCTGTATTGAAAGCAACGCCGAACGGAGATATCGTCATAGTGATGGGGGACTTGAATGGCAGGCAACGACAATGAAGGACTCAAACATGTGATTGGGAAGCACGGCCTCGGCGAACGAAATGACATTGGTGAAAGATTTGTTGATTTCTGGAACACCAACCACCTTGTCATAGGAGGCGCCATGTTTTATCATAAGACCTGCCAGAAAGTCAGCTGGGTGTCAACTGACAGGCAATCATCATCCAACCAAATCGACCATGTGGCGATCAGTCGACGTTTTATGAGCTGTCTTTTAGACGTCCGAAAAGACGAGGAGCCGACATGGATATGGTACGGGATCATCAACTTATGGTAGCTACTGTCCAGTTACGTGCTGCACCAACAATTAAGGAATCATTTATCGCAAGGAGTAAAAAAACAATCAGCAGCTCACTGCCGAAAACCATCCAAGCACATTGGAAGGTTGTGAAAAATGTTTTCACATCTGGAGCGGAAAGTATTGTTGGCAGAAGCCAGGCTTGGCACAGCATGTGGCTTACCGGAGATACCTGGAGGCGGATTGAAGAACGTAAACTACTTAAAGCTCGTATTGTAGACACCCCATCAGCAGCGAGGATCGAGCTAGAGTCCCTGTATCGGAGCAAAATGAAAGAAGTGCAGTGTAGTGTAAGACGTGACAAACGTAATTATATTAACAACCTGGCATCAGAAACAGAGGAAGCAGGTGCGATAGCAGAACCGTTTATAGAATCACCAAAGAGCTGACAGGTGGTCACCGCTCTAGCTCGGTGAAAGGCCTAGATGGTGCCGTACTCGTTTCAGATGAGGATCAGCTCAAGAGATGGAAGGAGCATTTCTCTACGGTCCTTAACCGTGTATTCGCCAACGATATGCACCCAAATAAAACGGAGCTGCCGGAAGTAACAATTTCCCGAATTCACACCTCAACTCCCAGTAATGATGAGATCGCTACCACGATCACCGCACTAAAGAAGGACAAATCGGTAGGACTAGATGGTATGCCCAAAGAGCTTCTGCGTGCCGCTCCAACGATAACAGCAGAGCTTTTATATCTTCTTGTAGAGAGAGCTTGGGAGGCAGAAATTTTCCCCGATGCGTGGAAGAAGGGAATGATTGTCAAGCTCCCTAAATAAGGTAGTCTTATAGAATGTGAAAACTGGAGAGGCATTTGCGTTCTTCCTGCAGTTGCAAAGGTAATAGCCAAAATAGTACTTTGGCGAATTAAGGAACATCTGAAAGATACACTCGATGCCGAACAAGCAGGTTTCCGCACTGGATCCCCCTGTGTAGACCACATAAACACCCTGCGGATCATTATTGAACAGCGCGTTGAATTCCGGTCACCACTGCACCTGCTGTTCATCGATTTTGAAAAATCGTTTGACAGTGTCAACAGACAGTTTATCTGGCTCGACTTGCGCAGGAGAGGTATACCCGATAAACTAATAGCTATTATTAAAGCAACCTATCATGGCTCTAAATATCATATCCTGCCTAGAGGAAAGCTGTCAGTGGAATTCGAGATCGTAAGTGGGATACGACAAGGTTGCATTCTATCGCCGATACTTTTTTTGTTGGTGATTAGCGATGTGCTTCGCGCAGCGATACGGAAGAATTTGTTGGACTTTTACATATCAACTCAAACATCTGGACTACGCTGACGATGTTTGTTTACTCTCACACAGGATTATGGAGCTGCACCAAATGACAACAAATGTGGAAATAGGTGCCTGCGGAACATCTTAAGGGTTTTCTGGCCTAACCGTATCTCTAACGAACATCTTTACCAGAAAACGGGTCAGGAACCAATAGGCACAACCATCCAACGACGGAAGTGGCAGTAGATTGGTCATACACCGTGACGCAGAACAAATGAGGAGGAGTCACGGCAATTGTGGAAGAATTAGAGAGAACTGAAGCTTATTGCCAGGAACCGCACGCGATGGCGCGTAAGCGTAGTAAAGGCCCTAGGACTCACAAGGGGATATAGGACATAAGTAGGTAAGTAAAGGTCATTGTTGATAATTCCGATCATTTTACGAAGCTTGTATTAGTTTCAAGAATCAATTAGTTCTGTTGAGTGGTGATTGATTGATTGATAGTTCGACATCATGCGCCGCCGACCAAGGCAAGTCCCATTCTCATTTAGCCCCAAACCAAGGTAATTCAAATCACATTGGTTACCGAAATCGTTTACACGTACAAGTAATTTTTTTATACAAAACACATACATATTGAGATACGAGGGTGGGTTAATAAGACCCTGAAAATTAACACAAATTGTGTCGTCACCTTAAATTTATAATTTTTTTTGTCAATAATCATCTTTCAAAAGAACGCACCCAAATTTTCAGAGAGATCTGTCAAATAGTTTAGTTATGGCAGCCATTTTATATAGACGCCTACGAGCATTTTCGTTAAAATGGAAAAAAGTGAATTTCGAGTGCTCGTTAACCACTATTTTGTGCGAGAAAAAACTATCACGCAAACCAAACAAAAGCTTGACAAATATTATGGGGACTCTTCACCATCGATTGGAACCATTCACCACTGGTTTACTCAATGCGGTCGTTCAAACACAAGTGATGCCGAACATGGTCGACAAAATCCGTGGTTGATAATGGACGGTCGGCGAGTGAATGTGCGCGAGCTTGAACAAGCCACAGGCTTATCATATGGCTCAGTGATTTCGATTTTACATAGATATTTGGACATGAAAAAGCTTTCCGAGAGATGGGTGTCGCGTTTGCTCACAATCGACAACAAACGCATTGGTTTCACAACTTCAAAGGTGTGTTTGGCGATGTTCCAGAAAAATTGAGCCGTTTCGTAACCATGGATGAAACCTGGATTCACCACAACGCACTAGAAGCCAAGTAACAGTCAAAACAATGGACTTCTCCTGGTGAATCGAAGCCGAAGAAGGCCAAGGTGGGCTTATTTTGAGGGGCTCGAAAAATCGTATTATTTAGAGGGCATCAAAAAATTGGAGAAACGTTGGATGAAGTGTATCGAGCTAAAAGGAGACTATGTTGAAAAATAAAATGTTTTTATGCCGAAAAGAGTGTTCATTATTTCATTTTTCAGAGACTTATTGACCCACCCTCGTACAATAAATTATTTACATGTAAAATTTTCTACCCTCTTATGCGATGTATGCCATAGGTACCACAAAATGACACATTTAAAACTACGATAATAAAACCTTAAGTATAAACTACGATATCAAAAAACACTGTTCCTAAGAAAAGGGATTTGTTTTTCCAAAAACAAACCCCGTTAAATCATCTTGAGCATAAGTCCACACGATGGACATATGCAGAGATTGTTTCTTCTCATTTGTAAAATTAACGCAATTAATTTCAAATTTTGCACAAAACATCTGATCCATATCCCTGTCAAATATGAGTTTTGTTAATTTCAAAAGAATCGAGCTATAAAACTCATATCGCAACCCTTAATATGCCCCGCATGGCAACATTTTCATTTCAATTTCACTTTTCAAAATAAGGAAGGACCCTTCTGTGGTGGTTGTGCGAAGGTATCGACCGAACAACGGGCACGTTGTCTAAAAATGAGAATTTTAATTAAATTCATACCAAAAATTAAATTTTCATTATTTCTGAACGCATGGTGAAGAAGGGAAATGTGTCCTTAGCTACGTATGTTCATAATAATAAAATTCAATTTCCATTCCCAGATTGGGGACAGGACGAAGACGACAACGTCGACGACACGGTTACATATTAATTGAGAACCAAAGAATTCACCACCATTTCAGTTCGAGGCTTGACAAGAGACAAACAAAGAAACAAACAAACAACCACACAAGAAACACTTAAGCGCTGCATGGAATGTGTGTGACTGTGGAATCGAGCCCAACAAGTGTAAATTTCTAAATTCGACCCCAAAACGGTGACTGAAAATAATGAATGGAGATGGAGTTGCTTCCGTCGTATGACTGAATAAAAAAAACTGCTGATTGCATCCATGCAGAAACCTTCATTGAGGGTAGATTTCTGCTCTTCTCACATAAAAAATCAAATTACTTCTAAAGATGATTTTGATGATCTATCTATACGGTGTAAATGCAAAACGAGCATTGAATCGGGAGCATCCAATATCCTTTTGATGGCCTGATGGCACTTACTGCGAGTGTAAGCATATGAATGTGACATTATGCTGGACCCCGTCTGCTTGTTTACTATGTTTTCCCCTTCCTTTTCATTGTGAGTCAGTTTCATATTTAGATAGATAGATACTCCGAGATTCAACGCAAAACTCAAAGATCCGGAATACATGTGCATTCATCCTATTTATTTTCATGAATGCTTGATCGAAGTTCGACTAAGGAAGTCGAATGTTTTTAAATGGACGACTGTTGCAGAAGAAATAAATGCAAATATCTAGCTGGGACGAAACAAAAGAACAAGAATTTAATTCAAGTGAGTCATGATGGTGCTGTCTAAAGCACTGCAAGGTACCTACTCATATACATACATCATGCATTGAAGTGCGCACAGTGCTTAGAGTGTTCAAATCTGTTATGTTATGTTCATAACGGCGGAGGGCTTCAGTCGTTGAGTGATTAAAAGCTGGAATAATGCTCTTAGAGTGGCGAAAAACACATACATACGAGTATTTATGAATCACAAGTGCATTGACTCACACACACACACACACACACAACTCTTAAAAATGATTATCAATTTTTTTGTTTTTGCTTTCGTTAAATATTAATTGAAAAGAAATATCATGCATGAAATTTCGCATGAATTCGCATCAATGAAGGATGTGGAAAGGCATCAAGAATGGTGCTGTGCATTCCATACTATTCCACAAGGAACATATGAGCAATATGTGTTCTATACGAGTATGTAATAATTTTATGAATTCTTTCTATTGCAAAAGAAAAGCTTTTTTAAAATTTCACTTACCAAAACTGCATTCAAAAGGTGTATTCCCCCGTTTGAGAAAATGTTTATTGCTCTATTGAGGCATCTTTAAGGATTTTCCCTGCGGGCGCCGTGGCTCAGTGGATAAGAAGAGCATGGACTTCTGAGCAGGAGGTTCGTGGTTTGAATCCCAGTAACAACAAAAGTATTTTTCACGGTGTCCCACCTCACGCGAAAGTCTGACAAACGTCCGAGAGTAATAAATTGTTACGGAAAGCTTCTCAATTCGCCGTTCGGATCCGGCATTAAATTGTAGGTCCCCTCCATTTGTGTGCAAAAATATACATGCTCAACACAAATGGTTGCGAGAAGCCAGGCTTTGGACCGCAATGGTCTGTCGCGCCGAATATTATTATTATTATTATCGGAAAAGTTTTGCGTTAAGAATATTTCTTGAATCAAAAAACAAACACGTTGCAAAAGTTCCAGCTCAATGGAATGGATAGTTTTTCAGTTATACGAAATTGATTTTTATTTACGATAACCTTCTTACCCTCCTACCTAAGCGTCGAACTTGTCGAGTTGTAGAGGGGCTAAGTAAGGTCAAAGATTCTTGAGAGTTCTTCTTCAGATGAGTCTTGAAACCAAAGGTCGCTCATCCCCTTCTCTTCTCCTCCTACATTCACCCTCTACCTATCCCAATCACCATCCTCACCCCCTGGACTGAATTAAGGTTTATACGTTCCGTGCCGAGAGCCTGGCTGGGAGCTCAGTTCAAAAATAGCCCAGTCGCTCACGGAGTATCTGGATACCTGGCGCCCTCCAGATTCTGTATATTGCGGATATCTGTACAGATTAACCGCCCTTTTTCGCAACTCGTGGGAATCCAAATGGCAGGCATAAAACATTTTTTCTTCTGCTAGTTTTGAGAAAACTAGCATAACATTTTCGAAGACCGGTACTTCTTCTTTACCGGACGGTAGTACGATGCTATTGCTGTCAAACGGCAATGCTCATGCAACGAATGGTAGTGGTTTATCTTCTGCCGACAAGCGCAGGCCGGCTTTGACAAATAGGCTTTCTACTAGCAGCGGTAGGAATGTGGCACCTCTTGGCCCTTCCAGTCCAGGCCTTCCGTTG
The DNA here is from genome assembly GCA_947095585.1 of Nephrocerus scutellatus. Lineage (NCBI taxonomy): Eukaryota > Metazoa > Arthropoda > Insecta > Diptera > Pipunculidae > Nephrocerus > Nephrocerus scutellatus. The sequence continues at coordinate 24,698,821 of OX352762.1, read as the reverse complement.
CGTGTAATCTTGTAGACGCATCTGGTGGATGTTCGCGACAACGCACTCCATCTAGATCGTTGTACAAGGATCAGCGAAATGCGGTTCGGACACTGAAGGCCCTCGGAGCAATTCCAGAGCCCAACAAAACAACGAAGCAGATCGCCAAGCTAAAATGGGCCCAAGCCCTTAAAAGTAAGCACGAGAAACGGACCAGCAATGACGCTACGTCTAAGCGATAAAGATCAGTAGGAAAACCGCTTCAGCTTTAAAAAGACTTAAAGTGCATAAGACCAGCACACTTAGTCACTCCACCGTTACATCTCAGATGTAATCTGAGTCACAGTGATAGATCGCAGCGTCACTGACGGAACTATCTCTCCGGAACGGTATTCCAAGCCGACCGAGAGCTCGCACTTTGATCCCTACTGAACCCTCCTCTGCGGATGAAATACTCCTGGTCCTGAAAATCAACAATACCTCACTTCCGACTCACGACTCGAAAGTCGCCAAGTTGGGGGAGCAAAGAGGTTCCTACAGATCCACGGTTGTTCTGATCAATCAGGAAACCCTCGTTACTCTGGCTGAGACCAAAGGCATGATAAGATTTGGATGGGAACACATCACCCTTCGAGTCTACAAGAGCTGGACGCAGGTAAACTGCCTCTCCATCCCTCAGACTCGGAGCTCCTAACTCCCGACCCTGGAGTATCTGTCACGGTTTCCTTGATGGAAGGGTTTCCTTGATGGAAGACACTCCAAAACTTCGTCAAATGTCTTCTATCTCACTGACCGATCCTCTATCGGATATTGAGACGGGGAACTCACCCTTCGGAGTTTTCCACAACGAGGGCGTACTTCTCAGCTCGTATTCAGAAAGGGAGGATATGGATAATACTGTGGTGGAGATTTCTCTTTCTGATTGTAACAGAAATGCTGCAGTTAGTCCAGATGAACCTGGCCTCGGCCTCCCTCTTACTCAGTCTGCTTAAAGGCGGAGAGGACATCGTCCTGATCCAAGAACTATGGATTGTTAACAACCTGGTTGCAGACTCAGGACGCCTAGTTATTACTCCCTCACTTCAGCGATCGAGATGTCACTGCCGCACAATTGAAGACTCACCAAAGAACCTATTGGCTGGCATCTCGCCCAGACAACAGGATCTATCCCTGGTGATAATTACAATAATAATATTCGGAGCGACAGACATTATGTTCCAAGGCCGTTATGTTGGGTGCCGGGGCAAAGAGATATTCCCGGTAACTGTTTGGCTGACAAACCGTCCAAACTACCCATCTTACCTGAATATGATTGTCTAGGCATACCAATCGCTAAACGGAAGCTCATGTTAAAGCGGGATAATAATAAAAAAAAACTAACCGTAGGTGGGCAAACGGCACAACTTGCATAGCTGGATCCAAAACGCTCCAAGTGTTTGATATCTCAAAATGATCGCACATCGGTGCTATTGTAGGAGTCATCAATGGACACTGTCTCATAGGCAAGCATGCAGCAAGACTTGGAGTCTTCTCGAATGACTTCTGCAGAAGCTGCATGGATGAGGAGGAGGAGGAGACCATTATCCATCTTCTATGTACATGTCCAGCCCTCTCCCAAAAACGTAAACTCCCTATGGGAGCTTTCTTCTACATAGATGATCTGATCTAGATAATGATCTTACCAACATTGACATGAGAAGTCTCCTACACTTCATCCGAAGAGCTCAATGGACCATTGATAGTCTAAGTGTGTCGGTTTCACTTACAGCCACCTTAGCCTAACCTAACCCAACCCTCTAACAACACGGTATCCTACAACACGGTTTCGCACTAACAAGATTAGAAAATTTCGGAAATCTTTATATAACACGATGAAAACTTGTTCTCCGTGTTATGCTTAACTTTAGAATGACCTAGCTTAACACTGGTAGATGTTATGTCTCGTACTGATGTCTGCGTGAAGTCGGCATGAAGTCTACGCTGTTCGTTCTGTGAAAACCTTCATATAAGATGATGAAAACCTGGTCCTGTTTCATTTTATAATTATGATAGTTAATTCATGATTTGGTGGACATTAAATCGATTCTTAGCACAATAGCGCTGAGGAGCACTATGAAGTTAATAATTTTACATAAAGAAAATTGCAGGAAGGCCTATGGCTAGCCAAAAAGCTAAAACCATATTTCTTGAATACAGACTCTTTCGCTGAAAGAAGCCGAAAATTCAAAGAAGAACTGCAAAGTTGCTATCAGAATATATTTACAGGGATAATTACCCCAAACTGCCACTAAAAAGTCTCATTTCATTTTTGAATACACCTTGTACAATATTTAACGCGGGCTAACTGAGGATTTGAAGGCTTCATCGATTATTCCGGCTAAAAACATACGTCACCTTGCTCAGAAGACGTTATGAAAGCCATGAAATGGCTCAAGAACAATATGGAGTCATAATCGGTCAAAGGAATCGAGGGCTGAATACAGAAGAAGAGTTATCCTATGTGCCTTACACGAAGAGCGAGGTCTTATACTCGTAGAATAATAAACCAAGACTTTGAGGCATCCTATAATAGCAACGCGAGAGCAGAATCCATAAGATTTGATTAGTGGGCGCCGTGGCTCAGTGGTTAGTTCATATGGACTTCTGACCAGTAGGTTCGAGGTTCTAATCCTAGAAAACACCAAAGAGTATTTTTTACGGTCCCACCTCTCGCCAATGCCTGGCAAACATCTGAGAGTAATGACTTGTCACGGAAAGCTTTCCAATTCGCCGTTCGGATACGGCATCAAATTGTATAGGTCCCTTCCATTTGTGTGCAAAAATATAAATGCTCAACACAAATGGTCTCGAGAAGCTAAGCTTTGGACCGCAACGGTCTGTCACGTTTATCAGAACTGAAAAAAAAATTGAACTCTTGTCACTCTTGTACATTAAAGACAAAAACTACGAGCGATGGTCTGCAGTAGACTTCCAGAAACTCCATAATGATAAGATCTACAGCATTACCGCGCTGTTTATGAATGTTGATGATGTATGATGAAACTGTGGTGGAAGACATCTTCTGGATGTCGAAACCGATAATAATAATTTTGAGAAGAGGCTGAACATCCCGCTCAGATAAGCTCAGAAGAACTTTACCAGATGGTATTTTACAATGTGGTTTATGGGACACGACTGCAGGGAAGATATTATTGTGAACAAATTACAGGGTAAATATATATATCACTTAATCGGTAGACGTGAATTTTCCTTTTAAAAATCACAATTGTATAAAAAGTCCCTTCCAGGTCCCAGTTGATGTCGTCATCACGTGCGTTCGAAAATTAATACCGCATTCATATGTTAAACTTGTTATCCCCTTATCTCGTTTTTGAGAAAAGTATTCACATTTGAAAAGAATCTCAACAATAGAATTATTAATTTTAAATAACAAAGAGCTTCACTTTGAATGGTGTAAAAAATTCCGAGATTTCGTGGAATTGAAAAATTTTGTTCTCTTGCCCATACTGATGTGTAGAGCAAATATAAATCCCTAGAGGAAAGCATAGCACAAAGCCACCACAAACGAAGAGAACATTGGGAAAGTCAGATCAAACGAAGGTATTACTTCTGAAGGTTTGAAAAAGTGCAAATTCGGAAAGAATAAAAAAAATAATTTACTACGGACAATAAATGAAAATGATAAAAAAAAAATTCATACAAGTTGTAAAAATGTTGGGGTGCAAAGGTGCAGATCCAATGGAATACCTACCGGCAAGTGCGAAATACTCGTAGAAGCCAGTATGAGTGTCAGGCACACTTTTTAAAGCTTTTGCGCAGTCCTACGCTTTATTACGTGTTCCTTCCAATTGAAATATGTTTATGATTTATGTCTCGGGGGATTTTCAGTTCCAACTAACAGGGTAAATGGAATCACCCTTTACAATTTGTTATTCTTTGTTATTGGGTAGCTTAGCAACTAGTACTAAAGATTTTTTTTTTATTTATGACCAGTCTTGGTACATTCTTTGGGGGCTGAACCAATATTAGCTCGCGACAGGTGGTCGAATGGTTTACATACTGTAGATCCGAGACTATTTTGTATGCCGAAGGACAGAAGCTGGAATCTTGACGTCTTGCCATAAAAGAACTCCATGGCTTACATTTTTCAAGATGTTAACTAAGCCCCGTATATACACACCTTCAATTTAAGAGTAGGCATGAAAACAATGTCATTTTTGTCCGAAGACTTCGGGTTTTGCAATCAATCTTCGGGCTTCGGGATTCAAAAAAAATTCTTCGGGCTCACTTCCTCACATACGCGGCCAACAATTATCCGTAAGACTTTCCTCTCGAACGCGGTTAAGAGGTCAGAATGCTTTTTGCTAAGCACCCAAGTCTCGGATCCATATGTAAGTACTGGTATGAACATTGTCTTATATACCAGCAGCTTGGATGTTATGGTTAAGTTCCTGGATTTGAAGAGTCTTGACAGACTATAGTAGGCTTTGTTGGCTTTAAGCATCCGTGCGCGTATTTCTGGTTCCATGCTGTAATCGGCTGCTACAGTTGACCCGAGATAGTTAAAAGATTCCACCACTTCAAATTCGCGCTCCACTATTCTAATTGCGGGACAAATGTTGGATCTTCTACTCGCAGACGTCGCCAACATGTACTTTGTTTTGGTTTCATTTATGTGCAGCCCCAGATTTCGTGCCGCCTGCTCGATCTGGATGAAAGCTTCTTGTACAGCTCTTGGGTTTGTACCAAGGATATCAATATTGTCTGCGTAAGCCAGTATCTGAATACACATAGTCGTGTCAGTTTATTTGGGATGCCGAATTCTCTCATAGCTTTATAAAGTTCTAGTCTGGCTTTGCTATCATATACTGCTTTAAAGTCCATAAAAAGATGGTGTAGTGAGTTTTGAAACTCTAGACATTTTTCCATCACCTGCCCAAGGGTGTAAATTTGATCAGTTGTTGATTTGCCTGGGATGAAGCCACACTGGTTTTGGACCAATGATAACTTTAGCGTATGGGGCTAACCTCTTCTCCTCTTGAAGGATAGAGGAGGAAATCTTATACGCGGTACTCAACAACTTTATACCACGATAATTGCTGCAGCTTGTTATATCTCCTTTCTTATGTATGGGGCACAGGATGCCTCTTCGCCAGTCTTCTGGCACAGCTTCTTCCTCTCACGCTTGCACTATTATTTCATGAATTGCTTGGTGTAATGTGGGGCCTCCTATTTTTATCAGTTCTCCTGGGATCCCATCTGATCCCAGGGCCCTATTATTTTTAAATCATTTTATCGCTCTGCTAACTTCGTTTAAGCTTGGTGGCGAAAGCATAGTATGATCTTCGGTCATTATTGGAGCCTCCAATTCCTCACTTAACTAACTTAACCATTTAGCAACTCATGAAATTGATCTTTCCATCACTCTAAGATGCCTTTAAGATCGCCGATCAGATTGCCCTCTTTGTCCTTGCAGTATGTGCACCGCGGTGTATACTGCGTCATACCGCAGACTCTTTGGTAGATCTTCCGCGTCTGGTGCGGTCCTTGCTCTCGGTACTGTTCTAGTTTACGGACGTGATTCTTCTCCCAGGCTGCTTTCTTTCGCCGGTAAACTGTTTTTTCATATCTTCTGAGCTCTTTATATTCATCTTCGCGTGCCCGCGTTCTATGCGATTGTTGCATTGCTCGGTACGCAACATTCTTACGTTCAGTCGCTAGCTTACATTCGTCATCGAACCAGTCGTTCCAAACTCGACGACTACTGCCTAAGATAGAGTCAGCAGTACTAATGACAGTATTTTTAAGGCGTGTCCATTCTTCTACATCTTCTGTGGTGGTAAGGTAGTACTCTTGAACCACTGTAGCTGAAAAGAAGGTTTATGGATTAATGGTGGATATAAGTACCAAGTACTTGTACCCCTTGGCTCCTAGAGTTAGGGAGAGAACGGGTTAATGGTAGTGGCAAGGTAGCACTCTTGAACCACTGTAGCTGAAAAGAAGGTCGGAAGTAATAGCAAGGTAGTACTCTTGAACTCTATTAGTCTCGAGTTCCTTCCCTTGTTCACAAGTCACAACTAATAGTTCAAGAGTACTACCTTACTAGCGAGAGATAGAGAAAGAGAGAGATTGAGAGAGAGAGTAGTACTTATTGCAACGATTAAGAAACCGAGGTCTTTCGTGAAAAGAATCAAAACTACAGCCTCATCGTCCATTCCAACGCTCATTTATAATGACACTCCAGTGGTCAACTCTAAAGACAAAGCCAATCTGTTTGCTGCATATTTTGCAGCTAGCTCCACGCTTCCAGATTGTTCAATGATGCCGCCTGCACCCTCCTGTATTGAACACTATATGGAACAGATCTTTATTCGTACCCGTGCAGTTACTAGAGTTTTAAACGATCTCAGCATTCACAAATCTGCTGGGCCAGATGGTATTTGTATTTCCCCATTAGTTCTGAAGAGGTTTTCTTCCAATCTAGCATTACCATTGCGTATGCTTTTCCATATATCCTATTTTTCTGGACTCTTACCGAGAAGTTGTCCAGCCCATACCCAAAAAAGGCGAGACGTCGTCTCTTTTTTCGTACGGACACATAGCATTTAAATCCATTCTTTCCAAGGTCATGGAAACGCTGATCAATTTACAGCTAAAGAAATATCTTGAAACCAACGAAATGCTTAGTGACCGACAGTATGGATTTCGTGGGCAACGTTCTACTGGTGATTTGATGGTATATCTAACCGAATAGTGGAACCGGTCTTTGCATCAATTTGGAGAAAGCATGACCGCTCAATTCAAGTAAGTCTAAAGTTCATTACTTAAATGCTGGCGTCCCCCAGGGCTCTGTTTTGTCCCCTACACTCTTCCTCATTTTTATTATTGATCTCTTATCTGTGACTTCTAATCCAATTCACTCTTTTGCTTCACAGCTTCTCATATAAGTTTGAGAAACGTGCCTCCACTTCTCAAGTGGAACTCAAACAACTTCGTATGTTAAGCACGTTAAATTCTGACCTAGACAGCATAATACAATGGGGAGAAAACAATCGAGTAGAATTTAACGCTTCCAAAACCCAATGCTGTCTCCTGTCGTCTAAGCGATTCCTAAATCCCATGCCATTATCCATGAATGGCACTTGCATCGAGGAAACTGAAAATCTCGCAATTCTTGGAATGACCACATATTATTACATCTTCGGACGTACATTTAAATTCAGGGATTCGTTCTTCAGCCGTACAACACGTATGTGAAATGCTCTGCCAAGCTCTGTCTTTCCACATCACTATGATCCACAGGCATTCAAAACAGAAGCTCATAGACATCTCCTCTTTTCTCCACCTTTTCCTTAACGCCCACGCTCTGCCAAGCATATAGCCGAGCATTATAAGGGTGCGAACCCCTTGAAGCGTGCGCGAATTATAAAAAAAAACCGAGACATTTTTCCGAATTTTTAACGATGGCGTATATGTGTTCGTTAGGTTCCAATAAAACTTGTTTTTGACCAACATACGGAACCGAGACCGAGAGTTGCCAGTTGCTCATGGATAGAGGTTGGAGCTTGGAGAAGGAGATTTATACTATATACTTCGCTCAGTGGACGGAACATAGCATTGGCTTTTAGAAGCGTTAGATTATTCAACATTGTTGTGTTGTTCCCATTTAATAATGCCGTCCAGGTCAGAACTTAAGCTGGTTAACATACGCTGCTGTGAAAGTTGTGAAATCGTATGAAAAGCTCACAGTTTTGGATAAGAGATCATTAACAAAAATGAGACCGAGTGTCGGCTCCAAAACAAAGACCTGGGAAACATAGGTACAGGCTGGACAAAGGCTGTTTTCCAACTCATCAGAAAAAGAAGATTAAGAAGAAGAATAAGAGTGATGAAGAAACCTTACGCATAGGTAATGTCAGACTTGAAGAACACCACTTCAGAACTTTTGGGGAAATAGATAGTGATAGTGTAGCCACGCTCTTACGCAATGTGACTCCAAACGGAAGCTTTGGTTGAAATGCTGAATATCTGCTTTGTCTGACAGCTCAACAGCTGTGAAAAAATGTCAACAAACAAAATTATTTTCTGTGTTTGTTCTTTTTCGTGAAATTGTGAAATTGTAAGAAAAATTCTTTGATTCCAAGGTTTGAAATGAAGATGATTAATATTGATGATGATGATAATGAAGAATTATCCGAACGGAAAATGTGTTTCGAAGAACGATTAGTAGACTTGTTGAGGGAGCGGGAGTTTTTATATAATACACGGTCCAAAACATATAAAAAAGTTCTAAAGGGAACCCTTGCGTGTTACTCGATTTGGCCTTCTTGACACCCCTCTCCTGAAAGCCTTAATTGAGCAGATTGCGAAAATCGCCATCTTGTTTGGGGGAGACGCCCACTTTAGGTAGGAGGGGCATTCAAAGTTTTTTTTTAGAAAAATGAAAAATGAAAATGAAGGTATTTTTATTACCTTCCGTATGATACCAATTAACCCCCATACCTCCTTCCAAATACTTAGAAAAATGCATTTTGGCGAGTGCAAGCACCGTGCGGTTTGTTGGGGAGAAGCGGTCGATGGAACACCGTCTGGGAGTCGAGCTGCTGGGAGCACTGGGAGCTTGAGTTCCTTATCCCATCCCTAACACCACGAAGGTTTGGACTTAGTTTTTAGATTAGATAAAATACTGCATCAACGTAATGAACGTATTTGAGTTTTTTATAGGCAATTTCAGAGTTTCTATCAAACTGCTACAGCAAAGAACTCGCAAGGTGTGTCATCGTCAATAAGCCCTCCAGATCGAAATTTTGATTTCACTTTAAGGATTGACGATGGAAACGAGACGAATACCCTCAAAAAAGCAAGGTCTTCTAAGCGAATGGCAGATAAAGATTTTAAAATGTTTCTTGAATGGTTGAACGAGGCTGTCACAACCCATTGAACATGGCAAAACCCTTGAAACCTTTGCCCTAAGCTGTGCATATGCGTGTTCACGCTAAAATATTAGCAGATGTCAACGAGGAAGTGCTGTTGGATTAAGTTTTTGTTTGTGTTTTTGTTTTGTTGTTGTTTTTGTTGAATGTTGAATTACTTTTTTGTTTATTTTTATTATACATAGCTGTAAGTAAAGACTAAATTTATTTAAAGAACTTGAATATAAAAATCTTGTTTATTTATTTATTTGTATTCTTTTAGAATGTGGTCAGTGGTGCTACTTCACTTCGCCAGAGACCTTCGGTAAGGACGTCATTTTCATCTTTTCAAAATATTTTGCATAATTTAAAATCTTAATCGTTTCGCTTATTCTATTTCTTTTTAATGTTCCTAAGTGTTGGAGAGAAGCTTCTGATACCTTTGCAATCTTAGAAGCTCCAGCTGCTGATTAAGCTGGTAGTCGGTAGTGACGATTCATCAGATGCATCATCTTCTACGATATCCCAAAATTATAATACACAACAACCGAGAACAAATTTGCACATCTTTTCGACGGCATAGAAAGTAAAGTCCTAATCATTTTCGAACCTTTTGTTTCAGCAATTCAAATGCGTTGTCTATTCTAACTCGTGTCTGGCAGTTTTATTTATTATATTTTCGCTGCTTCGTCGCTAAATTTCCATAATCATTAAGGGATGTTATTAAATATTCTATTATTTGATAGGCAACAAACAACACCTAACAAATGGTACTTTTTTCCGCATATCTTTGGGATATCTTTCGTTACAAACGATAATTGATAAATGCGAGAATCGTGGACCTTGCTAGGTGAACTCAAAAAAATTTTTTATTGGCACCACATATTCCCTGCAGAGTAGTCGAAATAAGGCCATTGCAGTGCGGAAGAGGAAGACGATATGGTTTCTGACGATGATGACGAAAAAAAAATCCCAATTTTTTCCTCCATTTGACAGAATTGCTTCTTAAATGTATATTATATAAGCAAAATATATTTATTTTTGCAAGAAAAAAAGAATAAATACAGAAAAGTCACAGTCCTTTCAGTGAACAGCAATCCATTGACAAATTGTGCCACGTGTCAAATAAAATGACATCAGTTGTTGTTGTTAATAATAAAAAACAACCCATAAAAATTAAAATTTTTCATGTGTTAAAATTTGAAGAAAATCGGGCTAATTTTTAAAAAATTTACATGGACACCACACCGGTCTCAACTCCAACAAATTTACAAAAAGTTTTGTCCATCAGTGATACACATGTGCTTACAATTTGAAGAAAATCGAGCTAATTTTTAAAAAATTTATATGGGCACCCTTCGGGCCTCAGGGCCCGTTCACTCCAAAAACTTTACAAAAAACTTTGTCCATCGGAGGTACAACATCATCGGAGATACACACGTATATAAAATTGAAAAAAATCTGGCTTTTTTAAAAAAAAATTTTGGAGCCCCACGATCCCGGGGCCCGTTCACTCCAAAATTTTTACAAAAAGTGTTGTCCATCGGAAATACACATGTGTATTAAATTTGAAGAAAATCGAGTTAATTTTTTTTAAAAAAATTTTAAGGGCCCCAAGAACCCGGGGCCCGCGGTCTCCACAATTTTTACAAAAAGTGATGTCCATCAGAGATACACATGCGTATAAAATTTTGAGAAAATCGCGTAAATTTTGTAAAATATTTGTATGGGAGCACCTCAAATTTTAATAGAAAGTGTTGTCTCCAGAAATAGACACGTGAGCAAAATTTCAATAAAATCGGGCTTTGGGAAGTGGGTTAAAAATTGATCGCAAGATTCCACGACTGCCGACCGGCCGACCGGTCACGGGCAAGTAAAGTAAAGTTAGAGAATTTAAAAAGAGGGGTAGGGTAAATTTCCCAAAATATCAAGATTTGTTAGAGGGAATTTCCGATCTGCCGTCGATTGGTTTTTTAGGGAAAACGACCAACTTGATAGCCAAAAATTAAATTCAAATTCGAGTATTTTTTTTATTTAATTACATACTTATTATTTCTGTACCACATACAAAAGTTTAAAAGTTCTCGTTATTTAGTACGGTTCGCAACGTACGAAATTTATAATCTATATAAAAGTACTGTTATAACTTATAATAGTTTCAATATTTCGTTATTTTTAAATTCTTTATATTGTGATATTAAAAGCTCACACACTAAGCCACACTATAACAAAATGTACTTGAAATAAAATCACTCAATTAACATTCAATAAACCACGTTTCCGTTTCCACTTCAAAACAGCTTATCACGAAAAATGTGTTGCAGCAACAAGTTGCTTTTCGCTTTCCATTATGTCACACCCATGAGTCAGAATAATGAAACCGCGATCCCAAACGTGTGGAATACTTTCCCATTTTTCAGTTCATATTCAGTTCAATGGTAATGGGAGGTGGGACTTTTTGACGTGACAACGTCTCACTACAAGGGGGTGCATGTTCCAAAAATAAAATGACAAGTGAGACAATGTTATGCTCACACTGTTAAAGAACTAAGCAATTTCTCAAGCGGTTCGTATGAAAATCGGTGTGTAGGACTAAGATGCGACTATAATTATTGTTCGTGGCTCAGTGGATAAGAGCATGGACTTCTGGCCAGGGGGTTCGTGATTCCAATCCCAATAACACCAAAATCACTTTTCACGGTGTGAGACTAATAACTTGTCACGGAAAGCTTCTCAATTCGCCTTTCGGATCCGGCATTTTATTGTAGGTCCCCTCCATTTGTGTCCAAAAATATACATGCTCGACAAAAATGGTTGCGATAAGCAAGGCCTTGGACCACATGGTCTGTCGCGCCGAATATTATTATTATAACCCTTGTTCCTATGGAAATTCTGGGATCTGGCCAATAGGGTCCGGAATTTTGTGGACCAAGCAATTTCTCAAGCGATTCGTATGAAATTCAAATCCAAGAAAAAAAAACGGGGATAGACTGGCCTGCGTCCTCATCAACCTGGCGCTGGAGAAAGTGATCCGAGACTCTGACGTAACGGCGAGAGTCCATTTAGATACTGGCTTACGCAGACGATATTGACATCGTTGGTAGAAACCGAAGAGCTGTAAAGAAAGCTTTCATCCAGGTAGAGGAGGCGGCACGAAATCTGGGGCTGCATATAAATGAGAGCAAAACAAAGTACCACGGCCACGTCTGCGATTAGAAGATCCAACATTGGTCCCTCAATTCAACTAGTGGAGCGCGAAGTAGGGCAATCCTTTAACTATCTCGGGTCTACTGTATCAGCCGATAACAGCATGGAACCAGAAATTCGCGCACGATTGCTTAAAGCCAACAAAGCTTACAATAGTCTGTCAAGACTCTTCAAATCCAATAACTTAACCATAACATCCAAGCTGCTGATATATAAGAGAATGGTCGTACCAGTACTTACATATAGATCAGAGACTTGGGTGCTTAGCAAAAATCATTCTGACCTCTTAGCCGCGTTCGAGAGAAAAGTCTTACGGAGAATTGTTGGCCCCGTATGTGAGGAAGGACGATTCCGGAGACTCTTTAATGATGAGATCTACGAGCGTTACCGCGATGTCGACATCGTGAGGAAAATTAAGCCCGGTAGGCTCCGGTGGGCAGGACACCTAGCTCGCATGAGCGAAGAGGATCCTGATCGGAAAGTCCTTTGCGGTAGGATTTTTGGAACACGACAGCGAGGCCAAGCCTACGCTGGAAGGATGGCGTAGACGAGGACGCCAAGAGTTTAGGGATGCCAAACTGGATGACAACGGCTCGAAATCGGGACCGGTGGAGAGACAAATATGATGATGTAGAATACCAATCGAACAGTCGCCTCACTTCAGTACCTCAATTTAAGTGAAGAGTTGCTTAATTAACTGAAGTATAGAGTTGCACTTTTCAGGCCAATCGAACGCGGCTGGAATAAGGGCATTGAAGTGACATTAACGCTTGATTTACATTTGTGGCGTGTAAGAAAAAATGAGCAGGACGGCTGTTAAATTAAAATTGTAGTTAGCCAGACGAAAGAAGTAGCATATTTTCCAATGTTACCATAATGCTATAGATAACATTTTCCATGTTTCTATAAAATATCTATAACATTCGCAGAGTGTCAATCTCTTCTGGCTAACCACTACTTCAATTTAACTATAGTCGGCCCGCTCATTTTTTCTCGCACGGCTATAGTCTAAATTCTCCATAAGAGCAACTTTTTTGCTTTTAAAACAATTATTTCATCAAGTCGACATAAATAAAATGTGTATACATATCTCTCTTGCATTGCTGGGTAGAGTTAAGACTTCTCTGTCGTGGTTTCAGTTTGATGTTCCATTTGCAAACTGTATTTTATGTACGGTTTGGAGGATCTGCATTGCGATTGATCGGGAACCTACTGACTGCTCAAAAATTTGTTTGAGCCAATAGCGCTAAAATCAAGTTCGTGATGTAGTGTGGACGTGAGTGAGGACGCTCCTTGACTCATGGAGTGAAAGACGTCAAAATGCCAGATTTATTCAACTGGAACGTGAGTTTCTTCGATAAAATTTGGACACACTGGGAGTGAGTGATGTAAGATGGTTCGACGTGGGAGAGTACCAATCCCCAACGTGTAACACTGTGCTACTCTACTCCGGCAAACCCTCCGGCAGTCACCATGAATCTGGAGTGGGTCTGCTGCTAACGCCAACAGCACGCAGGGCCTAATTTCCTGGCACCCACATGGTGATAGGATCTTATCGGCCAGATTTCGCACTAGAATACGGCGCGTCACGATCATACAGTACTACGCCCCAACGAGTCCTTCGACTTAAGATGAAAAGGACAACTTCTACAATCAGCTAAGCGCTGTATTCAAAGCAACGCCGAACGGAGATATCGTCATAGTGATGGGGGACTTGAATGGCAGGCAACGACAATGAAGGACTCAAACATGTGATTGGGAAGCACGGCCTCGGCGAACGAAATGACAATGGTGAAAGATTTGTTGATTTCTGCAACACCAACCACCTGGTTATAGGAGGCACTATGTTTGAGCATTAGACCTGCCACAAAGTCAGCTGGATGTCAACTGACAGACAATCATCATCCAACCAAATCGACCATGTGGCGATCATCCGACGTTTTAGGAGCTGTCTTTTAGACGTCCGAAATGAAACGAGGACCCGACATGGGTGTGGTAAGGGATCATCACCTTATGGTAGCTACTGTCCAGTTATGTACTGGGTCAGTTTAAAGAATCCCCAATATCAGCCGAATGCCTAGGTATAACATTGACCGGCTAAAGATAACCTCAGTACGCCAACAATTAAGGGATCCTTTATCGCAAGGAGTGGAAGCAATCAGCAGCTAACTGCCGACAACCATCAAAGAACATTGGAGGGCTGTGACAAATGTTTTCACATCTGGAGTGGAAAGTATTGTTGGTAGAAAACAGGCAAGGCAAAGCACATAGCTTACCGAACATACCTGGAGGCGGATTGAAGAACGTCAGCTACTTAAAGCTCGTATTGTAGATACCGCAGCAGCAGCGAGATTCGACCTTGAGTCCCTGTATCAAAGCAAAATAAAAGAAGTGCAGCGTAGCGTAAGACGTGAAAAACGTAATTATATTAACAACCTGGCCTCAGAAGCAAAGCAAGCAGCGAGCAAGTGCGATAGCAGAAACGTTTACTGAATCACCAAAGAGCTAACAGGTGGTCACCGCTCTAGCCAACATCCGGTGAAAGGCCTAGATGGTGCCGTACTTGTTTCAGATGAGGATCAGCTCAAGCGATGGAAGGAGCATTTCTCTACGGTCCTTAACCGTGTGTTCGCTATCGATATGCACCCAAATGGAGCTGCCGGAAGTAACAATTTCCCGAATTCGCACCTCAACGCCCAGTAAAGATGAGATCGCTACCGCGATCAACGCACTAAAGAACAACATGTCGGTAGGACTAGATCGTATACCCGCAGAGCTTCTGCGTGCCGCTCCAACGACATCAGCAGAGCTTTTATATCCTCTTGTAGAGAGAGCTTGGGAGGCAGAAAGTTTCCCCGACGAGTGGAAGAAGAGAATGATTGTCAAACTCCCTAAAAAAAGTAGTCTTATGAAGTGCAAAAACTGGAAAGGAATTTGCGTTCTTCCTGCAGTTGCAAAGGTAATAGCCAAAGTAGTACTTGAGCGAATTAAGGAACTTCTGGCAGATACACTCAATGCCGAACAAGCAGGTGTCCGCACTGGATCCTCCTGTGTAGACCACATAAACACCCTGCGGATCATTATTGAACAGTGCGTTGAATTCCGGTCACCACTGCACCTGCTGTTCATCGATTTTGAGAAGGCGTTTGACAGTGTCAACAGACAGTTTATCTGGCTCGACTTGCGCAGGAGAGGTATACCCTATAAACTAATAGCTATTATTAAAGCAACCTATGATGGCTCTTAATGTCATGTCCTACATAGAGGAAAGCTGTCAGAGGAATTCGAGATCCTAAGTGGGGTACGACAAGGTTGCATTCTATCGCCGATACTCTTTTTGTTAGTGATTAGCGATGTGCTTCGCGCAGCTTTATCTACTGGAAACGGATGAATTCTCTGGACTACGCTGACGACGTTTGTTTACTCTCACACAGGATTACGGAGCTGCACCAAATGACAACAAATCTGGAAAGGAAGGCAAATTTTTCGGGTTGGAAGATTAATACTGCCACAACCAAAACCATCAACCTCGGCACTAACTCAGTAACTCAAGTTAACATTGCTGGACAGCCGGTAGAGAAAGTAGAGAGTTTCCAATAAGTTGGGAGTATTGTCTCGACCGAAGGTGGAACCGAACATGATATTGTAAACCGCATCGGCAAAGCAAAATCAGTGTTTGGAATGATGTCCATGATATGGCGAAGCAATGCGATCAGCTTAAACACCAAGCTGCGAGTGTTCCGTTCAAATGTTAAATCTGTGCTGTTGTATGGGTGCAGCACTTGGAAGATGACCGCTACTATCACAAAAAGATTATAAGCGTTCGTAAATATGTGCCAACGGAACATATTAAGAGTTTTTTGGCCTAACCGTATCTCTAACGATCATCTTTACGGATTGGTCATAAACTCCGAAAAGGCCACAGTTCCATAGCAATCTACGCAATGCAACGGAATCCGTTTCTCAGGATGGTAGAAGAACGGGTCGTCCGAGAAATACATGGCGCGGAACAATTGAGGAGGAGTCACATGGGAAGAGTTGGAGAGAGCTGAAGCTCATTGCCAGGAACCGCACGCGATGGCGCGTAGACGTAGTAGAGGACCCACAAGGGGATATAGGACATAAGCCGTATGCCAAGCAATTGTGCAATTGGAAAGACATTAACAAGATCAATAACAAAGCGGAGCTTTGCGGTAAATTCAAGATTCAGTGTTGGCAACGCGGAGTACGAACCATTAAAATATTTAGAAACGGAATTTCATAAAATTGCGAGTATAGTGATTAAATAACACAATTTTTCCTCAAATAGAAAATCTTAGAAGAACGTTCTTTTTAACGAAAAAGAAAACATGTTAACTTATACAAGTACATTTTTAATTTAAAACGTTTGGTATTGTGCGTCTGCTCTGATCTGAAACAAATTGCAAACTCGCGGTCTTTTTTTTGTGATTTTTTAATGTTGCTCCGGTTTTGAGCTATGTTTTAAGTTTTAAGTATCTAGCTCAATGAGAAGTTAGTTAAAAATCAATTTCGAAATTCCTCCCGAACAGACAGACATATTATATGTATGTATGTATGTTCTTTATACGTTAAAACTTTACATTGGGGTGTTATACAATAATGAGCATGCTTTCGTCATATTTTGGAAGTAGTCAGGGGGGGGGGGTCAAGGGGTAGGAAAGCACACCGAAAATCTATAATTTCCTATTAAAAAAAATTTACTTAGGTGTTCAGTCAGTAATAAATAATGTGAAGGTAAAAATTTATGTGTGGCATAACAGAAAGCAAAGACAACCAAAAGGAGTTGATTGTGGCTGGTGTTTCATCAATTGTTTCGTGTTCGCACCAATGTGTTATGAGTTGGAAATTAGTTGAAAATGTACAATCTATTATAGCCTATGACCTAAATTATACTATATATAATACATACATATCTTAACATAAAAATCTGTAATAACTTTATACAGTGGAACAAACTTAATTTATGCATTTACTTGAGAAATTAAAATTGTGTTTTTATTTAAAACAAATCACGTCGATCGTGTAAACTCTGATTGATGCAAAAGTGTGTGCTTAAAAAAAATTGCATTGTACTAAGAAAAAAATCCGGTTTCATTGGCGCATTTGAAAATATTACGCTACATCTGTTATTGAATATGTACTAATGAATTATTATTTAAGTTTTGGGTAAAAATCATTTTTAAAATACATAATTTACATATTTATTTCTAAAGATTTTATGAATATAGCTTTGTTTTCTCTTAAAATTCGATATCGGAGCTGAGTTTATCGCTGCTAAATTGTATTAGTAATTTCTTATTTAAATTTAACATTTTATTTAACAAATATTCGACATTTCCATCAATGGCACTGTTTCTGAATGCTTACATATACATTATGTAGATTAGTTTTACTAATTTTCTGTGTGAATCTACTTGTGACGACAAACAAACAAAAATAAAACCGTAATAACGCGAAAAGATCGCGTTGCAAAAGCTGCAAATAGCTTTGGTAACAACAATGGAGCAACTAAATGTATAAATGTGAACATTATGTGCGTGGCGAGCTCTCAAGCATAATAAGGAAACATCTTAAAAAAATATCACCAGTAAATTTCTGTCCTTATCTTAATCGTTTTTACGTTTCAGTTTAAAATTTAATTTTAAAATTATTAATGCACACAACACGAGGCATCACAATAAGTATTTTTCTTCAAGTTACACCAAGTTACATCAAATAGCAAGCCATTGCAACATTTTTTATTCTTGAAATCACGACGATGGCGACAATTGACTACGACGAATTCTTCCTGCCATTGATTATCTAATCTGCCTACGCTATATACATACATATTATATATAATATATAAATTTAATTTTGTATCGTTTTTTGTTGCGGTTTAAAATCAC
Organism: Nephrocerus scutellatus; assembly: GCA_947095585.1. Taxonomy (NCBI): domain Eukaryota; kingdom Metazoa; phylum Arthropoda; class Insecta; order Diptera; family Pipunculidae; genus Nephrocerus; species Nephrocerus scutellatus. The sequence goes on along the minus strand of OX352762.1, from coordinate 24,680,814 downwards.
ACTCTTGAGTAATTATCGAAATGGAAAGTCGTTTTACCGATGGAGCAAACAGAAAATGTAGTGTGTCTCATTCCCTCACTCACTTTCGCACTATGCAATACAATACCATTGGTGACTTTGTCTATGCAATGATGTGACTATTCTTGTTAAGGTTAGTTAACAATTCTGCATCGAGATCTTCGGCTTCCAGTAGTTCAGTGTTTGCATCACCGTTTGTAGAAAGTGTCACATTTGTACCTGCTGTCAAGACCACACTTCCATTACCCGATATCGAGTCTGGAGAGTTGCGTCGACGTTCGCGCTCTCGTATGATATGCGGTGCTTCATTAAATTCATCAAGTTCATCCATTCCTAAATAATTATTCAGAAAATGTTTCAAGCTCTTTATAATTATTGATAAAATAAACACACCCACCTGAATAATTCGGTCCGGCCAACAATAGATACTGCCCCGAACGATTTGGCCACAAAAGTCCAGTCATAACACAATAGGCTAGGCAATCGGCCGAATTTGTTATACCTAATAGCAGCTTAAATCGCCACATAGGGCTTACTTGTAGCGCAACAATAGCCACTATTGGCAAATAGATAAACCAAACAAGACTCGATGCGCCCAAGTGAAGTAGGAAATCTAATTTCTTTGTTGAATGTTCATATTTCATGGTGTTGCGCAGCTCATAAAGGAACCACATCATAAAAGAGGTTCTACAAAAAAATTAAAATGCAAAGTGATAAGATAAAGCTAGAAACGTCATGAGAAGAAAACTCATTCCAACCTGAGTACAAGAACAATCCAACCGGGCCACGTCTGATACTCATCCACATCAGAGATGATGTCAACTTCCGTCTGATAACGTAAAAAATTTATATCAATACAAAATACGAAAAAAGCAAAGCTTATATCTTACCCTATCCCAAATATACAGGAATACGTGAAACGCACAGTACGGTACCCAAATTGACATCAGAATAATCCATCCTGTTCGGCAAATCTGCTGCCTGGTAACAGCCCAACCTTTGGCAAGTAGCAGGAGAATAAGCATAAATGTTGTCTGTTGATGTTTTATTTGTTTATGAAAATGGAACACATTCGGAACGCAAACTGGTATGACTTACTCTACTAAAAATATCTAGAATATCGCCGATCGCTTGAATGTTGGGCTCTCCAATCCCATTTAAGGCAAAATTGATCAGATGGATCGTAATGAAGACCAAACTTACGAACTCACTCACGAGGCTGAACGTAAACAGTTTAGTGACGGGATGCTTCTGCAGACGAACCGCATAGATTTGCATCGGCAAAAGAACAATGTAGACGGCCAAAAATATCAAATACATTTCGAGCAGATTTTGCTGATCGAAAGAAAACTGAAATGTTAATGGATGCGTTGCCGAATGATTTGGATTGCCGTTCACAAGACGAATATCATAGTTGATTGTGTGAAAATTTCGTTGGAACATTGACGAATGGCTGCTATTGTGGGTGGTGATTTCGCTGTTGATGTTACTGATATTGGCGGTGCTGATGACGCTAGGCTTTGTGGGATCATATGCATGCCATTTGCATGTAGTACGATTACGATAACAAGCAACCATAGCTACGTACCAGAATCTGCAATAAATAAAATCTTAATTGGTATATTGGTATATTGGAATTTATTGTTTGCTTTTTTTGTTGTTTTATTAGGCATTATTTTGTTAATATTATGCAGATTAAAGATAAAAACTAGAAATAAAAAATAGGAAAACATATCAGATCATGCTTATAGTTTCCCAAGAATATGAATCTGACAAGTAGTCCCTCACCCCATCGAATTATCAAAGTACCAACTAATCTCAAATTCACAAAAGAAATACTTTTTGCATCCAGTATGCTATACCCTATGCAAATCTTCGTATTAGTGCCGACTCTATAGTTTTCGGGGTCGCTGAGTTGAATGGTGATGGTAATACAGCTCTAGGGGATGGGGTCGATAACCCCCCTCAGGCGATACTATGATTTTCGGGGTCGCTGAGTTGTATGGTGATGGTAAGACAGCTCTAGGGAAACGGGGTCGATAACTGAGTGGAGGGTGGTGACCGATATTAGTGTCGATCGCATAATTTTCGGGGTCGTTGGTATGAATAGTGGTATTTAGAATGATACTCGGCGACCGGCTGGATTTGGGGTGAGGACATTGTCGCTCCTACTTCAAATTCGAGGTAGATTAGTAGCCGTGTCTTATGGTTATATGAAATTGACATCAATTTTTGAAATCTGCCCTAGAACTAATAAATTTCATTTATACGGCTGTTTCTCGAGACTATCACATTTTGAACCGGTTGCGAGAAGGGGCCATTCTTGCTGCTAAAAATGGAGACACCCACGAAACAAAAAATCAAATACTTGCCATGTTAATAGGCGTAGTCACTGAATACAAGTGTATCGATAACATTGTCGATGCTGATGACGAAGTTAATTATCTAACTGAGTTCCTAAACTCACTTTATTCGTCTGGATTGCCACCACATCGCCTTTTACTTACAGTGGGATCTCCAATTATTTTACTATGGATTCTCGACTCGCCAAAACTTTGCAACGGCACAAGACTGTGAGTAAAAGATATGCCGGGCAATATTATTGAAGCGACTATCTTGACAGAAAAGGGACAGTGTGAAACAGGTTTTATCCCACGGATAGCACTCATTTCGACGGATCTGCCTTTTAAATTTAAGAGATTGCAATTTATAGTAAAACTTGCGTTTTCGATGACGATCAATAAGTTGGACAGTTTATTCAGTACTGCGGAGTATAGATTTGAGATCGACATGTTTTTCCCACGGACAACTTTATTTTGCTTGCCTTGCTTGTTGGGTTGACCTAAGAATTTATTTATTCTTGCTCTTGAAGGTGAAACTAAAAACAACCAACTTTTGTTTAAAATTAATATTATGTATTTTTTTTAAATTTTATTTTTAATTTGAATTTTATTTTAATTTTATTTATTTTATTTTAATTTAAAATTATTATTTTGTTAAAAAAATTGCAATTTTACCTTAAAGATAGATATCATTCTTTTTTCTACCCCTGCCTAATTGAAGATTGAGATGAATAAATACCTGGGCAACGCCTGGTAATCAGCTAGTAAGTAAATAAAAATATGTGAGGATGTTTCTAATAGTGATTGTCACTCAAAGATAATGTGTAGCTATTTTAGGAACGCGGTAGCTAAGTTGTTGATTATTTTGACTGAAAAATTGGCTTTAATTTAAAGCATAATATAAATTTGGCAAGAAATAAAAATGAAGAATGGCAGCGATAAAGTGAACTGCGTAAACTGGCACTGAGACATTTTCAAGTGCAGCCGATATAATTTCAAGTTTCACGCGTGGCAACAAAACCAATATACACTGCGGTTCACTAGATTAGAGGCAGCCAATTATGAGAAGTAAAAATTAGTTTTCTGCCGTTGTATGGCAAAAATTCCAAAAATTTTAAGAAAACAAGCTAAGCTTTATGAAACTTTAACTTCGAATGAGTCAGACTGGCAGGCATTTAAATTGGTTCATATCATTAGAAGCAGTCAAAGTACAATCCTTGCTTGTTAAGTGCTTCAGTGTTTTTTGGATAAAAAGTTAATTTTGTAAAAAAAAAAAAAGCAAGGTTTTGTCTTATTTTTTATTAAAGAATTGTTTGTCATGTCAGAGAAGGCAAAAATAGATTCGGAAGGCTTCTTTAAGCCTGCTATCACTTACAATATCAATTAGAGTGATCATGCTGTTGGCAATTATTTAAAAGATCCGAAAACAACGTATGGGAAAAATTAAAGAGGAAATGTTTCAACGGCCCTTAGAGCAACGGAAAAACCAAAGATTGTCAGACTAGCTTGCAAATCAGCTGTTCCGAAACTTAAATCCGAGAAGCAACTGGTGTTATTGCAAGTAAATCTACCGTTCGTCGTGTGATTCGTAGTGTCAAACACCTCGAGCGACTAAAGATGAAGAAAACACCACCCACCACTTAATGCTGCGCGAAAGATTCAAAGCTTGCGATTCGCGTAAGAACACATGGCCTGCTCGGATGTGCAACAAGGAGCAAGTTTGAATAACTGGAAAAAATAGTGGTTTGGTGAAATTTCTTTTAAGGACGAGGCCTAAATATTTATTAAATTTTTTTTTAAATTTTTAAATTTCTTTACAGATTTCTTGTAAGTGCTTTACTTTTTGAGATACGAGTATTTACAAAAACTCGGAAAACTGTCCAAGTAAACTGCCACTTCCGGTTGAGCGATTTTCGCTAAAATCAACTGTGACCTCCCAATTTATGTAAAAAACTAATATATGAATTTTCATTTCCATCAATTCAGCCGTCTGGGCTGTAGAGTGGACACAGACAAACGAACTCATATACAGATAGACAGAAAGTTTTTTATTTGCTTTTTCCGACTCAGGAGATACGGAAATGGAATCTGCAAAAATGCCGAGTTACTATGTAAAAGAAAGTAAAAGTAGTAGTTATTGAAAAAAAAAAGTTCACTTTAGATCAAGGCTGTCTAACCCGCGGCTCGTGGGCCGCATGTGGCCCAAGCCAACTATCAATGCGGGCCGAAAATATTTAAATCGGTTGTAAGATAAGTGTTTCATTTTAAGACAAGTACATTTTCTCGATTACTTAATTATACAGCTTTCTACGTTCTTGCTATTCATTAATATAAATAAACATCACTTGTTTCTGTTATCATCCTAGTCTTTACTTTTACTTTAGTTTAAACATTTTTCACTTCAGCATGGCCTTCTCAACAAAAAGAAAAAAAAAAAGAAATATATCGATGAAAGAAGGTTGTGTTGTTTAATGAAAAATGAACACTGGACACTTTTCTTGGGGTGAAAGGTGAGGCACTCTTTTTCTTAATTTGTCGTGTTTCAATACCTGTCCTTAAAGAGTATAATTGAAAAAGACATTATGCACAAAAACATGCATATCAAGGAATGTGTCGCAAAGACCAATTAATGTTACTAAAAATGGTCTTACAACTCAACAAATGTTTTTTCGCAACGTAAAAACTCAGACAGAATCATATGTGAAGGCTAGTTATGTAGTCGCAAATTTAATAGCCAATAAAACAACCCATAAAAATTCAAAATTTTCGTGTAAATTCTCTAATCGGGGGATACACAATGTGCAAAATTTAAAGAAAATCGGGTACTTGTTTTTATAAATTTGTATGGGAGCCCTCCGACCCCGAGGCCTGCGTGGCCCAAAATTTGAATAGAAAGTATAAATATTGCGAAGTTAATATAGAGAATTTAAAAAATCGAAACCATTTTCTGATGGTGAGTTTATTAAGAAATGCATGGAAAGCCTGACAGATATATATGTCCAGACAAGAAAGGTGATATTTCTTAAAACAGTTTGTCTCAGAATTGACGATCTTGGGAAATCTATCGAAAAGGATTTAAAAAGTAAAGTCTGTGGTTACAAATTTTATTCTTTGGCAATGGATGTACTGATGCTACTGATACAGCTCAATTTGTCATTTTTATTAGAAGTATTAATGACGAATATAGTGTAACTGAAGAAATGGTCTCTTTTGTGCCATTAAAAGACATGAAAAAATCAATAGATTTATATGAAGCAGTGAAAAAAAACTTTAACGCGGTTTGCTTTGTTATTTTCCAATATACCTGGGGTAGTTACGGATGTAAAATTAATAGAAGACGATGCCATTGCTATCGAAAACTCTCGTTTGATGAAGTACCATTGTATAGTACACCAAGAAAATTTCTGCGGAAAAGCTTTCAAAATAGATCATGTTATGCAAATCGTCGTCAAGACTGTAATTTTTATAAGTGGATTCATTCATCGCCAATTCACAGAATTTCTCAAAAATGTTGATGCTAAGTATGGTGATAGCGTATACTTTACTCTTCGCTCATGCGAGCTAAGTGTCCTGCCCACCGGAGCCTACCAAGCTTAATTTGCTTCACCATGTCGACATCGCGGTAACGCTCGTAGATCTAATTATTTAAGAGTCTCCGGAAGCGTCCTTCCTCACATACTTGGCCAACAATTCTCCGTAAGACTTTTCTCTCGAACGCGGCTAAGAGGTCAGAATGCTTTTTGCTAAGCACCCAAGTCTCGGATCCATATGTAAGTACTGGTATGACCATTGTCTTATATATCAGCAGCTTGGATGTTATGGTTAAGTTCCTGGATTTGAATGGTCTTACCAGACTATAGTAGGCTTTAAGCAACCGTGCGCGTATTTCTAGTTATCGGCTGTTATCGGCTGCTACAGTTAACCCGAGATAATTAAAGGATTGAACTACTTCAAATTCGCGCTCTACTATTTGAATTGAGGGATGTTGGCTTCTATATAATATATAGAATATATAAATAGAATAGAGAGAGAGAGAGAGAGAGAGAGAGAGAGCGAGGGAGAGGGATAAAAGAGAAAACTATTTTTAAATACTTAAATAAAGTATTTACAAGATTTAAGAATAACCAGTACACAAACCACTAAACATCTTGGTTGTAAATTTGGGGTCTTTTGAAAGTCTTTGTTTTTTTTATTTTTTTTAAACTTACTGCCGAGGAAATACTCCCTGAATGACTTGCGCCACGGCAATAAGGCGGGCTAAGCACTTTATTAAAATTAAGAAATAAATCAGAGAAATGTGATTTACAACATATCACATTCCTCACGTTTGTAGCCGGTTTCAAATTATTTTCTCGGAATTCTCCGATTCATTGAAAAAAGCAATACGGAAAAATGACCACGAAACTAAAACGACGCGAGTCCAAATGCTTTAATGAATGGATCATGGTCAAGGAAGACTACAAAAAACCTTGACCAAGAAAATATTACAAAAAAAAATAATAACATACATTAGCCTTCAAAGTTCTTGGAAAATTCGGTCTTGCAGGAACTAGCTGACTTCTTTCTTGAAGGCCAACAACTCGACAGTGAATTGTACCGGATTCGTTTGTAGTACCAGGCCATACAAACGAAAAAGGCACGCAAAACTATCGAGCCGATAAGCTCCAATGCCAAACATTGCAAGGATAATCGAAAAAGCTAGACTCAAATGGAGCTCATGAGTATTCTCTGCGGTTCCTCGTAGCTTGGCCAAGTTCTTTTGTTTGTGTTTCTTGTCGTCAAAAAATTGCACCAAGCTTGAGGGGAAGAGTTGGTTTCAAATGAAGTTTCAGAAAAAATATACGATACGAAAAAGATACGATTCTTTGTGGTTTTTAGTGCTCTTTTTATGATATTTGGGGATCTTTGGAAGTGTTTTGGTGGTCTTTTGGGGATTTTTTGGGAGTCTTTTAAGGGTCTTTTTCGAATGTTTTGGGGGGTTTTTTGAAGTATTTTGGGGGTTTCTTTAGAGGGTATTTTGGCGGACTATTTGGAGTTTTTCGATGGATTTTAGAAGGTATTTTTAAGGGTATTTTGAGAAGTCTTTTGGGATTTTTTTCTTTACCTTTCTTTGGGGAGTATTAACTAGGGTTTCTTTCGGAAATGTTTTGGCGGTATTTTGAGAGTTTTTTGGGTGGTATTTTGGGAGCATTTTGGGTATCTTTTAGAATGTATTTTAGGGGTCTTAAGAGATCTTTTGAGATTCTTTTGAGAATATTTTTTCTATATTTTTGAAAGGCAAATACATAGTTCTGTATTTTATATTATAGCGCATTCTGAATTATCCAGTTGTGACATTTTGTTGCGCAGCAAACTCAACCATTCTGATATGTTATACACCGTGTCGTGCGATAACATTCCACCGAAAGAATTGAATATCTTTCTTTACTGGTCTTATCATTTTATTCATATGGATTTTTGCGTGCATATTAACCTTTAATCTTTTAATCACGACAAAGTGGGATAATTTCTAACGCGCGTACACCCACTTTTTATTTTTAATTTATTTCTTCGTTATTTACAGTGTTATATCTGATGATTGCATTGGTATAGTTGACACTATAGCGTTATGATTACTTAACTATGGAACGTAAGCAACATATGCTATCTTAGTATCATTATTTATATGCAGATTGCATTTTTGACGCAGAAAGTTTGTTAATGGTATCGAATCATTACATGCAAAATTTACATTAAAATCACCAACCAAAACAAGTTGTATTTTATGATATTCTGTGCCAAGAAGAGCAGCACCTCCATACTATATGCAAGTAGCTGTTTGTTTAACAGAATTATAAATAGCTACGAAAATAATTTTTTTTTCCATCTATATATTTTGTTGATAAAATATTCTTGTTCTGTGCCAAAGCATAAACACCATAAAATACCATCAAAAGAACCCCAAAAGACCCATAGAACCCCATTAGACCACCAAACTTCTTCGGGTACAAACTTTAATGTATACATCGACACACGCCACACTCCATAAAGTCCTTTTATTGTAATATTATTTGGATATAATCGCCATATTATCTGTTTATGTGGTAGGGTCTACTCCAAAGATTAACCCATTTTTTACACATCACACGCGCCACACGCTGCACATGCGTTCGAGATCTCAGAGCTGCTCAAAAAATGTCAGCTCTCTAGGTCGTGTGGAAGGTGGTTAAAAAGGAACTCAAAGTCACAAAACTCCACAGACAGCAGAAATATTTAAATAAAAGTATAAATAAATAAGTTAATAACAATCAAATTACAAACAAGTGTGTGAATGTGTCTGCTGAGACTGCAGTAAATCACAAAAACGCGCGGTTGATCGATGCTTGTGGTACTAGCCCAACAACGAATATAGCCTCTCTCTAGCCTAGTAACTTTATGCGTTCTTCATCTTCAAAATCGTTTCGCATTGTGACGTCGCTGCAACCTTAAAATTTTACTCCCAACGCACGCGCCCAGAGAAGTTTCACTTTAAGAACCAAAAAAACTGAATATTGTTCAGTCATTTGTAAGGTGCTTCGAATCTTATGAACTGATTTCAATGCTTGCCATTCGGACTCATTTAACAAAAAGGTCTATAATGTTCCCTTATCTTGTTCAGAATATTTTTTAAAACTTGATTTTATATTAACCACAAACTACTCTAACTTTCACCATCATTTGTTTTTTTCCTTCCTGACATATAATAACTGGAAAAGTATCAATTTTATATCTTAAATTGATGTGCTTCTAATCTAGTAAACCCCAGTGTATACACATAAGCAACTGAAATAGAAAGGTTAATATGCCACCTTTGTGTGTTTCAGTGGTATTTTGCAATTTAAGTTTCATATTTACCTTGGTTGCGATACTTCGCTTATGACATAAGTGAACTGATTGTGGGGAACAACATTTGATGGGCTGTCCTCATCCTGGCATAGTTCGCCCTTTGGGCAGGGTATCCTCCGAAGGAAGTCCCGTTTGCCATGTGAATTGCACTCACTGTCATAGGCGAGATTTTGCAAATGGGCGAACATTTTTTGGCACGCTTCTTCTCGGTCATAATACGAACGGTTGCTGTAAAAGTCAACGAATGTGGACTTGTCGAGCACAGCAATCGTCACAGGCACGTTGAATGAATCCTCTGATGTAATATTTCCATAGATGTAGCCAAAGGAGTCTCGCTGCGAGTGCGTTTCAGCCTTTTGGAAACCAAACTTTACTATAAACTTGAAAAATTCCTCCGTGTGGAAATTGCCAATAATGCGTGTGCCATCGCACAACATTAGCATACGTTGGAAAACCACAAGAGTTAGGATGTAAAAAATTTCTTTAACGATTGTGGTCATAGCGTATTCCTTTTTCTTTTGTATCTTTGTGTAATACAATTTTATTAATTCTAAAATTGGAAATTTATCTAGCGTATGATTAAAATGACATAAAATTAATGTGAAACTATAACGCGGAGCACTGTCAATACTCGATGGTGGAATGATAATGCACAACGATCCTTAGCCACTGCCACGGCACCTCCTTTATTTGCTGCCAATTACTCTCTTCTTTGTTATTTCTTCAAATTTCTGTCGATTATTTGATGCAACGGCAACATTTTGTCTTATATTTGTTACATATTTCTTGTAACATAAACAACAACAACATAGCACTAGAATCAAATATTTTTCCTAGTCCCAAAATAAAATAAATAATTGGAAAGTTTTAAATTCAAGCAAATTTGTTTTTTTTTTCACGATAAGCACTTTACCCTAAATCCACACTACTAAAATAATCAAAAGAATCACACCTTTCAAATCCCATTCACCCTTGCATAAGAGACTTCTAACAACTGTCAGAAATTGTAAAACAATTGTGTTCATGTTTTCATGAGATGTTTATATTGAGCGCATTCAGATGTTTATATTGAGTGCATTCAAAATTCATGTCTACATATGAGGAACTATTTTGTGGTTTGAATATTACGTACTGCCATTTTTGAATTTTCTTCAATCACACCAATTTTAATACTTTATATCTTACTTAACTTAACTTAATTGATTAAGCATTCAAAATTAATTGATTTAGATATAAAAACTTTCGTGATACGCAATTCGGTTATGACATAAACAATTTACCATTTTGAAATATGTTCTAAAAACGAAACCAAAGAAGAAAATAAAAAGTCTGCTTAAGAGACTTGTTTATTTTGCAATTTTTCTTTGCTAACTGGTCCTCGTGGCTTTTCTGTTTCTTAACGGTTCTTTACGGCTTTTGTCTGCTGTGAACAGAAACAATTAATTTATTAAATTTATTGTTTTGACACAATCGTAAGGGGCGAAAGTACATAACATTTTTAATGAAATTTGCACACATGTATATTTCTGGTGTTAAATTCAGAGTTACCCAAAAGGTGAAGCGAAAAAAAGCAAAAAAGTGTGCTATACTTTTTGAGATAATTGCAAAAACTCCAAAAACTGTCCAAGTAAACTGCCAGTTCTGGTTGGCCGATAAAATCAACTCGGACCTTCCAATTTATGTAAAAAGCTTAAATATGTATTTTGATCTCCATAAATTCACTGGGCTGTAGAGTGAACACAAACAGACAGACAAAGATTTTTTATTTTTCGATTTTTCTGACTCAAGAGATTCGGAAATGGGTAAAACTGCAAAAATCCCGAGTTCGAAATTCTTCATGATTACTGTATGTGAAATAGCGAATTTAGTAGGAGCAGTACGAATTAATTTAAACAAAATCACGTGTCTAGTTTTGATAATAAATATATTGCGTGGTATGAATAAAAACTGCTAAAATATAAAGCAATAGCTCCAAAAAAACAGTTTGTAGCATTTGCTTAGATTCGTATGATAAAAAACTAATTTGAGCAATTGCTATGTTCGAAAAAGCATTTGCTCAAATTGGTATGAATAAAACGCATAAAACTAAGCATTTGCTAGTAAAATGTCAAGTCTGCTATTGAACTGACTAGTAACATTTGCTACGAACTTTTGATACATAAATGATATGCATTTTGGAGTGTGTCCTTTAATTCATTCTACAGAAAGAATAGAAGGAACAGAATATCAATTACGTGGCCACAGAATATTCTCTTATTCTACCTATCGATGTAGTATAAAAAGAATACGGTTCTAAACATTAAGAGAATAGCCAAAAAAGGAATAGAATACAAAGAATAAATAAAAGAACGTTTTATGTCAAATTCAGCATATTCGGAATGTTTAGAATGAAATAAATAAAACACTCCGTATTGGATGGTTATGCGATTTTAGTTTCCGTGAGTTTTCTTTAAAAAAAGCAGATAAATTAATTAAAAACGCAGAGCAATTTTTACCTAAAAATTCAGAAACCCGCGGTGGCGCTCTCTCACATGTGCAAACAATTAAATCTTTTTTACGTTATATTGGAGATCCAGGCTTTCAGGTTTGATAAGTATAATTGTATCTGATATATCTATTTAGAATTAGAAACTAATGTTTCTAGAATGGTGTCGGCGGAGATGTTGGCAATCACCAAACCATAGCTTAAAATGGATTTATATTTTTCCAAATTCAAAATACGAGTAGGTACACACGCTTTGAATAAAAAATGTTTTTGACAACCGTGTTGCTGACAAATACCAAGCAATTGCTGTGTTCGAATATTCGAGGTTGTTAAAGTAAAGTAAGGTGTTTTCATACGGATTCGAGCAATTAGTTTATGAACTTACTTTGCTACGACGCTTTACTTCGATCAATTGCTAGTTTTTATTAATACAACCTATTGGATGAATTAAATAAAAAAGGTACTTCTTGAAAGACGAGTATTTCAACCAACCCATGTTTTACTTAATTTCCTTTAGAAGTAAATACTTACAAAATTTACAATAAGCTTTAAAATTTACTAGTAAATAATATTTTCGGTAGCATTTACTTGAAAAAGTATTTGCTTTTGTCGTGACAACTTCTTACTCTTATTGGAATCAAGGGAACATGTTCAAAAGTTGAATGTTAATAAATGTAGGACTCTTTTGTAACATGGAACAAAAAGTGCTACATTTATTAACAAACAACCTTTGAACAGGTACCCTTAATTCCATTAAGAGTAAGTAAGATTAAGTAATGTTTAATCAGATTTTCAAATCAGTATTTTATGCCTAGTATTCTATAGTTATTCTTTACATTACATTGCACTATGCAAAACTATTATTATCTAAATCGTTACACTTAAATAAAACCAATCTATCAAGTTAAATCCGTGTACCTCAAAATTAAATAAAATTTATAAAAATAATTAAAAATAAAGAGTGCATGGTAAAAGGAGTTTTATTTTCTTTTTCATTTCTTTTGTCCGAACAGACGTTGTCACGCTCAAAAACACACACACAGACTCCCATTTTTAATTCACTTCACTCATTATCTGAAAATTAAAACCAAACTGTAAGTAACTTTTAATAAGATGATACTGATCCGAACAGATGAACGAGATAATTATCTTGGAGTCTTGCCATCTCGCAAATAAACAATAGGAATTTTCAATTCTTGGGTCAGTTTTTTTATGTCGGAGTAATTGGAACTATAATTTAACTGTCAGAATTCTTATCATTCTTTTTTTCACTCTCCGAGAAATCTTTTTACTCTGATACGTTTTTTTACGCTCCGACAATACTCGGATATAATCTTTTTACTCTGAAAAAATATACAGAACATTTTTTGACAACTGTACTTTTTTGCTTCTTTAAACATGGGACATGTCGAGTACTATCGAGCATTTCCTCTGATACTAAAAAAACAACAGATATTTTTTTTAACTGACAGATCTAATCAGAGAAAAACTTATCGGATATCTCACAGCTCGGATATCTGCTGTCAGTTTGTTTTATGTTAGATTTTTAAATAAATTTGAAGAGACTATCGAACTTGACTGTAAGTTTTGTTATTTGAACTACTTCCCTCAAATCAGAGAGTGTGAACTCCTAATTTTTTTTCAAACCATCCAAATAATCTGACCGCAAGGCGCAACAGTCAAACAGTTGATATCAGTTATGAGTTACAGTCAAGTTGAATAGTCTGTCAGCAGCTTAATCTTTCAAAGTAGAGATGCTTCCAAGTCTAAATCGATATAAAATTTGTTTTTTGGCATAATGAACATTTGTTATTTTACTAGGATCTATTTTTTTATTTAACCCGAGTATGTATTACTACGTTTATATGCGTGGTTGGAGCTAGCTTGATCTACGTTTCGAAACCGTAAAAACCTAGGTTGAGTTCAGATGACTTGACTCGAATAAACTCGCTCAGCGAAGACGAGTCGATATATACTTTTGATTTACGATCTTAACCAAACTTCAATTTCATTTGGGGTGTATTTTTTCTTTAAATATTTAACTTATATATATTTCATTAAAAACTGAGACGTTTTAAATTAAAAATATATTTCTACTAGCTGACCCGACAGACGTTGTCCTGTCCCACTTTCAATAAATTTGTTTGTGATCGTTTTGTGAACTTGTGAAAAGCTATTTGTTTTGCGATATCGCGTTACAGTATTAGTCACATCAGTATTAGCAGAAATACCCGGTATTTCCAGGCAAAAAATGTACACTTGTTCGAATATTCTTTATAATATACAGGGAAAACTACATTTTCCACCCCAGCGCCACCTATCGGGTCCAAATTTTGTCAACGACTTTCTTTTTATTTAAATATTATATGGTGTGAATTTGAGCCAAATCGTTCAATAAAAAAGAATTTTCGGAAAAAAACGATACCAGCGCCATCTGCCGGGCTGATTTGTAAATCTAAACCATCCAGGGCGTCACCCAAACGCACACAAAAAAATTCATTCAAATCGGTCCAGCCGTTTAGGAGAAGTTCAGTGACATACACACGTACAGTAGAATTATATATATAAAGAAGAATTAGCTTACATGTTAAACGACAAAATATTTAAGTGAATTCTTAATTCAATTTATCCAATAAAAAAAAATGGTAAAATAGCCCATTTATAAATTATTGCACAAGTTGTCCCTAGCATAGTGTTTTTTTATTGCGTAGTTTTGAACCCAATCGTGCATCTATCAGAATAGTATTGATCTGCGTATGAGTAAGCCTGAAGTGAGCTTATGACGTAGTAGACGAGTAGGACGTGAACTTGGGTAACGTAAGCCTGTTGCGATCCTTGAGGACGTGAGCCCTGACGTGAGCCTTGACGAGTAGGACGTGACTAAGGTGACGTGAGCCTAAGCGCATGAGCCTGTTGCGAGTTTTGAGGACGTAAGTCCTGCCGTGAGCCTGGACAAGTATAACGTGACTTAGGTGACGTGAGCCTGAGCGCGTGAGCCTGTTGCGAGCTTTGAGGACGTGAGCCCTGACGTGATCCTTGACGTGAGCCTGGACGAGTAGGACTTGACATAGGTGACGTGAGCCTGAGCACGTGAGCCTGTTACGAGCCTTGAGGACGTAAGCCCTGACGTGCGCCTTGACGTGATCCTGGACCAGTAGGACGTGACTTATATGACGTGAGCCTGAGCGCATGAGCTTGAGGTGTGAACCTGTACGAGATAATTAAGCTGATTGATTTACGGCGTCTGGTTACCCATGAGGAGCTAACAGCGACGCAACAATCCCTCGGTCAAACAAGCAGCGATGCTACGTCATACGGCGACGACGTTAGCAGAGAAAAGTGCACAAAAATAATAACAGCGAAATGCTCTAGTGATTTAGACACTGGTTTTACATTTATATTTTTTTATTATTAATAAATTAAAAATTCTGGCTACGACACAACAGAATTAAAATCGGTTAAGAGCTGGCAAAGTTATGCTTGGCGTATCCCATGAGCAACGATAAACATGCCTTTTGCACAAAAAATATGGGCTTAGAATAAGTCAATACATTATTTTCAACTTTAATTTTTATTTTTTCCAATGATTTTATGCCAAAGTATAGATGTTTAAGATAGAGTAGAGTAGAGTAGAGCAATTTAATTTAAGATAAATTTTTGGACTATCATTTTCACGTAATGATACTGATATTGTGAATTTTGCATAACCAATACGTCAGCTCACTATTGAATGTTGCACATTCTTGTAAGAATACTTAATGATACAATTTTTCCCGTTGTTTAAAAGCAATTGAAAACCAATCTGCAACACTTTTTCATTGCCTTTATGAACTAACAACATTCACAGTGAAGTGCTATTTATGTGTTCTATTTCAAAAACAATTCTCCAGTAATATTTAAGCATCAGCACCAGTAATATTTTGGGATGTACATATGAAGCGAATCTTACTATAAGGAAAACAAAATCAAATGATAGCATCGCCAATAGTGACGTTGACATAAGAGCTGCTCTTTAGATGAAGCAAAGCAGCGTTGCTCACAGCGCACCAGCGCACACAGAACACAGTCATTATAGTATGACATGATCTGATGCCGCTATATGGCCATGGGAGCCCCCGACCGCGCGGCCCGATCACTCACAAATTTCTCAAATAGTAAGTGTTGTCATCGGAGAGACACATGTGTGCAAAGTTTAAATAAAATCGGGCTTTAGGAAGTGGATTACAAATCACAAAATTTGGCGTGCACGCGAACGATGGGGATCTGCTTTGCGATTGATCGGGAAACTACTGACTGCTCAAAACTTGGTTTGAGCCAGTAGCGCAACAATCAAGTTCGTGATGTATACTATGTGTATAAATCCTTATATAGGTAGGCTAAAATTGCAAGTGCGAACGGTCTAGTATTTCTAGTCTAGGTAACGTGGGCTAGCATCCTGCGGTACCGAAAAATGCCCGCTACTGAAACCGACACAACGCCTCGGATACGTAATGATCCAATAATGACGACTTTTGGCTATTATACCCGGACTAAAAGGTTTCTTCGATATAATTTGGACATACTAGGAGTGAGTGAACTAAGATGGTTCGACGCGGGAGAGTACCAATCCCCAACGTGTAACACTGTGCTACTCTACTCCGGCAAACCCTCCGGCAGCCCCGTGAATCTGGAGTGGGTCTGCTGCTAACGCTAACAGCACGCAGAGGCCTAATTACCTGGAACCCACATGGTGATAGGATCTTATCGGACAGATTTCGGACTATGGCGCGTCACGATCATACGGTGTTACGCCCCAACGAATCCTTCGACTGAGGATGAAAAAGACAACTTCTACAATCAGCTAAACGCTGTATTCAACGCAACGCCTACCGGAGATATCGTCGTGTCAACTGACAGACAATCGTCATCCAACCAAATCAACCATATGGCGATCAGCCGACGTTTTAGGAGGAAGTTTTTAGTAGTCCGAAACAGACGAGGAGCCAACATGGGTATGGTACGGGATCATCACCTTATGGTAGCTACTGTCCAGTTACGTACTGCATTAGTTCAAAGAATCTGTAATATCATCCGAATGCTTAGGTATAACATCGACCGGCTAAAGATCCTCTCAGTACGCCAATAATTAAGGGATCATTTATCGCAAGGAGTGGAAGCAATCAGCAGCCACTGCCGACAACCATCCAATAACTTTGGAAGGTTGTAAAAAATGTTTTCCGACGAGATACCCGAGCAGCCGCGAGAATCGAGCTAGAGTCCCTGTATCGAAGCAAAATGAGAGAAGTGCAGCGTAGTGTAAGACGTGACAAACGTAATTATATTAACAACATGGCCTCAGAAGCAGAAGAAGCAGCGAGCAGGTGCGATAGCAGAACCGTTTACAGAATCACCAAAGAGATGATAGGTGGTCACCGCTCTAGCCTACATCCGGTGAAAGGCCTAGATGGTGCCGTACGGGTTTCAGATGAGGATCTTTTCAAGCGATGGAAGGAGCATTTCTCTACGGTCCTTAACCGTGTATTCGCTAATGATATGCACCCAAATCAAACGGAGCTGCTGAAGTAACAATTTCCCGAATTCGAATAATGGTTCTAAATGTCTTGTGTTGCATAGAGGAAAGCTGTCAGAGGAATTCGAGATCCTAAGTGGGGTACAATAAGGTTGCATTCTATCACCGATACTCTTTTTGTTAGTGATTAGCGATGTGCTTCGCGCAGCTTTATCTACTGGAAACGGAGGAATTCGTTAGACTCTTACATCTCAACTCAAACATCTGAACTACGCTGACGACGTTTGTTTACTCTCACCGGGATTATGGAGCTGCACCAAATGACAACAAATGGGGAAAGGGAGGCAAATGTTGCAGGATTAATACTGCGAAAACAAAAATCATAAACCTCAGTACCTCAAGTTAACATTGCTGGACAGCCGGTAGAGAGAGTAGAGAGTTTCCAATATCTTGGGAGTATTGGCTCGACCGAATGTGGAACCGAACAGGACATTGTCAACCGAATCGATAAAGCAAAATCAGTGTTTGGAATGATGTCCATTATATGGCGAAGCAATGCGATCAGCTTAAACGCCAAGCTGCGAATTCGGTTTAAGTGTTGAATCTGTGCTGTTGTATGGGTGCAGCACTTGGAAGATGACCGCTATCACAAAAAAATTACAAACGTTCGTAAATAGGTGCCTACGGAACATCTTAAGGGTTTTCTGGCCTTACTGTATCTCTAAGAACATCTTTACCAGAGAACGGGTCAGCAACCAATAGGCAGAACCATCCAACGACGGAAGTGGGAGTGGATTCGTCATACACTCCGAAAAGGCGACAGTGCCATAGCTAACTACGCAATGCAATGGAACCCGTTATCTCAGGATGGTAGAAGAACGGGTCGTCCGAGAAATACATGGCGCAGAACAGTTGAGGAGGAGGCACGGCAATTGGGGAAGAGTTGGAGAGAGCTGAAGCTCATTGCCAGGAACCGCACGCGATGGCGCGTAGGCGTAGTAGAGGCCCTAGGACCTACAAGGCGATATAGGACATAAGTAAGTAAGTACGCCAACTTAATATAGGGAATTTAAAAATACAAGTTAACATAAGAATTAGTTGAGAGGATTGGATTATACGATCGTAAATAATTTGCGTAATACAATAAGGAAACTTCTCTGTTAGTCAAACAAAGACAAAGACGGAACATTTAGGGGGAACACATTTTTTTTTATAATTATATCGATTTTTATCTTAAGACAAACATGAAACGCAAAAAATAAAGGCAATAAATTGTTTGTGGTTTAAATTTAAAAATGCAGCCTTCTTCTATAAAAGGCAACGCCAACGTTGAATTGTATCTAGTATTGTATTAATATTTTATCTATATTAAGTCTGTTAGCAGCTACCTTGTGAATATGATGTTATTGTTTTTCTTTGCTTTCATAACTACTACGAGTATAACGGCGGCTGGTTCAATTGAGTCCAGAGTGCTTGAGCCAGTGCCAGTACCTATTGGACGTATTGTTGGGGGCTACATTGTGGACATCAAAGAGTATCCACATCATATATCGCTTAGATACAGTCCTCGCGGCGTCATTCCTTTCGTTCACATTTGCGGAGGTAGCATCATTCGCGAAAATGTTATACTAACAGCAGCCCATTGCGTCTATAAATCACGTGCCGAACAGTTCATTATTGTGGCTGGAACGAACAATCGAATAGGCAGCGATGGCGCTTCTGTTGCCGTCCAGAAGATCATCGTAAATCATAACTTTAGCCCGACCACACTCGTCAATGATATTGCGATTTTAATATTGGTCCAAAGTTTGCCAATTAATAATTTTACAATAAGGACAATCAAATTGGCTGAGATACGTCCACCCGCTGGAGTTATTTCGACAGTCACCGGCTGGGGGACCACCACTGATGGTGGTCTTGCTTCTGATCGCCTCAGAGCTGTAAACATCTCAATTATCAGTAATGACGATTGCAATCGAATCTATGAGGGAGAAGTTATCGATTCAATGTTATGTGCTGGAGTTCCCAATGTTGGTGGAAAAGATTCTTGCCAGGGTGATTCTGGCGGTTCATTAATTACCAACGGTCAATTGATCGGCATTGTTTCGTGGGGTAATGGCTGTGCTCGTCCAAAGTATCCGGGAGTTTATACAAGTGTACCTAATTTTTACAAATTTATTAAAGAAAGCCTTGCAATAAATAAATAAACTATAAATGAACAAATGTCTCTAACTTATTCTAAGCTTGATGCAAACTTGTAAAGTGTACAAAGGTAAAAGCTTTTAACAAAGAATAAAACCTTCTGCGTATGTTATTACGAGTACATTGGTTTTTGCTTACTTAGTCATTAAAATTGTGTTTTTATTTCAATTAATTAATAATTATTTTATATTATATTTTTTTATTTCTACATTACATCGATAACAATGTAAAGTTAAATAAAAAACATTGCCATAAAATTCTGATTTGTTCCAATTCTTCGGTCACTGAAATTTCGACATTTGATTTGCCACACAAGCCATGAAATGGAATCCAGCTACCCAATCTGGCAGAAGAGTCATTCGCTGTGGGCAAGCGATGCACAGAACGGTAAAGATGCAATACTGAACTTTTGGAATGAGTTGTAATTGGTTAAAAAAGTTTGCAGGTTGCAGGAACACAATAGGGCGCTCATTTGTGCTAGGTGACCTGCCAAGCCTTTCCACATAAACGATGCCAACTTTCCATTCTAACGCGTCTAAGAAATCCACCCAAGAACGCGGCTAAAAGGTCCAACCCAATCTGAGACCCATATTTAAGAACTGTCCATCCACCACTGTTTTGACCAGACCATGGATTTAAAGACTGAATAAGGAAGGCTTTTTTTGCTTTAAGCAAGCGTGTACGTCTTTTTTGGTTCCGTGCTGTTATCGACGGCTACAACTGACTCGAGACAGTAAAAGAATTGCACTACTTCAAATATGCGATCCACTATCTTTATTAAGGGACCAAATCTTGAATCTTTGGTTTCGTGCCCCATCCTCGATTTGAATGAAAGCTGCTAGTATCTGGTTTCTTGGTTTCAATGATAAACATCTGAACAGTTGTTCATTTCCCTGGAATGAAGCATAAGCCAGCAATGTATTTATCGTTTGGGGCCATCATATCATGAAGGATAGAAGAAAACATTTTATACGTGGTACTCAACAACGTTATATCACGATAATTGCTCTACGTTGTGATACGAGGGGTGCCGTAAAAGTTTTTAGTAAAAGTAATAAAAAATAAAAACTTTTCATCAAAAAATTGCCTTATATTGCTTTTCAAAATATTCGCCTTTAAGATCTATACACTTTTGCATACGCTCAAACATAACCTCCAACAAGGTTGAACTTTTTGACTGACATAGAGATTTGCAGCGGAAAACACTAGTATTACCATTTTCTAAAAACATTCACGGCAACCCTCGTACTTCCATTCTTATGCATGTGTCACAGGACACCACATATCCAAACTTCTGGCATCGTTTCTTCCTCCCATTCCATCAATTGATAATAGAACAGTAAGAATTGTTTTTTTTAAACCTATGATCTTATTAAGCAGCGATACAGGATTTTTAGGATTTTTACTAGAAACGATATATTATTTTTATGAAAATATTTAGACTTGCCGACGTCGGTGTATGTATATAAATATTATGCTGTCTTTTAAGAATACTTTGGAGGTCTTTTAAGGGGTTTTTGGCAGTCTTTTGTGGGTATTTTGGGGGTCTCTTGGTGTGAATTTTGAGGGTTTTTTTTTAAATTGAAATTATATACATATCATTAAAAACTGAAGCATAAAATAAAATAATATTTTAAAAAAAAATACCTTTATTGAAACGTTGTCAGAATTTTTTCGCAGCAGAGGTAGCGCTTAGCGGCTCCAGGGTTCAAAATCAGAAGCCTTGTTAAAAATTGTTTTCTTTTTTAAATTTTTCTTTTTCACTTTCGTATATTTGTTTTGCTTTAGTTTTGTCTCTTAACTTATAATATACCAGACATTGATTATAAAACTTAATTAATAACTATATAATTTACCTCCACTAATAACTATAAGTAATATAACTACGAATTTTACGAAGAAAGGAAAGAGAGGGCGACTTAGGCTGAGTATCTGGGCTTGTGTCCTAGCGAGAGCATTGCCTGGCAAGAGACCAATATCCACAATACGTAGCGGTTGGTAAATACCAACAGAAGGCGGTGGCGATGATGTACACGAAATTTTCGCAATATAGTGAGAGGAACTCTGACGGTTAAGACACGACAGAAAGGAGGAATACTGACGGCCTATGCTCTGTCTATGGAGAGAGGAAAGTCACACGGTTTAATGACCTTCGTCTGATCTGGAAAATATATCGTTGTGTTCGATAGAACAAAAGCAAAAGTTGCCGAACCTAACCACTAATTTGCAAAAACCGTGTTCGAAGTTTATGATTTGCCCATACATTTGAAATTTAACAAGTTACTTTACAAATTACACACGTGCGATTGTGTGCCGATTGTGCTTGCATGGCGACCGACACTTTGCACATGTGTCGTTGTGAGCTAATTGTTTTAGCTTATGCCCGGTGGTAAGCATTAGCCCAATGTTTTGAGCGAATCGGTGGACGGACAGAACGGAAAAGGTAGAAAATAAAATAAAAAAACCCAAGAATTAAAGCTGATCGTTTTTGTTTGTTTAGATTTTTTAAAGGTTTTTCAGTATTTTTAATTTTCGCTGATTAGAAATTTAGTAGCGGTATTTTTAGTAATAAATACCGTTGATTACATTGGAATTTATGCTTTCTATGAGGACTTGAATAAGTTCTCTGATTCTCTGACACACGTCAGTTTATACAGTGTTTTCGAAACCTGTAGCAAAATGTTAATGTGCTGCCTTAAAAGGGCGTCAACAACCTTAAATTTAAATTCTCTATATTAACTTCGCGTCGGTGTGTGTTTGTGGCTAGCTGACTCACCAAATCTTGTGATAAATTTTTAATCCACTTCCAAAAACCCGACTTTATTCAAACTTTGCACACACATCGGAGAGATGATCGGGCCACAGAGCCGAGGTGCTCTCATTTTTTAAAAAAACTAACCCGATCTTATATGTAACTTCCACATACATTTTTTTAATATTAACCCGATTTTATTTAAACTCTGCACACAGTTTCAAATCGGAAGGTCCCGCACTACACCAAACAATTTATGAACATCCCAAATGACCTGATACGACTATGTAGGTTGACCATAACCAATGTCATAAGCGAAGTAAAAATAATCAGGTCACTATCAAGCCCATTCAATATCTTTAATGCACTCCGACAAGAGCATGGACTGGCCTGCGTCCTATTCAACTTGATGTTGTTAAAAGTGATCCGAGACTTCGCTGTAACGGCGAAAGGTACATCCTTTAAAAGTCCATTCAGATAATGGCTTACGCAGACGAAATTTACACCATTGGTTCATGGATCGAGAGGGAGGCAGAAAATCTGGGGCTGCCCATAAAGGAGAGAAAAACAAAGTACATGGTGTCCACGTCTGCGACCAGAAAATCAAAAATTGGTGCCTAATTAAAATCGTGAAAAGAATTAAGCTCGGTAGGCTCCGGTGGGCAGGATCTATGAGATCCTCCCCGGAAAGTCCTTTGCATAGAATTTATGGGGCATGACAGCTAGGCCGCTGGAAGTATGGCGTAGACCAGGACACCCAGAGTTTAGTGATGCCATCGGCTCGAAATCCGACCCGATGGAGAGATTTTTTGCGGAAGGCCAGACAGACCAATAGAACATATATACGTATAGTTTTGTATCAAAATCGGTGCAAGGTTATAGTGTACGTAAAATCATTTCTATTTTATATAAATTTATAAATTACCAAATTCTGTTGAGGACGTATGGGATATGACCTGGGTCTGGAATTAATAGGTCCGAACGTTGTAGTTCTTATAAGAGGCTTATCGTTTGTGTTGTATCGAAGTTTCTCGACTGGGTGTGCAAAAGTTATTTATAAAGTTAACTTCTTGGCTTTTGTGTGGTTTTAGAATTCTCATGAATTAATAGTCCCTGTTCAGTATCCAGTCCGATATCAGTCATGTTTCCGAATATTTTAATGAGACACTTGTATAAGATATAAGGTATAAATTACTTGATAGAGGTTCTTATTATATTCTACTTTTAAAAACTTTTATTAAACTTGACTTTTCTTGTCTGTCGGTTTTTTCGACTTCTTTGAGGTCCTTTTCAACCATTTTTCGTGCGAGCTAGAGAGCTGAAATTTTATGAACAGCTCAGAGTCATGTGTCAAATCTGAGATCTCGCGTGTGACACGTGTCACGAGTCGCGTATTACGCACGTGTAATACGTGAAAAGTGGGTTAATCTTTGAAATAGGCCCCACGTCGTAGAGAGTTAAGATATTTTGAGTAGTTTAGTCTCGTATGGTCTTTCTGACGCGTGTTACAACTCGCATGTGGCGCACGTCTTGCGTGAAAATTACGTTAATCTTTGAAATAGGCCCCATCACGTGTAGTTCTTTGAGGTCCTTTTTAACACCCTTTCACATGACCTAGACAGCTGAGCAGCTCAGTGCAATGTGCTATTTCTGATATCCTCTGTGTGACACGTGTTACAAGTCGCATGTGGCCCGTATGATGCATGGAATTTTGCTTAATCTTAAGTTATTTGAGGTCCCTTTAAGTCACCTTTCACAGGACCGGAGAATTAAGCTCGGTAGGCTCCGGTGGGCAGGACACCTAGATCGTATGAGATCCTCCCCGGAAAGTCCTTTGCATAGAATTTATGGGGCATGACAGCTAGGCCGCTGGAAGTATGGCGTAGACCAGGACACCCAGAGTTTAGTGATGCCATCGGCTCGAAATCCGACCCGATGGAGAGATTTTTTGCGGAAGGCCAGACAGACCAATAGAACATATATACGTATAATTTTGTATCAAAATCGGTGCAAGGTTATAGTGTACGTAAATACATTCGATATCAGCGTCCAAAGAAGACAGAGAAATAAAACATTCAGTCATGTTTCCGAATATTTTAATGAGACACTTGTATAAGATTTCATCAATTTATAGAATTTGTTAGATAAGGATAAGTGATAGTATGCTTGTTTTTTACACAGAATATATTTTTTATGAAATTTTTCGAAATCCCCGTGTCAATTAAGATTTTAAATGTAATTTGGCAGTTTGTCGCAATCTTACACACATTTTATTATTCTCACGACGATATTGCAAAAAAATGTGTTCCTACTTTGTTTCGGTTTTGAACTGTGAATCGATCACGCGCTACGAATTAGTTCTTTAAATATTAGACGTTAGCTCGTATATCAGAGCCAATACTGTTGGCAAAGCTGCTGGTCTAGCAGAAACAGAGTGTTCTTGGTTTGTCTGTTAAAACCGATATAATAATATGCAATGCGTCCTCTGTACTTGGCATTTTTAACTTTTCAACTTTATAATATAATGGTTAAGAAACTTTCAAGCTATATTAGTAATTATATAAATTACTTGATAGAGGTTCTTATTATATTCTACTTTTAAAAACTTGTATTTAACTTGACCTTCTTGTCCGTCGGTTTTTTCGACTTCTTTGAGGTCCTTTTCAACCATTTTTCGCGCGAGCTAGAGAGCTGAAATTTTATGAACAGCTCAGAGTCATGTATCAAATCTGAGATCTCGCGTGTGATACGTGTGACGAGTCGCGTATTACGCACGTGTAATATGTGAAAAGTGGGTTAATCTTTGAAATAGGCCCCACGTCGTAGAGAGTTACGATATTTTGAGTAGGTTAGTCTCGTATGGTCTCTCTGACGCGTGTTACAAGTCGCATGTGGCGCACGTCATGCGTGAAAATTACGTTAATCTTTGAAATAGGCCCCATCACGTGTAGTTCTTTGAGGTCCTTTTTAACACCCTTTCACATGACCTAGACAGCTGAAATTTTTCGAGCAGCTCAGTGCAATGTGCTATTTCTCTATATCCTCTGTGTGACACGTGTTACAAGTTGCATGTGGCCCGTATGATGCATGGAATTTTGCTTAATCTTAAGTATTTTGAGGTCCCTTTTAATCACCTTTCACAGGACCTAGAGAGCTCAGTGTCTTGAATCATTTTTAAGATCCCGTATCCCTTCCCTTCCCTTGACCCGTCCATTCGTCAGCAAAAATATAACATGCACAACATGAAGCCTAGGTTTTGGACAGCATCGGTCTGTCGCGTTATTATTATTATTTTATCATTCTTAGTTTATTTTTTTTTAATTCAGCCACAATACTCATAGCGCTAATTAGTTTACCCCCAAACCCATGATTTGCCAAAGTCTGTAATCTGCATTAATATGATCTGCAAGAAGTTCAGGTCCTCTTTTCCTCTTCTTAATACCTTATCGCAAGCACTTTTGGTATAACCATAAGGGTGCAAGTCGTTTCGCGTGTGCTTATTGTAAACAAATGAGTGATGTTGTGACGTATAATTTAATAAAAAAATTTATGAGCGGATTGGATCGCAATTATAAACAAATTGCGAAATATAATAAGGAACTTTCTCTGTCCGTCAATATAAAACAAAAGATAGACCAATTAGCGAAGTAATTTTTTATTTATATATCGATATATTTTATATAAAAACAAACACGCAACGCAAAAAATTAAGGCAATAAATTGTTTGTGGCTTAAATTTAAAAATTAACCTGCTTCCATAAAAAGCAACGCGAAAGTTGAATTGTATCTAGTATTGCACTAATGTTTTATCTATATTAAGTCTGTTAGCAGCTACTTTGTGAATATGATGTTATTGTTTTTCTTTGCTTTCATAGCTACTACGAGTATAGCGTCGGCCGGGTCATTTGAGCCGAGAGTGTTTGAGTCACTGTCAGTACCGAATGGACGAATTGTTGGAGGTTACATCGTAGACATTAAGGAGTTTCCGCATCAAATCTCTCTTCGATACAATTTTAACGGCGTCATCCCTTTCGATCACCGTTGTGGAGGCAGCATAATCGGGGACAACGTTATCCTAACCGCAGCCCATTGTGTCTATGGATTACGTGCCGCACAGTTCATAATTGTGGCTGGAACGAACAATTGCATAAGTAGCGATGGCGTTTCTGTTGCCGTCCAGAAGATCATCGTAAATAAGAATTATAGCCCGACCACACTCGTCAATGATATTGCGATCTTAAGATTGGTCCAAAATTTGCCAATTAATAATTTTACAATTAGGACTATCGAATTGGCTGAGGAACGTCCATCCGCTGGAGTTATTTCAACAGTTACCGGCTGGGGCGCCACTACTGAGGCTGGCCTTGCTTCTGATCGCCTCAGAGCGGTAAACGTCTCAATTATCACCAATGAGGATTGTAATCTCAGCTATGAGGGACAAGTTACCGATTCAATGCTTTGTGCTGGTGTTCCCGACGTTGGTGGAAAAGATTCTTGCCAGGGTGATTCCGGCGGTCCTTTAATTACCAACGGTCAATTGATCGGAATTGTTTCGTGGGGTAATGGCTGTGCTCGTTCAGAGTATCCGGGAGTTTACACAAGTGTACCTTATTTATACAAATTTATTCAAGATAGCCTTGCAAATGATACATTATTTTAAATTTGATGCATACTTGAAAGGGCTAAAGAATAAAACGTCCAGCGTAAGTTATTTGTTTTTTTTCCTTACTGGCTAATTAATGGATAAATAAATTGATTGCTTTATTTCAATTAATCCATTAAAATATTGTAT
The DNA here is from genome assembly GCA_947095585.1 of Nephrocerus scutellatus. Taxonomy (NCBI): domain Eukaryota; kingdom Metazoa; phylum Arthropoda; class Insecta; order Diptera; family Pipunculidae; genus Nephrocerus; species Nephrocerus scutellatus. Next base: position 24,653,850 of record OX352762.1, on the reverse strand, counting down.
TTTTTATTTCTACATTATATCGATGAAAATGTAAATTTTAATAAAAAAAATTTAAACATGAAATTCTGCTTTGTTCCAATTCTTCGGTCACTGGTATTTTGATGCTGCCAACTCATTTCATTTACCGCCATGAAATAGAATCCACCTACCCAATCTGGCAGAAGAGTCGTTCTACTTTCCAAGCCGGATCCTCCTAGCTCATATGTGCTAGGTATCCTGCCAAGCGAAGCACACCGAGCTAAGGTATCTTCACGAAATCAACGCTCATAGATCCCGTCGTTGTAGGGCCTCCGAAATTGTCCTTCCTAACATAACATGTCAATAATTCTCCGTAAGACGCTCCACTTGAACGCGACTAAGAGGTTTAACCAAGTCTCCGATTTATATGTAAGAACTGTTATGACCATTCTCTTATGCACCAACAGCTTAAATTTTTTGGTTAAATTCCTGGATTTAAAGTCAGACTGAAGTTACGTTTTGACAGACTAAAGTAGACTTTGTTGGTCTTAATCAAGCATTGCGTGTTTCTGGTTCAGTTTTGTTAATATCAGCTGCTGCAAGGATCAGCTTAACCTGGCCAAAACGATAGTTTACAATACTTTTACAGGTACCTAGCCTTATCATGGAGGCGTCATCTATCGCCAGTATGAGTTGAAGGAGCGCACCTTCCTTCTTCCTCTGTACAATCTTCAAAGTCTTGGCATGCAAATCGGCGTTTTGCGCGTAGATAGTAGCAAGAATCTTGTCTGAGGAGAGCTCCAGACTCTGTGGAAAGAAACCGCGGACGATGTTTTGTTTAGGGAAGGATCCCTCTTCCACCAGCGTCACACTCAATCTACTGTTGGCTCTAATCCTCGCAATATTCGAGCGCATCCACCCAGATGTAGCACTGTATGAGCAGATGAAGACAAGCCATCCCGATTTGAGATCCGAGCCGGAAAAATGTGGCCACACGCCACTTTCGGCCATCTCAGTTGAGATGTCTACAACCGCCTCTTGAAAAATAGCCATCAGTTGGGATAGGTTTTATTGTCAAGTCGGTCGGGATAACACCCAACCTGACGGAACTAACCACTTGGCTAAAAGTGAGAACATCAGATAAAGGTCCTGCCCTGTTCTTCTTGACAGCCGGTGCCGGTGGGGTTGGGTCCTCTGACATGACGCGCTTGGCTTCGCTCTGAATGGAAGGGGCGGCTTTGTCTAAAACTCTGTCTCTGTCTTTGCCCATGTGTAAAGTTTGTTTAAACCGCCTTCTTTCCTGCCAGTTCAACTTAATGAATCCGTCCTGTTGTTGATGGATCAGTAGTGCATCAACTGCCTTCCCAATGGAAGAGCATCCTGATCTCTCCGAAATGACAGTACATGCATCGACAACTGTGGCTGTGTCGGAATGAGAATTGGATTGCTCCACATCCTTGATTCCAACACCTTCGCGAGATTCAACGCAACGCCTTCCGAAATCTCTAAAAGATCCTGCTGCTCAACAGCAGACCGCACAGTTAAGGCCAGACTGAGGTTGGCCGTCGAGAGCTCACAAGTTTCTCGTATTTGCAGTATAGACAACGCGGCGTCTTCTACGTCCGGCATCTCAGCCCCAGGATTTACTCTCCTTGCAATAAGGGCGAATCCTATAGCTGAACCATAGTTATTTCTATAGTCTCTTGGTTGCGAAGTACATCCGTGTTGGATGGAATCTAATTTGCGGATGCAGTCTTTCGTTGTGATGCAATCTGCACTCGAAGCACCATACCCAAAAACGATGTTGCCACCTCGGTAAGTTCGTTTCGTTATACGGTTTGAGTCGTGGCGTCGGACTGTTAACAAGTGGTATTTCTAGTTGCATACCTTGAACTCGCAACAACCAATGACCATATACATTTGCTGTCTTCTGTTTAAAGATACCTGCACTTGATTTATATTATTTATATATTTTCTTTTGAAATCTAAAAGCTTCTTTTTCCCTTATCATCTACGGTCAAGTAAGAACGTGTCAACTTATAATGAAACAATTGACTGTGATATTTTAACTTTTTTCTATTTATTTAATCTTTTTTAGTAGAAAAAATTTCGAATTTGAATACGAAGTATTAAGAGAAACTGGCAAGTGCGCCTATTTGCATAAAGTCGATTTGCATTGACGCAATAAATGGGAATGTGACATCTGTTACTCGTATATTATATATGTGATAAAACCAATATAACCAACAACATAAGCCAATTGAAGACATACATAGGACAATAAATTCAAACTAACATCTAAAACGGGTTCCAACAAGTAGACATACTGGCCTCCCATCGTCTTAATCCGTTGTCAAAGATAGTTACTCTAGGAAGGTTATTTAGGAATATTTTAATGGACAAAGAAGATTTGATTACGGTTGTTGAGTCGTAACATTTAAATTGAACATTTCTAAACTCTTTAGATATAGGACCAAAACTATAATAATAATAATATTTTGGCGCGACAGAATCTTGCTGTCCAAGGCCTAGCTTCTCGCGACCATTCGTGCTGTGTGTGTTATATTTTTGCACACAAATGTAAGGGACCTACAATTTAATACCGTATCCGAAAGGCGAGTTGAGAAGCTTTCTGTGAAAAGTTATTACTCTCGGACATTTTTCAGACATTCGCAAGAGGTGGGGCCGTGATAAATACTCCGGGACTCGGACCTCGAACCTCCAGCTCAGAAGTCGAACGCACTAACCCCTAGAGCCACTGCGCCCACAAACAAAACTATAAAACTTAAAAATAAATAATTCGCATTTGACTACAAATAATAATTATGACGTTGAAAAAATCAACTTTTATTTTCTGCGATCCATTCTCTGATGTCGGCAACACTGGCGTAAACTCCTGGAAAATTATTTTGGGCACAGCCGTAACCCCATGAGATAACACCAGCCAACTTACCGTCGGCCACTAGGGGACCACCGGAATCACCCTGGCAGGCATCCTTACCTCCAGTACCACGAAATCCAGCACAAATCATCACATCGGTAATAGGAATTTCATACTCCGAGTAGTCCTCACGACATTCTTTTATGGTGAGTATTGGTACATAAACCTCCCTCAGATCTTCGGAGACATCGCCCCCTTCCTTTATACTTCCCCAACCGGTGACTGTTGCCATAACGCCTGCCCGTGGTCGCTCATCAGCCAACTTAATTGGCTTTATTGTGAAATTGTTGATCGGCAAATGCGCTCTCAAAATCAAAAGGGCAAAATCATAATTATAATTGGACGAATTGAACTTTTCATGCATGACAATTTTTTCAACTGGAATCATGGCACCATTTCTACCTTGGCGAGTATTGGTTGCGGCCACAATGATAAACTGTGAGGGATTTTTTCCATAAACACAATGACTTGCCGTTATGACGGTTCTCTGCGATATAATACTGCCACCACAATGGTGGTAAAATGCACCATCGTCAAAGTACTCGAAGCGAATTGAGACCAGGTATGGATGGTTTTTTATATTCGTAATCAAACCTCCAACAATGCGTCCATCTAGAGGGATAGATACCGAAACTTGACTTGGCTCAATAGAGGCGGCCACGACCAGTATTGATGCAAATGCCGAGGTAAGAAAAAAATAAATCATTTCAAAATGACGAAGAAATAAACGTTAGATCAAGACTAAAGAAGCTGCTGCTCTGCGTAGTGTATTTATACGAAACAATCAAGAGGTAATACGTCACAATATACTATCCAAGAACGCCCAGAATTATTATGTCCAATGCAGGGAAAACATTAATCCTTGATAACACCTGATAGCTTTCTTTCAGCCAACTGCCATATATCCATCACTATGCATGGATTTTCTTTTACTGGCTTTCCTTTGCTTTGTGCGTCTGCCTGTGTGTGTGTACTCCACTGTGTGTGCCACTGCTTCATGGTTAGTTAATGAAAGAAACACGAAATTGATAAACTTTTAAAAAATTTATTGCTACAAACAAAAGAGGTAATAAAATTTATGGCATATCGAAATTTTAAATGAACGTTAATGGAACTTTATTTATGACCTTCCCTCTTAAAGCCGAAGGCTAATTGATAATGAAAGCACTAACTGTATGAGTTCCCTCTACCAAAGAGTAACCATAAACACATGCTAGGTTTGATGGTAAAAAGAGCAGGGTAGGCTGTGTCGAGGACACGGCCGTGGGTTTTGAGCGTGAAAACGTCTGTCCGGGACGAAAGAAAAGAAAACAAAGATCTTGTTGTCTGTGGGACATAAACACGGACGTATATATTAAATTTTTTTTCTATACTAAATACAAGTCCTACAACTTGCATCGTAGCTCATCACATACATCATCATCACATCACATTATATATAAATTATTTATAAGCGAATTTTAATGTTCATAACCACTAACTGTGAACTAGCTGCATATTGCATATCACTGCCCAAACAGAGTAATCAGCTTTTGGTTTCAACTCATAAAAAAATTTGAGTTGTTTTAAATTAAATTTGAAGAGAAGAAAAGTGAGCAGCACTAACCAATGCATCGAAATGGTATGCTAAGAATGTCGCTTTGAAACATGCAGGCCAATTATACGTGATTAAATTTCTTTTGCATGGTTGTCTCCCTTCTGTAATAGATCAAAGAGTTATTCAATTTATAAAAAAATTGAGTAATTTTAAAATAATTTTTAAGTGAAATGAAATTGAAGAGAGAAGAATTTCGCTTTGATACATGCAGGCCAATTATTCATCATTAAATTTCTTTTGCATGGATCTCTCTCTCTTCTGTAATTGAACGAAGAGTTATTTACTCTAGTTACTGTAAACATGACTAAGGATAAGGATAAGCGAAAAGAAAAGGAAATAGTTGCAAGGAAGCTTGCAGCACTGTATCGAGAAGAGCAGAGGACCGATAGAAAATGAACAGAGACTATACTATCTGTTATAACCCATTGTACATATAATGTAAAATTGGCAACACTATACAAATGTCATTATTGCTAGTTTTTGATTCTTCTTCTTTTAGTCTCGTATTAACATTCGCAGAATAAAGATTTATAATAAGCATTGAAAATTACGCGTGCTATTTAATTAAGGGTTCACGGCAATAAAATACATAACAGTGGCGACGAGAGAAAAAAAAAGAAGATTAAATTACAAAATAAATTTACTTCTACAAAATGGATGCCTCACAATTTGCGCAATTGTTAGAAGCCTTCAACAAATCACAACGTGACTTGCTAAAGCAAGTAAGTGCTAGTAGCAGTCAACAACAACAACCACAAGAACAGCAGCAGCCACCATTACAGGTTATGTGTGCTCCATTTGAGAACTTTGATGATAAAAAAGAAAACTTTAAGTTATACCATCAACGCTTCGGAAATTATTTGACCATGAAGGGTGTTATTACTAATAAATCACTTTGCCGTCAAATGCTTATAAACTCAATTGGACCTACACATTTTAAGTTGTTGGTTTCATTAATTGCCCCTAAGACAGTCAACGAAGTCGAGTACGACGACTTAATGAAAATGTTGGAAACTCATTTGTGCCCGAAAAAAAACATACTAGTAAGTCAGCACCGATTTTTTTCCACATATCAAGGCGAAGAACATACAATAGCTGATTATGTGGCATTACTCCGGCGGGATACAAATGAGTGCGAGTTTGTGTCAAAGTGTGCCTGCAAGGCTGACATATCAAACATTTTACTTCGAGCCCAATTTATACGTGGCATTAACGACAACACAATCCGGGAGCAATTACTTCAATCGGAAGAAGACGATTTCAAAAAAATAGTACAAAAAGCTTTATCATTAGAAGCATCAAAAATCGATTGTCGTGAGCTGACTACAAAGCAACCCATCAATAACGCCGTAAACAAAATTCAAGCCAGAAATTCAAACCGTCGAAAAAGTCGTTCCAGGGCTCAGTCTTCAAGAGCACAAGGTCGTTCCAAATCTAGAATAAACTACGCCCAGTTGGGAATCGACAACTTGTGCATACGCTGTGGTAGAGACAACCACAAAACACAGGACTGCCGTACTAACCCACGTAATCTCAAGTGTAAATCGTGTGGAAAATGTGGTCACGTACAACAAGTGTGCATCAAAACATTAGTCAAAACTTCAAACCATAGTTCAACTCATAGAAATGATGATCATGACGAACCAGTTCACCAAATGTATGGTATTAACCAAATCGTCGATATATTTTACAATCAGCACAATAAAAATAACGATGCTGATAAGTACTATGCTACGGTGGAAATAAATGGACACCGTCAAAAATTTGAGGTCGACACTGGTGTTGGTTATACATTAATACCAAGGAATCAATACAATCAGCTGGAAATAAAAACACCACTGCAACCTTCAACAATTGCTTTCCGATCATATACTAAAAATATTATATTTCCTGATGGTAAAATCGAAGTTCAAGTCAAATACAACAACTGCACAGCAAAAGAGGAGTTGTATGTAGTTCCTCGCGAATACGATGCGCTCTTAGGCCGGGTATGGATTCGCCATTTAGGAATCAACCTTCATGAAGTGGACAGACATCATGTCAACAATATCAATGCATTAGACGAAAATAATTTTGATTCAATTTCAGATATTGTTGACAAGTTTGAGGACGTTTTTACAGAAAAAGTAGGTTGTGTTCCAAATTTTGAGGTCACACTCCAGCTTCGTCAAGGTTCGAAACCAATATTCTTCAAAGAACGAGAAGTTCCACATGCACTTCGAGAACGGGTTGAAAAGGAACTCGATGATTTAGAAGCAGCTGGGATTATTACAAAATGTGAAAGGAGTGATTGGGGATCTCCCCTAGTGATCATTACAAAACCAGACGGTGGTATTCGACTATGCGTCGATTATAAGCCAGGCGTTAATCCTCAACTAGTTTCTGCAAATTACCCAATACGGCGTGTCGATGAAATATTAAATAATCTCAAAGGGTCAAAATATTTCTGTCGACTTGACCTCTATAAAGCGTACCTGCATCTTCGAGTAAATCCAGAATCCAGGGAAATCCAAACAATATCAACCCATAAGGGAACATACAACGTAAATCGTCTATCGTTTGGCATTAAAACTGCGCCAGCGGAATTTAATCGCATCATTGAGCAAATTCTATCCGGATTAAACAAAACTATGTCATATTTCGATGACATTATAATACATGGCGCAACCGAGGCTGAATGTAAAAACAACTTGATAGAGTGTCTGAAACGTCTAAAACAACATGATCTACATCTAAATAAAACCAAATGCTCATTTTTGCAAACTCAGGTGGAATATCTGGGACACGTCGTACGCTATAATAAAATTTCAAAATCGCCTTCAAAAATTCAAGCAATCGGAAATATACCTCGACCGACTACAGCAGATGATGTCCGAAGATTTTTGGGCATGATAACGTATTACACCAGATTTATACCCGAAATGTCTTCGATAACATATCCATTACGTCAACTGCTCCAGAAAGATAACAAATTTAATTGGTCCGCAAAATGTGAAGCTGCGTTTATCAAACTTAAAAATATTGTTGCTAGTGATCAAGTCCTGATGCCTTTCGATCCGGAACTGCCAGTTATAGTCGCTTGTGATGCCAGTCCTACAGGTATAGCAGGCGTACTCTCACACCTAGTCAACGGCATAGAACGTCCAGTTGCTTACGCATCAAGGTCATTGACAACAGCTGAAACAAATTATAGCCAGTTAGATCGCGAAGCATTAGCAATCATCTTTACAATAAATCACTTTTTTATGTATCTCTACGGCAGGAAATTTCAACTAGTCACCGATAATCGTCCACTAACTCGCATTTTCCATCAACACAACAAGATGCCCGCCATTACAGCAGCAAGGTTACTGCGCTACGCCGAATTTCTGTCAAGCTTCGATTACGAAATAGTCTACAAGAAGGGATCGGAACACACAAATGTTGATTGTTTATCTCGTGCAACACAATTGAATGAAAAACCATCTACAGACAAAATTATCAGTGAAGAGGTAAATGAATTATGCAGTCAATCAATTTTCGAAATCTCCAGTGAACACATAAATGCGGCAACGTTAGCAGCAGAGACAGCAAAAGATCCAGAACTTTCAACAATCGTGGCAAATCTACAAAATGGTGCGGATAACGAGGGAAGATACACGCTCAACAATGGTGTTATATTCAAGGGCCAAAGAGTTCTCATTCCAAGTAGCCTCCAGTCTCAAATACTTCAAGAATTACATCACACCCATCCGGGGATTACGAAAATGAAGCAACTGGCGAGAAGACACTGTGTTTGGAAAGGAATCGACCGGGACATCGAGAGAATGGTACGTTCATGTAAAGCCTGTGTTGAAGTCCAAAATAAACCTCCAAAAGCCCCACTGCACCAGTGGCAAGAACCAGATGAAAACTGGGAAAGAATTCACATCGATTACTGTTGGATAACGTAGTTTAAATTCAATTTAATTAGTATTATTGTTAATAGATGGCGACAATAGTGAAAAGTTAAAGCTAAAAGTAGTTCGACTTTTCAGTATGTTATGTTTTTTGTTTCACTTCCTCCTTGTTCATATTGCAAACATCACGCATTATACAATTATAATAAAAGTTATTTTGTTTAATCGGTAATATATATTAATCATCGGTCTTTTTATTTATATAATCTAATAGGTTATGGGCCCAGTTGACCCAAGCAAAGAAAATTTTTAAATATATAATTTGTTAATTGTGTCTACTGCGGTGTAAAGGAAAATAAAATGTCTACCGAAATAAAATATCATTTCGATAAATTAAACAACGATAACTATTTCAATTGGAAATTACGAATGCAATTGTTAATGCAAAAAGAAAATTCGTGGACGGCGATTATATCTGATGCTCCAGAACCAATAACACCTGAATGGACAAAGGCAAACACGAATGCAGTTTCGAGTATTGGATTAAATATCGAGGACAGTCAATTTGTGCATATAAGAGACCATTTAACATCTGCTAAATCGATGTGGAACGCATTAATGGAATATCACGAAAAAAGTGCAGGTAGTAATAGCGTTCAATTAATTAAAGAAATTTGCACACGTAAACTCGATGAAGGTGGCAACATGGAGAAGCATATTCATTGGCTGACAGATATGTTTCAAAGGATAGATGCACTCGGTGAAGAGAAATTGTCTGAAAAATGGCAGATCGGTCTATTGTTTGGACAACTACCATGCAGCTATGATACTGTGGTTACAGCGCTACAAACACAAAAAGCAAGCGAGTTAAATTTAAAAATTGTGCAAGCGAAATTGATTGAAGAGTATAAACACAAATTGGATCGTGACAATCAATCTGGTGGCGCATGTGGTAATGTTCTGAAAGTCGATTCAGGCATCTTGGAATGTTTCTTTTGCAAAAAGAAAGGCCATATTAAAAGTGAATGCAGAAAATATGAAAAGTGGTCCAAAAAGAAGTTACATAAGAAGAATTCAACAGAGATGCATAAAGCGAATACAATTGACAATTCAGACAATAATCAATTGTTTATAGTGACACATAAGGAAAATGGCTCATCAAGTAACTGGATTATTGATTCAGGAGCTACGTGTCATATTAGCAATAACAAAGGAGATTTTGTTGATTTTATCTCAAATTATAATGAAAGCATTCGTGTTGCCGATAATAAAGAATACTGGTCGATAGGTAAAGGTACAGTAAATGTCCAATTCTGCGATCATAGAAATAAACCAATGTCAGCCATAATAAAAGATGTTTTATACGTTCCGGAAATTTCGTCTAACATTTTGTCAGTGAAACAATTGGCAAGAAAAGGTATAAATGTTGAATTTACCAAAAACGAAGTATTCATCAAGAGGAATAATAAAATCAATAATATTGGCGAGGTTTTTGGTAATCAATACCGTCTGAGGCAAATGCATAAGGTCGATATGGTAAACGGTGAGCGTACTCTATGTGCACATCAGTGGCATCGAATTCTCGGACATAGAGATATAAATATCATAAAGCATTTGGACAATCAGAATTTAGTGAGCGGTATGAAGGTCAGAAAATGCAATTGCAGCGATATTTGTGAATCCTGTCTAAAAGGGAAAATGTCGAGAACGCCATTTCCGAAAGTTTCAATGACGTCAACCAAGGCACCGATGGATCTGGTACACACAGACTTATGTGGTCCGATGCAGACTGCATCACACAATGGTAATCGTTACATCCTTACATTCATTGACGATTTTTCACGTTATACGAAGATTTATTTACTAAAGCATAAATCTGAATGTGTTGATAAGTTAAAGGAATATGTAGCATTATCAAAGACAAAGTTTTCGCAATATCCAAAGATCATCAGATCTGATAGAGGTACAGAGTATACCGATAAACGAGTCGTTGGCTATCTTAAAGGTATCGGAACAAGCATTCAATATACAGCTACATATTCGCCACAGCAAAACGGCGTTGCGGAACGCAAAAATAGAAGCTTGATTGAAATGGCACGTTCCATGTTAGCCAATGCAAATTTAGATCATATTTTTTGGGCCGAAGCAGTTATGACGGCAACATTTCTCCAAAATCGATTGCCATCTAAGTCGATTCCAAAAACACCATATGAGTTGTGGTGCGGCAATATGCCAAATTTGCAAAATTTATATATATTTGGACAGAAATGCTATGTACATGTACCAAAAGAGAAAAGGAGCAAATTGGATTCAAAAGCAGTGGAAGCAATTTTTATGGGTTACGATTTGGAATCTAAAGCATATAGATGTTATGATCGTTCTGCACGAAAATTATTAATAAGTCGTGACGTGCGTTTTGCCGACGATCCAATCGAATCGAATCCCAATGAAATCAAATCAAATTATGCAAATAAAGAAAACGATGATAACCATAATTCGGACAATAAAGAAAATGAACCAGATGACCAACAAAATAATGAATCAGAAGCGGATGAAAGCAACAACGAAAATTATTTAAATATTCGTAGATCATCAAGAGTCAACAAAGGTGTTCCACCGAAGCGGTTAATCGAAAATATAAATAAAGTTAATTTAATTGTTTCTGAGCCAAAAACAATTAACGATGTCTTAAATTCTGACCATAAAGATGAATGGCTACAAGCGATGAACGACGAAATGAATGCACACAAAGTAAATGGCACCTGGGAAATTGTTAAATTACCAGCTGATCGAAAAACAGTCGGATGTAGATGGGTTTTTAAACTAAAATCGAATGCGGATGACAGCGTTGTGCGATACAAAGCTCGATTGGTTGCTCAAGGATTTTCGCAGCGATTTGGTGTTGACTACGACGAAGTATTTGCACCAGTGGCACGACAAACCACATTCCGTTTGTTATTGACGATTGCTAGTAGAGAGAAGTTATTGGTACATCACCTAGATGCAAAAACCGCATTCTTAAATAGTGAGCTCAAAGAAGAAATCTATATGAATCAGCCGCCGGGTTTTGAAGTCGAAAACAAAAATTTAGTATGTCATTTAAGGAGGAGCCTATACGGATTAAAACAATCAGCAAGAGTATGGAACTTGGCGCTCAATAAAGTTATGGTCGAAGCTGGTTTCGTGCAAAGTGACGAAGATCCATGTCTATTCACCAGACATAATAAAAATGGCAGTTGTTATATAATTATATACGTTGATGACATAATAGTAGCCAGTAAGCAAATCAACGAAATCAAAGAAGTCCAAAATAATCTCAATAAAAGTTTCCAAATTGACAGTTTAGGACAAATCAAATGTTACGTTGGAATTGAAGTGGAAATTATTGATAATATCTATCAAATAAGTCAAACATCTTACATAAATCAAATTATCAAACGATTTGGATTGGAAAATTCGAAATGTTCTAAAATGCCATTGAAGGTCGAATATCAAAAGGGTCCATCATCTCAATTATTGTTAAATAATATTGAATATCAAAGACTTATGGGATGTCTTTTGTTTGTATCAATTAATACACGTCCTGATATAGCAGCAAGTGTCGCAATATTAGCTCAAAAAACAATTAATCCAACTCAAGAAGATTGGGATGAATTAAAGCGAGTGGTAAAATATTTGAAAGGCACCATAAAATTGAAGCTGATTTTAAATGGTAGTGACAATGTAAAACTGATTGGATACGCAGATGCCAATTGGGCCGAAGATCGATCAGATAGAAAATCTAACAGTGGTTACATTTTTATGTTTTTTGGATCAGTTATCAGTTGGAGTTGCAAAAAGCAAACTTGTGTAGCTCTATCTTCAACCGAAGCAGAGTTTATAGCTTTAACAGAGGCTTGCCGTGAGGTAATTTGGTTACGTGCTCTTATGCGTAATTTTAAAATAGATGTCGTCGATCCAACTGTGATGTATGAAGATAACCAAAGCTGCTTAGCACTAATTTTTCGGGAAGGTTTCACCAACCGGTCGAAACATATTGACGTACAATGTAATTTCACTAAAGATTGCATAAAAAAGAGGATCGTTGAATGTCAATATTGTCCAACGGAAGAAATGATTGCGGACATGTGTACAAAGCCATTATCTGGAACCAAACTGGCTTATTTTCGCAATTTGTGTGGACTAAAATAAATCAAAAACATTAACGTAATTAAATTTGAGGAGGAATGTTGGATAACGTAGTTTAAATTCAATTTAATTAGTATTATTGTTAATAGATGGCGACAATAGTGAAAAGTTAAAGCTAAAAGTAGTTCGACTTTTCAGTATGTTATGTTTTTTGTTTCACTTCCTCCTTGTTCATATTGCAAACATCACGCATTATACAATTATAATAAAAGTTATTTTGTTTAATCGGTAATATATATTAATCATCGGTCTTTTTATTTATATAATCTAATAATTACGCAGGGCCTTTCCAAGACCATCATTTTTTAATTGTCGTCGATGCCAAGTCAAAATGGTCAGAATTTAAAGTCATACGCGACTCACCTACGACACAAAGTACTATAAGCCGTCTAACCGAAATTTTTTCCACGCATGGATTCCCATCAGTAATGGTATCAGACAATGCTTCAATTTTCACCAGTGAGCAATTCACATCTTTTTGCAGTAAAAATGGTATTTTCCAAAAATTAATCGCCCCGGGACATCCTAGTACAAATGGATTAGCTGAACGCAACGTGCAAACATTAAAACGCAAATTAAAAGCTATGTCATCGGAACCAGGGTCGTTGCAAAGTAAAGTTAACGAAATTCTTCAAAGATATAGAGCAAAACCTCTCAGCTGTGGGAAGAGTCCAGCTGAACTTTACTTCAATAGACGAATACGAATTAAACTAGATGCGTTAAAGCCAACAATGAAATGTAATACTACAAAACCAATACCGGGTGTTCGTCGGATAAGCGTGGGAGAAAGAGTTCAAGTCATACATCTTCGAAACAACAAAACTGTATGGAAAATAGGTACGGTACTACGGAAACTTGGACAACTCCATTATGTTGTAAAGTTAGATGATGGATATACACTTAAACGTCACATAGACCAACTTAAAGCTACGAAAGTTCAACAACGTAAAGTACGTTTTGCACCAGACATTGCTGATGGCAACATTGATTCAAGTTCCTCGTCAAGTAATTCAAATACACCTTTAAATCAACAAAATCAATTTTACCGCCAGTATATTCTTGAAACTTCAAACCAACAAACGCAACCTAGTCAGGATCAAGCTGCACCCTTAAACCCTCCAGGGATCCAGGAGCTGCACATATCTCAACCAACTCAACCAATTCAGGGTCAAGCTATTCGTAGGTCTACAAGACCACGCAACATGCCAACTCATCTTCGTGATTATGTTCCATGAATAATTCTTCAGTTCTCAATTAAGCGTGGGAGATTGTTATAACCCATTGTACATATAATGTAAAATTGGCAACACTATACAAATGTCATTATTGCTAGTTTTTGATTCTTCTTCTTTTAGTCTCGTATTAACATTCGCAGAATAAAGATTTATAATAAGCATTGAAAATTACGCGTGCTATTTAATTAAGGGTTCACGGCAATAAAATACATAACACTATCTCTACGGCAGCGGTAAAGAATTAAGAATCTTCGCAGCTTGTGCTGCACAAAAAAATGGCAAGCAGTCGGTATGCACGAAATTGCGGCTATAATTTGAACCGACTTACAGTCTGCTTGTAGGGCGACAATTTGACATTTACATTTTGCTATTGCATCCAATTTTAAGTAGCTGCGTAAACTGCGCAGTCGATGGTCATTGGCTGAAAAGTGAATTTTTGACCAACATGCAGTATAAACTGCGCAGCGGCTGAATTCTTGACCGCAGCCTACTACTGCATATGTTTGTTTCGTTCTGCTCTGCTTGATTGTATGTTATTGAAACCACATACATGATCATCAATCACATCACATACAACGAATAAATAATTTATAAGCTGATTTAAATGTTCATAACAATTTATTGTGAGGTGGGTACATATTAAATATATCATATCACTGTACAAACATAGTATTCAGTTGCGTTGATAGTAGTAGGAGAAGTAAGAGCTGTTAAAAAAATATGTGCGTGAAATCTTTACGCGTAGTTGGAGTGAAATTCTTTGACGTTGTGGTCAATATTACGATTAAATTAAAAGGCACGAGTCGCTTGAGAAATTGCTTAGTTCCCGAAATTCCAGACCATAATGATCATATTCCAGAATTTCCATAGGAAGAAGTCTTATAGCCGCATATTAGTCCTGCATTCCGAATTTCATTTGAATCGCTTGAGAAATTGCTTTGTTCCAGAAATTCCAGACCATAATGATCATATTCAAGAATTTCCGTAGCAAGAAGTCTTAAGCCGGAACTATAATGTAATTTCATCTCTTTACGCTAGTGTCAAAACCCGACGATTAAATGAGCGAATTTTTTTTTTAAAAAGGACTCAATGCCAAGGTACAAGTCCTTGAATGACTTTCGTCACGCCAAAAGTTGGGCTATGCCCTTTATTAAAATTAAAAATTAAAAATTCGAAGGAATGTGAATTACAATATAACACATTCCTCACGTTTGTTGCCGGTTTCAATTTATTTTCTCAGAATTATCTCTGATTCATTGAAAAAAGCAATACCAAAAAATGAACACGAAACTAAAACGACGCGAGTCCAAATACTTTTATCAGTGAATCATGGTCAGGGAAAACTACAAAAAACCTTGACCAAGAAAATATTACAAAATAAACAACAAATATTATAAATAATACAAAAAATACAATCAATAATAATTTTATTATCTGAAATAATCGTATCCTCTAATGAACACTACGGTCGTCCTTCAGGAAGTTGTTGACAGCTATTTTGAAGGCCTGTAAATTATAAGATTCAGGAAATACGGAGTCGACCAATTGATTCCACATCGAAGTCACTCTCGGATAAAAGGACGTTTTGAAGTGTTGGGTTCTACATGAGAACGGTTTTAAGGCAAATCTATGTTGATTAGACCTCAAACGAGTGTTAACGTTGCTGACAAAAGGACCTGTGAATAGAGAACGGGTTTCTTTCTTTCTTTCTTTTCTTTTCTTTCCCGAAATTCCAGACCATAATGATCATATTCCAGAATTTCCATAGGAAGAAGTCTTATAGCCGCATATTAGTCCTGCATTCCGAATTTCATTTGAATCGCTTGAGAAATTGCTTTGTTCCAGAAATTCCAGACCATAATGATCATATTCAAGAATTTCCATAGCAAGAAGTCTTAAGCCGGAACTATAATGTAATTTCATCTCTTTACGCTAGTGTCAAAACCCGACGATTAAATGAGCGAATTTTTTTTTTAAAAAGGACTCAATGCCAAGGTACAAGTCCTTGAATGACTTTCGTCACGCCAAAAGTTGGGCTATGCCCTTTATTAAAATTAAAAATTAAAAATTCGAAGGAATGTGAATTACAATATAACACATTCCTCACGTTTGTTGCCGGTTTCAATTTATTTTCTCAGAATTATCTCTGATTCATTGAAAAAAGCAATACCAAAAAATGAACACGAAACTAAAACGACGCGAGTCCAAATACTTTTATCAGTGAATCATGGTCAGGGAAAACTACAAAAAACCTTGACCAAGAAAATATTACAAAATAAACAACAAATATTATAAATAATACAAAAAATACAATCAATAATAATTTTATTATCTGAAATAATCGTATCCTCTAATGAACACTACGGTCGTCCTTCAGGAAGTTGTTGACAGCTATTTTGAAGGCCTGTAAATTATAAGATTCAGGAAATACGGAGTCGACCAATTGATTCCACATCGAAGTCACTCTCGGATAAAAGGACGTTTTGAAGTGTTGGGTTCTACATGAGAACGGTTTTAAGGCAAATCTATGTTGATTAGACCTCAAACGAGTGTTAACGTTGCTGACAAAAGGACCTGTGAATAGAGAACGGGTTTCTGAAGAACATCTACCGTTGTAAAATTTGTAGAAAACACATAAAGCTCCAACATTACGTCTTGCTCCAAAGAATCAAGAGATGAAGTAATGGTTACATCTTTTATCAAACGGATAACTCTATTTTGAATTCCATCATGATGAACCAAATGAGATCTTGGAGCCCCACCCCAAACAAATGAATTAAATTCTAAAATTGGTCTAACATAAGATTTATATAATCTTAATACTTCAGAGGGGCTGAAGTAAAAGTTACAACGTCTTATAAAGCCCAAGCATTGGCTCGCTCTTTTTGAGATTTCATAAATATGTTCCTTCCAGGAAAGTTCACTAGAAACTTTCAAACCTAACATCTTTAGTGAAACTGATCTCGCAATAGTGGCACTATTAATTACTGGTGCTACGTAATGTTGAATTGCCTTTTGAGAAAAACGACAAGACTGGAATTTATTTGGGTTAAATTCCACCCTATTAGATCTTCCCCAATCAAGAATAACTTGAATGTTCGACAGAATTGTCGAATTCATTAATTCACGCGAACCAATCAAGCGAGAATTGCATTCTTTTTGACTAACAAACTCCATTGAAGCCGATAACGTCGTATCATCAGCAAATGAGTGGATATCACATGTTGTAGAAGACAACAAGTCATTGATATATATTAAGAATAATGTAGGCGATAAGGAAGACCCTTGAGGAACGCCAGCATTGATCTCATGCGAAGATGAGGAAAAACCATTCAATACCACTTTAAATTTGCGGTTCCATAAATAATCCTCAATCCATGTAATAAGAGAGGGGTGTAAGTTGAGCGCACGAATCTTATTAATAAGACAATCATGCCAAACTCTATCAAAAGCCTTAGAAATATCCAAGGACACAACGCTTGATTCGCCTAGATTTTCAAGGCTTCGCTCCCAACAATGAGTCATGCACGTCATTAGTTCACCTGAAGATCGATTTTTTCGAAATCCATACTGTACATCAGATAAAAGAGCATTCGAATCCAGATAGCTCATTAGTTTGAAATTAATGATAGATTCCATTACTTTTGACAAAACTGACAACAGAGCAATGGGGCGGTAGTTAGTAGGTGCAGACTTATCACCTTTTTTCGGGACGGGTTGAATATTAGCTATTTTCCAAATTGACGGAAAAACACCTGTCTTCATTGAGAGATGAAACGATTTGCTAAGCGGATTAGCCAAAGTATGATGACATCCAATGTCCAAAAGCTTTTAATGTTTGAATCATAATCTAAAATTTTCCGCATGCTATCTCGAATCTTTTGGTCATTTATTATTTTAGACCTGTTAATTATAGCGTTAGCTCTATTTCTGGCTATTCTAAACTAAGCAAGGTTTTCTACGGATGGGCAATTAACGTAGTCCAAATGGGCTGATTTTTTACTCGCGACTGCTGACCTGCAGTTATCATTAAACCACTTATTCTTACGAATATTGCTTTTCTTAAATGAGGAAGGAATGAAATTTTTCATTCCTAACAGAATGGTTGACGTGATCAGTTGATATGCTTCATCAGCATTATTGTTGGTAAAGCAGGTTGACCAATCAAATGAGCTAAAAAATTGATTCAGGAGTTCCCAGTTAGCATTTTTGAAGTGCCAGAGTAGCCTTTTACTTCTTGATTCTACATTGGTTGGGGTTATTGAAAATTTGGCTAATACCAGAGCGTGGTCGGAAAGACCTAATGGAGCAGATAAATCAATTGAATATTTATCTGGCATAGAAGTTAGAAATAAATCTAATAGGTGAGGTGATTGACCAGATGTATCGGGATACCTAGTTGGCTTATCGACGAGTTGTGCTAGAAGATTGGTGTCTGAAAATAGTTCTGCGGATTCACCTGATCGATCTCTGCCATTCGAATATGTCAACCAAGAATCATTATGGACGTTAAAATCTCCCAAGACTACTAATTCTGAAGTTGGTGAGGATTCGTAAATCTTGTCAATTGCTTCCGATAAATTATCAAATTCAATAATAGTGTCATCCGGTGACAAATTAGGACTACGATGTAGGGAACAAATAAACATTGAATGGTTTGCTATTAAAATTTCAATCCATATCGTATTGAACAATGGATTACATTTCGGAACATTAAAATTTGGAACAGAAAAACAGATATCATCTCTAATAAACAGAACAACCCCTCGATGCGGAACCAAACAGTCGACACGAGAATACCCCGGACATTGGAAATCATTAGCGGTACCCATAAAAGAAACCTGCGTTTCACATAAACTAAGAACCGCAGGTTTATTCGCGTGAAGATGCGCTACGATGGAGTTAAAATTACCCTTAAAGCCGCGAATATTAGTGAAATGAATTTCAAAATAAGAATTCATTTCACAATGTAAAAATAACTAAATACTCGAATAAATATGTTAAATAAATTAAAAAAAAAAACAATTAAAAATTACAACAAAAAGAAGATTTTTTTAAAAGACAACAGCCCAACAGAAAATCGCAACGAATTCGCTTGTAGTACCAGGCCTTTCAAACGAAAGAGTCACGAAAAATCAGTGAGCCGATAGGCTTTCCAAAAAATTCAACTTAAATAAATACTTGTATAAAAGTCCAATTTGATCTTGTTAAGAAAGTTGATAGCTTTCTTTAACAAGCTGAGCTACGTTCGGTTTGGTCCAAGATCACAATGTATGCTGCGTCCATAATAGCGTTCGCAATAGTTTCGTTACTTTGGCAATCGATTAGATGTGCGCTGGCGAGGGCATTTTCTTAAGAAAACTTGACATCATCTTAGTCCTACATTCCGAATTTCATGCGAATCGCTTGGGAAATGGCTAAGTTCCCAAAGTACTGACATTTAAAAATGTGATATTTAACAGTGATCACAACATTCGGACATTTAACAGTATCTCACTAAACAGTGTCTCACTTAACAGTGTCTCACTTAACAATGTCTCACTTAACGGTGTCTCACTTAACAGTGTCTCACTTAACAGTGTCTCACAACAGTGGGACATTCTGTTGATCACAACAGTGGGACACTTAACATTTTACTTTTTGAACATGCACCCCCTTATACCTTGTAGTGAGACGTTGTCACGTCAAAATGGTCATAGGTGCATGTTTACAAAAGAAGTGGATATTTAAAAGTAAAAGACATAACCGATCAGTAAGTCTACAGAACGTTCACCATTTAGCTGAAGATGGTTTGGAACTTTCACTGGATCAGTGCCTTATCGTTATCAGCAATATATAGTATATTACATAACGAGCAAGGAAAGTGGAGTTTATCGTGCGAGGTCGAAGCTTGACGAACGAGGCGGTAGCAGAGTTCGGCAATCTAACGAGCACGATGATCACTTTTCTGCAAGTCATGTACGCTATTTTTCACGCGTCCAAACCGGTTTTTTTTTGCTAAATCGAGAGAGAAGCAGAAATGTGAGAATGTGTGTGTGTGAAATGAATTTTTCACTCTTCCAAACCGGTTTTTCTGCTAAATCGAGAGAGAAGCAGAAATCACAAACGACAAACAAAAGAGAATTCTTGCTCATGCGCAATGTGTTCGCTGAGATTGTAGTAAATAACAAAAGACGTTTATATCATAACATAACTAGTGTTGTTATGGGCTACTTTCGAGGCTAGTTTATAGCGTACGAAACAGTCACTTTCGTCTATGGGCGTGTGAAAAGAAATTATTGTTATTATATTGTTCACATATAAATAAAGAAAGTTTGATTAGAGGTTAAAGGTTAAAGGTTCCGTAGACCTTTTATCTGTCCGCTAATAACCCAAGGCTCTTGGATGAGACCAAGGGTTATATTTTCCTCGGCCAACCGCTTGCTTATGGTAGCGGACGAGCCCTTCGCGTGATGCAGGTTCGCCTTTAACACCCTGATTTAGGGCCCTTTCGACCCAGTGGTCTGTCCTTACCCGAGTCCTCCTTTCGATTTGCGTGCCCAGTGGCGTCGCTTGTCGGACGGGAGCATGCATCTCTAGCTGCTGCAGTCCTGCTGCCAGAACCTTGGTTCCGCAACCGCTGTGATCAGCATGCCCAATGGCACTGATGATCGGGGAGGCTGTTCTTGCAGTCTGCTTATCAGAGGCTTTTCTGAAATCGCTGGGAATAGCATGCCCAATGCGCTGTTAGCCGAACTTCCTGCTTCCTCTTTGTCAGAGATACTGCGAGGAGACGCTAAAATCTTAGTGATCAGCTTAATGATCAGCTTGACCTGGCCAAAGCGGTAATTCACAATACCTTTGCATACCTGTATTGAGCCATTTCATGTAGGCTTCATCTTCCGCCAGTACGAGGTGGAGAAGCGCACCTTTCTCTTTCCTCTGTACAATACTCCATAATTTGTCATACAACTCGGCTTTTGTGCAAATTTTTTAATTTTTTTATCCGATTTTCTTCAAATTTTATACACAGGTGTTTAATCCGATGGACAACACTTTTTGTAAAATTTTTGGAGTGATCGGACCCCGGGGTTGAGTGTTTTTTTTAAAAATTTACCCGATTTTCTTCATATTTTATCCACATGTTTATCTCAGATAAACAACACTTTTTGTAAAAATTTGAAAGTGATCGTGACCCGGGGTCCACCACAAACCAAACAAATTTTTTTAAAAGTTTATCCTATTCAAGTTTTAAAAAATATTCAGAACAAGAACATTCGACTTTTAATGGAGTTGCGTACAGACATTTTCTACAATGTTAAGATCTGGCGAATATGGTAGCCATGGTAAAAGTTCAATATTTTCACTGGCAACAAACAATTTAACAATACCAGCGGTGTGTAGAGAGCGTTGTCGAGTTGAAATCTCCATTGAAGTGGTCCAAACATATCGTGGATTTTCGGAAAAGCTGATTCCAATATTAAGATATTGCAATCTAAACCATTACGTCCCCAACTTTGCTATGATGGCAGCTAAAAAAGAGGTCCTCTTTTCTAATATCCTGGAAGAAAAAGTTATAGCCATCCGGTTCATCTAAATTGATTTTTTTTTCGTCAGGAAAGACTACTTATTTTTACTTATTCAAACATGACCTGACCAAATGACCGCTCTTAAGCGAATTGTAAGCGTTGAATCTTTCGCGAAGCATTACGTGGTGGTTTTTTCTTCAGCTTTAGTCACTTAAGGTGTTTGGCATTACGAATCACACGACGAACGGTAGATTTACTTGCAGTAATACTGCTGCTGGTTCCCTGATTTAAGCTGTCGGAACAGCTGAATTAGAGGCTAGTCTGACAACTTTTCGTTTTTCCGTTGCTGGAAGGGACGCGCAAATAATTCCTTTGTAATTTTTCCCGTACATTTTCGGATCCTTTAGAAAATTGCCTACAGGATGATCACTCCGATTGATCTTGCAAGCGATATCGCACTTAGACACGCCTTCAGAATGGTAAACATCTATTTTTGCCTTCTCTGACAATGTCAAAAAATTTGTTACCCATTCTTTAAAAAATAAGGCAAAAGCTTTCTTTTTTTTACAAAATTAACTTTTTATACTGTAACTTTTACTGACTTCTACCTTTATCTTGGAAAAATATATTTGATTGGCTGGGCACCGGACGTATCCATTCCAACGGTTCATTTATGCCTCTTTCAATTAGCTCAAACCATACCCGAAACCAATACCAAAGTGACAAGTTTTCGTGGTGAATGCTTTGCAAATAGAACGCCAAACCGGAACCAAATTTGACAAGAACATCAAACTGAGAAATTATTCTGTTTGCTTTCTCTTCGCCTTGCTGAGTAAACGAAATGAAAGCAAGGTTACAGTGTCGGTTACAAAACTTCGCAAATAAAACGCAAAATCAATCCATACCCCGGGTATAGTTTGCAAATAGAATGTCAAACCAAAACCGCGAGAAAAAAAACCTTAACACTACCCTGCAAATCGACCTCGACATAAATTTTAAACTCCCAATTTGATACTGGTAAACGATAAGCTTTGATATAATTATGTTTATAGCGTTTTTCTTGAATTTTAATCGCATACCTGTTTAACTTAATATGTCTTATCTAAGCAATATTTATGTTTTATAGTTAAGATTACACCAACAGTTTTTTACCATTTTCTTTTTTTGCTTAAAGAAAATATTATAAAATACAGTGTCTGTCTTTCAACGGACTGGTCGTAGGCATTATAATGTTATTATTTAGCATAACTACTACAAAAAATCAGTAAAATTTCAACCTGTGCCGCTGTGCAACTGCACAAAACTGAGGAGTATAAAAAAAATATTGAAAGACTCAAAAGCAGATTCGAGCCCGAAACTTCTACAACTTCTACTTGAGAGCGCTCTAGTCGGTATGCCACAAATTCAGTCGACTGTTTTTAGCAGACTTGAAATAAGCGTCGTTTTCATTATGATTCTGATCCTGCTCCTGCTGTTTAGTAAGTCTGGTATTAGTAATTCGAAAAGAAAATGGTAAAAACAAATTTTTATTTAACAGCTCAGCAATTTGCGTTTCCTAACTTAGTTTTTTACAAATGTCTAGATTACCGATTAGCAGGTGTAATAAAAATATAAATTCTTCAGTAAGGTACTAAAGTAAAGTACCATGTCTAGCCTGAAACAGTACGATAATAACCTCAAGTTCGTTCGCGTCGTGAAATGTTAAAATACGCACTTATCTTGATCCTTGTTGCTGTTGTGGCAAACGCAGCATTGATTAAACAACATTTTTCAGTACCATTTCCAGATGGACGTATTGTTGGAGGTTCAGTTGTCGATGTTGCTAAGCACCCACACCAGGTGTCACTGCGCCACAAGGAATATTTATATTCCCATTATTGTGGCGGCAGCATTATCTCGGAGAAAATTGTCCTGACGGCAGCTCATTGCGTCTATTACGTTGAAGCCGTTGAATTAATGATTTTTGCTGGAACCAACATCCAAACAGGTGGTAATGCTTTCATTGTGCCCGTTGCAAAGATTATCATCAATGACAAACTAAACCCGTCGAATTGGGATATCGATATGGCCATTTTGATTCTGGGAGCGAGCCTGCCACTTAACAATTTTACAACGAAGCCGATCCAATTAATCGACGAACGACCAACGGCGGGAACTGTAGCAATAGTTACTGGCTGGGGAGCTACAGAAGAAGATGGTGATGTCTCTGATTACCTCCAGGAAGTGCATGTTCCAATTATTACCAATAGTGAATGCACTAAGGACTATTCAGAGGTTGATATGACAATTACCAATAATATGATTTGTGCTGGATATCGTGGTACGGGCGGTAAAGATGCTTGTCAAGGTGATTCGGGTGGTCCTCTTGTAGTCAGTGGCAAATTAGCTGGGGTTGTTTCATGGGGTTTCGGTTGCGCCCGCGCAGAGTTTCCAGGAGTATATGCCAGTGTGGCTGATAATAAAGAATGGATAGATAAAACGATTGCAGAATATCTGTAAATAATGAATTCAAATTATTGTTAACATTGTATACATCTGTCATTAATTTTTAATTCGATTAAAATTTTTAACTCGAATGAGATAAAATTCGAAAAGTCGCTCAATTTATAGAAAATTATCACTTATTTCCTTACAAATTTTATCAGAGTTAAAATGCCTTTAACGAGTACCATAATGCAAGCGTGGTGATTCGCATATTCTGACATAGGCATAGTAATAAACTAACGCGAAATGAAAGTTTTGCAAATAAAAAATAATTAATAATAATAATTACTTTAAGTGTCTATATGTCTGGCTGAAATGCTTTTTTGTCAACCTGTAATAGGCACATTACTCGGTCAATAATAATGTCAGTATTAGTTTGATTGATAATTTATATATATGTATAATTAAACACAAAGATGTTTATTCAATTTTATTGAATTAATATTATTATTTTCCCGAGACAATGTGTTCGGTCAGGCAGTCGTATACAATAAGATAAAAATTTAATTACGTATTTAATAAATATATCGTTGTGGTCGCGCATCCACAGGATTATTTAGTGGTCAGTCACCTACTGGAGATGATAACTGAGATTGGCTTTGTAGAGAATCCTGAAATCCTAAATCTCTTCTCAACTGCTGATTCCGGATTGGGTTCCACAATCAGATCCATTGGTAACTTCTCGGATTCGCTGTAATTATCCTCGGTGTATCGACGTCTTAACTGGTTAATCGAATACCGTGACGTGCGGTTCGTGACAATAGGATGTACTCAATAGATCACATATCATCACAATTTGTTTTTCGCCGCATGCCGCATGCCGCATTCCCAAAATTGGTTGTTGCGGCCATACACTTTTGAGTAGACCATGTCGCCTAGACAGAACCTAGAAACAGAAACAGTAGAGCGGTGCTTAGATGTAATTCCTCCTTTACGACAGAAATTACAACAGGGAAATGTAATTTAAGAGAATGTGTAAAACAAACAAAACAAAAACAAACTTTCAAACTTTATGGAAAATACTATACTGCTCGATATAGTCACCTTTGGCGCCGATGATAGCGTCCAGTCTCTTAACGAAGCCATGCTGCACGAACGTGACCTGCGGGTATTTTCGTCCTTTCTCTACGAAGCGCTGTCTTCAATGCGACAAAACTTGCATATCTTTTTGTCGACACATCGGCATGCAAAATGGACCATATGGAGAAGTCCATTCAAGTTATTTGCACACTTAGAATGCTTAGCTTAAATGACTGCAGATCATACAAATGCGGAAACACAGCGACGGGCAATTCGTTCCACATATTTATTGTGCTGCTAAAGAAGGAATCCCTGAATTGGTGAGTACGTCCGAAGATAGGCCTAGTGGTAGACCCGTGGGTTGAGGCACGGGTATAACGAATGGGTTCGAGAATGGACGGGATGCATCTGGATATTTCTCTTGAACACCGCTTGTAAAAAAAGGAACAAGCAGGAAACCTTTCTACGATGTTCAAGCGATTCGGCTGTTTTCGCGATACTTACGTCACCAATAAGTTTTATCGCGCGGTTCTGAATTCTGTCTAGTAGATGTAATGTGGTCTTAGGAGCACCTGCCCAGACAACACAGTTATTCTTAAGTTTAGGGCGAAATATATGCCTTGTAAATAGTAGCCAGATCTAAGCGAGTGAAGTACATATTGCACCGTTTTAGGAAACCTAAACATTTTGTTTGTTGAACATACAAATTTTTTCATCAAACTAGTAAATGTAAAAAAACGTCGCTTTTCGGGTACAAACTTTTATGTATACATCGAAACACGACACACAGTCCTTTCTTATTTGGTAATAATCGCCAAAATATCTGTTTTTGAGGTCGGGGCTATTTCAAATAATTTTCTTTTTTCCACGCTTCACACGCGCCATATGTGACACGCGTTAAACGCGGGATATAAAAATTGACCCCTGGCATTGAGCCGCTCATAAAATTTCAGCTCTCTAGGTCGTGCGAAAGGTGGTTAAAAAAGACCTCAAAAATGAGAAAATGGCGCGATTTCAAACCATCACACGCGCCACACGCAAACCCGACACGCGTCATACGGAATATAAAAAATGATAATTTGGAAAAGTAGAAAAAAACATTTCATACCATCACACGCGCCATACGCGACATGCGACACGTGCCACACGAGGAACATAAAAATAGTGTTTTGAAGTTAGCTCTCTAGGTCTGGCTAAAAAGGACTCCAAAGAAGTTGGAAAAAAATTTAACCCATAAAACGCGCCGCAAGCGACACGACCAACTCAAGTTAAATAAAAGTTTTTAAAACACCAAGTTGATGAGATCGTCACGTTCGTGCAGACGTTTTAGTACATTGCATCTTTCAAGTCGAACTGTCTTTTGAGTTTTAAATCTTGCATTTTGGTATATTGTAGGGCTTCGGCAAATATGCATCATAGGTTTTTAAGGTATTTTGACCTTATAAACACCTATATTTATATTGAACACTGTTGGAGACTCCAACGTTACCAACACTAAACGTCACCAAAAACGAACAAAGCGACATGCGTCAATAAAGCAAACAGCACCAAAATATGTTCCACAAAGTGTCGTTCCACACATCAAATGCTGCGTTGCTTTGGCAAAGCCGGCTTGGCTTTACAAAGGAACAGATTTTGGCTTTACTTATATTTTTATTTACTTCGGCTTCATGTGGCTTTATCACCGCCTTACGGTGAGCGCTATAACTATAAAATGGCTTTAGTTTTAAACCCTAAAAACTTTTTGCATTTATTTTCGGCTTTATGCTTATGCGATTGTTGTTGTAAGCCAAGCTGCATTAGCCAAAGCAATACAGCAAAAGTGTCAAGTATTACATATATGTATGTATATCATTATTCCTTTTTTCTTCAAGTTAAATGTAGTAAAATCAGTGACTTTGAAGAAAAACTTGAGTTGGCTTTATAACGTTTTACTCAAAAGGTTTTTTTTTTCTCCGTCCAAAAACTGAAATTACAGTTTGCTTTCTAGTTTTTTCAGTTTTATGAAATTTAACAATTCCATTTTCGCACCTTTTCGATTTAGGTTTTGGGAGTGAAACTCTAATGCAATTTTGAGAGCAGAAGGTCCATCTCCATCATCGGTGGATTTATCGTTTAGTTTTAAGCACAAGAAACAAACACCCTTCCGTCAAAAATGGGCTAAGCCCATTCAAATAGAACGGCTGTGTAGAACTAATTTTCACCTTTAATTTGATATCAATTTATAGGCCCACCGACGGTCAGCCATCAGCAGAGTAGGGCGAATAACACACGTGTTGGCCGCTGGTAATTTTCCTCCAATGCAGGAAAAGCGAAATGATCGGGCTAGTCCCTTCAAAGTAAGGTTGGCGCGAGGCCAATAATATCGCCCGTAAAAAAACCTCATTACGGAACCCCAAATCAGTCTCGGATACGCTCATTCAACATCTATAACGGGCTCCGACAAGGAGATGGACTGGCCTGCATCCTCTTCAACCTGGCGTTGGAGAAAGTGATCCGAGACTCTGACGTATCGGCGAGAGGAACAATCCTCTATAATTCCATTCAGATACTGGCTTACGCAGACGACATCGATATCGTTGGTAGAAACAAAATGGCTGTACAGGAAGCTTTTATCCCGATCGAGCGGGCGGTACGAAATCTAGGGCTGCACATAAATGAGAGCAAAACAAAGTATATGGTGGCCACGTCTGCGACTAGAAGATCCAATATTGGTCCCGCAATTAAAATAGTGGAGCACGAATTTGAAGTAGTTCAATCCTTTAACTATCTCGGGTCAACTGTAGCAGCCGATTACAGCATGTAACCAGAAATACGCGTATGGTTGCTCAAAGCCAAAAAAGCCTACTCTAGTCTGTCAAGACTCTTCAAATCCAGGAATTTAACCATAATATCCAAGCTGCTGGTGTATAAGACAATGGTCATACCAGTACTTACATATGGATCCGAGAGGACGCCCAGCGTTTAGGGATGCCAAACTAGATGACATCGGCTCGAAATCGGGACCGGGGTTGAGAGACTTTGTGGGAGGCCAGGACCGGAGACCGGTTCTAGAGCAAAATATGATGATGATGATTTAGGCCCACCCAATTTTAAACACGCCCCATGCTGAACTTTCATGAGTAAGTCAGTTTTTGGCTCTAACTCTGTCGAGGGGGATTGGATTGAAACTAATTTTTATAAGATGAAAGGTATTTTCATTACCTTTTATATGATACCAATTAACCACCTAACATCCAGCAAAACACTTAATTAATTTTTAAAAAAACAACCCATAAAAATTAAAATTTTTCTTGTAAATTCTCTAATCGGAGATACACACACACACACACTGTGTGCCATCCACCAAATTACGCAGCGGCAGCGAACAGCGCTGCTCACAAAGCACAGAGCTCAGACTTTGCCGTGATCTGATGCGATATAGCGATATTTAAAAATTGTATATTGGGGTCCTAAAGGGGCCGATCGCTCCAAATTACAAAAAGTGTTTTCCATCGAAGACACACATGTGTACAAAATTTAAAGAAAATCGGGTAAATTTTGTAAAATATTTGTATGGGAGCCCCCCGAACCCGAGGTCAAATTTTAATAGAAAGTATTGTCACCGGAAATATACATGTGTGCAAAATTTCAATAAAATCGGGCCATGGGAAGTGGGCTAAAAATTGATCAGAAAATCTGACCAGCCAGCCAGCCAGCCACGTGCACGCGAAGTTAATATAGAGAATTTAAAAAAGAACTCACAATTTTGGAAGCCTCTCTCTCCTAAAGGGGCGTCTCCTCCAAACAGGTCTGCTGGCCTTGAGGTCTGCTCAATAAGGGCTTTCAGTTTCCGAAAGGTATTTTTATTACCTTTTATATGAGACCAATTAACCCCCTAACATCCATCAAACCCCTTAGAAAAATGCCTTATTTCACAAAAGAGCTTAAAACTTTGGAAGCCCCTCTCTCCTAAAGGGGACGTTTCCCCGGAACAAGATTTCGGTTTTTGAGGTGGTGTCCGAAACCTAACCTAAAACCCTTCAATTGAAGTTAATTTTTCAGTATCCGTCAGACACGTGCAGATTCTTGCCCGTTTTTGTGGACTTTGCCGTGGATTTTGCTTAATGCTGGAGCATTTGAATATTGCTTTAAAATACGATGCATATCAATATGCTTTCGTCGACTTGTAAAAAACATAACAGACTAACGTTTGACAAAATATGAGCGTCATTTAAAGGTTTTTTGGGTGGTCTTTTGAGGGTCTTTCGAGGATCTTTTAATGGTCTTTTGAAGATATTTTGTTGGTCTTTTAAAGGTCTTTTTGGTCATAATCATCATACGTGCACGTATTAATGTGTTGGCACAGAACACCACAAGAATATTTTATTAACAAAAATTCACATTAGTTCCATAGTCGTTGTTTTATTAATTAAATCGTAATATCGGCCACGTGGGCGTTACAGTGGAAAAGGACATAGCTACTGAGCAGGAGGTTCGTGGTTCGACCAAAGTATTTTTCACGGTGTCCCACCTCCCGCGAATGGGTGACAAACGTTCCGAGTGTAATAACTTGTCACGAAAACTAAATTCGCTATTCGGATCCGGCCTTAAACTGTAGGTCCCTTCCATTTGTGTCCAAAAATATACATGCACAACACAAATGGTCGCGAGAAGCTAGGCCTTGTGGACCGCAGTGGTGGTCTGTCGCGCCGAATATTATTATTATTAATATCGGCCACATCGGAAAAGAAGTTTCCCTTCAACCACGCGTTAAGGTTCCATGCAGCATTTACTCATTTTTTCCTGGTTGATCAATCAAATCATTATAAATTGGGTTGACATAAACTCAATGGAAGGGTGGAAAAGTAGGTGTACTAGCCTATAACCTGCCAAATTTAATAAAAATAGGTTTGTAAATGTTGGTAACATTAACATTTTACCTTGCCCATTGAAAATTAAACAATACAATACAAACAATTACACAAAATGTCATTTATATATATATATATATATATATATATATATATATATATATATATATATATATATATATATATACAATATTATATATATATATATATATATATAATATCCAAAATATACTTCACTCCTTCATATCTGGCTACTATTTACAAGGCGTATATTCGCCCTAAACTTGAATACAACTGTATTGTCTGGGCAGATGCCCCCAAGACCACTAGACAGAGTTCAGAACCGCGCGTTAAAACTTATTGGTGACGTGCATATCGCGAAAACAATCGAATCGCTTGAACATCGTAGGAATGTTTCCTGCCTGTCACTGTTTTATCGCTTTTTCCACAAGCGGTGTTCAAAAGGAATATCCAGATGCATCCCGCCCATTCTCCAACCCATCCCTAATACCCGTGCCTCAACTCGAGCTCACGGGTCCACCATTAAGCCTATTTTCGGAGATATTATTTTAGAAGATATTATTACAGATGGATATAGGCTATGTATTATTTATCGTAGTCTGTCTGTCTGTACGCATAGATGACGTATATATGTCTGCAACACCATCTAAACTTAACTCTCTCAGGAGAAGTTTGTAAAGCACCACTGAATTGTTAAAGCCCTCAAAATCCCACAATGTTCCTACAACCTCATTAAGCCCATTCAAGCCATGCCCCAAATGGACGGAGTTTGTAAAGCGGGCCCATCCCCACAAACCACCCCAAGCCCCCCTCCAACGCCATCAGAAGCATTAACCAAGACCAACCTCTCCACTGTATTCCGTCGCCAACCACCGCATTATTATTTCAATCGAACCCACACCACTTGTGGTCAAATAATAAATTCCTTGATTCTCAGATATCTCGTGGTATATTTTGATTTTCGATATAACAAATAGTTTTTGAGTGTTATGTACTCTAATTTTATAGACATAAAAATGTTAAAAAATATGGTTCTATAAGATATATCAATATTTGTGACTAAAAACAATAAAATTTACTGTTTCCTTGGCTTACGCTAAGTAAACTGATACATATAAAACAAAATAACTGGCATTTGGTAGGCAGACGTGAGCTAGATATATGCATTCGTTATCTTTTAGTTCGTTGATTCGTAATATGTATTATTAAAAGTTATACGACACTTCAGTCTAGGGCATTGACATAACTTAACCCGCCCATTTACTATACAAATAAATTTCGATACTTGATAACACCATTAGCTTTTCCTACGTTGATCTTTAAACCAAATTGCCCGGCATGAAATTTTCGCTCAATATCGCCCATTTAATTACGACAGCAAATGTCATCAGTATGTATAGTCCAAGTCTTCTATACGGTGAAAGTCTTTTCCGGAAACACCAACAGGAGCACTCGTAACGTAACTTTTGTTTGTTTTGAACTACCTAGTCCGAAGTGCTTTTGTTGAGTCAACCGGAGAACTTTTGCAGCCAACATTATTTAAAAAAAGATAAAGGTAGACTGTGTCCGAGACACGGCCGTAGGTTTTGAACGTCTGCTCGGGACGAAAGAAATAAAACAATGATCTTCTTGTCTGTTGAACGGATACACCTACATTCATGCGAATCGCTTGAGAAATAGTTTTGTTCTAGTAATTCCAGACCATAATGATCATAATCCAGAATTTCCATAAGAACAAGTCTTATAATCGCATCTTAGTCCTACATACCGAATTTCATACGAATCGCTTGAGAAATGGCTTAGTTCTCAAAATAGTGGCATTTAACAGTGTCTCATTTAACAGTGTGAGCATAACAGTTTATAAGAATCGCTTGAGAAATTGCTTTGTTCTAGAAATTCCAGACCATAACGGTCATATTCCAGAATTTCCATAGGAACAAGTCTTATAGTCGCATCTTAGTCCTACATACAGAATTTCATACGAATCGCTTGAGAAATGGCTTAGTTCTCAAAATAGTGACGTTAAACAGGGTCTCACTGTGAGCATTACAGTGTCTCACTTAACAGTGTAAGGATAACAGTGTCTCAGTTAACAGTCTCTCACTTAACAGTGTGAGCATAACAGTGTCTCACTTAACATTTTACTCTTTGAACATGAACCCCCTTGAAGTGAGACGTTGTCAGGTCAAAAAGTTACTTTGTCTATCGCTCTGAGAGTGCCAACCTGTATCCACTGGCTTCTGGGCAGGATTTTAAAATGAAAGAAAAGGAAAGAAAACAGTCTGTAATCAAAACCGTTTTTGATTTTTGTACTTGTCTTCAAAGTGTGTAAGCAAGGAAACAAATTGTTGCCACAAAGGCAACTGGTTATCCAACAGTTATAGCGATTTCGATTTGCACGTTATGGCAATCTGCGGCACACAAACACATGTGTTTGTTTTGGTTTAACAATAGCAGACCAACGCTTAACCAATTTTACTTAAGGCTCAAACAAACGCTAATCTACCATTGAAAGGATTAGTGTTGTGTCTTACAAGAGCTTAAGTGTTGTTGTTATCATCTATTTAGTCTATTAGACAAATTTCTTAGCTATACTTTGAAAAAGAAGCTATACTTTGAAGATGGCTATTCGAGTGTTGTGCAACTATAAAGGGTCCGGATGAGCACCCACCCCATATTAGTCGCGTTACATCGTTATGTTGGGACTTGTGTGCTTTTCGATTTTAACAACCATTGCAATTGCTATACCGTTTCAAAATGTTTTGCCCCAACTGGATGGTCGGATTGTTGGTGGTCAAGTAGTTGACATTTCAAAGCATCCACATCAAATTTCGTTGCGATACAAAAGTTGCTTATCCTGCGGATACAGTCATCGCTGCGGTGGCAGTATATACTCAGCAAGGATTGTTATTACCGAGCTAACCGATAATGATGTTGCTGTTTTGGTGTTGGCCGCGAGTCTCCCACTAAACTCTTACGAAATTAAAGCAATTAAATTGGCTGACAGCCGTCCATCTAATGGTGCCACGGCAATTGTTACTGGCTGGGGTACAACCAAGGAAGGTGGCAACCTTTCCAGACATCTTCTTCAAGTTAAGATACCAATTATTAGCAATGCTTTATGTCAAGAAGCCTACGGAGCAAGACGAATAACCGAAAGTATGCTGTGTGCAGGAGCCGCAAAAGGCGGAAAGGATGCTTGCCAAGGTGATTCCGGTGGACCATTGGTCGTGAACAGAGAGCTTGTTGGTATTGTGTCATGGGGACGTGGCTGTGCACGGCCTGATTATCCTGGCGTCTATGCAAATGTTGGATTCCTTAGGCCATGGCTTGACAATGTCATTAGGCAAAACTCTTATAAATCTTAACGTGTAAATTGATAACAACGAAATTAAATGTTTATGAGCTCAACTTTATATATTAAGTGTTTTTGTTAATGTTTATATTAATAATATTTGGCGCAACAGACCGTTGTGGTACCGGGTATATCCTCTCGCGACCGTTTGTGTTGTGCGTGTTACATTTTTGCACACAAATAGAAAGGATCTACAATTTGTCCGGAGGCGAATTGAGAAGCATTCTCATCACAATTATTAATGTCAACATTCGTTCGCGAGTGGTGAGATTTTATTTATTTTAATGGTAATGGATGTTTTAATTGGGCCGCGATACAATAAATGTCTTACTGTATTGTAAAGTTTACGAGTACCATGACTGCGGTTCATTTCTACGTTCCCATTAATGCATACTAGAATGCATCGATATTGATTGACTAAGTAACTTTCAAAACTGACAAAGTCATTCAAAATGATAAAATCAAAAGTCCCCCCTTTAAATGGACAATTAACAAGAAGACTACAGCGCCGTGGCTCGGTGGAAATAAGCATGGCTACTGAGCAAGGGGTTAGTGGTTCGAATCCCAGTAACACCAAAAGTATTTTTCATGGTGTCCCACCTCTCGCGAATGGGTGACAAACGTTCTGAGAGTAATAACTAGTCACGGAAAGTTTCTCAATTCGCCGTTCGGATCCGGCCTTAAATTGTAGGTCCCTTCCATTTGGGTGCAAAAATATACATACTCAACACGAATGGTTGCGAGAACCTAGGCCTTGGACCGCAATGGTCTGTCTGGTCTTGGCCGAATATAATATTATTATTACAGCGCCCAATAGTCATCTCGTTTTTGAAGAGTTCAATCTAGGTTGAACCATGTTGTGGCTAATGGAAATAGGGTCCTGTTGAGTTCTCGTTGAATTCAGTTTGAACTTAACGAAAATATAGTTGAAATTCAAAATTGCGATTTTAAATGTTTTTACATTACCTGTGTCTGTCTGTCATTCTGTCGGTTTATATGTCATTCTGTCACGTTTTTTTCATTACAAATCTGTCTCGTAAGAGTTTTTGGTGTAGGACTTTTCTGGGGGTCTTTTGATGGTCTTCAGGAGGGCCTGGAGGTGAGGGTTCTGAGTGGGATGTTGATGGGCTTTTGAGGTAGTTTTGAGATGATATTAAGGTGGTATTAAAGGGGGTACTTGAGGGGATCTTGAGGGTGGTCTTGAGGACGGTTTGAGGGGAGTCTTTAGATGATTCTTATGGGTTTTGCGGGGGTGTTGAGGGAATCTTAAGTGATGTTTATGAAGTTTGAGAGGGTCTTCAGTAGGGTCTTAAGTTTGAAGGCAGTCTTCAGATGGTCTTTTGTGGGTTGCTTAGGTGGTCTGGGTGAGGGCTTGAGGGGATTATTGAGGGATTCTTTAGGTGATCTTGAGATGGTCTCAAGGGCGTTTTGTGAGGATCTTTGGTGGGGTCTTTATAGGGTTTTTAGGTGGTCTTGAGGGGATCTTGAGAGGGTCGTGGGTGGAGTCTTGATGGTAGTATAAGGGGAGTCTTTTAGGGATCTTGAGGTGGTCTCTTGGGGTTTTGAGGGTGTCTTGAGGTGGTCTTAAGGGGCTCTAATGGGGGTCTGGAGGTGATTTTGTGAGTGGTATTGAGTGAGTTTTGAAAGGGAGGCTTTTGGGGGTCTTGAGGGATGTTTTGAGCGGGGTCTTGGGAGAGTTTTAATAGGGTCTTGAGGGTTCTTGAGTGCGGCCTTCCGGGTGGTCTTGAGGGGTTCTCTATGCGGTCTTAAGGGGTTTCTATATGGTTCTTTGGGGGTCCTTTTGGTTTTTTGAGAGTCTTTAGGTTTGTTCTTTAGGCCCTTCCCATCTTAATAATATTGAAATATTATATACACATTTCATTAAAAACTAAAAAGTATAAAATAATATTATATAAAACCCTAAAAAAATCACATATGTAATTTAAAAAAAACCTTGCTAATCATTTGAAGTCATAAACCTCAATTGCTTAGCACGGTTCTTTTAAATTATGTTATCTTTTTAAGCCCCAAATATGCCAGATTTCCATTAAAAACATTCCAGCAATTTTCATTTATTTTAAAACCGTTCTAGTTGCTCCAGATCTACCACCTATTTTATTTTCTACCTTTTATGTGGCTAGTTATGCTTCAATAAAAGCTTTATATAATTTTATTTATTACTAGCTAAAATACCCAGCGTTGCCTGGCGGCTGCTCCCACCACACTACCCTTTCCCAAACTGACCAACAAGACCCGTTATGACCCACCCTGAGATACCTCACCACACATAACAGTACTATATTATTATTATGTTTATTTTAATTAAAACCTTATTGCCGTGGCGCAAGTCATTCAGTGTGTTGTGCCTTGGTAATAAGTTTATGTATAGGTATAAAAAAATGCACGGTCTTCGAGTCAAGCCACCCACCACGTCAACCCCCTCAACACATCAACACCACACTAACAAACAAGCCCAATCGTCCCCACCACATCACAAAGTTTCAACTATATCGGCTGAGCGGTCTTCGAGCTATGCGCGTACAGACATACCGACAAAGTTTCATTTTTATATATTAAGATTTAGCAAGTAGTCGTCAAATTTTGGATTGTTGTAAAAATTTCAACTCAATTTCATTCTTATTTCATGGAAACGAGTAATGCCATTTTGCATTTGACAAAAATAAATTTCATCCAAAATCCACTCATCCCAGGTTCATATAAACAAAGCAAAAGTGCGCTAAAGCAAATTTCGAATTAGGTTTAAACGGTAAGTTCACTGCGCAACGCGGTAAAATCATCAAAAGGCAACAAAAGATCCATCAATAAAGACGATTATTAATTTTATGACATTTATTATAGTTGTCAGCAAACCATCATGCTCGGGGTGGGTTTTGTAGTCAACAAAAGAGCGATACACACCGTTATCGGTTTTAAAGCAATAAATTCCCATACCTCATTTATCCATTCGTAATAATCGTCATATATGGTCATAAGCAGGGTACGTGTTTTGTTGATTTTTTTTTTTTACTTTTTTACGTATATTGCCTTTTTTGCCTTTTTTGGTGCCTATACAATTTAAGCAAAAAAAATAAATTAGCACCCGTTGCTTAGACCAGCGCGCAATAAAACAAACCCTTCATTCCACTGGTTACGGTTTGAAACCTTCAGTATTTTTTTTAGAGCAATTTAGCATTGGACATCTAGCCGCTATACATCTGGGAGATGTCTTCTCTTAAGTGTGCACGCTTTCGTCTGGCCCGTGTTTTAACTGGGCTCAACTCGTATATACTCATGTGGGAGATATTTTAGCTAGTTCCTTTCCTTAAGGGAGAACGCAGGCGATTTTTGACAACAAACTTTACAATGTCTATGGTTGGTTGTATAGCGCAATTATAAATCTTAAAAACACTTTATAATAAATACCTTTTTAAATTCTCTATATTAACTTCGCGTGCCCGTGTGTTTGTGGGTTTGTTGGTTTGTGGATTTGTGGCTTTGTTTGTCGTGGAATCTTGCGATCAATTTTTGACCCACTTCCCATAGCCCGAATTTATTGAAATTTTGCACACATGTATATTTGGTGACAATACTTTCTATTAAAATTTCAGACCCCTCGGACCTCGGAGGCTCCCATACAAATCTTATGAAAAAAGTTCCCGATTTTCTTCAAATTTTATACGCATGTGTATCTCCGATTGAAAAAACTTTTTGTAAAATTTTTGAAGCGATCGGGTCGCGGGGCTCCCATACAATTTTTTTTTAATTACCAATTTTTAACGCACTTCCTAAAGCTCGATTTTCCTGAAATTTTGTACACATGTGTATTTACGGCGACAATACTTTCTTTTAAAATTTGGAAGTGATCGGGCCCCGGTTTCGTGGGGCTCCCATACAAATTTAAAATAAAATTTACCCGATTTTTTAAAATTTTACACACATGTGTATACCCAATAAACAATACTTTTACTAAAATTTGGTAGTGATCGGACCCCAGGTTCGGCCGCAAGGCCCTTTATACATTTTTTTAAATACCGTCGCACTTCAACGACTCTGTATGGTGTGTGTTGCGCAGTCGGCTGCGCTGCTTGATTTGGTGGATTTTGATTGCAAAATCTATTCTGCCTGTTCATGGCAGCGAGTTTGCGTCGCCATATTTTTAACTCGGCACTTACACGGTTATTAATAATGTCATTATTTCTAATAATGAACGAAAACAGAAAATTTCGGTTTCACATCATTTCTCAAGCATCAATATACATACATTACTCCGACATTTCATAAAGTTACCATGAATGTGCGTAATTGTATAAAAGTCGAATCGATTATGAACATTCCATTTCATCTTTAAGTAATATGTCTGTATTTTGTTTACTAATTTCTCTTTCCAATTGCACAAACCGTATCCGAAACACTACCCATAGGTTAGCTTTCAAAGTGACAAAGTTTTCGAGGTGTTCAAGTTTGAATACTTACGCACATGTATCTGCGATTAGAGAATTTACATGAAAAATTTTAATTTTTATGGGTTGTTTTTTTATTTCTGTCTAATTTTGCCTTTTTTATTAGCTCGCTTTCGTGTATGTCTGTTCGGGTGGAATTGATTTTAAACATACTTCCCATTGAGCTATAGACTTGAAATTTTAAACATAGCTTAGAACTGGATGAACATTGACAAATTACAAAAAAAAATCAACTCCAGTTTGCAATTTGTTTCAGATCAGAGCAGACTACTACGCACTACTACGCACAATACTAAGCACTTCAAATTGAAAATGTATTTTTATTATTCAAATTTCGCCAAATCTTGTAATCAATTTTAAACCCACTGCCTAAAGCCCGATTTTTTTCAAACATGTCAAGACGAATACAAGACCCCGGGTTCGTGGGGCCCCATAAAATTTTTTCGAAAAAATTAACCCGATTTTCTTAAAATTTAATACACACCGATGGATAACCCTTTTTGTAAAAACCTTGGAGATCCCGGGCTCCAGGATCGTGGGGCCCCATAAACATATTTTAAAAAATTAACCCGATTTTCTTCAAATTTGGGCCTCATACAGAATTAAAATTAATATTTACCCGATTTTGGTAAAATTTTATACACACTTTTTGGACATTTTTTGAGCGAATGGGCCCTGAGGCCCGAGCAGTGCCCGTATAAATTTTTGACAAATTAGCCCGATTTTCTTCAAATTTTAAACATATGTTTATCCCGATGGACAAAAGTATTTGTAAATTTTTTGGAGCGAATGGGCCCTGAGGCCTGGGGGCGGGGCCATACTTTTTTTTTAAATTAGCCCGATTTACTTTAAATTTTAAACATATGTGTATCTCCGACAGACCGAACTTTTTGTAAAAATTTTTGAGTTTTTGATTTTAATTTCTTTCCCCTAAAAATTTTTTTTACACATGTGTATCTCCGGTGAGAACAGTTTTTGAAAAAATATTGTAGTGAAGGGAAGAATTTTCGAGACCTCACGTTTCAAAATCCGTGTGCATTACCCTTGTCAGACCCCAGCTTTAATACGCCAGCCAAGTTTTGCTAACTATTTCCGTGGTATGGTTTTATTTTTTGTTTTGGTTGGTTTTTTTTGTGACGTTCTAATTTGCACGAAAACTCTGTTACTTTGACAGCTTACCCGTGGATTTTGTTTAAGGTGCGGTTTAAGCACAACGGTCTGAGGCAGACGGGCAAGGCCAAGCATATCAACTAGTATAATAGCTGTATTTTATTTGCGGAGGAATAAGGAATTACAAGAACAATTGCACTATCTTATTCCTTTTTGGAATAAGAAAACCTGCGGTTTTGCTGGTTTTTAAACTCTAATTCCTCAGCAAATAAAATACGCCTGTCATATACATAATTTATATGCATAAAGAAGCTAATCTTTTCTTCCTTCATATAAGTAAAAACAACTATTCACAATAATGCCTAACAAAATTATCGCCAGATAAGTCGACAACGCTTTATAAACAGTGCGATAATTTTTAAGATAATCTTAATTTCATGTAGATTTGAAAAAAAAAATAGTCGGTTATTTGAATCGACTTAAAACCTAACTAATGACTTATTAGTCCGAATCAGGCAATCAACACTTCAACGACGATGTACATTTTCTTATTTCTTGCAATTCCAATGGCAAACTGCATTTTGGCACTACAATCATCTGCAATGGCTTATCAGCACAAAACGCGCATTGTGGGCGGCAATATTGCGGACATTGGAAGACATCCGTACCTTGTGTCAATTCGAATCGGAACCTCCAGCACAATCGGATACTTACATATGTGTGCCGGGGTTATTTATAATGAGAGAACTATTATCACCGCGGCTCAATGTTTTTCGACGCTTGGAGCCGACGACCGACGTCTTATGGTTGTGGCTGGAGCAAACACCCGAAATGGTTCCGATGGCATGCAAATGCCAGTAGCAAAGACTATCGCTCATCCCAATTACAATTACTGGACAATTGATAATGATGTCGGCATTGTTATTCTTGACGAGGCATTAAGGTATAACAATTTTAATGTTAAACCTATTCGACTAAGAGCAAGAAGAAGGCCGATCGCAGCAACAATGGCTACTGTAGCCGGCTGGGGTTATAAAGTTGAGAACGGGCCACCATCTTACTTTTTGGAAGAAGCACAGGTACCGATTGTCAGCAACAGTGATTGTGAAAAAATTTATGGAAATGGTGAAATAACCGGACGAATGGTTTGCGCCG
Organism: Nephrocerus scutellatus; assembly: GCA_947095585.1. NCBI lineage: Eukaryota > Metazoa > Arthropoda > Insecta > Diptera > Pipunculidae > Nephrocerus > Nephrocerus scutellatus. Next base: position 24,614,087 of record OX352762.1, on the reverse strand, counting down.
GCTTTAAGCAAGGCGGCAAGGACGGATGTCAAGGTGATACCGGTGGCCCATTGGTCATTGACGGTGAACTCGTTGGACTTGTGTCATGGGGCAGAGGGTGTGCTCGTGCAGGATATCCTGGAGTTTACACCTACGTCCCTAGTCTCAAAAACTGGATTGATAATACAATTGCAGGAAATATTATTTAAACCAAAGTAAAGGTTTTGCACTTATTGTTGTTTTAAGTTTGCGATAATAAATATAAAATAAATGTAATAAATAAAAATAAATGAAGTACCGAAAATGTGTTTAGTAAAATTAATAAAAAATTAAAATTTTTCATCAAAAATTGCTTTATTGCTCTTCAAAATATTCGCCTTTAAAATCTATATGCGCATTTGCATACGCTCAAACCATTTATCGAAACACTTTTTCCAGTCCGAAGATGATAGCTCCAGAACATGGTTTTTGAACGCTTCAACCGCTTCTTCAGGCGTTAAAAATCGTTGTCCGCGCATTTTATCTTTGATTGTCGGGAACATGAAGAAGTCATTGGCTGCCAAGTCGGGACTGTAAGGCAGATGACCCGCCAATTCGATCGTTTGAGTGCTCAAATACTCGCTTGTTTGATGTGATGTGATGCATAATTATTCACCGTTTTGGTTGAGGATTTTCTTCGAATTGGAAGACCAAACAGTCGATTGCCCTTTTCTTTCCGGCTCATACGCAAATATCCATGACTCGTCACCTGTCACGATCTTGTATACGTTTTTGGAGGTACCTTCAACGAATTTTTCAAGCATTTGGCGGCACCAATCGACACGAACCTTTGTTTGTGCGACTGTCAAAAAAGGTGGAATTCAACGTGCACATAGCTTCCGCACTTTTAAATGTTCATGTAAAATCGTATATACGCTGGTGTTACTAATGCTTAAGCATGCCTCGATTTCCCGATAAGTCACAATGACGACCTCTTCAATCAATTTTTTCAAAGCAACGATGTTTTCTGGCACAACAGCTCGTCTTTGAGTAACTGTCATTCGCGTTTAAATTCATTGTCCCAATTATAAACACTAGCCAAGGATGGTGCTTCGTCGCCAAAAGTCGCATGAAGTGATTCGAATCACTGTTGTTTTTAGCTCCTTTCGAAAATTCGAAAACACGAAAATTCTCGCGATAATTCAATTTTTTCACTGAATTCAATTTTAGAAGTAAATAAAAAACAATGTTGCCATGCGAACTGACAGACTAATTTTCAGAAACATAACCTCCAAAAATGTTGAACTTTTTGACTGACATAGAAATTTGCATCGGAAAACCCTAGTATTAACATTTTCTAAAAACATTCACGGCAGCCCTCGTATATGGAAATATTTCTGAAAACATTTTCTTCACCGGAATCTTTAGTAAATGTATATTACATTTTTTCTTTATTTATAAATTCTCTATATTAACTTCACTTGCCCGTGAATCGGTCGTCGGTCGTCTGTCGTGGAATCTTGCGATCAATTTTTAACCCACTTCCCATGGCCCGATTATATTGAAATTTTGCACACATGTGTATTTCCGGAGACAACACTTTCTATTTTGAGGCCCCTCGGGCTGCGGGGTCGGTAAATTGAAAAATTTACCCGATTTTCTTCAAATTTTACACACATGTGTATAGCCAATAAACAATACTTTTTCGAATTCGAAATTTGGTAGTGATCGGGTCCCGGGTTCGGCCGCAAGGACTTATACATTTTTTAAATATCTATACTAGCATCAGATATTCGTCGCCCTTAATGGACTGTGTGCGGTGTGTGCTGCGCAGTCGGCTGCGCTGCATGGTTTTGGTGAGAGAGAGAGAAATCTTAGTTCACGCACAAATGAAACGAGACATAAATGTTAAAGCTTAATTCAACTTACATTTTTATTTACTGAATTTTATTTTTATTGATGTCGTTTTTTGTTGTCGATATCAACTTAAAGATAGAACAACAAGTTTTCGCAATATTCTGTCATTTCACGTTTTCATAAATTAGTTCAGAGCAGTCAAAGAGTTCTCAAGATAAATGTTCGTGTTTCTTATTTGCTCAGAGTATGAGCGTGCTCTAACTGCTCAGAATAAAATGATCTGAGCATTTTCAATTTTAACATCTGATGTCAAATGTCTGTTTCGATGATTTTCTCCTACAATAAAAAAAAATGGCCGAGGATCGAGGGGCTCCCATATCAATTTCTGCGATTAGAGAATTTAGATGAAAATTTTTAATTTTTATGGGTTGTTTTTTTGTTCTTGATTTTTTTGTTTTTTTTTGAGTTATTTGCAAAAACTCGAAAAACTGCCTAAGTAAGCTGTCACTTCCGGCTGTCAGACTGCGTCAAAATTATCTGACCCCTCATAATTTATGTAAAAAGCTTAAATATGAATTTTCATTCCGATATCCGATAAGTTCAGCCGTCTGGATTGTAGAGTGGACACAGACAGACATACACACAGACAGATTTTTTTATTTCTGCTTTTTCTGACTCAGGAGATACGGTAATGGGTACATCTGCAAAAATCCCGAGTTCGAAAATTTTAATGATTACTATACTTCCTTTTATGTGGGCGCAGTGGCTCAGTGAAAAAAGAGCATGGCTACTGAGCAGGAGGTTCGTCGAATCCCAGCAACACCACGGTGTCCCACCTCTCGCGAATTGGTGACAAACGTTCCGAGAGTAATAACTTGTCAAGGAAAGATCAATTTGCCGTTCGGAGCCGATAGGTCCCTTCCATTTGGGTCCAAAAATATATATATACATATATGTATGCCAACATGGTCGCGAGAAGCTAGGCCTTGAACCGCAACGGTCTGTCGCGCCGAATATTATTATTACTATATTTCCTTTTACTATGTAAAAGAAAGTAAAACAACTTATAAAAATTAAAATATTTCTCTAATAAGAAAAAGTTTACTGAATTCCACTATAAATGCTGAAAAATTAAAACACATGGGAAGAACTGCGTGCTCTGTGGTTAAAAATAAAAACAGCCTCAAATCGTAAAGCAGCGCTGCACACAGCGCACACAGTCATTATAGTATGGCGTGATCTGATGTCGCTATATGGTATGATATTAAGAAAAAATTGTATGTTGTATGCCCCACGACCCCGTCTCCTATCAATACCAAATCTTAATAGAAAGTGCTGTCACCAGAAATACACATGTGTGCACAGTTTCAATAGAATCGGGCTTTGGGAAGCGGTTTAAAAATTGATCGCAAGATTGCAGCATCGAACGAGAGACAGACAGAATCATGCCGATGCGAAGTTAATATAATGATAATATTAGAGTCACGACCATTACGGTCCAAGGTCTAGCTTCTCGCAACCATTTGTGTTGAGCATGTAAATCTTTGCACACAAATGGAGGGGACATACAATTTAATGCAGGATCCGAACGGCGAATTGAAAAGCTTTCCGTGACAAGTTTATCACTCTCGAACGTTTGTCAGACTTTTGCAACAGGGGGGGGCACCGTGAAAAATACTTTTGTTGTAACTGGGAATTTGAACCCCGAACCTCCTGCTCAGAAGCCAAGTTCTTATCCACTGAGCCACACGGCGCGAAGTTAATATATAGATAATTAAAAGATTTGGTTGAAAACCGCTTATTAAGCCTCAGTATGAATATTAGTCTTACTTTTTGAAACTACTACAAAAAATATTCTTTAATTGGTTCACATGATTTTACCTTGAACATAGGAGTTTAAAAAGGTTTTAAGCCTTAAACATTAAAACAAAAATAAAAATCATTTGTCAAACTTATATTAATGGTAAAAAACCCCTAAAAAATATAAGGCAATACAAATTTGTGAAGTTTTTGTTTTTTATAAAAACAATCAGCATTAAATAGAAATGAAAAATTTTGTTGTATAACAAAATAAGTAATGAGATCTAAAAAATATTTTTATATTACTTTGTTCTATGCTTAAAACCTGTTCAATAATAAAAATTACGGGGATAGAACGTAAAAAATTAAAATAAACTACTAGTACTAAGTTATCTGCAATAAAAAAAAAAGCTGTAAGGCTAGTTATTGGAAGACGTCCTAGGGTCCTTTGTGAAAATACGAATTTTGGCACGATGAAGATCAAAACTTGTGCGATTTGTTTTAATATATTATAAAAACTAGCCGTTCATCGATGTTTCAACCAACTTAAAGCAGCGTTACATTCCCAAGGTTCTCCTTAATCACAGTTTCCATGACGACCTGAAAAACTGTTTGGACATTAGCCGTATCAGTTGCCGTTGTGAAATGTGGACAAATTACACGCCGAGCATTGTGATTGCGTTGTAGAAATTTGTTCTGAATAAAGAGAGCAGCTTGATCGATGCTGCGATCGGGACCTGAAATAATACAAAAGAAAAAGTTGTGAAAACTGCGTAACAACGACAAAGGCCAAATTCTACCCTCATAATCTCGAAAGAAGAACCGCAGATGACGCTTTGTGCACATTATCTTTTCACGGAATAAATCCAGTTTATTGAGAAACAATACGAATGAAGCTTCCTTAAACCAGCGATTATTAATAATCTGTTCAAAAAGATTCAGACTTTCTTCAAGGCGATTCACTGTGTTATCCTCTAGAAGTGTCATGTCGTATCCACTAAGGGCAACGACGAAAAGGACTGCACGGACATCCTCGAAGCAATAGACCCATTTTCGTCGTTGAGATCGTTGACCGCCCACATCGTACATGCTGCAGCAGAAAGTGCATTAAATAATTGATTTACAGAAATGCATAAACTATTACTCCTAAGTACTTACCTAACGACCGCATCATTGACACGGAAATTTGTCTCAATAATGCCGTTTGTGCGTACTCTGGCTCTTAAAACGTCTGTCGGTGAAGGAACATACTTGTCTTCGGTAATGCGATCCATGTTTTCAAAAAGACTTAACCATACAAATTTTAATTAATGTCTTTATAAGTTAAATTCTAATTTCAGATTACATACTACAAAGCCGAATCGTTTAATTCATAATCATAGCCTCTGGCAACGGCCAAACGTACACCTCGATCCTTCCAGAGCATTTTTAAAGCCGTCCTAACTTTGTCAATAATTCGAAATTCCATGTCAAAACAGCTTGGACTGGAGAGAACAATCTCTGCGTAGATACGATTTGATGAATGCTCTAAATTTATTCGCAGTAGTCCCATCCCAGTTAGAACGTATTTCAATGATGACAGCAAGTTATCCAGCACAGTAGGTCTAAATGCCGACAACTCACTTTGAGTGAAACCATCTGAGTGAATAATTTTCATTTGCTTGACGAGTGTACTTTTACCTGTGTGAAAATTTGTAAGATAAATATGATACTCGTATTTAAAAAAAACCACTTACCACTCTCGCCTGCGCCCAGTAAGAGAATTTTAAATACCCTTGGACGCTCCTTGGCCAAGGACTCCAACTGTTTGTCAATTTCATTGCTTCGCTTTCGCGCCTCAATCTCGTCTCGTTCTAGTGTAAAGCATGCGCCCATGTGGATTTGTGTATGTTAAGACTTACAATAGACTGAAATTAACAAAAAAATATGTTTTTTATTCTCATCCGACTTGACCAATTGCAAGTTTTGTTCTGCACACCTTTTTTGTAAATCAGTTCATGGAAAGCGGAAAACCAACGATTTTCTACCCTTAAACATTACTTACAAAAACGAATTATTAGTTTCGTTTTAATTTCTGCGCTAAACATCAGCATTTAAAATTAATCTGTTTATTTTGATGCTGGCTGTTATACCGGCAAAACAACAAAATTGTTCGTCCTTAAGACTCAAAGACTGACGGTTATCTAACTCCACCGTATTTAAGAAGTTTTAAGTGCATGTATCCGCATCAACATTTGAGCAATAATCAACTGGGTGGTCTGTTACATCAACGGCAGTCGTCGTCAGCACAATGCACAACATACTTTAATTCCAGGAAAAAATCTCGCGTTACACTTTTTTATAATGACGCGCGTGTTAGCATCCAGCATCCATTTCCACATGCAATTCACAGCTCCGGAGTGTAGCGTCGAGTGTGCAGTCTAATCAGCTAGGAGTTCGCATAACGCCTTCCGGATGTAAAAAACATAAATAGTAAATATTATTTCAAACGTTTTCAATCAACTCAACTTACCATTTAATATAAAACAAAATGAATTGCACGAAAAATAGTCGATTGACGCTTCGGTTAGTTTTACTAATCACAGCGAAAATGCGGTTTCATGTAGTAAATACACAACAAAAGACTAGCAGCACGATCCAATTGTCATGAGACGCATAAAACTTAAGCTGTTATCCAGAATTTCACGCCAACTTAAGCAATTTACTGCTCAGATGGAATTTCGAATGTATTTTATAAAATAAACTTAAAATTTATAAATTAAAACGTCTTTTTTTAAAAAGAAAAGTAAAAAAACAGTACGAATCCTAATTCAGCGGCAGCAAACAACAGCAGTACAATCCCTCTCTTTGTTTGGGGAAATTTTTGGTTGATTTCATAGAGAAGATAGTCGGGCAACTTGTAGCTCGCAATGTTATCGATAACGTTATGAATTCGTAATCGAAAAATATTATAGAGCCGATTATGGAACTGTCGTATTTCGACTTCCGACTTACGACAAGACGAAATCCTCATAGTCGGTATTTCGACACATCGCAATTATAGCTGTATTTTATTCGACGAGGAATAAGGATTTAGAATAATTGCACTATCTTATTCCTTCTTTGCTCGGCAAAGAAAATACGCCTTATGTAAGCATGTACGACAAAAAAATTTTCGAATTAACATAATTGCCCGATAGCGCCATTTCGAATTTATATAATCGTTGTTGTTTATATTTGTTTATTTTTTTGTTAGGAACCGACAAAATAAAATTAGCGCTTGGTTTGGAAAATTACACATTTTTTATAATCTTGAGGTTTTTGAATATTTAAAAATATTTATATATTTGGAGTTTACTCCAATTGATTGAAAGGGATTGAAATCGAGTGTTAAAAAACCGAGCGTTAACTTAATTCTTTAACAAAAAGGGAAGTCATTAGTTTTTGACCTTTCACACGACCTAGAAAGCTGAAATTTTGTGAGCAGTTATATCTCACACAGAATTGTACAGATTATGTAATTTGAGACGCGTGTGACGCGTGGCGCATGTTATATAAGAAAATAGATTCTTTAGGAGTAAACTCCGCGCGCTTGGGAGCTAACACGCACATTTTTAATACTCTATATTGACATGCCCATGAATGGCTGGCTGGCTGGTCAGATCTTGTGACCAATTTTTAATCCACTTCCTAAAGCCCGATTTTATTCAAACTTTGCACACATGTGTATTTCCCATGACAAAACTTTCTATTTGACAGGGAACGGGCTGCGGGGTCTGAGGGCTCCCATACAATTTTTGTTCATATAGCAGCATCAGATCATGTCATACTATAATGACCGTTTTCTGTGTGCGCTGGTGCGCTGTGAGCAGCGCTGCTTTGCTTTACGATTGGGGTTGTTTTTTTGTTGTTGGGATGCAGTGCTTCGCATGTGTTTTTATTTTTCAGCATTTATAGTGGAATTATTTGAAGAATTTACATGAACAATTTTAGTTTTTATGGGTTGTTTTTTTTTATATGAAACTAATTAATTAATTTTAATATTTTATCTAAACAACGAAAATTGTTTTGACAAAATTACAAATACGTTGTGACTAAAAAAACGACAAAAGTTCGGCACTGCTTTAGTAATAATGTAAAATATAAATAAATAAAATAAAAAATTAAAAATTATTACGTATAAATTAATTAGGCGTTTGATTTTATACAAAAATATTCATTATAATTACATTTATTTCCCAGTCGAACTCCAAATAGGTGTTCGACTGAAACAAACAATTCAATCGAAATTACGCCTAGTCGTATGACTCAATAAACACGTTTATTCGAAATGTCGACAAATTTGACGTGTCGAAATGGTTATTGATTTATATATTTAAGTCTCTTTCCAATTGTACAAAAGTACCCGAAAACATAGCCATGAGTAATCTTTCAAAGTGACGGATTTCTCGTAGGTTTCGTTTTAAACGCTGTGCAAATGGAAGAGCAATAAGCACAGAGAGTCTGTTTCTTTAACAATAAGTAGGTCAAATACAAAATTTAGATTCTCGGTCGGTTTTGGGCTAATTTTACACACATCAATTTACAAAATGTATTGTAAAATATAGAATATTTTGTCGCTAAATGGGTCATTCCAGACTTTTATTCAGGAGACGTATTACCACGTTTCCAAAACAGAGTTTAATACTATTTTTTGTTTCGTCGAACTAAGAATATGGTGGCGCTAACTATATTTGTATTTCCATGAACAGAGTAGAGTTAATTTCACAGATTCCTTTTAGTTTCTTACAAATAAAATGTCAGACAAACCTTACTCAACCACTCTAGTTTCGATTAGTTTATTTGGATTAAACGAGCTAAAACTAAAACTAATGTCGAGTTTTTTTTTTTTTTAAATCTAATCTACGGTAGATTGGATTTCCCCTCAAACGGATCTTGATATTTTGGGAGATTTACCCCTCTTTTCATTAACTGCAACAACAACATATGCAACTAAACAATGTAAACAAAAGATTCTCGGCTTTCGTGTTCGTTTTTTCGAGAAAAAATCTACGCTCGACCGCAGATTGCTAAAACAACAAAAAAACTCGACATTAGTAAGCCCTGGGTTAACTAGTTCATATAAACGTAGAAGAGATTGTGACTTTAGTCTTCTTATCTATTCTTATCAAAATTATCAGCGAATATTTTTCAAAATATGGTTATAATAGTACTTAAATGCCGAAATTACATAAAGTAATATTGAAAATTAACTGATAGTTTTTATATTAATGATGACCATAAATTACAAGTCTTAGATTTTTTGTTCCCATATTAAATAAAAAAATTGCTGAGAAAATTATACTCACACTAAATAAACGGGCATAAAAAATTCGAAAAAAAAACAACAACAGAAATATGAAAATATCAAAGTCCTGCAACACGTAAAGAAGGACCAACATAGCGCAGCAATTTAGCAATTTTAAATAAAGGACTTATTCGGTAGTCACCCCAAATACAAATTACTGCCACAGGTTACATTTTTTATTTTTTATTACGATCTTGTTTTTGTTTGGATATGTTAGCAAAAAGAAATTAACAGAAGAAAAACCGAGCTGAGTAGGCGAAACCTTACCCGTCGATTACCAACGAGTAGCTAAGTTTTAGTGTTGGTTACAAAACTTTGCAAATGTAACTCAAAAATTAAACAATACCTCGGGTGCAGTTTGCAAATGGAACGTCATACTGAAACCACGAGATTGAAATTTTAACTATACCCAGTAAATTAAAAAAGACATAAGTCTGCTGGCGAAGCGACATATTTTCTATCTCTTCTACAAAAAACTTATTTGGTATTATATAAAGTTTGTCTTGAAACTTACATACATATGTATTTCGCCAATTTCAATGTTGCTGTCAAAATAAGTTGGTGAAATTAATTGGGATGACTTAATTCACTTATTCAAGATATAGTCAAATAAGTCAATTAGTTTGAAATAAGTTGATGGTTGGAAAAGGGTATGGTGCGGCAAAACTTACAATGATTTTTAAATAGTATACCTTATCTGTATTAGGTATCTCTGTTTATTTCAAAGAAACCACCCTAACTTTGCTTAGTTAAGTCGTACAAAGGTCATTAAAGTAGAGTTAGCCCCATCACATACATACACATACACGTACACTTTACGTAAGTATTCAATTGGGCATGCACTTTTGAGTAATATAAAATGGTATAGAAAGCAATCCATATATGTATTCATGAACGCTATCGAAAATATAACGGGTTCGTGTACGTATGTAAGATTAAAGAAGGCTCTTATATACAAAATCTGGACAGTTAATGAAAACATAAGATTTGGAAAAAAATTTATTGGGCTCTCACCCCAGTCTCCAACACTTTCAAAATATGCATCATATTCAAACATTTGTGCAATATTTCAGGACGCTACTGTCTAATAATTCTGGAAGAACCATCAAAACAAGAAACAATTGTGTAAAATTTCAGGACTCTACTGTATAAAAATTCTGAAGAATCATCAAAACATGATTTTAAGAAAAAATTTGTATGGTGTCTGACCACTGACCCCCAAAAAAATCAATGAATTTTCCACAAATATTGATTTTTTTACAGTGAAATTGTTCGATTACCCTAAATATCCATGTGAAACCCAATTGTCGTTCGGTGATTGCCTCTCGCTGAACTGTATATTTTGACAAATGTACTCTTATTTTACTAAGGCTAACAAATGTAGTCTTTTTATTATTGGTATGGTGGCTTGAGTGAGAGGTCGCCGTGACTCAGTGGAAAAGCGCATGGCTACTGAGCAGGGGTTCGTGGTTCGAATCCCAGTAACACCAAAAGTATTTTTCACGGTGTCCCACCTCTCGCGAATGGGTGAGAAACGTTCCGAGAGTAATAACTTGTCACGGAAAGCTTCTCAATTCGCCGTTCGGATCCGGCTTTAAATTGTAGGTCCCCTCCATTTGTGTCCAAAAATATACATGAACAACACAAATGGTCGCGAGAAGCTAGGCCTTGGACCACAATATTATTATTATATACGCTATGGTCCCGATTTGCGTCGACTTGTTTTGCGTTGTTTCGATTTGCGTCCTAATACAAAAAATGTTGTTTGCTTTGTTTCTCGATTTGCGTCGCTACAATCGAGTCGAGAATGAAAGTCATTCCAATGATCGAAACTTCTATGAAAACGGTAAAATGATCGAAATGTAAAATCGATTTTAATATTTGATTTGCTTAGAATTAGAGATTGAGTTGTCAAAAATTTTACAGGATGTAATTCGAAATAAATACCAACCTTTAAAAAGACTTGGCAGCTCTTTTCACAACCATTTTGTATTTCGAACTCAAGTAAGTTCGATACTCGAAAAATGTGGTACAGTTGGAATGAAACTCGATTCAGTCCATTGTTCAGTTTTTTCTTTCTTTCACGCAGCACTTAATATAATTTCGAGGAATCGGAGGTGGAAATTTGTAGAACTTTCGTTCAACTGGAACTGTGTTGTTTTCTCATAAAGTTTTCAAGTCTGTAGAAAAGTGTACTTTTGCGATAATAAAATCAAATCTTAAAATGTCGCTGTTTGGTTCGTTAATGGGCGATTTTGATGATGAGGCACTTATAGGGTAAGTAAATGCAATTTTACCAAAATTCATAACTTTCGATTTTGAGACTTTGGGAAAATCTGAAAATTACACGTACATGTGTGTAGTTGTGTTTGATTTTGTTGGTATGTGTGGGTGGGTGTTCAAGGGAATCAATATTTTCGATTTTTAATTAAAAAGTTATCCTCTGGGTCTGGTGATTTGGATGAGTTTCTTCAATTTTAAAATTAAATGTAATATATTTACATTTTTACTTTTCATGTAAAGAAGACGTATATTTACATTTACAGCAATCATATGAATGCAATGAATATGCAAATGCGCAACATGAGTCGCTTGATAAACATGGGTTCCTTAATGCCAGATCCCTTTAACATGCTAACTCCTTTTGGTGGAGATGGAGGATTTAACAATCATATGATGGAACGCCATCATGCTTCTCCGATGGGTGGTCTTTTCGGGTTTCCGGCCATGCCAAATATGAATCGACTCCTAAGCGCAGGTGGGTGCCAGACTGTTGCAAGATTACATAAGATTGCTGCTAGTCTGTGTTAATTGTATTTTATATTAATATTAATATTATATAAAAAAGAGAATAATAAGAAAGATAATGAAGATATTTAACAATTCCTTTTCATTTCCTTGCCACACAGATATTGGAGGAAATAGCGGAGCCTCGTTTTGTTCGAGCAGCGTCATTTCTATGTCCTCGGGACCCGATGGTCGCCCACAGATCTATCAGGCAACAAGTAGTACAAAAACTGGCCCTGGAGGCATACGTGAGACACGCAAAACTGTTCAGGATTCATCTACTGGGGTAAAGAAAATGGCAATAGGTCATCATATTGGTGAACGTGGACACATAATAGAAAAGGAACAAAATCTTCGTTCCGGCGAGAACGAAGAACGTCAAGAATTTATTAATTTGGAAGAGGAGGAAGCTGAAGAATTCGATAGAGAATTTACTACTAAAGGCAGAATGCATGCACCCCCAGTTGAAATGCTGACCACAGGGTTACAGCAACAACACAGACCACATTCACATCATCAGAGGCCAATGCTTGCTCTTCCAGCACCACCAACCAGGTACGATTTTATTTTAGTAGCAAAAAAAGAACAAATGCCTTTTTTGTACAAACAATTTTCTAAAATTTATGTAAATATCTATGATACGTAACCATTTGTGCCTGCCAATGATGGAATACTCCTTTCAACGGTTTTAAGTTTAACCATGACACGACACAAGAGATTTGTTTTGTGTTTTTGCCCTTATTTACAAATACAATACAATTAATTAATTGTATGAAAAATAAAAAATAAATGAACATTTCTATTGCACGTTATCATTACTGCGCCAGAAAATGATCGGTTAAACTTTTGTAGGATGAACCGCATAAGTTATATGGTTTTGTCATACAATTTTAGCCGGTGATGGTGGGTACGTAAACAATCAAAAAATTCACATTCAGAAAATCTAAGAGATATCCATTTAAAAACAATAAAGCATCCATTACATCACTGTTTAATGCGGATTCTTTTCCTTCGCCGCGATTTTGTCGGTGTGTTTTACTTAAAATTAATTTTAAATCGTATTATATAAAATCACCCTTTATAAAGCTGGTGCAATACGAACGCATAATCGTAATATATTTTCGAATATATTCTCATTTTAAAATAGATTGTAGGAAAAGGTCCTGATTGTTTGGACGCCCCAGAACGCTTTCCCAGTGGGCCAGAACGAGTTTGGCTTTTTTGTGTCTGGCAAGAGATTGCAACAGTTTTTGACTGATATAGAGTCTATTAAATTGGACGACAGCGCTGTCTGGCTATATACCAGCGCCTTTAATTCCATTATTAAGGTTAATCACGGCGCAGATCTCAATGGCATGGAGTACCGCCCGGATAAGCAACCGACTTTTTCCATTGGTATCGAGACTTTGATGATGGGTTCAAACACACCAGCTTCAAGTCCAGTTTCCATCTTCGATCTTTCTGTGATCCAGATAAGACCTATAGCGTCCAGTGTTGGAACACCATTGCACCAGTTTGCTCGGTCTAATATTTCTACCTCAAATTTACTTCCGAAACAGTGCTCTCTGACCATAATGTCGGGGATAGTGCAGAACATGTCTCTTTCAGGAATTGAGTGAAGAATTTTAAGCTGACCCACATAGTCACCCGGGTTGTACCCGTATTTTAGTTGCAACTTAATAGCGGATCTAGGATCTTATGATAAAGATTTGCCTTCGTGAAAGACCTACAACAGCTTCTAATGCAGTCTGCAGTCTGTGCTTTTGTCTTTCCTGTACGCAAACTGGCTTGTTTGCAAAGGAATAGACATTTCTAACCTGCCTATCATATGAACATCAATCAGTCTCCATAGTTTTGAGGACGAATGATGTTAGACTTATAGGTCTGTACGATTTATGCTAGTTTATCTTAGTTTATTTAATCTTCAAGGTATTCTTTACAGGATTTATGAACAAAGTAATAAATGAATATAAAAAATAAACTATTTGGAGCATGAAAAGGAAGTAAACTCCACCGTGTTCATTATTAAGTCCCTAATGAACATAATGTATTAATAATCTCTTCTTAAAATTTAGAGGCATTAAATCAATAAGAAGTAATCTTCAATTATATGGTGGCAAGTCTTTAGAGTTCGCTTTACAAAACCTAACATTCTATTCGCTCTAGTAATAACAAAGTCATAATGAAGATGAAATGTTAACTTAGAGTAAAAAATAACACCAAGATCACAATTTTGAAGAACTCTTTTCAACTTTCCTTTATCAATGTTATAATTTGACACAAAATGATGCGCTTTTCTTGAGAAATGAACATTGCATTTATTAATATTAAAATAGATCTTGTTAATGTTACACCATCTTGTAATATTATGATTGTCGTTCTGAAGTTATAAACAATCATTTTCGCGTTTGATTGAAAAGAAAAGTTTAACACCATACGCATACAGCAAGCATTTTGCTTTTTCAACATAAAGTGGCACATCATTTCTAAACAAAATAAACAAAAGTGGCCCCAAATGACTAACCTGCGGAACGCCAGTGGAATTAAATATAAGGTAGGAGTTTACCTCACCTATTTTTACACTTTGGTTTCTGCGCAATAATTAACTAGAAAGCCATTTTAATATTGAAGAATGGATTGCTAATGTTTCTAGTTTAGCATCCAAAAGGCTCTGCTGAACCCGGTAAAAAGCCTTCACTCAGTCTGTATAAACCACATCCAATTGAAAACAATACTTTATCTCATTTACACAGTTATCTTTAAAAAATGAAAGATTTGTCGCAGCAGAACGGCCATTCTGAAATTTTGAATTTATATTCCTTAAAGTCGACACAATCTTTTTCTTTAAAATTGCCTCATAAATTTTTGGTATTAAAGGAAGCTTAGAAATTGACTTATAATTTTCAATAAGTAAGCGAGCCCAGATTTATGAGTGAAATATAGGAAAATTTCCATTCTTCCAAGAATTCTTCTTGCTGTAGGGATTTGTTGAAAATATTTAGCAAAGGCTCAGTAATGCTTAACGCACAACTTTTTAAAAAGACTGAAGGAATATCATCTGGTCCATCCATCCATTTCCATCCAAGACTTGATAGTTCAATTTCAACTTCTACTTTCGTAATAGATAATTGACCCATATTTGCTAGTTCACCACCAATATTGTTAGCATTACCCACATTCAGAATTTATCTTGCAAATATTGATCAAAAAATAATTTGCAAACATTTCAATACTGCTATTAGGTGACGTGGAGCCTATAACAAAATACAAAATTACTTGGCAATAATTTAAGATAAATTTTACACAAATTTGCTCAATTTTTACATCGAAATGAAAAGGCCGATTTCTTCACTGCAAAGATTACAAGTTACAGCCAGCCAAACACAACCTCCTCTTGAAAAGCCACTAATTGAGACTCGATCTCTTCTATATACAATAAAATCACTCAAATTAAAAAATTTGCTCGAAGCAATCTCTGAAGTAAGCCAACTTTCAGATAAAGCAATAATATTGTAACCGAATTGAACTAAAGCCAGGGACAGCTCATTAGTTTTTGTTCTCAACCCGTCTACGTTTTGATCGTGCGAGTAAGAGGCTTGATGCACGAGGCGATAGTCGAGTGCGCCAATCTGACGAGCGCGATAAGCACTTTTAAGCGAGTAATGTACGCTATTTTTCACACGACCAAAACAATTTCTCTGCTAAACTGCTTATGCGCAATGCAAAACTTTTTTGGGAATGTGTGTACGCTGGGACTGCAGTAAATAACAATAGTATTTTTTATGTTAACACACGATTGTGGATAATGCCTATTTTCGGGGCATTAGTATAGAAAACTGTCACTTTCGTCTATGGTCGTGTGAAAAGTCATTATTATAATAAATTGTTGATTGACAATAAGCTTGAAATTAATACGTATTAGCAAACTTTTATCATCATCTTTTATAATCAGTTTATAACAGCTTATATGTTCTTTAGGTATATTTTCTCGAGTTGATATATAATTGGTTATATTTTACGCTGTCACCGTTGGCTTCAAAAAGGAGAGATAGTTAGTCATCTCTCCTTTTAGCAGTTATAACATCCAGCCCCTTACTCACATTGCTACCAACGATAAACCTTTGCTTCTTTTTTCTATGTCGCGCATTTATTACTGTGTTCCAGTTGGTATTACTTGTTGCAGCTTTATCAACATTATTGTGCGTAGGTATAACAATATCAGTGAGAGTCACGTTCGTATTGTAACCATCGCTGCAAGTATTAATTACTACTACGCTCACCGCGGGTGTTGATAAGGGTCGGCGAACAGCTGATAGCGGTTTTTTCGAAGCAACCGAAACAGAGGCCTATCATGAATTCCGCCGCGAGTCGTAAACTATTCCGATATCTTATTTTTGACCCGCTTCAACTTACGTATCATGAATTCCACTATCAAAAAGACTATAAACATACTAATTTAATGTCATAAACGCACACATTAAAGTCATAGACGCACTCATTTAATGTTAGACTAACTTGACAAACAACTGACGATCGTCAACACAATAAAGAAATGTCGACTATCAATCGAAAAAATGTCCGCCTTCTTTTTGTTGGCGGACGTAAAAATCATTCTGGGGGATAAGAATGCCAAAATAGGTAGGGAGCCAGGATTGGCACCCATAGCTTACACGAGAACAGTAATGACAATGGACAACGAGTCATAGAGATGGCAGCAAGCAATAATTTGGTCGTTGCGAGTACAAGGTTTGCGCGTAAAAATATCAACAATCTCCTGATGGAGCCACTCGCAACCAGATAGACCATGTGTTGATAGACCGCCGCCACAACCCGGAACTGATGACGGTACGAACGTACCGATGTGTCAACGTCGAATTGGACCACTTTTTTGTTGGTATGGTGCTCCGAGCGCGGATTGCATCATCAAGAAAGATAGCATCCGCGAATAAGATTCGAGTCAACACGATTCGCAACGAAGCGAACAAAAACAACTACGGTCAAGCGATAGGACTCGCTCTAAATACAGGGAGAGTAAGTCCTGGGGCTGAGATGCCGAGCGTAGAAGAGAAATGTACACGCCTTAAGAATACTGTCATTAGTACTGCTGACATCATCTCAGGCAGTAGTCGTAGAGATCGGAACGACTGGTTCGATGACGAATGTAGGCCAGCGACTGAACGTAAATGTTCTGTACCGAGCAATGCAATAATCGCATAGAACGCGGGCATGCGAATATGAATATAAAGAGCTCAGAAGATATGAAAAAAGCAGTTCACCGCTGATGAAAAAATGTCTAGAGTTTCAAAACTCACTACACCATATTTTTATAGACTTTAAAGCCGCCTCTGATAGCATAGCCAGAGTAGAACTTTATAAAGCCATGAGAGAAGTCGGCATCCCAAATAAACTGACACGACTATGTAGGTTGACCATGACCAATGTTATAAGCCAAGTAAAAATATCCGGATCACTATCAAGCCCATTTAAGATCTATAACGGGCTCCGACAAGGAGATGGACTGGCCTGCGTCCTCTTCAACCTGGCGTTGGAGAAAGTGATCCGAGACTCTGACGTAACGGCGAGAGGAATAATCCTCTATAAGTCCATTCAGATACTGGCTTAAGCAGACGATGTTGAAATCGTTGGTAGAAACCGAAGAGCTGTACAGGAAGTTTTCATCCAGATCGAGCAGGCGGCACGAAATATGGGGCTGCACATACATGAGAGCAAAACAAAGTACTTGGTGGCCACGTCTGCGACTAGAAGATCCAACAATGGTCCGTCAATTAAAATAGTGGAGCGCGAATTTGAAGTAGTGCAATCCTTTAAGAGCCGGATAGATAACAGCATGGAACCAGAAATCCGCACACGGTTGCTTAAAGTCAACAAAGCCCACTATAGTCTGTCAAGACTCTTCAAATCCAGGAACTTTGAACTTAACCATAACATCCAAGCTACTGGTATATAAGCCAATGGTCATACCAGTACTTACATGTGGATCCGAGACTTTGGTGCTTAGTAAAAAGCCGCGTTCGAGTCAAAAGTCTTACGGAGAATTGTTGGCCCCGTATGTGAGGAAGGATGATTCCGGAGACTTTAATGATGAGATCTACGAGCGTTACCGCGATGTCGTCATCGTGAAGAGAATTAAGCTCGACAGGCTCCGGTGGGCAGGACACCTGGCTCGCATGAGCGAAGAGGATCCTGCTCGGAAAGTCCTTTGCGGTAGGATTTATGGAACACGACAGCGAGCCCGGCCAAACCCACCCTAGAAGGATTGCGTAGACCAGGACGCGCAGAGTTTAGGGATGCCAAATTGGATGACATCGGCTCGAAATCGTGACCGGTGGAGAGATTTTTTGTGGGAGGCCAGGACCGGACACCGGTTGTAGAGACAAATATGATGATGATGTTGAGAGTGACACACTCAATACTATTCTGGGTTAGTATATGAAAAAAAATATATATACATATACATAACATAAATATATATATATATATATATATATATATATATATATATATATATATATATATCTATTCTAAAAAATACATAACCTTTTATTTAAATCAGTTATGTATAACAAATAACAATACGTATTTGTTGTGAGCAGGAGGTTCGAACACCAAAAGTGTTTTTTAAGGTCCCACCTTTTGCAAATGTCTGACGAACGTTCAAGAGTTATAAATTGTCACGGAAAGCTTTTCAATTCCACTTTCAGATACAGGATGGGCCCCTTCCATTTGTGTGCAAAAATATAACACGCACAACACAAGTGGTCGCGATAAGCAAGGCCTTGAATCGCAACGGTCTATCGCGTCAAATTTATTATTAATTATAAGAACTTCTTATTAAACTAATTAAATTTTATATTTTCTTCCAAGCCAGCGCAAGTACAAGCGCACCCCATAACACCTAGCTGCCGGCGCAAAAATAAAATTTCCATCAAATGTCAAAATCAGCTGTGGTAAACTGCGATAAACTAGTTCCGCAAACTAGTTTAGAATAAAGAAGTTCCTAACTAGTTCAGCTTAAACTGTGGGCGCCGTAGCTCAGTGCATATGCGCATGGATACTGAGCAGGGGTTTTTGGTTCGAATCCCAGTAACACCAAAAGTAATTTTCACGGTGTCCCAACTCTCGCGAATGGGTGACAAACGTTTCGAGAGTAATAAATTGTCACGGAAAGCTTTTAAATTCGCCGTTCGGATTCGGCCTTAAATTGTAGGTCCCTTCCATTTGTGTCCAAAAATATACATGCACAACATAAATGGTCGCGAGAAGCTAGGCCTTGGACCGCAACGGTCTGTCGCGCCGAATATTATTATAAGGGGCTTAAACTAGTTTAAGTATGTATACCAGTGTGTCAAAGATATCAGCCAATATCTCCGCTTTGCATAAAAGAACGGACAGGCGCTGATTGTTGATCGCTGATAAAAATTAAGCCGAGTAGTCTGTTTAATGTTCCATTTTTCAATTTCACATTCAATTTACACATTTTCACGTCGCTATTTGAATCCTTGCAGGGGTAAATGTGTCTACTGTGTGTTTTTTCTCCAATTTACTCTGAGGCGGTTGTTGGCTTCTGATTGTATAAAACTACATAGTATGTACTTTGTTGTCTTTAGATGATGGTTTGTTCGTTAGTATGTCTACTTAAGGAGTCAAATGTCTTTATCCTTTTTGCTTTCAGAAATGTACATTTTTTTTTTGATTAAATATCATTATGTACTTTTGAATGTTGCTCTTTTTATCCTCTTTCTTCTTTAAACTTAATAATATAAATTTTATTCACATCGAATTGAAATCTCCCTTTCTCGTTTGGTTTATTCTTTTTACAGATATAATTATTATTATTAGAAAAATATAGTAACTGAAACTAATAACTATATAAAAGTGCTAATTGAACCAATGACTAACGCGAGGTACGAAACAATGTAAACATCATTTTCGTTTTTTCCCATATTTGCATATATGAATCTAATCCGATTTTGTTCGTTTGTTTATACACATAATTATAATTAATATGTTTCCAAACTATTTGGTTGGTTGGCATTTGTTTAGTTTATATTTTGTTTGTTTATGAGTTGAATTCGAAAACAAGTAAAGACCATACGCATCATCGCATCCCGGTATTGAGCAAACTCTGAAGTAAACGATCGATCAGCTTAGAGACTCTGCAATATTGTACTTTTTACTTGAACAACAGTCAGTATTACTCATCACACTGGAAGCATTTAAAATCGAGTAATGTTTTTTCTCGCCTCATGTTATTCCGACATCATTGAAATAATCTTACCTTTACCTTAATATTGTTTTGAATATCTAAAATTAATCATCTCTTGTGTCAATTATTGAAAATAACATTTCTTTGACAATGAATAAATACATACGTGCTTACATAATTATTTACCTTTATGTGTAGTTCTTAAAAAATCAAATAAAAAAATGAAATCAATTTCACATCTTGAAATTCAATTCACTACCACTCAGCTCACCGATACCGAAACAACCAACACCACCATCACGATCAAGTGCAAGTGCTACTACTACTACGGCTGAAGACAACAACATCACCGCCGCTGATACACAGAATAAAAGCAACCACAAGAATAAACAACAAGTCGCAACAATCTCGAATTGTAATACCACTCCGACTACGCAATCGCAACGACGAGCACACCGTAAAGCATCAACATCACCATTGGCTATGCCACGTAAACCGCTGCGTACCCCCTCTTCATCGCCATTGGCTTTCACTTCGACTAGCCATAATGCATCGACATCGACAAGGTTTGTTAAATTAAAACTTCAAATTCGTACTCAAATACAAATTAATTTAACCATCTGTACTACAACTAGCCATCTACTTAGCCAATTTTCGAAAAGATATGAAAATACAAGTAAGAACTGTCTGCAACTTGAATTGAAATCTATAAATGGACAGCGTTTTTGTATTTATACTCAGCATTTGACTTTAGTCAAGTTAGTTAGGAATGCCCCCACTGGGAAAATGAAGTGCTAAGCAATAGTTGGCTAACATAACAAATAATAAGGCTTAGGCGACATTTATCTAAGCTTAGTTTTCTTATTATTTATTATTATTTTTTCCAGCTCATGAAATGTAATCACAAATGTGAATTTTTTCCCCGTTTAATTTTGCACTCGCTGAAAACCGGAAATAGGGTTAAAGGTCGATGATAAAAGACTGGCATGATGCAGCAGCTATTCTTGCTCCAGATTGTCTAATTACAACAAATGGTTATAATGAAGAACTTTTGCCTACTATGTCCCTGTTTTCTGTATCCAAATGACAAATTTATAGATGTAAGAGCGACTTGAATCGCCGCTGCACCGAAAGTGGACGAAAACTTAACGAACCTGAAGCTCTATTACTATTGCTATGTTTCCATGAACCTGGGTTGGGTTGAAATTTATTTCCGTCAAATGCAAAATGGCGTCACGGGCTTCCATGTAACCAGGTGGATTTTGACAACATAATACAAAATCCAACGACTACTTACAGGGACAATGAAAAAACTTAACGACTAACAATACTGTATGGATTTTTGTTTTGAAGAGAAAAAAATGTTTGATCGTTAGGTTGGTAACAAACACTCTAATTTCCTTCCGAAACAGTGCTCCCTTACCATAATGACGGGGATAGTGCAGAACATGTCTCTTTCAGGAATTGAGTCAATCATTTTAAGGTCACCCGCGTTATACTCGTATTCTAGTTGCAGCTTAAATAGCGCATCTCGCAGCCGTCTTCCTGATGAAGACTTGCAAGGATGAAAGCCCTACAACAGCTTCTAATGCAGTCGTAGGGCAGGTGTGCATGGCACCCATTGTACCTAGATAGGCAATTCTTTGTAGCTTCGGAAGCTTAGTTGCCGTTGTCCGTTTAAGAACTTTCGGCCACCTAGCGATGGCCGGGTACGTGTACCATTTTGCGATTTAGACCCCAAGTTCTGCCGTAGAGACATCTACTGGACCACAAGGCCCCGGTGGTGTGTTCGATAGCGGACTTGATATGAGATTTCTTGTCTAGCCGTTTATCAATGATGACGTCGAGATATTTAGTTCCCAAATCAATCGACCAGTCTTATAATGTCCTCCTCGTGAAGGGCAGTAGAACGGTTCTGCAACAATTTATGGATAGTCCTTCTCTGCTGCACCATTCTAAAACGTGTGTTAAAGCACCTTACATGACACAAGTGTTAGTAGTGCAGTGCTTATCATAATAAAAATCGCCAAATCGTCCGCATAATCAATGGCGATGTAGCCTGATCTGTGAAGATCGACTAGAAGATTGTCAATGACTAGTGACAAGGAGGAGAAAGCACTTCTCCTTGGGGACATTCCTTAACTGCAGTCACAGACACAGGAGTTGATAAATTCTTAAGAACATTTGTGTTCTTTTGATATGGAACCAAAGATCAACTCCATTTCAAGCCCGACCTGCTAAATAGAGTTGCTAAAATATAGAAACGCCGACCTATAATTCAATAATTCGCTGCTCGTGTTAAACAATTTTTTGAAGGACTTTCTTTAGCTCTAAAGCTACTAAGAATTCCGCGTGCTCTCTGCTAAGCACCCAAGGTTTGTATCCATAATGAAACCTGCTGTACACGTAGAATATTTGAATTGTACAGTGCGTCTAAAGATGGATTTTGGGTGGGGGTTTATATTTTGATTTTACGACAAAATACTCCATTATCTTCTGGAAGCAGTAAATTCTTTCTCCTCTTTTTGTGGTACTGTCTTTTAAAGTCAAAAAGTTAACAGAAAATTGATGAATATAATTAAAAATAACTTACAGAGGAGATCGTTAATAATAAAAACAACCCATAAAAATTAAAATTTTTCATGTAAATTCTATAAATATACAGGGTGTATCCGTTAAGGTGGCAAATACTTAAAGGGATGATTCTTTGGTTAATTTCATGAGAAAAATCGTATGGGACCCTCCGGTGTACGTAGCGTTTTAATCCGAAGAGATGTACTTTTGACCTTACATCTCTTTACACCCTGTAACTCTTGAACACTGCTAGCTACAAGGTCACTGTTGATCTTTTTTGGAAAAGAATTAAATTTCTAAGATCATGCAATGTAAATTTTTTAAGTTCTTTAAACTATTACCGATATAAACGTAGTCAAAGTCAGAAATTAACCAAGGAATCATCCCTTTAAGTATTTGCCACCTAAACGGATACACCCTGTATATAGGTACATGTGTGTGCAAAGTTTGAACAGGGTTAATTTGCAAAATATTAATGTTAGAGCCCCTTCACTTCAAACTTTTTACATAAACTACTGTCATTGGTGATACTGATGTGTAAAAAATGTGTATGGAAGCTGTCTGACCTTTGGCCCGATCACTTCCAAATTTCAATAGTAAGTGTCATCGGAGATACACATGTGTATTAAATTGAAGAAAATCGGGTAAATTTTTAAATTATATTAACTTCGCGTGCCCGTGTGTTTGTTTGTCGTGGAATATTTCGATAAATTTTCAACCCACTTCCCAAAGTCCGACTTCATTGAAATTTTCCACACGTGCATATTTCCGATGACAACACTTTCTATTAAAATTTCGGGCCACCCGTGTCTCGGGGTCGGGGCCTTCTATACAAATATTTTACAAAATATACCCGATTTTCTTCAAATTTTGTACGCATGTGTATCTCCGATGGAGAACACTTGAAAAAAATTGGAAGTGATCGGGTCCTGTGGTTGACGGGCATCCATACAAATTTTATTAAAAAAATTAACTCGATTTTCTTTAACTTTTATACACATGTGTATCTCCCATGGACAACTTTTTGTAAAAAATTTGGGTAGTGGGGCCCCATACAAATTTTTTTAAAAAATTAACCCGATTTTCTTCAACTTTTATTACACATGTTTATCTCCGATGGAAAACACTTTTTGTAAAAAATTTGGAGTCGCCGGGCCCGTGTGTCGTGAAGCCCCATACAAATTAACCCGATTTTCTTCAAATATTTTATACATGTGTACCTCCGTTGCACAACACTTTTTGTAAAAATTTTGGAGATCCGGGGTCATGAGGCTCCATACAAATTTTTTTTAACAACCCGATTTTCTTTAAATTTTATACACATATGTATTTTGAGGCCGGAGGGGTGCCCATATAATTTTTTTTTTAAATTTTAAACATATGTGTATCTCCGATGGACAAAACTGTTTGTAAATTTTTTTTTTAAATAAGCCCGATTTTCTTCAAATTTTAAACACATGTGTATCTCCGATGGACCGAGGAGTGCCGATATAATTTTTTAAAAATTAGCTCAATTTTCTTCAAATTTTAAACACATATTATGTATCTCCTGTTAGAGAATTTACACGAAAAATTTTATTTATGGGTTGTTTTTTAAAAAATGTATATGGCCCTAGCCCCTGAGGACCATATTTTAATAAAAAGTATTGTCACCGGAAATACACATGTGTGCAAAATTGCAATAAAATCAGGAAGTGGGTTATAAATTGATCGCAAGATCCCAAGATAGACAAACCACCTAAACCTTAATGTAAAAAAACTATTTTTTTATTTATATATCGAAACAACGCCAGACAGTCGTTTATTATTTGGTAATAATCGCGAAAATATATGTTTTTAAGGTCGGGGCTATTTCAAAGTACTTCTTTTTTCCACGCTTCACACGCGCCACATGCCAATCGCGACACTCATCAGACATCAATATCAACATCAGACATAAATATCAACAGCAGACATCAGGATATCAATTTATGTGGATTTTAGTGATTTTAGTCTAAAAACCTTGGAAATCAACTTAAATTGAACGCCCTGAAAGAAAGTATCTGATGGATTATAGTACGCGCATTACAGGTCACTTGCTGTTATCGGATACTTAAACGGACCCAGATTTCGATTAAAGAGTTACCCTTACGCGAGTCCCAGACAATTCATAAGAATCTACCTACGATCGATATTTTGTTTAGCTCATATCTCGATAAAAACGACTTTCACAACCATTCCGAGTTCCAAAGAAGGACTTCTAGAGATTGTTCTCCGCGATGTTACACCAGAGTCTCTGATCAGCTTTCACTCCATCAAAATCTTGTCGGGATGTCTGTTAAAGACGTGGTAGTAAAATGTAAACTCTCCTAAATTAATTTCTTTACATCGTAAACAAGAAAAGTTGCAATTGACTCGGTGACTTTCCATGTTCGCAAGCTTCAGATTTAGTGATATTTGTCAAATTTATATCAAGCTTTAATTGTACTGTGCATTTTTAATACAAGAGCAAGGACAAGGGAACTATGACATCAAATTTCACTAAAGAAACCCTTTTCGTCATCATCTATTGCTATATTTCTTTGGCAAAGCCATCTTGGCTTGCAACAACAATTGCATAAGCATACAGCCGAAAGTAAATCCAAAAAATGTTTAGGATTAAGAAACTAAAGTCATTTTATAGTTATGGCGCTCACCGTAAGGCGGTAAAACCAAAAGCTGTTGCTTTGAGAATTAAAGTAAAGCCAAGCTGGCTTTGCCAAAGCAATATAGCATATCTCTTGGCTACATACGCCGACAGCGTCAACGCGCAGTAACATCGTTTTTCTATTCTAACGTGGAATTAAAATGAATGTAATTTACGCTATGGGCGGAAGAGACCTCGTTTATTTGTACATCGCTTCGTTTTAGTCTACCAAATGAAAACAATTATATATGTATTCCACACATTTTCTATTACCAACGTATGGAGCAAAATAATTCACAAATGTGCTGTAAAGAAACATTGGACATAGCACAATAAACGACATCAACTCGGAACGATTGTGTGTTATCCAAATACATTTTCAAGGAAGTGTACATTTCACTCACTGTCCACAAACGTTTTAAGCGCAAAAAAAATAATCTAAATTTAACATTTATTTCCACATCAGTCACGTCATTGCCGCCATTGTTGTACATATATACTTTTTCCAATTTATAAAAAATCGATCATAATCATTTCTCATCGTAAAGTTCTTTGCTTTTGAGGCATGTTTCTTTAACTTAGTCAGTCTCTCTCCCATCCCCCCTTCCCTTTGATTGTTTTGATGTTTTTGCTTTAACCCCCCTCCCCACAAAATTATCTCTAATGTAATATTTATCCATACTATTGGTAAGTAAATATAACTGTTCTGTTTACTTTTCTTGTGTTTATCTTTCCAGCGTTCATCCACATCCGTACAATGCTTCAGCAGCGCGTCGCAACTACCGTTCGAAACATTCAAAACAGCATCAACAGCAACCGACAAACAATGACGCAAATAACGACTAATAATCAACGATAACAATTAAACTCAATAGTAGTACATATAACAGAAAAACCCTTAAAACGCATTATACAACAACACATTTTTCATAAAATAGTAATTAAAAATCATAAGTATTTCATTATTACAATTATTATTATTATTATAAAGCAAAAGACAACTAATAATACGCACTTGTCAAGTTTTGTAAGGT
This sequence comes from Nephrocerus scutellatus, assembly GCA_947095585.1. NCBI lineage: Eukaryota > Metazoa > Arthropoda > Insecta > Diptera > Pipunculidae > Nephrocerus > Nephrocerus scutellatus. The sequence continues at coordinate 24,587,859 of OX352762.1, read as the reverse complement.
GGGATAAACGGACACTTCAAGTTTGTCATCATTAAACAGATATCTAAATAAATAGCAATAAAGAAAAAAAATGTATTAATTTGCCCTCCTCCCTCCCCTGATGTTATTTTCAGTTTCACTATATATTTACTAGTTTTAAAATTGAGTTATAAAGGAATATATTTAATTTCAATTCAAAATGCAAAATATAATTTCAATAAATCGTTTATATTTTACCATCGTACGATATTTGCCACTTTCGTCTAAATAATTTAGTGCAAACCCACCCAGGAATGGTGGTGGTGGTGTTTTGTTGTTGTCATCATTCTAAGAGATTAGCTATTTTCACTTATGTGTTGTAAAAAATAAAAATTAAATGAAAATTACGTCAACAGTTAAAGAAACAAGAAGTTTGTTTAACTGAGTTTTATTGTGAAGATTAGTATTACAAATAAATATTTTAAATCTATCAAAAATCAATGCTAGCCTTGCGTTATTTTCAACCCTCGTTTGAACAATTAACTGCAGAAACACTAGCAATGACTCTGAGGGGTCTTTTATTTTGTAATCGTTCGAAGAGATTCATTTATTTTCAGTCATGTTCTGTAAAAAATTAAAACACATTCAAGAACTTCGAATGAATAATTCGTTAATTTACAGTTAAGTAATAAACACTAATTTGAAAGTTTTTTATTTCTCTTGATTAACTATTTTGAAATATCATAAATGTTCATATCTTTCCAATATCAAACCAAGCAGTTCTTTAAATAGAAATAAACAAAAAGAGTTTAAATTAACAGAATATACAAAAAAATAGTTGTAATTTGCAATTGCAAAATTAATTAAAATGAGAAAAATTCAATGTGAGAAATTAAGCAATTAAATGAAAAATTAAGCATTGTTTATGTGAATTCAAATAGTAACCGATTGTTTTATTTATCATATTGGTAAAAGAATCAATAAGTCGGTAGAGGAGGTAACATCACCCTTGCTATGTCTAATTGTCATAAATGTAAACCGGAAAACACTGTAGCAGGATATTACGAGGGGAGGCGTAAATATTTTTAGAAAATGGTAATACTAGTGTTTTCCGATGCAAATCTCTATGTCATTGAAAAAGTTTGACATTTTCGAGTAAGTAATTGTCAGTTCGCATCGCAACAACAGTGCTACGAATCACTTCATTCGACTTTTGGCGATGAAGCACCATCCTTGGCTAGTGTTTAAGTTGGTACAATGAATTTAAACGCGAACGACGTTCACTCAAAGACGAGCCTCGTGAAGGCTGTTGTGCTAGAAAACATCGATGCTGTGAGAAAACTGATTGAAGAGGATCGTCATGTGACTTATCGGGAAATCAAGGCATGCCTAGGTATTAGTAACACCAGCGTATATACGATCTTACATGAAAATTTTAAGGTGCGGAAGCTGTGTGCACGTTGGATTCCACATTTTTTGGCAGACTCACAAAAAAAGGTTCGTGTCGATTGGTTCCGCCAAATGCTTGAAAAATTCGTTGAAGGTACTTCCAATAACGTATACAAGATCGTGACAGGTGACGAGTCCATGGATTATGCGTTGGAGCTGGAAAGAAAAGGGCAATCGACTGTTTGGGTCTTCCAATTCGAAGAAAAACCAACAAAAGTTGTGCGAGCTCGGAGCGTTGGGAAGCAAATGGTAGCGTGTATCTTCACGAAAACCGGTCATGTGGTTACCGTGTCTCTTGAAAATCAAAAGACACTCAATTCAGCTTGGTATACGACCATTTGTTTGCCCGAGGTTTTCAACAAATTGAGAGAAAACAACCCAAAACGGCGAATCATTTTGCATCGCGATAATGCGAGCTCACACACATCACATCAAACAAGCGAGTATTTGAGAACTCAAACGATCGAATTGTTGGGTCATCCGCCTTACAACCCCGACTTGGCACCCTATGACTTCTTCCTGTTCCCAACAATCAAAGCCTACATCCGGGAGAATTGGTGGGCTTTGGTAACATAAAGGAAGGATAGACGCACAAGCAAAATGCGAAGCCAAGAGGTTAGCTTTCTCAATACCAGTTCTCTAATGAATACCATTATCAAATAAAGAAGGAATAGATGAAGTAGTGTCTGTAAAGTTTCTTATCAAGGCAGCAAATGACCAAAAGCTTCGACTGTTAAAATCTGAATCCAAAATTTTTCGCATGCTATCTCGAATCTTGAGGTCTTATAAATTGTTTTGGTCCTTTTTATTATAGCGGTTGCTCTGTTTCTAGCTATTCGAAACTTTACAAGGTTTCCTTCTTAAGTGCAATTAACGCAGTCCAAGAGTGCTCCTTTTTTAATCGCGACTGCTGACATGCAATTTTTATTAAACCACTTATTCTTACGAATATTGTTTCTATTAAAGGAGGAAGGAATGAAATTTTTCATTCCTAGCAAAATGGTTGATGTATGTTGAGATGCTTCATCAGCATTATTGTTGGCAAAGCAGATTGACCAGTCAAATGAGCTATAAAATTGATTCAAGATCTCCCAGTTAGCATTTTTGAAGCGCCAGAGTAGCCTTTTAAGAGTAGGCTCTACGAGGGCAAGGGGTATTGGTTTGAATAAAATCGAGCTAGCACCCCTTGGGCCTCAGGGCCCGATCACTCCACAAAATGTACAAACAAATTTGTCCATCAGTGATACACATATGCTTAAATTTTGAACAAAATCGTGCTAATCACGCCAAAAAATGTCTATCACTGATACACATGTGATAAAAATTTGAAGAAAATCGGGCTAATTTTTAAAAAATTTATATGGGCACCCCTCGGTCCTCAGGGCCCGTTCACTCCACAAACTTTACAAAAAATTGTTTCCATCGGAAAAACACATGTGTATTAAATTTAAGGAAAATCGGGTAAATTTTTTTAAAAATTTGTATGGGGCTCCACAACCATGTGCATGTGCATTCCATGTGTATTAAATTTAAGGAAAATCCGGTAAACTTTTTTAAAAATTTGTATGGGGCTCCACAACCCCGGGGCCCCCAAAATGTTTCAAAAAGTGTTGTCCAACGGAAATACACATGTGTATAAAATTTTTAAGAAAATCGAGAAAATTCTCGGACCATGACCCTGGCGCCCGGGGTCTCCAAAATTGTTACAAAAAGTGTTGTCCATCGGAGATACACATGTGTATACAATTTAAGGAAAATCGGGATAATTTTTAAAAAAATTATAAGGGCCCCAAATTTTAATAGAAAGTGTGTTGTCCCCGGAAATACACATGTGTGCAAAATTTCAATAAAATCGGGCTTTGGGAAGTGGGTTAACCGACAAACTGACGTGCCACGGGCAAGCGAAGTTAATATAGAGAATTTAAAAAAGAAAACTTTTGAAACTTAGCACTTTTCTAATAAAGAATGCCCATACATTGGATGCTGACCGGGCGAAATGGTTCCTAGTAATATCGATAGTGAAATTATCAATTCTTGATAATCCCAAAGCATTCAGGAGTTTCTCGACACATAACTCCTATAATAGGAAAGCTTGCCTATAATCGGATACATACGATATTGGACATGCATACGTTATAATTGGTCTAACGGTCATGAAAAACTCTATTCTTTTTTTCGCAGCAGTGGGCGCCGTGGCTCAGTGGTAGTGCACACGGCTGCTGCGCATGAGGTTCAGGTTCGAATCCCAGCAACACCAAAAAGTATTTTTCACGGTGTCCCACCTCTCGCGAATGGATGACAAACGTTCCGAGAGTAATTAATACCTTGTCACGGAAAGCTTCTCAATTCGCCGTTCGGATCCGGCCTTAAATTGTAGGTCCCTTCCATTTGTTTTCTTTTTCTTTTTTGAAATATATTTTTTATTATTAAATTCGCTATATCAACATCTCGTCTGATGTGTTTTTTGCAACCAACTCTTCTGATCAATTTTTAAACTACTTCCTATAACTTCTATAAATTGTATGCACAGAAAAGTGGTCTGACCCCTGGGTCGAAAGCTGCCATACACACTTTTTCTTTCAAGTATCTACTTTGTACCAGTTATCGTTTCGATTATGGACAGCTGTTTTTTTTACAGATTATAGAAAAAGATATTCTTTACATTTATTATATTAGTTATTATTTCACCGTCTGTTGATTCCCGGACATTCAAGAAATAGTCATCTCCTCCTTTCATTTCCTTAATTTCTTACCGAGACGCTGTGCTTAGCATAAAAGGATGCAAATCCCATTGTGCATCAAGATAGTAAAGCGGAGCCTCTCAGCTCGCCATATTGTCAGTTATAATTCAGTCTTAAGACTACCTTCCCATATTCCCATAGTTGCAGCGCTTCATGTGATGAGATAACTATCGCATCACTTAAAGTATAAATTGACAGTAGCTATACGTATCTGGCAGCACTAAAAATATTTTTCCTTACAATTGACGTAATATCTATTGTTATGTAGGTAGTCATTGTTTTTCAGTCGTTTGTTATTTAAAAAAGAGTAATTAAACAATTATTTAAAAAAACGTGAGAAGTATGTCACCAGATACTGTTCTGTCTCCAATAGTAAGTTATTACCGAAAAACCCTGTTTTTGAAGTTATACTACTTTTGGGCGTTTAGTTAGGATAAAATTAAGAGCTGCACGTTAGGTTTTTTCATATTATAAAAAATAAACAAATAATTATTTAATTTAAATTGATTATATTTGCAAAACCATCCTTATTGTGAAGTTTTATTTATTGCTAGATCGATTTCGGAACTTGGTTTCATCTTCAGTATTTGATAAATTACTAGGTACTACTACTGCAGATGCTACTTTAAGTTCCGAAATCGATCTAACAAGTAAATAAAACTTCACGATAATTATGACTTTAAAAACTATATTCAATTAAAATTCAACAATTATTTGTTTTATTGTTATAATATTACAAACTGGAATAAGCAGCACGAAAATGAAATTCATTATGAATTTTATTTATTTACGCTTTTTCACTGTACGGTACGAAATGCTGGTCAACACAATATCCAGTACACAAACCACTAAAAGCTTTTCAAAAAACTTGATATGTTTTTAAATGCAACGCGAAGAAGAAGAAGGCATACTTTTAGACATCGTGTATATATGTGATTTTGTGTTATTAAATGCAGTCTAGAGATCTTTTGGGGGATGTTAGAGGGTCTTCAGGTGGATTTTTGGGGTTATTTAGGGGTCTTTAAGGAGGCCTTTGGGAGTGTTTTGAGGGTCTTTTGGTAATCATTTGGAGGTCTTTAGGTGGGTCTTTTGGGAGTCTTGGGGTCTATTAATTATCTTTTGGAATCTTTAGGTAGTTTTTTAAGGGTCTTTTTGTTTTTATTTTAGGAGTTTTTTGGGGGTCTTTGTGGGTTTTATGAGGGTATTTAGAGGGGCTTTTTGAAGTCTTTTTGAGGGTCTCTTGGTGAAGTTTTGGGGGTATTTCAAGTCTTTTGTTTTTTTTTGGTCTTTTGGGATTCTTTTGAGTGGTCTTTGGGGCGTCTTTTTGGGGTCTTCTGCGAGTTTTTTGAGGTTTTTTAGGTTCTTTTGGATGGTCTTTTATATATATAACTCCTAAGTCCTAGCCCGCAACAAGTTCACCCCAAATTTTTACAAAAAGTGTTGTCCATCGGAGACGCACATGCGTATAAAATTTGAAGAATACCCGGGGCCCAATAACTTCCAAATTTGTACCAAAAGCGTTCTCCATCTTTGATATATGTATATCCGTATAAAATTTGAAGTAAATTGCGTACTTTTTTTTATAAATTTTGTATGGGTGCCTCCCACCTTCGGGGCCCGATGGTCTTTTATATATATAACTCCTAAGTCCTAGCCCGCAACAAGTTCACCCCAAATTTTTACAAAAAGTGTTGTCCATCGGAGACGCACATGCGTATAAAATTTGAAGAATACCCGGGGCCCAATAACTTCCAAATTTGTACCAAAAGCGTTCTCCATCTTTGATATATGTATATCCGTATAAAATTTGAAGTAAATTGCGTACTTTTTTTTATAAATTTTGTATGGGTGCCTCCCACCTTCGGGGCCCGATCAATTCCAAATTTTTACTAAAAGTGTTGTCCATTGGATATACACATGCGTATAAAATTTGAAAAAAATCGGGTACCTTTTTTTATAAAATTTGTGAATGCCGATTCCAAAAATTTACAAAAAGTGTTTTCCATCGAATATACACATGCGTATAAAATTTGATGAAAATCGGGTAAATTTTGTAAAAAATTTGTATAGGAGTTGCCAGACTCCGAGGACCACAAATTTTAATAGATAGTGTTGTCATGGAAAATACACATGTGTGCGAAGTTTGAATAAAATCGGCCTTTAGGAAGTGTGTTTAAAACTGATGACAAGATTCTACCCACCAGCCGAGGGCATGCGATGTTAATATAGGGAATTAAAAAAAAAGAGCGATTCCGTAGACTACAACGAAATATAAGAAATAGTCTTCAACCGCGAATATTTTCAATCCAACGGCAAGGTCAGCGCAGACGAGAACTCAAAAATCAGTAAATTTATATTTATCCAATGACTTTTGGTCTCCAAAACGAGCAAAAAAATGTATTACTTTTTTAATTTTTAAAAATACAAACAATCAATAAAACATTCACATATCAAGTAACTTGCTCTAATTGAACCTCAGATTCATGCCAATTGCGCTTAATCATCTCGACAATCTTCAGACACATTTGAGATTTGGCAAAGTAGTTTCCGACACAGAATAAAATGAAAGTCCATGCCAGTATTAGATAGTAATCAGGAGTGTCTACAACTTTAATAAGTAATGGCTGCTCCACATCGTTAAATGTTAAAATCTGTGACAAAACTGCATACGGAGCTGCCTTTATTCCGGTGTGCTTTGTCAGAAACGAAACGAAATCTTTGACCTCGTCGTAAAACTTTACTATCGGTCGACCTTGATGAAAGAGCAACACAGTAGGTAAACCCACTATTCCGAATTCGGCATTAAAACTGGAAAACTTGTTAACATCTATTGCGGCGATTCTAAATGTAGGAAAGAATTTCGGTAGAACATTAAATGCGGGCGCCATCCATGTACAAGCATAGCAGTTATTTGTAAAGAACAGTATTAACACACAGCTTCCTTCCTCGGAGCGTTTGGTGGCATTTCCAACCGGTTTTAGAAGAGACACTATGTCTTTCAACGTTTCGGGAATAATGAGAGTTCCATTGCCCATGTCAGGAAGACATTTCATTTTTATTGGTGGCTTACGGTCACTATTACCGAGATTGCTTGCGAGTAAATGAGCAATCTCATTGTCGTACAGACTACACTCACGGTCGTACCGATAACCGACATGATCAATGAAGTCGTAAAAGCAATGCCCCTTTGATTGACCTAGTTCATCAGCAGTCATGTTATCCACTTGGTGGCCTTTGCCCAGATCAAAAAAGTCACCATTGAGAATGTTCACTATCGTTTGAAGTCCTCGCATTTCCAGCGCTTGGGACGTTGTCACTGTATTAACAAACAATCGAGGCGAATTAAAAGATTAACAGCAAAATAAATTTAAATAAATGGACAATATTACCTAACATAAGGTAGAAAACCAATTTAAAAAACATTCCTTATTTTTACTGCCTGCTTGTGTTATTTCCAAAATGTTGAATGAAAAAACTGGACAGGCAAAACGCAAATAAGCAATTGACAACTAGATCTGTGCAAACTTTGCAGCTGACGTATGTGTCATACAAAAAAATGACAGCTACATTAACCGTATTTTATTGCTTTCATTCCTTCCTTCTTTGGAATTTGAAAAACTGCTGTTTGGTTGGTTTTGACATTCGAATTCCTTATTCGGATTCCAATAAAATACGCCTATTGTTATATTTGCTGTATTGCTTTGGTAAAACCAGCTTGGCTTTCAACACAATCGCATAACTATAAAGAATTGAATGGTGAATACTTTGACAGTTGACAGCTGGTGTTATAGGAGCGAAATCACATGTACCAACTTAGAGGGATATAAAATTGGCTAGGTTTTGCTGGCTGGGAATCGTCTAAATGTACACTGGCTAGCGAACTTTCAAAAAACACGCCTTATGTAAACCAAAAAATGTTCAGGTTTAAGAAAACTTAAACCATTGCTATATTGCTTTGGCAAAGCCAGCTTTGCCTACAACAACAATCACATAAGCATAAAGCCGAAAGTAAATCCAAAAACTTAAAGGATTAAGAAACTAAAGCCATTTTATAGTTATGGTGCTCACCTCACCGTAAGGCGGTGTTTTTTTTATATTTTTTTTCGAAGGGTTGTCATCTTGTCGTAAGAAATAACATTTGGCATTAGTTTGAAAACAAGCAAAAGTGAAATTTAAAGTGAAATTTTTAAAAGAATATAAATTAAATTTATAAAAGAAAATTGTTTATATAATAATTCAGGTAACAATTATATTGTGAATTTTTACACAATATTTAAATAAGTTTTCGATATTGATATCATTTCTTATTTTCTATTGTTGATAATATAAACAACGAAAAAGACATATGTTATTAATTAGGTTATCCTCAAGCGACACATCATCATCTGATAATTCTGACTCGTCGAGTGAACAACGTTCAGGCAAACATTCTCGAGTGGAAAATTTTATTTATTTCATAGCTGGTTATTCTGATGAAAATTTTCCAAAGCACTTCAGATTATCCCGACAAACAATTTCTTCGTTAGTAGGTATGTTGTATATTGAATTTATTTCAGAATTATACCAATCGTCTGAGTTTTGCCCAAGCGAACGACATGGCGGCCGTAGAAAACTTGGTGCCAGAAAAGAAGTATATTTATTTGTATGGTACGTAAGTAACACTCTAACGTACAGGCAGATGGGTAATCTGTTCGGCATAAACCAAGTAACGTACTGGAAAGTCGTGAACAGGGTTGCATCTTAGCTGGTTAGCATTTCAAACAAGTATATAATTTGGCCACGTTCAACTGAGAGAATCGCGCAAAACACCGCATCATTTCGCTCACTGGCAGGGATACCTGGAGTAATCGGGGCGATAGATGGAAACCATATTAGAATTAAAAGGCCACTAACCAATCCAGTTGAATATTATTATCGCAGTATATTATTGCAGGCAGTAGTGTATTCCGCAAAACGATTCATCGATGTGTACTGTGGGGAACCTGGTTCTATGCACGATGCCAGAATTTGCGACGATCCCCATTATTTCGGCTTGTGGATGAGCAACAGGTTTTAAGGGAAAGGACAATACTATTAGGTGATTCAGCATACCCATTAAAAAGTTGGTTGGTTGCACCGTATAAAGACACGGGAAATTTATCGGATCAAAAAAAAAGTTAATAAACTGCATTCATCGTCACGCATTGTGGTTGAAAAATGGATTGATGAAAGGGAGATTTTGTAGACTGATGCATTTTACTGAGCACCGGGAGTTTGGAACGGTAAAGAATATTGTGGTTGCTTGCTGCGTGCTACACAATTAGGCATGTTTTTTTTGAAAGCTAGCTAGCTAGTCGCTCATTAGGCAGATTCCCAGCCAGCAAAACCCAGGTAATTTATATCCCTCCAAGCTGGTACGTGTGATTTCGTTCCTATGACATCAGCTGTCAACTGTCAAATTATTCACCATTCAACCAAATTATTTTTTCTTTAGTTGTGAACAAAATAATTTCGAGGATCTATTCAATGGATAATTTACAAAAAGAAGTATGAAATCATAACTTAGTTGATTATATATATGAAACAATTGAAGTAATTCAAATTTCAGGTTTTATGTGGAATGCTAGATTCCACTGTTAATAAAATTAATAGTGATTGAAGCGAAAGGGATATGATTTAAAATGTATAAATTAAAATTAAACATTGATAAATCTAAATGTATTTGTGTTAAAGGAGAGTTAGCCGATAATATAGTAATTAATAATGATAAAATAGAAGTTGTAAATAAAATAAAATACTATCAATACGATAATCAATTATGAATTAAGGATAATATAGATTATGTATATTTAAAAGATACAAGAAAAGTAAATTTTTTTAAATGTATTAGATAAATATTTCCTAGGTTTATTACCTATACATATCTACAATGTAATTGACAAACCTTACTTTCGATATTGTCCATCTATTTTATTTTCAAGTATTAGACAGATGTTTAATAGGGTACAAAAATTGCAAAATAAAGCAATATGTTATATTTTAAAAGCTAACAGGCTTACACATATAAACACAATGCTAGATAAATTAAATTGGTTAAATTGAGAGCAATTAATTAATATGAATGTTTTGATTATAGTTTTCAGTTTCTAGTTTTTAGCAGGGTTATATTAAATTGTCGTCGTTCATCACTGTATCCGAGTGTATTACAGGTGCGATTATTGGCTTCGCGCCAACCTTACTTTGAAGGGTTTGTCAAGACTATTCAAATCCAGGAATTTAACCATAACATCCAAACTGCTGGTATATAAACCAGTACTTACATATGGATCCGAGACTTGGGTGCTTAGCAAAAAGCATTCTGACCTCTAAGCTGCGTTCGATAGAAAAATCTTACGGACAACTGTTGTATGTGAGGAAGTACGATTCCGGAGACTCTATTATATGAGATCTACGAGCTTTACCGCGATGTCGACATCGTGAAGAGAATTAAGCTTGTGGGCTCCGGTGGGCAGGAGCATGAGAGTATTCTACGTTATTATGAAATTTTTTAAAATTATCGCAAAAATAAAAACAAAGTGTAAAATAAGATATTATTTTAGTTAGTATCACACACCAAAAATTTAAAATTGGTTGATTTTTTAAAAATGTTTCCCAACTAATAAAGAAACTATTTTTTTTTTGTATAAAAAGTAGGTTTGGGACCACTGGTCAGTTTATTGGTAGTTGTTGCCATATCCCGGTGTCAGAATTGAAGCTAGAAGTTCTCCATTTTGAATTCTCTATATTAACTTCTCCTGCCGTGGATCTATTTGTTTGTTTGTTTGTCTGTCTGTCGTTGAATATTGCAATCAATTTATAACCCACTTTCCAAAGCCCGATCTTATTAAAACTTCACCTTTGGATCCCCTCGAGAGGTGCCCACATAAATTTTTTTTAAATTAACCCGATTTCTCCAAATATATACAAATGTGTAGTTCTGATTGATAACACATTTCGTAAATGTACCCAATTTTATTAGAAGGATTGGCAGCACTTTTTGTAAAAATTTTGTAGTGAACAGGCCCCGGGATTGGGGTGCTCCCAATCATTTTGATTTTAAAATCTTACCTGATTTTCTTAAAATTGTATACACATTTTGTTAAATCCTATGGACAACACATTTGTAAAAATTTGAGAGGGGCTCCCATAAAGATTTTTTTTTAATTTTCTTGAAATTTTGTACATGTATATCATCGATGACAAGACTCTCCCTAAAAATTTGGTGAAGTGATCGGGTCCCATATGTTTTTTTAAAGTATCCAATTTTATTCAAACTTTGAACATATGTTGTCCCGATTAGAGCATTTCCACGAAAAATTTCAGTTTATATGGGTTGTTTTTTTGTTAAATACAATCAAATAAGACTGGATGCGAATGTCAAAAATTATTAAATGTCGTTTTTTTTTTCATTAAAAATCTGGCGCAGTTTGATTTTTTGGCTGTCAAGTTGTTTGTTTTCTCTGAAAATAAACAATCTACGGTAGATCGAAATTCCCCTCTAACAGATCTGTATTTTTTTCGGAGATTTTCACCAATAGCTCTTTCGATTTGGAGGGTTTAGTTAAAATTTTTCTCTCGTGTTTTTTGGTTTGGCGTTCTATTTGCATTTTTCGTGTTATTTGCAAGGTTTTGTAACCAAGACTGTAACTTTTCTACCCGTCGGCAAATGACGGATAAGGTTTCGTGTACCCAGTAAGTTGACGAAGAGAGAGAGCAAGCAGACTTATTTCTCAGTTTGTTTTTATTGTCTCATTTTGTTTTGGTTTGACGTCATATTTGCAAGGTATTCACGACGAATACTCAGTCATTATGGTAGCTTACCTGTGGGGACTGTTTCGGGCATTGTTTTAGAAATCGAAAGAGGCATAAATACAACAAGAACAGACCTTTCGTGTTCGATTTGCAGAGAAAAAATCTGAGCTTGAGCGCAGATTCCTAAAACAAAAAAAAACCACAGAAGTAATTCTGTAAACTGTAAAATTATGCCATACGGATTTCATAAAATTCATCCCTAATGATAAGCTCGGCTTTATGTTTGCGCTATTTCATTTTCATTTATTTTAATATTTTGACAGCTTGTACTGTAGCGGCTCCATTGGTCAATTCTGGCCGGGCAGTTAGGAAAGCACTGGAAGAACTGAACACTGAAGTCTTTGGTCAATGTATTTGCAAAAATATTCGGTAAAGTGTGGATTCCTACGAAACTGAACATTTTACAAACAATTATAAGGTCTTGAATATATTATTTGTTAATTATATTACCATTATAATGGTGAACCGAATTTAAAATAACTACAACCCCAGTGAGAACTTAAGACTTTGCTCCTGCCAATACAGTCCTGGTGATTGAATTAGAATCTTTGTTGTTATGTTTTTGTTTACTTATCTTTATTTTGTTATTTAATAGGCTTTTCTAGAAATATTGAGGGTTCGACAATAAGTGAACGAAGAAAACAATTAGTATTTTTGGTACAATCTAGGAAGTACAAGCAGCATTAAACTCAAAGCTAACCCGATTTGGGAATAATGCTTTCACGAAGTGCCGATGTTATAAGAGTGCTTAAGCTACGGACAAGATTATATTATTTGCTGTGCTCAGACAAGAGTATATCTAATGTAAAAAAATCTAAAACAACTATACAATTTGTAACACAAATTTTCGTTTTTTTAGACTCCAAGTAAAGCTTTGTCGGAACTCTTCATTGGATTCCGCTCACATAAGAAGTTATCGCCTCAATATAGTATTGTTAAACAGCTGGAAATAGGGCTTAATAGGCCGTACACGACAAATGAATCAAAAGTGAGTCCTGAGCCTTGTATTAGTTGGTACTCTTCCTATGAACTCGTCCAATTATCCTTTAATATGTTAGATTCTTTCGGCTGTTTCAACTAACAATGCGCTGACATCAAAGAAGAAAACCACACTGAAGACGGCAACTGAGCCTAATTCGGTGACTGACACCTCATCACCGTCTTCGTCCTCTCCGTTAAAGACCAGTACTACCTCATCCACATCAACAACACCGACACAAACGAAAAAACTTGAAATACCAACAACAAAAGGCATTTTATCGGTTACAACGACCATTGAGGACTCGAAAATAAATGATATTATATTTCAAAAAGAAGCATTAAAAGAGGTCCCGGCAGAAAGAACGAAGAAAAATGAAGCAAATCTATCTACCGCATCCTCAACAGTACCCTTGTCCGTTATCCCTGAGGTTGCAGCAAAAACTATAGTCGTCGAGGTTAAATTAAAGCCTGCGGTTGGTTCTTTTCTGCTGCTTTTTCTTCGCATTTGATTTAATATGTACTTCTTACTACTACTTAGAAACGCACAAAAGTTGATTTTAATCGTTCGTCCTTAGAGCGTAATTTTATTACGCCCGCACGAGCGATGTCCGATTTTCTCTTAAAAGCTGCTGATTTGGAAAGCTTATCGAAAATCAAACGTCGATCACCTTATGAGCAAGAGCCTCCAATTACCGTTTTCTGGAGAAAGGATGTTGAAGCTAAAGCCATTGATGTTTGGGGTTCACACGATAATCTGCTGCGTGAATACCTGAAGCGAGAATTTGAAAGGAAGAAGCATCAACAGAGTAAGTTGGAGAAAATGTTGGGACAAATTCTCTTAAAAAACGAAATCTCTTTGCACAGACTTATTTACCGTGAAAAGACGATTACGTGATTATCGTCGTGAAATTGGATCACGCACTGTTATTAAGGATGATGAGCCTGGTCTTAAGGGAAAATCCGGAAAGGTTGTGCTAATTGCAATTGGAATGTATGTTGAAAACTGAATAGAACAAGTAAAGATGCTTGGTTCATATGACAAATATGTTATTTATGTTCTTAGGACGTCACATTAGGCTGGATATATATAATTCAAAGAGGTGTATGTATTTGCTTTAATTACTTAATTTTTTCTCCTCAGCAATGCAACAAACTTCATCTTTAAAGTATGTGCCTGGTTTTACACTGGTTCCCATAGTATGTTTGCCGAATCGATTCATTCACTCGCCGATACGATTAACCAATTGATTTTGGCTTATGGTATTCACAAATCGACGCAGGTATCCAATTATCTCAAAATGAGATTTCTTTTTATGATTTTTAAAATGCTATTCTTCTTTTAAAAATGAATAGATGGCAGATTCTGATCATCCGTATGGCTATGCTAATATGAAATACGTTTCATCGCTTATCTCAGGAGTTGGTATTTTTTGCGTTGGAACTGGCCTCTCTGTGTATCATGGTATTACTGGACTACTCCATCCAGAGCCGATGCAGGATTTTTTTTGGGCATTCTTTATTCTTGGTGGATCTTTAGTGTCTGAAGGAGCAACTTTACTTGTGGCTGTGAATGAAATTCGTCGTTCGGCGAAGCTTTCGGAAATGTCGTTTAAGGAATATGGTAAAAAATCATTACCTGTTTAGAACTGAAAATATATAAATGTCTTATCTATGTTATTTCAATTAAATACAGTTCTTCGCGGTAAAGATCCCTGCGTAAATGTAGTTCTTACTGAAGACGCCGCAGCTGTGGCTAGCGTGGCTTTGGCTGCGGGATGTATGGGTCTTGCAACAATGACCGGATCTCCTATTTTCGATGCTGTGGGTTCGCTCTTAGTCGGTGGTATTCTTGGCGGTGTAGCTTCGTTTATAATTTACACAAACGTAGCTGCTCTCGTAGGAAAGTAAGTGCAAATTGAGAAGGTGACGATTGAACTGTTATTAGCAGACATTGCCCATATTTCAGGTCAATTTCCGAAGAGCATCTTAATAAAATAAATTCCGAACTCGAAAGTGATATTATGATTAGAGCGATACATGATGTAAAGGGTATTGACATGGGTAATTCACTTGTCAGATATAAGGTGAGTAAGCTTGTGTACAGTTTTAAAAAACTTTATCCGAAATGACTTTATCCGGCCTCATAACTGTAGGCCGAAATGGACTTTGACGGTCGTGAGTTGACCCGATCGTATTTGGATAAACAGGATTTGAACGAACTTCTGAAGGTAAGAAAATTAATCGAATTTATATATTTACACATTTTAAACATTTACACACTTCCCAATGTTCGCACCAAAAAAAGGCGGTAAAGTCTTTTCAAACTGTGGAAGAATTAGAAAACTTTCTTCTGGCCCATGGTGAGAATATCGTCGATTTAATGGGAGGCGAAATCGACCGAATAGAAATGAAATTAAGAGTGAGTTGTGAAATTTTATAATAATAATAATGCTGTAATTAATTATTCCTTATGATTGCAGAAGAAATTTCCAGAAATTCGGCACTGTGATCTAGAGATTCTGTAAATTAGAATAAAAAGAAGTCTGCTCATTTTATTTTAAAAGTGGACCTCCTTCCATCCTGTTTTAACTTATTTGCCTCCTTTTATATTTTTGTTGTAATTAAATTAATTTATGCGCTAATATTTAAACTATAAGCTACTGTGTACTGTAAAGTTGAACGTCATGTTCTACAAATTAACTTTGAAGCGATTAGAAGAATGAAGAAAAAACAATCAAGATGAGTAAAAATTTACTTTTCCAGTTTGATATTTTCTTTTGGCTTAGTATTTATTCAAATACAGAACTTAAAAGTCAAATTAACTCTTTGCCTCTTAGTTTAATGAATTGGCGTAGTCCAGCTAAACGAATCAAAATCCAAATGAAATAATGTATTTTAATTTAGTCAATTAAATTATTTTAATTGAGTCAACCAATTTAAAATGTTAAGTTTTTTTGAATGCAAGTAAATTTCTAATGTAAATTAATGCATGTAATTGTTGTATTTGTCATTATGATACAAACAAATAAAAATGCTGACAATATTTTTTTAAACAGCCAATTAGTCTATCGATCAAGCCAATTACGACTGTACTAGTACTCAACGAATTCCAATTAATTTAATATATCTTATATTCTGTATAAGAGATTATATAGTCGTGGTTGGTTGGTGTGACAGTTCGAGAAAAATCACAACAGAGCACTTAGACCGTCGGTCCATAGTACTCGTTTACAGTAAGTTCACTCTGCAAATCTCTGTTACCTTTAGATAGCGAAGGACTTGATATAGTATCAACGATTGAAGTTCTTCGATCGGTATTATATCCCTTCCAAAAACGTTCATCCTTAGCCTGGAAAAGGAGGACAGCTACAAAGGAAATGTATAGTAGTTTCTTCTTCCTCCAGGCAGGACTTACATATTGGATCCAATATAAGTTCCAACTAGAACATATGACTTCTAGTCGAGTTATGCCCTGTAAACCGACCATGCTCCGACAGTTTCTTCTAGATATTCCTAAAATTAACTTGGTGGCGTGTTTGTTCAGTCTATCCACAAAGTGCTTAGTAGCTCTACATGTATTTATGGATTTCCAACGGTGCTCCTGCTCCGCTTCCATAAATCTTCGAACACCAGTAGTTAAACTTGCCTGCCTCTAGCCTAAGATTGGTTCCGGACCAGTAGGAACATCGCAAGAACAATGTTCGAGTGATTCCAATGATAGTAGAGCAGCTTGGCTATCACTACATATTTTAAGGTTTGGTTCTTGTATCTTTTTAAAATAGCAAATAAGTTTGAAAAACAGTCGTCCGTTTTCCAGGTGCGAATGCCTCCTTAGAATTATTTTCTAAGAACCATCCTGTTTCGGTTCCTTCATCAGTGAGGGAACCGTCAGGAAAGATTATTGTTTCCAATTTTCTAAGGATCTGAAACCTTATGCGATATGTTTCCATGCACACTTATGCCAACCATGGCAGACGTTATTCTTTCGAGGTCGACATATAGCTTTCACCGCATTCATCCAGATCCAGATAGCAGTGTATTGATAGCATCTGCCACTGTAGAGCACATTGCACCAGTTATTCCCAAGAAGACGTTCCTTCGTAATTTGTTTAGTGTCCTCTTAGCCATTTTTAGACAAGTTCTTGGCCACCAAACAACTGCCGCATATGTGAGAATGAGTTTGATTAACGTTAGTACAAGCAGTGTACCATTTTAGACTTAGCCAGACCATCGACTTTACTCTTAAGAGTAAATTAAACTTCAGTAGTTTTTCTAGGGGTTACCGATAATTCATTTTAGCCAAACCAGTTATCCAACCTATTCAAAGCTGTAGATTTATAAAGGCGGCCTTGTGGGGTTTATTGGATGATATAAGACATACATCATCCGTATAGGCTTGTAAATGTATGTCTAATTGATCAACTTCTAGCAAAGAATCGACAAGAAAGCACCACAAAAGCGGCGAAAAGACTCCACCATGTGGGCATCCTCCAGCCGCTTCGACTTTAACTCTATCGTCCATATTCTTCCTTTCTGAAGAAGCCGGCGAGATAGCATGTAGTGAATCCATCTGGTTAAGGTTGGTTTCACCCCATGCCTTTCAGCAGAGTTGTACAACGAGTCAAAGGTGGCATTGTCAAAAGCTCTATCAATATCATTAAACACACCTATAGTGAAGATTCTGTCTCACAGGACTCACACGATCTCCCTTGTTAATAAGCGTGCCGATAATATACACTCCGCTTCACTTAATTACGACCTGCTATTATATTGATTTCAAACTTCCACATTTCTGCAATTGAAATATTATTTTTAACATGCATTTGAAAGTACATTGTTGCTCTTTGAAATAACTGTACAACAGATAACAACAATAAACCGTTACTTCTGTTTTGTTCGTTATTCGTCATCATCATCATATTTGGCTCTACAACCGTGGTCCGGTCCTGGCCTCCAGCAAAAAGTCTCTCCACCGGTCCTGATTTCGAGCCGATGTCATCAAGTTTGGCATCCCTAAACTCTGGGCGTCCTGGTCTACGCCATCCTTGCAGCGTAGGCTTGGCCGCTGTCGTGTTCCATAAATCCTACCGCAAATGACTTTCCGAGCAGGGTCCTCTTCGCTCATGCGAGCTAGGTGTCCTGCCCACCGGAGCCTATTATGTTTAATTTTCTTCACGATGTCGACATCGCGGTAACGCTCGTATATCTCATCATTAAAGAGTCTCCGGAATCGTCCTTGCTCACATACGGGGCCAACAATTCTCCGTAAGATTTTTCTTTCGAACGCGGCTAAGAGGTCAGGATGCTTTTCGCAAAGCACCCAAGTCTCGGACCATATGTAAGTACTGGTATGACAATTGTCTTACATACCAGCAGCTTTGATGTTAATGTTAAATTCCAGGATTTGAAGACTCTTGACAGACTATAGTAGGGTTTGTTGCCTTTAAGCAACCGTGCACGTATTTCTGGTTTCATGCTGTTATCGGCTGCTACAGTTGACTCGAGATAGTTAAAGGATTGCACTACGCTTCAAATTCGCGCTCCACTATTTGAATTGAGGGACCAATGTTGGATCTTCTACTCGCAGTCGTGGCCACTATGTACTTTGTTTGGCTCTTATTTATGTGAAGCCCCAGATTTCGTGCCGCCTGCTCTAACTGTATGAAAGCTTCCTGTACAGCTCTTCGGTTTCTACCAACGATGTCAATATCGTCTGCGTAAGCCAGTATCTGAATGGACTTATAGAGGATTGTTCCTCTCGCCGTTACGTCAGAGTCTCAGATCACTTTCTCCAACGCCAGGTTGAAGAGGACGCAGGCCAGTCCATCCCCTTGTCGGAGCCCCTTAAAGATATTGAATGGGCTTGATAGTGATCTGGATATTTTTACTTGGCTTATAACATTGGTCATGGTCAACCTACATAGTCGTGTCAGTTTATTTGTTATGCCGAATTCTCCCATGGTTTTATAAAGTTCTACTCCGGCTATGCTATCATAGGCGGCTTTAAAGTCCATAAAAAGATGGTGTAGTGAGTTTTGAAACTCTATACATTTTTCCGTCATCTGTCTTAGGGTGTAAAACTGATCAGCTGTTGATTTTCCTGGGGTGAAGCCACACTGGTATGGACCAATGATGACTTTAGCGTAAGGGGCTATTCTGTCTTGAAGGATAGAGAAGAAAATCTTATACGCGGTACAACGTTATATCACGATAATTGCTGCAGGTTGTGATATCTCCTTCCTTATGTATGGGGCACAGGATGCCTCTTCGCCAGTCTTCTGTCATCGCTTCTTCCTCCCATACTTGCACTATTATTTCATGAATTGCTTGGTGTAATGTGGGGCCTCCTATTTTTATCAGTTCCGTTGGGATCCCATCAGATCTCGGGGCCTATTTATTTTTTGAGCCGATTTATCGCCCTGCTAACTTCGTCTATGCTTGGTGGCGGCAGCATAGTATTGGTCTAGCCTCCAATGTCTCAGTTAGCTGGCCGTTAGCTCTAAGATGCCTTTAAGATCGGCGATCAGATTACCCTCTTTGTCCTTGCAGTATGTGCAACGCGGTGTATATTGCGTCATACCGCGGACTCTTTGGTAGAACTTCCGCGCCTGGTGCGGTCCTTGCTCTCTGTACTGTCTTAGTTCACGGACGAAAATCTTCTCCCAGGCTGCTTTCTTTCGCCGGTGAACTGTTTTTTCATATCTTCTAAGC
Source organism: Nephrocerus scutellatus (assembly GCA_947095585.1). Lineage (NCBI taxonomy): Eukaryota > Metazoa > Arthropoda > Insecta > Diptera > Pipunculidae > Nephrocerus > Nephrocerus scutellatus. The sequence goes on along the minus strand of OX352762.1, from coordinate 24,568,189 downwards.
TCTCTATATTCATCTTCGAGTGCCCGCGTTCTATGAGATTGTTTCATTTCTCGGTACGCATAATTCTTACATTCAGTCGCTAGCTTACATTCGTCATCGAATCAGTCGTTCCGATCTCTACGATCTGGTCTCTTCGTTGCGAAGGGCAGCCGTGTTGAATCGAATCTGATTCGCAGATGCAGTCTTTCGTGGTGATGCAATCCGCGCTCGTAGCACCATACCAACATGATACTGGTTCGAGTCAGCGTTGGCACCTCGGTACGTTCGTACCGTCATCAGGTTCGGGTTGCGGCGGTGGTCTATCAACACGTGGTCTATCTGGTTGCGAGTGGCTCCATCAGGAGATACCCAGGCGGCTTTGTGGATATTTTTACGCGCGTACCTTGTACTCGCAACGACCAAATTATTGCTTGCTTCCATCTCTATGACTTTTTTTTTGATTTTTGTAAGACATCATTCCCCGTCCACCGCATCTCCTGGATTGCTGTTATGTCAGCCTTATAGTTAGACAGGGTATCGGCCAGATGCTGTGCACCTTGAGCTCTATGCAGTGAGCGTACGTTCCATGAGAAAATTCTTAAATCGTTTAGCCGTTTTCGTTGCCCTGGTCGTCGTCGTTCATCAGTATATCCGACTTTGAATTCCGTAATAAAAATTTTTGTACAGGCGAGGTTATTGGCCTCGCGCCAAACTTACTTTGAAGGGACTAGCCCAATCATTCAGCTTTATATTTATCTTCGTAAACATTCAATTTACAAGCGTCATTTGATTACGACCAGTTGTGAACTTATGAAAGGTACGGTAAAAAAACTTTGCTTATTAGTCTTGATTTATTAATTTAAATTAAATTTATCAATACAACAATATGATTTTAGAAAAATTGCTATAGGAAGGATACTTTCAGAGGGCAAAATAGCAAAGATCGGAGTTTTGAAGGAAGAACGATTCTCAGATCGTGAAATAGCGGAAAAAATTGGTAGAGGGAAACCCGTTTTTGGTTCGTTTATCAATAATATTGAAAATTATGGTAAAAATAGAAAAGGACACATTGCGAATGACACACGGTTAAACGGGTGATTATTTCATAAGCTTCAAATTCATGCTTATCAGCTTAAAAAATTAAGGCAAATACCGGAGTCAAAGCTAGCTTATCAACGTTTCAACGTGTAATTACCAATACTACGAATTTCAGTGAAAAAACTCCGAAACCTCCATTGAATGGAATTTGCCAAAAACTACATGTCATGGAAGCAAGAATGGAACCGGGTTGTATTTTCGGACGAACATTTTTTTAATTTGGATGGTCCTGACGGGCATCTATTCATTTCCATGATTTAAGGAAAAGGGAAAAATATTTAAAAAGAAACCACAGCAGTCAAGCAGCCAAACCATTACGCTGCGGTTTGGCGAGCCATTTCGTATTACGGCACAATTGACTTGGTTTCCAAGCACGAGAATGACTGAACTTTTGTACAAAGCTATCTTGAGAAATTCCCTCTGCAATGGATTTACCAGCAAGATAATGCTCCAAATCATACAGCAAGGGGTATTGCAGGCTGGATAACAGATGAAGATGAACAGATGGAATTGCTGCCATGGCCCCCACATTCACCTGAATTGAATATCATGGAAAATGTGTATAGAGGAAGGCAAGAAGTATGGAGATAAACTTGCATTAATAACAGCTATTAAAATGGTCTGGGATAAAATTGCCATAAATTATTTAAAAGCTCTCTACGATTCGATGCCTTCCATTACTACTCTAATAAAAATTGCTAAATCTAATAAAATCTAATAATTTTTAACTAATAACCAACAACAAAACCCCCCCAGAATTTTTTTCTTTTTACAAAGATTTCTCAACTGGCCGAAATCAAGTGACGCATTAAAATCGCATGTTTTTTTTACTAGATTACGAATAACGAACGAAACAGGGGTAACGGTTTTATTGTTGTTATCTGTTTTACAGTTATTTCAAAAGGCAACAATGTACTCTCAAATGCATGTTAAAAATAAGATTTCAATTGCACAAATGTGGAAGTTATTGACATTTGAAATCAATATAATAGGTCATCGTAATTAAGCGAAGCGGAGTGTACATCTCGACCAAGCATTCTAGACGTTTCAGAACAAATGATGAAAGCTTTTTGCTAGTGAGTGGTTGCTTTTGCCCAGTTTCGGAATAAATGCTACTTTAACATTGCATAAACAAACATGTAGGAACATACCCGAGGGTCCTCTACAAGTGTGTTACCACCATGTTTCATTGGATTTATGTTTATTGTATATATGGTGTACCTGTACCTGGCGCTTTTAAATTCTTGAATGACTATAAAGAGAATTCTATTGCATTCGATTTAGCCACCTTTCCTGCAACATACCAATCATATCTGGTAACATTTCTTTCACCAGCACTGCGCTCTACCCGCATATCGGTAGTAAACCACAGCCACAGGTCAAGCCCAGAACGAACTGGGTCCTCAACCAAAAGTTGTCCCAGACTCAGCTTACCTCCGAGGAGATCAACCTCATCTGCGGTATGGCCAACTCCGTAGTACCAACGCGATCTTGGTGAGATCTGACATCAAGAGACTTAGTTCTTGAATGCGTTTTTGCGAAGGAAAAAAACCATCACCGGCAAATCATCGTCCAGAACCTTGAACTTGAATCTTCATTTGTCACTAGGATAGCAAGCTATCCTAGGATAGAAACTATCTCGGGCACATCAGGTCAACAGTTCGTTACGACAAGGCCGCTTAATACGAAGAGCTCCACCGAATAAAATCCTCTAAGTATTAGCAGCCCTTTCAGGGTCGCTAAGTACGAAGACATTGCCCATAAAGATCATACTCTAAGTACCCGCGGCCCTTATTACTCTCCCGTAGTAATGCCCCACACCATATCCACTAAATAATCTATGATGCAATTAGACCACACCACGGGTTAACCACTCCTCCTTTCTCAACCGGGCTGGTGACCGGCTACGGCGGAGTTATCTTTTAGACATGACAGTAATCTGAAAATTTTACTTGGCTTACACATAACACGAAGGATCGCAGCAACCTTAGAACAAGACCTCAAAGGTCTGTTGCGCCAAATATTAATCTTTTATTGTGAGGAGTGAAAAAAAGGAAAAAGTAAAAAAGTAATTGCAAAACGCCATGGTGGTGGACCGAAACGCACTGCAACATCGCCGGATATCATTCGGAAGGTGAAGGCCAAATTGGCTCGGAATCTGCGCCGTAGCGGCAGAAAAATGGCTCGTGAGGCGAACATTTTGTTCGAACGGATACAGCACACATTGAAAGATCATCTTGGACTAAAGGCCTTGAAATTCCATAAAACGGTCTCACCGATGCTCAAAAAAAGTTAGAGTGGGAACAGCAAAGGAGTTGTTACGCTTGCACGAAAGTGGCGATTTGCCTAATTTGGTTGTCCGATGAGTCACCGTTCGTTATTGAGCAATATGTGAACAAACAAAACACCGGATTTACTTGCCCGGCCCTTCTAATGAAAATTTGGACCAACGGATTGCCACTCGAAACCAAGCGCCGCCGATGGTAATGGTTTGGGCCGCCGTAATGGCCGAAAGCCGTTCACCGCTCGTTTTGGACCGTGGCATCAAGATAAATGCTCAAATTTATCGGGATCATATGTTGGAGGGAGCGTTGAAGCCTTGGGCACAAAAACCGATGAGTCACCGTTCGTTATTGAGCAATATGTGAACAAACAAAACGACCGGATTTACTTGCTCGGCCCTTCTAATGAAAATTTGGACCAACGGATTGCCACTCGAAACCAAGCGCCGCCGATGGTAATGGTTTGGGCCGCCGTAACGGCCGAAAGCCGTTCACCGCTCGTTTTGGACCGTGGCATCAAGATAAATGCTCAAATTTATCGGGATCATATGTTGGAGGGAGCGTTGAAGCCTTGGGCACAAAAACATTTCGGCCGCAGAGCCTGGACATTTCAACAGGACTCGGCGCCGAGTCATAAAGCACGCGTCAATCAAGATTGGCTGAGAAACAACGTTCCGCGGTTCATTTCCACTGCCCAATGGCCAACAAATTCACCGGATGCAAATCCGCTAGATTTCTCGGTTTGGGGTATTTTGAAGAGCAAGGTTGGGACAAAAAAATACCAAAGTGTCGATCATCTTAAGCAAGCGCTTCGCCGGGAATGGGCCAAAATACCGCAGAGCCACTTTCGTGCTGCATGCAATAGCTTTGTCGGCCGTTTGAAGGCCATAATCGCGGCTAAGGGTGGCCAAATCGAAAACTGCTAATGCAATTCGAAAATTTAAATATTTTTGAGCATTTTCAATAAAATTCATCAAAAAATAAAAATTCTGTGGCGTTTTGTTTTGCTAACACTTCGTGTCAGTCACCCTGTATACGTTTTTTTTTCGGTCGTTATGAATGAATGAAAGACCTACATTTAACGTTGCATACTATTAGGCTTCTAAGATAAATTATTCTTTAGACTGAATTACAACTAAAAATTTAAAAAAAAAAATGTTTTTTATGATTTAAATTTTGTGAATTAAATAGTTACTATTGGGCTTTTAAGATACGAGTAATTCAGTGTTTAGACTGAATTACAACTATCCATATGACGAGCTAAGATGGTCGCTTTACCATCTTAACTCAAGAAGTTACATACACAAAACCTGAACGGGATTCCGAATCAAACGTGGGTGTAAAACGATATTGATTTTCCATGAGGGCACATTACACGGTTATTAATTGTATTATTACTATGTGGTAATGACATTAAATAATAATCGTGTAAGTCGGAGTAATATAGGTTTTTGAACGGATCAAGAAATCACCAAGAATATAAGAGGACGAGCAGTCCAGCAAACTCTCTCTTTTATTTGTCGCTTGGTGAGAGCTTAAAATTATTGGAAAATAAGTGGTTCAAGCTTTCGCAATCTCTTAGTGCATACTACGTTTGCTTGCTCTGGCTTAATAGCTGCCACTAATCACTCTTTCATATTTTACTTATCAAGCGTTCAACCCTCGTTTTTTTGCTGTTGCTAATACGCTGTTAGTAACTTCTCCGTTCATACCATTGGTTGGTTCAAGGGTCCAACACTTGTCACTATGTATTCTTGCTCTGGCGAAGATTAGGTTGATTACGTAGATTATATAGTATTTTGCATACTAGTGGTTCAAGCGTCCAATCATTGTCACTACGTTTGCGTGTCTGGACAAACGCATTCTACGATATCCGAATCTCTCACGAACTGCTACGATAGACGCAACATCCACATTTTTTGATTTGGGATTCTGAGTTAGCTTTAATCTGCTTATGCTGTATATATACGGTGTTTTTAAAGTCTTTTGATCAATTTAAGATACACAATCTTGAAACTGGTGCTTTCGGTTTCATCTTCCATCGCCTTCCTTAGATTGAAAAAATATGTTGAAGTCACACTTTCATTTATCGACGGACGGTCCGCACTTATGATCATTATGTGCATAATTTTGGAGCTAATTTTTTTCTACGAATCGTTGAGTGACATCGAAAAGAACATTGACTACACGAAACGAAAGAGAGCTGTCGATTAATAAATTTTTTCCATCGTCATCGCATATGTAAAAACATCCCAACAAATGCCAAGCGAAACAATTTCAAACTTTTGTAGTCGGCCACCGAACTTTGCCTGCTTGCTGCTGCATGCAAATATTGTACGAGTCCGACTACGAGAGGTGCTCGTGTACGCAACGGACTTCCCTCTATATACACTGCGGTTCACTAGATTAGAAGCAGGCTATTTTAAGAAGTAAAAAAACCCATAAAAAATAAAGTTTTTCATGTAAATTCTCTAATAGTAGATACATGTTTGTTTGTTTGTTTGTTTGTTTGTTTGTTTGTTTGTTTGTTTGTTTGTTTGTTTGTTTGTTTGTTTGTTTGTTTGTTTGTTTGTTTGTTTGTTTGTTTGTTTGTTTGTTTGTTTGTTTGTTTGTTTGTTTGTTTGTTTGTTTGTTTGTTTGTTTGTTTGTTTGTTTGTTTGTTTGTTTGTTTGTTTGTTTGTTTGTTTGTTTGTTTGTTTGTTTGTTTGTTTGTTTGTTTGTTTGTTTGTTTGTTTGTTTGTTTGTTTGTTTGTTTGTTTGTTTGTTTGTTTGTTTGTTTGTTTGTTTGTTTGTTTGTTTGTTTGTTTGTTTGTTTGTTTGTTTGTTTGTTTGTTTGTTTGTTTGTTTGTTTGTTTGTTTGTTTGTTTGTTTGTTTGTTTGTTTGTTTGTTTGTTTGTTTGTTTGTTTGTTTGTTTGTTTGTTTGTTTGTTTGTTTGTTTGTTTGTTTGTTTGTTTGTTTGTTTGTTTGTTTGTTTGTTTGTTTGTTTGTTTGTTTGTTTGTTTGTTTGTTTGTTTGTTTGTTTGTTTGTTTGTTTGTTTGTTTGTTTGTTTGTTTGTTTGTTTGTTTGTTTGTTTGTTTGTTTGTTTGTTTGTTTGTTTGTTTGTTTGTTTGTTTGTTTGTTTGTTTGTTTGTTTGTTTGTTTGTTTGTTTGTTTGTTTGTTTGTTTGTTTGTTTGTTTGTTTGTTTGTTTGTTTGTTTGTTTGTTTGTTTGTTTGTTTGTTTGTTTGTTTGTTTGTTTGTTTGTTTGTTTGTTTGTTTGTTTGTTTGTTTGTTTGTTTGTTTGTTTGTTTGTTTGTTTGTTTGTTTGTTTGTTTGTTTGTTTGTTTGTTTGTTTGTTTGTTTGTTTGTTTGTTTGTTTGTTTGTTTGTTTGTTTGTTTGTTTGTTTGTTTGTTTGTTTGTTTGTTTGTTTGTTTGTTTGTTTGTTTGTTTGTTTGTTTGTTTGTTTGTTTGTTTGTTTGTTTGTTTGTTTGTTTGTTTGTTTGTTTGTTTGTTTGTTTGTTTGTTTGTTTGTTTGTTTGTTTGTTTGTTTGTTTGTTTGTTTGTTTGTTTGTTTGTTTGTTTGTTTGTTTGTTTGTTTGTTTGTTTGTTTGTTTGTTTGTTTGTTTGTTTGTTTGTTTGTTTGTTTGTTTGTTTGTTTGTTTGTTTGTTTGTTTGTTTGTTTGTTTGTTTGTTTGTTTGTTTGTTTGTTTGTTTGTTTGTTTGTTTGTTTGTTTGTTTGTTTGTTTGTTTGTTTGTTTGTTTGTTTGTTTGTTTGTTTGTTTGTTTGTTTGTTTGTTTGTTTGTTTGTTTGTTTGTTTGTTTGTTTGTTTGTTTGTTTGTTTGTTTGTTTGTTTGTTTGTTTGTTTGTTTGTTTGTTTGTTTGTTTGTTTGTTTGTTTGTTTGTTTGTTTGTTTGTTTGTTTGTTTGTTTGTTTGTTTGTTTGTTTGTTTGTTTGTTTGTTTGTTTGTTTGTTTGTTTGTTTGTTTGTTTGTTTGTTTGTTTGTTTGTTTGTTTGTTTGTTTGTTTGTTTGTTTGTTTGTTTGTTTGTTTGTTTGTTTGTTTGTTTGTTTGTTTGTTTGTTTGTTTGTTTGTTTGTTTGTTTGTTTGTTTGTTTGTTTGTTTGTTTGTTTGTTTGTTTGTTTGTTTGTTTGTTTGTTTGTTTGTTTGTTTGTTTGTTTGTTTGTTTGTTTGTTTGTTTGTTTGTTTGTTTGTTTGTTTGTTTGTTTGTTTGTTTGTTTGTTTGTTTGTTTGTTTGTGCATCACATGTGTATAATCTCCAATGGGCACATACAAATTTTTTAAAAAAATTTACCCGATTTTTTTCAAATTTTATACACATGTGTATCTCCAATGTGCAACACTTTTTGTTAAAATTTTTGAGACCCCGGGCACCATGGTCATGAGGTCCAATTCAAATTTTTCAAAAAAAAAATAACCCTATTTTCTTTAAATTTTATAAATATGTCTATGTCCTACAAACAAACACTCGGGCACGCGAAGTTAATATAGAGAACTTAAAAATAATCGTTCATCCGTTATAATATGACAGTGAGAGAAAAGTAAAAAAATTGAGAAAGAAACAGTGGTATATGTTGAATGCAATGGTGAATTTAAGAGAACAAGCTAAAGGTTGTTTTATGAAACATTAACTTTGAAAGATTCAGAACGGCATGCATATAAATTGGTTCATAAGATTAGAAGCAGTCAAAGTACAATCGTTGTTTGTGAAGTTGTTTTTTTTTTTATAAAAAGTTAACTGTGTAAAAATTAAAGATTTTGTCATTTCTTTATATATATTTTTAAGGACTCGGTAAAAATTTGTTTGACATTGTCAGATCAATCGCAGTGATTATGCTGTTGGCATTATTATGTACGGAAAAACGAAAAATTGCCAGACTAGCCTTTAATTCAGCTGTTTCGAAAGCTTAAATCAGGGAAGCAGCTTTGTTACTGCTAGTAAATCTACCGTTCGTCGTTTGGTTCAAGTTTAGATGGACCGGATAGCTATAACATTTACGTCTACGATCCAAGAAAAAAGGAGCTCTTTTTAAACTGCCATCGTAGCAGACTACTAGAAGTAATACTAGCTTGATGCCAAACTATGTCAAGGTCCTTAGAAATATTGAGTGCAATAGCTTTGCTTTAACCAAATTGATACAAAGACCGTTTGGTGAGATGAGTAGAACGCTGCCTACAAAATCCGTACTGTCCTGTTCATGACCTTAGAAAGAATGGATGTAAGTGCTATGGGTCGGTACGAAGAAGAAGACGACGGCTCGCCTTTTTGGGGCATTTTTGATTCTTTTCACGAATGACCGAAAATTTTTACAACCTTTGGGACTTTTTTTGCCTCAAATTTTGGTCGTAGGCAAATTTGAATCGCCGAAGATGGGCATTGCAATCATTTCTGGCTCGTTTAAAATTTATTCGGGTTTCCTCGGTAGGGTTTACTTTGCAAAACCGAAAGCATACCTATCTAATACTAGAAGCCTCTTTATAGCTCGAGTCAAACCATCCATCTTCCTTTGGTCTAACAGACTTATTCCTGGAAGGGATAAAGTCTCTCATACCAATAAGGATGATGTTTGTGATTGAATCAGCGGCGGCATCCACGTTGCTATCGCAAAACAATAGCGACCAGTTAATACTTCCAAAGAAGTTGTTAAGGCCGTCCCAATTCTGGGTGGCAGAGGCGATCAATGGGTGGAGGGGGTCAGTGAGGTGGATGGTCAATTGCGTGGGGGTCAGTGGCATGGAGAAGCCGGGTATTTTCGCTAGCTTAAAATAAAAAATTAATTTTGATAATAAAACCAAAAACAAAATTTTTTCATTCATTTGTAAGGTTTTTCTAAATGCAAATTTAAATGCATGCTATTCTGACTCATTTGGCAAAAAGGTCTCTAATGTACCTCTATCTTGTTCTGAATATTTTTTAAAAGTTGATTTTGTATTAACCACAAACTACTCTAACTTTCACCATTATTTGTTTTTTTTTTCCCGACATATAGCTGGAGAAATATTATTAATTTTGTCTCCTAAAATGTCCTAAAATGATGTGCTTCTAATCTAGTGAGCTGCAATGTATTAAAATTATAAATTAAATTCTAATTAAAAGCGTAACTCAAAGCGTATTGTACGGGCCGGCACGACTGATAACGGATACATTTATCGAACGGCAAGTGCAAGTCAAACTTGCCGGCAATATAGCTCCAGTATTGTAGTTGTAAATCTTATGCATACTCATTACCCATGTAGTGATGTGTGCTGCGTTGAAGAATATGTAAGTAATTATGTTTTGTTAGCTGTTTGTTTGTTTTGTTTGTGTTGGAGGTCCTTAACAAACGCAAATATTTATTCACGGTATATGTCAAGTTTATCAGCTTTTTTGTGATGCGATATAGTGAATTTACATGCCGAACTAGGAAAGTGAACGTTATCTTGCGAGAAAGAATCTTAAAGCACGAGGCGGCAGCCGGTACGCCAATCTAAAGAGCATTCGATAGGCACTTTTCAGCGAGTAATGCTGCTGATGGCGTTATTGTAGTCATACTGAACTGTTACTTTAGGAAACAGGAAACAGTAAAAAATTATTATAATGTAGAAGAGAGAAGCGCAAGTTTCCCCCATCGTTTTGACTTGACACTTTCGCGCAATTAAATACCTGAACGTTTGGTATCACCTGACGGCAGTGATAGTGACAGTGAATAGTTCGAGCAACGGGACGCACTTGAGAATTTAAATTTTTGTTTGCGTTTGATATTTGTTGGTAGCTGCTCCTGCTTACTGTAGAGGAGTGAGCCATATTCAGTTTTCACCGAAGAGTTTGTCTAAGCACACGCACGATCAGTGTAACATTGATTGAAGTGATGTGATCGAGTGCGATGCGAATTTGACTTAAAATTAGCAACAGATAGTATCGTGTTTAGTTTTTATAATTTTTGGAGCTGTGCAAGGAGCTTCTGGCTAAAAGCGTATGCATAATCTTGATTAATTGCTTGTGTTAAAATATAATAACAGATGTGTATTGATATTAGTAGAGGAATCACTGCATACAGAACTAAATAAAAAAAAACAAAAGTGAAAATATCTCCTAGAAAATTGTATTGGTTTCGTCTTGTCTATATGTATATAAAATAGAGAATTTATTTTTATATATATATATTTGCGCCTAACTAGCCCCGGAACGCCGTGACCAATTTCAACCAAACTTGGTATACATATTAGTTACTATCTAGAATCAAAAATAGATGGTGGGGGGGTAGCACGTTTTTTGGCTGGGGGAGGCCTGGCAGCCGATATTAGCGTCGGACCCACCGTTTTCGGTATCGCCGAGACAAATAGTGCTGGTAGTACACTCCCATGGATGAGTTATGTATCCCCGCAGGTGGGTGGGTGATCGTAGTTAGTATTGATTCTATGGTTTTCGGGGTCGCTGAGTTGAATGGTGATGGTATGGTGATGGTAATACAGCTCTAGGGGGATGGTGATAACTGAGGATGGGGGAGGGGGTGAACGATATTAGTGTCGATGCTATGGTTTTCGGGTCGCTGAGTTGAATGGTGATGGTAAGACAGCACTAGGGTGATGGGATCGATAACTAAGGGGGGGGGGGGTGAACGATATTAGTGTCGGTTCTATGGTTTTCGGGTCGCTGAGTTGAACGGTGATGGTAAGACAGGACTAGTGGGATGGGGTCTATAACTAAGGGGGGGGGGGTGAACGATATTAGTGTAGATTCTATGGTTTTCGGGCTCGCTGTTGGTAAGACAGCTCTAGGGGGATGGGGTCAATGGTCGTCCCTACTTCAAATTGGAAAAAGTAGATTAGTAGCCGTGTTTTATGGATATGTTTAATTGACATCGATAAAATCTGCACTTTTACCTTAAAGATAGATATCATTCTTTTTTCTACCCCTGCCTAATAGAAGATTGAGATGAATAAATACCTGGGCAACGCCGGGTAATCAGCTAGTATTTAATAAATTGTGCATCCGAGAAATTATCTTTTACTCTTGTCAATAATTTTGTGGATATCTTTGAATTTCTTTTTGTATTCTTTTTTATTAAAAGACTAAGAACTTTCGCTTTTATACATTGAACTGGTTTTGTTGCTTGTAACGTATAATAAACAGTTTTCAGGTTTGTTTTAAATAGGCTTTCAGTCATGAGTATCACCTGACGGCAGTGATAGTGACAGTGAATAGTTCGAGTCACGGGACGCACTTGAGAATTGTAATTTTTGTTTGCGTTTGATACTTGTTGGTAGCTGCTGCTGCTTACTGCACTACACTTTTCGTTTGTAAAAAAATTCATTTTATATTTTAACAAGTAACTATTTTATGTAAATTGTAAGTATATTTATGTGGAAAGTGAATTATTATAACGTTTAAGAAAATTTTATTTGTAGCCATTTGAAAATGACATGATATATGTTCGAACCGTCGGGAAAGAAATAAAACAAGAAACGAGATTATATGTAGTTTTATTATTTATTCATGACTGAAAAGCCTATTTAAAACAAACCTGAAAATTGTGAACAACGACAGTCATATTATATTCAATAATTTTATAATAAATAGTGTTTATTTTGTTGTTTTTCAATTAGCCGAAAAACAAATTAGTATTTCGCTACTTCACTACTTGGGCCACGCCACAAAGTTACATAGAGGTTGTGTCGTTTTATTTAAGTACGTCTACATTTAGATATAATCGTACTTTAACTTATTTAATGTAATTTTAAAAAGATAATAAACAAGATACCAGACAGTTGTGCGTCTGTAAAACAGGGTGGCAATGGGGCATGGGGCCCAAAACAAATTTATTGTTCAGTTTTAACTTAAGTTATGGTAAACTGTAAAAAGTAAGAAAATAGGTGCACGTATATATTTGCTTAACTTTTTTTTTATCTTTTATTTTTGCATTTGAATGCTAATCTTTGCCTGTGAGGCTACTTTATAAATGATACGCGGGGAATGATTTTATAATTATATTTTTTGCGATAAATTCTTGTACCAGAAATTTCCCTTTTTAAACTCTTCTATCGGGTGTTTCAACAGGTGCGCTTCAACTTTTCTCCGATAGGGACGGCGAACAACGCCATATTTTTTATTCGTCTTTTGTCATTTGGAAACTTCATTAGTATACATTTTATCATGGAATGCTACATATGTGAACAGCGATTGCAAATCGTGCAAATTTTTTATCAAAATAATCGTTCTGTTGCCGCTACTTTAAGAGCATTTTCACCGAAAAATCATCTTCAGCGATGAGGCTCACTTTTGGCTAGAAGGATTTGTCAACAAGCAAAATATGCGTTACTGGGCAGAAAGCAACCCACACGTGATTCATGAGGCACCGTTTCATCCCGAAAAAGTCACTGTTTGGTGCGGATTACATGCCGGCGGCGTCGTTGGGCCATATTTTTTCATCGACGATAACGATCGCCACGTTACTGTTAATGGAAATCGGTACCGCGATATGATAAACGATTTTTTTGGCCGCAATTGAATGGAATGGACTTGGACGACATGTGGTTTCAGCAGGACGGGGCCACATGCCATACAGCACACGATACAATCGCGTTATTGAAGACTAAGTTCGATGAGCGTGTTATTTCGCGAAATGGGCCCGTCCAGTGGCCGCCGCGCTCGTGTGATTTGACACCTCTAGATTATTTTCTTTGGGGTTATGTGAAGTCATTGGTCTATGCCAATAAGCCGGCGACGTTGCAAGAGCTCAGAGCCAATATTGAACGTGAAATTGCTGGAATTTCGGCCGATTTATGCGAAAGAGTGGTCGAAAATTGGGTTCAAAGATTGGACTTCGTAAAACGTGCACGCGGTGGTCATGCAAAAGAAATCGAGTTTCATACTTAAATTTATCATATGTATATGTTCAAATTCGTTAATAAAAAAAAAGTTAGTTCAAAAGTCGAACAGTTTGTGTTTTATTCAAAAAAAAAGTTGAAGTGCTCTGATTGAAAAACCCTTTATTATTAAATCCTCTATATTAACTTCGCGTGCCCGTGGCTGGCTGTCTTTCTGAATGGCTGGTGGGCAGAATCTTGTGATCAATTTGTAACACACTTCCTTAAGCCCGATGTTATTGAAATTTGCACACATGTGTATTTCCGATGACAATACTTTCTATTGAAATTTGAGTGTGATCGGGTCGAGGGGTCGGGGCTCCCATACAATTTTTTTTCCCGGCATCAGACCATTTTATACTGTAATGACTATGTTCTGTGTGCGTTGTGCGCTGTGCGCTGTGGGCAGCGCTGCTTGCTTTACGATTGGGGTTGTTTTGTTGTTGGGTTGCAGTGCTTCGCATGTGTTTTTATATTTCAGCATTTATAGCGGAATTCAGTATACTTTTGGTTATTGCAGAATTTACATGAAAAATTTTAATTTTTAAATTCTCTATATTAACTTCGCGTGCCCGTGGCTGGATGGCCAAATCTTGTGATCAATTTTTAACCTACTTCCTTAAACCCAATTTTATTAAAACTTTGCACACATGTGTATCTCCCATGACAATACTTTTTGTTAAAATTTGGCAGTGATCGTGTCCCTTGGGCGGAGGTACCCATAAAAAATTATATAAAAAAAAACAACCCATAAAAATGCAATTTTTCATGTAAATTCTCTAATAGGAGATGGGTATGTGTTAAAATTTGAAGAAAAACGGGTTAATTTTTTTTAAAAAAAGTTATGGGGCCCCACGAACCCGGGCCCGGGGTGTCATATGGAGGCCTGTTTTGTATGACGTAGGCTCGAATTTTATTTTTCTTCGAACTTCTTCGTAACGTTCCTTTAACACATTTCGAACTTTTTCACATAGGTAAGTTTTAAAAAAACGAATAATTCGGCTGTCCCTTTTTGTTTTTGGATTTGATAATAAATTGTTTTCGACTGCAGTGATATTTTGCCGGAAGTTCTGCTGCCGAAGCACCGGCTTCAAATTCTGCAACAATAGCTGTTCATTACTCCGTAGTTAATTCCCTAGTTCTAGCCATTTAAAACAACTTGCAGGAAGGAAAGATGACGCTTAACTACTAAAAAGGGGTCTGTTTTTTTATTTAACCCGAGCGAGCAGTGTACGTCAAAAATTTACTTGGGATTTTTTTTTTCAACCGGGTTAATTTTACTCTGTACTCTGTGGTTTTTATTGAGAACCGCGTATGACACGGTGTATACACAGTTTCCTATTTTCTCACTGAAATAAATATCAGCGCAAGGGAGAGTAAGAGCGATTAAAGTTACCCAGTGTAAACACCGTATATTTTTACGCCGTACAACATTTGCTCGGTGTTCTCCGAGTAACTATATTCCCTCGGGTTGAATAAAAAAATATACACAATGACAGTGATATATTGAATTTTTGAAAAGTTGTGCAACTTTATTTAAATGATATGGTTTTTTGAAGTGAAACTACTTTAGCGACGGTAAGGAGAAAATTTAGTAAGGTATCAAAAATAAAATTGTGTTACGTTTTTGTGTTCGGATTTTGCGTAAAGTTTTAGAGTTATACTAAATAAAAATAGGTTTGTAAATGTTGGTAATATTAACATTTTACCTTTCCCATTGAAAATTAAACAATACAATAGAAACAACTACACAAAATGTCATTTATATATATATATATACTAGCTGTTCCCGGGCGCTTTGCTACCCGCCCAATGGCGCCACGCCCACTTACACCCGCGTTTCCTGGCTGCCCCATCACACTGACCCCCGCCCACTTACACCCCAATAACTAACCAACTCATCAATCCAGAAAACTATAGAATCGACACTTATACAGGCAAAAAATGTACACTTGTTCGAATATTCTTTATATGAAGATTATATACAGGGAAAACTACATTTTCCACCCCAGCGCCACCTATCGGGTCCAAATTTTGTCAACGACTTTCTTTTAATTTTAATATTATACGGTGTGAATTTGAGCCAAATCGTTCCATAAATAAGAATTTTCAGAAAAAAACGATACCAGCGCCTCCTAGCGGGGCTTCGCGTAGCAATTACGAACAAACTCGCAGAAGGAAGTATCCAATTTGGTCCAGCCGTTTTCAAGCTTTAAGCATCCGAACAAACCACGATTCATTTTTATATATACATATAGATGATTGAATTATGGGAACTAAGCAATTTTTCGAGCGATTTGTTTAAAATTCGGTATGTAGGACTAATATGCGACTAATATGGAATTTCGGGAACAATGCAACTTTCAAGAGATTTCTATGAAATTCGGTATGTAGGACTAATATGCGACTATAAGCCTTGTTCCTATGGATATTCTGCGATTTGGTAATTAGAGTCTGGAATTTCGGAAACCAAGCCATTTCTTAAGCGATTCGTAAGAAACTCGGAATGTACGACTATAAGATTTGCTCTATAGAAATTCTGGGATCTGGCCAATAGGATCAGGAATTTTTTGGAACTAAGCCATTACTCATCGTCATCTCATCTCATATTTAATCGTAATATCGGCCACAACGTCAAAAAAGTTTCATTTCAACCGCGCGTAAAAGTTACACGCACTCTTTTTTAAATTCTCTATATTTACTTCACTTGCCCGTGGCTGGCTGGCTGGCACACCAAATCTCCCTAAAGCCTGATTTTAATTTTGCACACATGTGTATCTCCCATGCACCCATACAAATTTTATAAAAAAATATACCCGATTTTCTTCAAACTTTATACACATGTGTATCTCCGATGGACACCACCTTTTGTAAGTATTTGGTAGTGATCTTCTAATTAAAATTGTATACGCAAGTGTATCTCTGACGGACAACACTTTTTGTAAAAATTTTCATTAAATTTTTTAAAAATTTACCCGATTTTCCTCAAATTTTATACACACATGTTTAATCCTATGGACAACGCTTTTTGTACAAATTTTGAAGTGGCCCCAAGGCCGAGGGGCTTCTATATAAATTTTTAATAATTATCCCGATTTTCTTTAAATTTTTATAGACATATGTATCTTCGATGGAAACACTTTTTGTAAACATTTTGGAGTGATCATTGATTGATATTTTACTGATAGAACGCAAATGATTGAATAGAATTTAACCGCCAAAACCGTAAAGGGTGCGTCCTTGCCTTTTTAAAGCATATACAACATCCATTGCTGTGACTGTCTTTCGGTTTGCGTGTTCCGTGTATGTCACTGCATCACGGATGACATTTTCCAGGAATACCTTTAAAACACCTCGAGTTTCTTCATAGATTAACCCAGAAATACGCTTGACACCACCACTCCCTTTGCACTTTGTGTATCAATTAGAGAATTTACACGAAAAATTTTAATTTTTATGGGTTGTTCTATTTTTATATGCTCAGCTCAGCGTGGGCGTTAGGATATTAGGGATAGAAAGAGATGAGATGTCTATGCATGCGTGTCTTAAACGACTGCAGATCATACAAATGCGGAAACATAGAGTCTGGAAATTCATTCCTGATAATTATTGTGCGGCTAAAGAAGGAGCCCCTGAATTGGTTAGTATGTCCGAAGATAGGCCTAATGGTTGACCCGTGTGCTCGAGTTGAGGCGCGGGTATTACGGATGGGTTCGAGAATGGGCGGAATCCGATAAAAGAGTGAGAAGCAGGAAACATTCCTATGATGTTCAAGCGATTCAATTGTTTCGCGATATTTACGTCACCAATAAGTTTTATCGCGCGGTTTTGAATTCTGTCAAGCAGATGCAATGTGGTCTTGGAAGCACCTGCCCAGACAATACAGTTGTGTTCAAGTTTAGGGCGAATATATGCGTTCTAAATAGTAGCCAGATCCGAGGGAGTTAAGTACATCTTGCACCGTTAAAGGAAACCTAAACATTTCGCAGCATTCTTAGCGATGGCAAATATGTGGTCGTTCCAACGATGGGATGGAAGATCCATTCATGAACAAAGATTGAGGGTTTAAATTACGCTTGGACGAAAAAAGACAGCATTGAGTTTTGGAAGCGTTAAATTCAACTCGATTATGCTGTTATGCTGTCAAGGTCAGAATGTAAGTTGCTTAACATACGTTGTTGTTCAGTTTCCACTTGCGACGAGGAGGGGCGTGCAGAAAGCGTGAAATCACAGAAAAGCTAAGAGTACTGTCTTCAGCGAAAGAATGGATTGAATTAGAAGTGGCGGATAGGAGATCATTAATGAAAAGAGTCTCGGAGACAAAACAGAGCCTTGGGGAACACCGACGTTCATGCGGTGAACATTTGATTTGAAACCGTCCAGTACGACCTGGATTGAACGTTCAGAAAGGTAGTTTCTAGTCCAATAGAGCAGGGCCTTATCAATTCCATAGGCATTCATTTTCGACAAAAGAGCTTGATTCCAGACTCTGTCAAATGCCTTGGAAATATCGAGTGCAACAACTTAGCTTTCACCAAATTTGTGGATAGACTGGTTCCACTTTTCAGTGAGATAAGCCATCAGGTCAACTGTAGAACGCATAAGCTTACGATTCATCAACGTTTGTAATGATGTTAGTGCTATGGGTCGGTACGAGGAATGAGATAGCGGTTCGCCTTTTTTAGGAACAGGCTGGATAAACGCTGTTTTCGAATTACTTGGGACGACTCCAGAAGAATAAGAGAAATGGAAAATCTTGCGCAGTGGCAATGTCAACGTTGGAGAGCACCTTTTCAAAACTATAGCCGGAATACCATCAGGCCCAGCAGATTTATGAATGTTGAGATCATTTAATACTTGAAGAGTGCGAAATTAAATCAGTCCCATAGAGGATTCGACTCTCACAAGCACAGGCGGCGGTAAGACGCAGCGTAGAGCCAGCTGCGAAATGCGAAGCAGGCAGATTGGCTTTGTCTATAGAGCTGACAGTTGGAATGTCATTGTGAATGAGCGTTGGAATTGAAGACGAGACAGTATTTTTAATTCGTTTCACGAATGACTAAAACTGTTTACTTCCTCTGGAACATTGAAGTATTTTTAAATTCTCTATATTAACTTCGCTTGCCCGTGGTTGGCTGGCTGGTCAGATTTTCTGATAAATTTTTAACCCACTTCCCAAAGCCCGATTTTATTGAAATTTTGCACAAATGTATATTTCCGGTGACAATACTTTCCAATTTCGAAGAGATCGGGCTGCCTCTGGGACTGCGGGATCGGGGGGCTCCCATACAAATTTTACATTTAGCGGCATCAGATCATATCATACTATACTGTGTTCTGTGTGCGCTGATGATATGATGCGCTGTAAGCAGCGCTGCTTGCCTTACGATTAGGGTTGTTTTGTTGTGGTGTTGCAGCAGAGAGTATAGAGATAACAGGAGGAAGTAGAACAAATATTTTTATGCAAAACTGAATGGTTCCGCAATTGAAATGTGTTGTACACTCAGTTGTATGAGTGCATTCTTAATTTGTGTTTTGTACTCGATTTTCTTCAAATTTTATATACCCGTGTATCTCCGATAGACAACACTTTTTGTAAAAATTTTGGAGACCCCGGGCCCCAGGGTCATGGGGGGTCATGTTTTTACGGGGTTTTTTTGGGGTAGTTTGGGTTATTTTTAACTTTGAACCTCCCATTCAAAAGTCCAACGCACTAATCACTGAGCCACGGCACCCTCTTTGACTGCTATTAGACTTTTTATTGTTTAAATATTTTTAGAAACTTTACTTCAATCTCTAAAATCATTTCTTTAAGACCAATGCGCTCAGTCTTTACCTTTTTCTTTGATGGCTTTATTTGCATGCCTAATACGTTAAACACATTGCTTCACTACTTAAATCAAATAAACAGTTATAATGCTTAATTCTAAGTAGAATTCGAAAATACATGTGAATCTATGCACACCCAAAAGTCAGCAACATTTCGCACAAAGTCATTCTTAAGGCTGTTGTTTCTGCTCTGACCCATGAACCTGTTGTTTATTTGTGATCAACAACAAGATGCAACAATTATTTCATTTAAATTAGATACATAATTAAGCGATAAAAACATTATGAGAACATCAACATACATGTAACAAAACATGTATGTCAAGCACCCACTTCCAATGGTTAAATGCTTCAATTTAAATAGACATTCCGTTGCTAATTTCACTTGCAAACGCATTAGTCACAGTCGATTGGATATGATGGCCAACGGCGGAAGCTGTAGCTATAGTTACAGGCTGGGGAAATAAAAATGAAGATGACATTGTCACTGATTACCCTCCGGGAGGTTCAAGTTTAAAGAAATATAAATAGCAAATGCAATCAGGAATATTCAACGTTTAAACTTCCGATTGCAAATAACATGCGATCTATGTTGGAAGTAGCAACAGAGATTCTTTTAACGGTGATTATGGTGGTTCTCTCTTGTACTCAACGGTAAATTGGCTGGCGTTGTCTTATGGGGTATCGTATTCGCACATAATTCGCGTATTCGCATTCTAGTACATACTCAGTTGCATTTAATGGAACGTATTTTTTTAATGTAATATACGTATTTCTATAGAAAATCGTCTTCGCTTCTTTCCGCCAGAAACATAACCTACCAAGCAAACGATCATAACATGAAGCTGTTAGTCCTCGCATGTTTATTGGCCAATTTGAGTCTGACTAAAAGCAACGTTTCTAAGAAACCTCATATCATATTCATTTTGGCGGATGATTTGGTAAGTCTGTTTAAAATTCTTATAAAGAGAAAATCATTTTAATCACAACTTACCTGGAAAAAGGGTTGGAACGATGTTGGATTTCATGGTTCGGCACAAATTCCTACTCCCAATATTGATGCACTGGCAGTCTCTGGAGTTATTTTGAATCGGTATTATGTGAATCCAATTTGTACGCCATCCAGATCTGCTCTTATGACCGGAAAGTATCCAATACATACGGGTAAGTAAGTGAGTTAGAAACTTTAATACATTAACCTAAGAAACGTGTGAAACGTTTTTCAGGAATGCAGCACACTGTTCTATATGGAGCGGAACCAAGAGGACTTCCGCTTACAGAGAAAATAATGCCACAGTACTTCAATGAACTCGGGTAAATTTTAATTTTAATTTTATTTTAACAAAACTAAATTTCTTTTGGCTTCTTTCTTCAAGATACTCTTCACATATTGCAGGCAAATGGCACTTGGGACATTTTCAACGACTGTACACGCCTCTTTATCGTGGGTTTCGCACTCATCTAGGCTATTGGACCGGTCATCATGATTACTTTGATCACACCGCGGTGGAAAATCCATCCTGGGGTTTGGATATGCGTGATGGTGAGTCGTTAATTGATTTAAAAAACAGTTTTGATATAATTTGTACCATACTCCATGTGGATTATTCGGATCTTCCAGGTTTAAATGTCGCTTATGATCTTCATGGCAAATACACCACCGATGTTATCACTGAAGAATCGGTCAGAGTTATTAAATCGCATAATGCATCAACGCCGCTGTTTCTTTATGTCGCACATGCGGCGGTTCATTCAGGAAATCCTTATAATCCTCTTCCAGCTCCAGATGATGTTGTTGCTCGAATGTCACATATTACTGACTATAATCGAAGGAAATACGCAGGTGAGAATTTGCTATTAATTTTGCTTTGTTTATAATTTTCTCATTGCAACAACTGTATTCAGTGTCACTAATTAGTCATCCTACTTAAAAGATAATGCACATACATATATCACCTTGGTAGGTTCGGGTTGAAATCAACTTTAAAATAAGCAGTGTGGCACGTTACGTGCTTAATTGAAGTGAAGTAACGAGAGCATAGAAGCAAAACCACTTTTAGATTGAAAATTCCCACACAAGGGCTTTATATGTGTCATGAGGCAATATTTTGTGAATATTTCTGCAATTTCTTTAATTATTATCAATGCATAAAAGCTGTTGAAGAAGATACTGTCATTATTAAATTTTCGTAAAATGACGTAATTCGTAGCAATTTATACGTTAAGTTTGAAATAAGAACTTCGGCAAGTTTTAACATTTGATGATAGTTGTTTTTTTATATCATGCAACAATACTATATACGAATGTTTAAACCAATCTTTAAAATAAAATTGGAACCTATTTTATGAGCCTTGATTCTTGGGAACAGATGAATGTAAAGAACTCAGAAGATATGAAAAAACAGTTCACCGACGAAAGAAAGCAGCCTGGGAGAAGAATCTCATCCATGAACTAGAACAGTACAGAGAGCAAGGACCGCACAGGCGCGGAAGTTCTACCAAAGAGTCCACAATATACACGAAGCAATATACATCGCGTTGCACATACTGTAAAGACAAAAAAAAAGACAGCTAACTGAGGAATTGGAGGCTCCACCAATGACCGAAGAAAATACTATGCTGCCGTCACCATTATTGTATGCATCCAATGTATCAACGTATAAACAGCCTTTATCCAGCCTGTTCCTAAAAAAGGCGAACCGTCATCTCTTTCGTCGTACCGACCCATTGCGCTAACATCCATACTTTCCAAGGTCATGGAAACGCTGATCAATCGTAAGCTTAAGCAATACCTTGAATCGTAGGCAACGTTCTATAGGTGACCTAATGGCTTATCTCACTGAAAAGTGGATCCAGTCTATAAAAAAATTGGTGAAAGCAAAGTTGTTGCACTCCAAGGCATTTGACAGAGTCAGGCTCTTTTGTCGAAAATGAATGCCTGTGGAAATCAGTAATGAGCAAACGCAAGACCAAGACCATTTCATCTCGGTCTTGATCTTGGTCTTGGTCTTGCATTCGTGCCATTAGTCTTGGTCGTGGTCTTGGTCTTGCAGCCTGAATCTTGGTCTTGGTCTTGCGGTCTTGCAGAATAAAGTATTTTTTGAATAATAACTATATAGGTATGTATAAATTGTTGTATGTACGTACATATTTTTGTTCTAGCATAACGTCAAAATCAAAAATGAGCATGGGGAAGAAAACTGGTACAGGCATTGAACTTGAATATCTGAAGACTTAAACAAGATATCAACGTATATTTTAACGTAGTTACAATGCCTAGTATTTATTCTACAAACAAAGACCAAAACGTTTCTACCATAAGTATTAACAGAGCAATTTCCGTTAACATGGGTCAGGGTGCACCAAGTAAGCTTTTTCTTAAATCCCCCATAAATGATGTCAACATTGGAGATAGACCCTTACTGTAGAACGATTTTTTTCTTAGAATATACCCAAGAACCATTTCCCAAATTAATGTGCACGAATAAGGGGACACCCTATATACATATACACACAAAACTATCAACATTTAAGCTTAGCGGTTAATTCGAAAAAAAAAATTTGTTCAAGAAAGTCTAGACTTATTCTGTCAAAAGAACTCAGTCAATTTCAACATTTCTATTTGCAACTGATGCCATGACATACACGTCTTTGTTGACGTCTTTTTTTATATGACGTGTCTAGCATGAAAATAACTATAACAAGAAAAACCCAAAAATATAAAATTATGAGGAAATAGCAATCTAAATCTATGTGTATATGAACATCCATACATATGCCTGTAAATACTACAGACAGACACAACAGACTCGCGGAAGATCTTCTGTCTGGGTTTTTAAGTTTGGTAGTATTATATATGTACCTATTCGTATACAAATAATCATACGACATATGTAGGTTTTAAAAATAAATATCAACAGAGAAATTACATAACTTTAAATGCAAGAGTCTTGCAGTCTTGCAGTCTTGCATACATATTTTTGGTCTTGGTCTTGGTCTTGGTCTTGCACACTCAGCTTTGGTCTTGGTCTTGGTCTTGCAACTGAATGATCTTGCAGTCTTGTCTTGGTCTTGCAAAAAATGCAAGACCAAGACCAAGACCAATTTTGCTCATCACTATGTGGAATTGATAAGCCCCTGCTTGTTTGGACTAGTTACTACCTTTCTGACCGTTCAATCCAGGTCGTATTGAACGGTTTCAAATCCAATGTCCACCGCATAAACGCAGGTGTTCCCCAAGGTTCTGTTTTGTCTCGACACTCTTTCTCATTTCATTAATGATCTCCTATCCGCTACTTCTAATCCGATTCATTCTTTCGCGGACGACACCACTCTTAGCTTTTGATATGAGTTTGTGCTCTCTCCACGCCCATTTTCATCAAAAGTGGAACTTGAACAACAACGTATGTTAAGCACGTTAAATTCTGACCTTGACAGCATAACAGAATTTAACGCTTCCAAGACCCAATGCTGTCTTCTGTCGTCTAAGCGTAATTTAAACCCCCAACCTTTATCCATGAATTGATCCTGCATAAAAGAAACTGAAAAGCTCGCAATACTCGGTATATGCGTCAACAACAAGCTCCGTTGGAATGACCACATATTTGCCATCGCTAAGAATGCTGCGAAATGTTTAGGTTTCCTTAAACGGTGCAAGATGTACTTAACTCCCTCGGATCTGGCTACTATTTAGAACGCATATATTCGCCCTAAACTTGAACACAACTGTATTGTCTGGGCAGGTGCTTCCAAGACCACATTGCATCTACTTGACAGAATTTAGAACTGCGCGATAAAACTTATTGGTGACGTAAATGTCGCGAAAACAATCGAACCGCTTGAACATCGTAGGAATGTTTACCGCTTGTCACTGTTTTATCGCTTTTTCCATAAGCGGTGTTCAAAAGAAATATTCAGATGCATCCCACCCATCCTCCAACCCGGACATACCAATGCAGAGATTCCTTCTTTAGCAACACAATAATTATGTGGAATGAATCTGTGTTTTCGCATTTGCATGATCTGCAATCATTCAAGACACATGTGCATAGCCATCTCACCTTTTCCTCTCCTTAATTATCGAACGCCCACGCTGTGCTAAGTATTATAAGGGTTTAAACCCCTTGTGTACATTATAAAAAAAAATTGGGATTGAGACTCTTAAGTTCTGCCGTAGTGACGTCTATTGGCCCACAAGGCCCTAGTGGTGCGTTCCATTGCGGACTTGATGTGACAATTCCAGATTAGCCGTTTATCAAGAATGACGCCAAGATATTAAACCGCACTGGAATAATCGAACGTGGTGCCCTTGATGAGGAGAGCGGTTTTGCAAGGATTGATTGATTTATGGATAGTCCTTCTCTGCTGCACCATTCTAAAACGTGTAGTAAAGCACCTTGCATGACACAAGTGGTAGTCGTGCAGTGCTTAACACTAATAAAAATCGCCAAATCGTCCGCATAACCAATGGCGATGTGGCCTGATCTGTGAAGATCGACTAAAGACTGTCAAAGACTAGTGACCATATAGAAGGGAAGAAAGCACTCCTCCCGAGGAGGAAAGCCTTTTGATTTACTAACACTTCGATCGCCGGCCACTGTATAATTTCACTTTGGTTAGGAAAACGGAAGTTTAAAACTACTCAGAAAAAACAAAAAAATAAAGTACCCCAAAAACATGTTTTCTCGACTTTTAAGGTAATTCGGAACCTCAAAGAGCAAAACAAAAATGCCGATTGTAATTGATGGATGTGGAATGTTCTCAGCATAACTCAAGAACGGAAATTTCCATTTCAAAAAATCCTTTCGCCGAAATGATTTTTGGGAAGAAGGCTTAAATTTTTGGTTTCTTAACATCAACGGGTTGAAGCACCTGCCATACAAATTAGCACCGACAATTTGGCACTTGTTTTATGATCTGAACATCAGTGCGTTGCCTATTACCTCTTATGCAAATTGACCAAACAATTCCGCTTTACAAGTTTACTTGACATAAACGTTGGTTGTCTGTTTAGACTTCTTTGAAATTTTTTACGGTTAAATTAAAGCAAAAAAGAAACTGATAACAGCGATATTGACTGCGTGAAGATTAAAGAAGACTACTTAGCAATCTTCATCATCGTATTTGGCTCTAAAACCGGGGTCCGGTCTTGGCCTCGCGCAAAAAGTCTCTCCACCGGTCCCGATTTCGAGCCGATGTCATCCAGTTTGGCATCCCTTAACTCTTGGCGTCCTGGTCTACGCCTTCCTTCCAGCGTAGGCTTGGTCGGCCTCGCTGTCGTGTTCCATAAATCCTACCGCAAAGTTCTTTCCGAGCAGGATCCACTTTGCTCATGCGAGCTAGGTGTCCTGTCGACCGGAGCCTACCGAGCTTAATTCACATCGCGGTATCGCTCGTATATCTCATCATTATAGGTAGAGTCTCCGAAATCGTCCTTCCTCCCATACGGGGCCTACAATTATCCGTAAGACTTTTCTCTCGAACGCGGCTAAGAGGTAAGAATGCTTTTTGCTAAGCACCCAAGTCTCGGATCCATATGTAAGTACTGGTATGACCATTGTCCTATATATCAGCAGCTTGGATGTTATGGTTAAGTTCCTGGATTTGAAGAGTCTTGACAGACTATAGAAGGCTTTGTTGGCTTTAAGCAACCGTGCGCGTATTTCTGGTTCCATGCTGTTATCGGCTGCTACCGATGACCCGAGATATTTAAAGGATTGCACTACGCTTCAAATTGGCGCTCCACTATTTGAATTGAGGGACCAATGTTGGACCTTCTACTCGTAGTCGTGGCCACCATGTACTTTGTTTTGCTCTGATTTATGTGCAGCCCCAGATTTCGTGCCGCCTGCTCGAACTGGATGAAAGCTTCCTGTACAGCTCTTGGATTTCTACCAACGATGTCAATATAGTCTGCATAAGCCAGTATCTGAATGGACTTAAAAAGCATTGTTCCTCTCGCCGTTACGTCAGAGTCTCAGATCACTTTCGCCAGGTTGAAGAGGACACAGCCCAGTCCATCCCCTTGTCGGAGCCCCTTATAGATGTTGAATGGGCTTGATAGTGATCCGGATATTTTTACTTTGTTTATAACATTGGTCATGGTCAACCTACATAGTCGTGTCAGTTTATTTGGCCGAATTCTCTCATGGCTTTATAAAGTTCTACTCTGGCTATGCTATCATAGGCGGCTTTAAAGTCTATAAAAAGATGGTGTTGTGAGTTTTAAAACTCCAGACATTTTGACGTGACAACGTCTCACTACAAGGTTAAGGGGTACATATTCAAAAAGTCGAATGTTAAATGGAACTATTTTAACAGTATTTTGTCCTCTGTTATGTCACTTTTAAGTGAGACACTGTTAAATGTCCGACTGTTGTGATCACTGTTAAATATCTCGATTCGTATGAAACTCGGTATGTAGAACTAATATGCGACTATAAGATTTGTTCCTATGGAAATTCTGGGATCCGGCCAATAGGGTCTGGAATTTTGGGAACCAAGCCATTTCTCAAGGGATTTGTATGAAACTCGGAATGTAGGACTAATATGCGACTAAAAGATTTGTTCCTATGGAAATTCTGGGATCTGGCTAATAGGGTCTGGAATTTTGGGAACCAAGCCATTTCTCAAGCGATTCGTATGAAACTCGGAATGTATGACTAATATGCGACTATAAGATTTGTTCCTATGGAAATTCTGGGATCTGGCCAATTGGGTCTGGAATTTTGGGAACCAAGCCATTTCTCAAGCGATTCGTATGAAACTCGAAATGTATGACTAATATGCGACTATAATATTTTTCCCTATTGAAATTCTCGGATCTGACCAACAGCGTTTGCTGTTTTGGGTACTAAGCCATTTCTCAAGCCATTCGTATGAAACTCTGAATATAGTACTTAGATCCTACTATGGAAATTCTGTTCTGGGATCTGGCCAATAGGGTCTTGAATTTTTTTGGAACTAAGCCATTTCTCATCGTCGTCTCATCTCATCTTTAATCGTTTTCCCTAGGCAGTAATTTTTTTTTTATAACACTCTGTTCTAACTAACTGGTGGTAGTGAAGAGAAAAAGAGCGAGAAACGAAACGAGAAAGAAACAGGAAATTTTTATATGGATTTAGCTCTCTTGTTCTCTTTTAAGCATGTATTCTTAAAAAGCAAAACAGTTGGACATTCTCTAGAGAAGGTTATGAGTGACAGTTTCTGTTGGTTCATTGTCTGCGTGTTCCCTTTCGATTTTTTTTAACATTCTGTTCGTCTTCTATCTTTATATAACACACGGTTCGCCATTCACTTCTTATTAAATTAACTATGCTTATCATTGTACTCAAAACCTTCTCTATAGAAAGCCCAACTGTTCTGATCGTACACAGACACATGCTTAGATTGAGACCAAACCTATTTGTATTGGTAATCAACTAAAGAGCAAAATTCATATAAAATTTTTCTGTTTCCTACTACCACATCTTACGTTTATCGCTCTTTGCGACTACTTATTTTTTGTACACTATATTCACATCCCACAAACACACATGCGTTTGGTCTTGGTTTACAGCATTAGTATGCGTAGAGTTGGGCTTTCTATAGAGAAAGTTTTGATTGTACTGACTGTATACTAATACAAAATCAAACAGTAATCTTTAATATACGATTCATTTCTCATTGTTTATAGAATAATGACTCTGAAATATCCTTTCAGTACCATACGGTACTTTTCCACATATACACTTTTGTATATAATGATAATATGATGACAACACTTTCTATACAAATATGGAAGTGATATGGCGTCAGGTTAAAGAATTTACATGGAAGATTCTAACCATTATAAGTTATTTTTTTTTAACAAAATTAAAGCCTTAAATGCTTTTGCATTGCGTAAAAAATATAAACGTATCCGTCAAAATGCATCTTGTATTTATTTGCATGTATATCGAGTGCATCTGAATTTGTTGTTAAAGTTAACAGGGCTCTAACAAAGAAAAAAATTAAATGGTCGATTAAAACTAATTTTTCGCGTGCTGTTTTCTTTTCTTTCGTCCCGGACAGACGTTGTCACGCTCAAAACCCACGGCCGTGTCTTCGACACAGCATACCCCGCTTTTTTTTTGCCATCCCCTGCCTAAGGGTGTAAATCTAATCAGTTGTTGATTTGCCTTGGATGAAGCCACACTGGTATGGACTAATGATGATTTTAGCGTATGGGGCTATCCCATCTTCTATCCTTCAAGATGAAAATCTTATATGCGGTACTCAAGAACTTAGCAGTCTTACGACTACATAGCAATCTTACGACTACTTAAATAAGAATATTTTTAAGCATATATCTACACACTTATGATATCTAACAAAACTAACAATTAACTTTCAGCAATGCTGGCTAAGCTGGACGAGTCTGTGGGAAAAATTGTCAATCAACTGCTGCGTCAGAATATGCTTAAAGATTCGATTATAATTTTTAGCACTGACAATGGTGGCCCGGCAAATGGTTTTAATTTAAATCACGCATCGAATTGGCCATTGCGCGGTGTAAAGAATACACTGTGGGAGGGTGGAGTGCGTGGAGTTGGCCTCATATGGTATCCTAATTTGATAAAAAAACGTCGCGTTTCCGAACAAACAATGCACATAGTCGATTGGTTGCCAACGCTTCTTGATGCCATCGGTGGAGATTATGCATTAGTGTGAGTGGCATATTTTCCATTCCCAATGCAAAATTTAATTATCACCTATTTACACATTTAGCAACATAACTGCGAGTCTCGATGGAGTAAGCGTTTGGGATGCTTTGACAAATAACGAGCCATCACGACGAAGGAATATTTTGCACAATATCGATGACATCTGGGGTAGTGCAGCGCTTACCGTTGGCGATTGGAAAGTCGTCAAAGGTACTAATTATCAAGGTTCTTGGGATAGCTGGTATGGTCCGCCTGGTATTCGTGAACCGAGTGCGTACAATATTAACCAATTGTATCAGAGTTTCGCTGGAAGAGCTATTGCTTCACTCAACATGATGCCTAACTCGGCAGAGATTTTAAAGTTGCGTAATGCTGCCTCAGTTAATTGTTCTGCAAAGGTACCCTATCTAAAGAAAGGCACATCATGCCTGCCGCTTGAAGTGCCGTGTCTATTTAACGTAAAGGATGATCCATGTGAGCAGTATAATTTGGCAGAAAAGTGAGTTTTTAATAAAAGAATTTTGTGTATGAGGTTTCGCCAACAAATTCTTTTTACAGATACCCCAACATCCTGAAAGAGATTCTTTTGGAACTCGAAAAATACAATGCTACAGCTATTCCACCAGCTAATAAACCACGAGACTCTGCAGCAGATCCAAGGTTTTGGGACAATACTTGGACGAATTTCGGGGACTACAGTACAGCCGGAAATATTGCATAGTTACTATTGCCAGATACTAGGAATGGGGGACGTTACGAGTGTTTTTGTCAATAACAGCCCATTCTATTGGTTTCTGAGTACATTTGTGCTTAAGTAAATTTTTTTTATTTAAGATTTTTTAAAACAACCCCACCTACACATGAAATAACAATTATTTTTAATCATTTTTCTTATTTATTATTATGTATAATTATCTATAAGCGGTTAATTGTGTCTAGTGGCATCATTTCGTATTTTTTAAAGTTCAATTAAATTTAACTTAAACTTATTTAATTCTTTTTTTTTTTGCATTGAGGCCTTTTTCATTGATCAATAGGAAGCTTAGTTTTTAGAGAAGAAAAATAGTTACAAAACCATATGTATAAAAATATGAAATGTATATATATAAAAAATAAACGAAGAAAAAATGTAAAAATAAAATAAAGTGTTCTCTGTATGAAATTTATTTAAAAACAAAATTAACTATTTATATGGGCTGAATTTAATCTCATCTCAGATGCATTTGCCGCATCTGAGTTGCTAAGTCTAAGTATTTAGGATTGAATTTTGTAAATCTTGCTATTGTGTTGTTTAGTACTGATAACCATTTCCATCGTTCTCACCATTCTGACCTCCGGCTCCGAAACCACTCGATTGTTGCTGTTCGTTTGAGTAACCATCACTTTTATTGTTGTTTCCATTTCGTGATCCACCATTCCGACCGACATCATTTGGCCGCCCACTCGAGTAACCTTGACCGTTTTCATTGTCTTGTCCACTTTGTGTTCCGCGTGAATATCCTTTACCATTGCCATTTAATTGCCCACCAGCTTGACCATCATCTGGTTGACCACTTGAATAACCAACATCGCCAAGATTTTGTCCTCCTGGTCGGCCATTCGAATATCCATCTTGTCCTAAGCTTTGTCCGCCTTTGTTAGCGTTACCATTGCGACCGGCATTACCATTGCTACCACTTTGGCCATTTGGGCGCCCACTTGAGTATCCATCATCCCCAAAATCTTGGCCACTATCACCATTGCGTCCTTGATTTCCTGATTGATTGTCATCGTAGCCATTAGTATCACCTCCACTTTGACTACCATCAGAACCGCCATCATTAGCTTCACCCTCGTAGCGGATTTGTGGGCGGAAACCTTCTTGATCGGCCTCGTACTCTACCACCTAAGAGAACGAATGAAAAACAAATATTTTTTGTAGGTAAGCTTAAAACTGCTGACAAAAAGGAAACATTTATCAGCTTATTCTGACCTGTTTTCTTCCATCTGGAAGTACAACATTGTATTGACCAGTAGTGAAATCACCATCACGCATCTCTGAATGGCCAAACGATAACCCACTTGGTGCATCTTCAACTTCGTAACTAAACTCATATTTAGCTGGTGCCTAAAAGCGGAAAGGAATCATAAAGTTGTTTAAGCCAAAATTGTTTATTGTTAGTTGTGATGGCGAGTGTGAAATAATTAGAAGTTAGTTTCTCTCTACAACTTGAATACTTCATATTTATAGAGTTTAAATAAAGAAGGAATGGGAATAAAACCCGCATCATTCAGGTCGTAGCGTTTGCCAACAAGTCTAACCACTAACCCATAGCATTTCTCTCTATTTAGGAGGCTAAGGAATTAAAGTGACTTAAATTTGAGGTGCAGAAGAGCTATGGAGTTAGCGAGAGAGAGCGAGAAAATTTTAGTGTTAAAAAGGAAGAAAATTGTTTATCCGTCTAATTGCTGAAAGTTCTTTTCATGCTCACTAAGCTACATCCATTCTTATTTATAAAAAACAAGCCATAAAAATTAAAATGTTTCGTGTAAATTCTCTAATCGGAAATACACAATGTGCAAAGTTTGAATAAAATCGGGTTACTCTTTAAAAATAATTATATGGCAGGAACACCTAGGCGCTGGGACCAGAACACTTCCAACTTTTTACAGAAAGTCTTGTCATCGAAGATACACAAGTGTACAAAATTTCAAGAAATTAAAAAAAAATTGTACGGGAGCCCCTCGGCACTGAGGCTCGATCACTTCCAAATTTTCACAAGAAATTTTGTCCATCGGTGATACACATGTGTTTAAAATCTTAATAAAATCGGGTTAATTGTTAAAAAAATTATATGGAAGACCCACGGCCCTGGGCACGCGAAGTTAATATAGATAATTTAAAAATAAAATAATGTTTAATACTTACGTTATCTTCGTCATTATTGCCATCCCCGCCACGGCTACCTCCATTTTCATTTCCATTCGCTGGGGATCCGTAAGTGCTCGATGGACCAGCGTTATTATCATTTTCATTTGATGGAGCTTCATAGGTGTTTGATGGACTGCCACCGCCATTGCCATTTCCATTCGTTGGAGCTCCGTAAGTGTTTGATGGTCGACCACGGCTATTACCATTTCCATTAGTTGGAGCTCCATAGGTGGTTGATGGACGGTCACCACCATTACCATTTCCGTTTGTCGGAGCTCCATAAATGTTTGAAAGACGGCCATTTCCATTGCCATTTCCATTGCCATTTCCATTGCCATTCCCATTGCCATTTTCATTGCCATTTCCATTATTACCATTTCCATTGGTATTTCTATTCGCCGGGGCTTCATATGTGTTTGATGGAAGATTGCCGTTGCCGTTTCCATTCGCTGGTGCTCCATAGGTGCTCGAGGGACGATTACCATTACCATTGCCATTTCCATTCGCCGGAGCCGCATAGGTGCTCGACGGACGGTTACCGTTATTACCATTTCCATTTGCCGGCGCTCCATAGGAGCTCGATGGACGGTTACCATTATTACCATTTCCATTTGTCGGCGCTCCATAAGTGTTGGATGGGCGGTCATTACCATTGCCATTTCCATTTGCCGGCGCTCCATAGGAGCTCGATGGACGGTTACCATTATTACCATTTCCATTTGTTGGCGCTCCATAACTGTTGGATGGGCGGTCATTACCATTGCCATTTCCATTCGTCGGGGCTTCATATGAGTTTGATGGACGGCGACTACCATTGCCATTTCCATTCGTTGGAGCACCATAAGTGCTTGAAGGACTACCACCATCTTCACCAGGAGCCCCATAGGTAGAAGATAAACCTTTACCATCATTACGGTTGCCACCATCGCTTCCTGGAGCTCCATAACTAGATGAAGGTCGTCGTTGATCACTCCTACCGGCTCCTTTGCCTCCTTCTCCTCCATCAGGAGGTCCATACGAATCTGACGGAGGCAAATATGAATTAGTTGGTGGTTCTGGACGAGCTAAAGCCGATGTCGCTATCAACATCAAACATACGATCTAAACGTAAAAACAATAATGATTTATGTCCAATTATTGACCCATCATAATTAATAATAGTGATAATTATTAGTGATTAATAATTAGTGATAGAACGCCAGCCGATACCTTTAACATTTTATCCATGGATCAAAGTTGAGGTCTAAAAAGTATTAATGTGGATAAACTATTCTTTTGGAAGGAAATCACTGTACTTGTTTTGCAATAAGAATAAATCGTTTGGAAGTACTCTGTCGCGAAAGATGCAATGGCAAGTTCAGTACGATCAAAAGGTCGATGTTCTTGTTGTTTTCGAGATCTGCTGCACAAAGGCAATGATTGAAATCCAAATTCTGACTGATTATTTGGTACCAAATGTGCTCCTATTTATATGAAATTATAGAAAAAAGATCTTCCTCAATCTATACAGAGGATTGGATACGACAGTGGGTGACGACAATGAGGTGGTGAAGGAATTGTAAATTCGCTTCGACTGGTTTTGGTTTATCTGTCACTGGTTGGTTGTCACAATCACTCGTGCCGTGTGTGTCTTAGCAACTATTTTGATCGTCATGATCATATTCATTTGTATGTACCATCTTTGTAAGCACCACCGTAAGGGAGTTGCAGAATTAACCATGCTGCACGAATATACATATTTTTATTATATACATGAACATAGCATATGCACGTATATTACGTTTATTCAAAGTACCAATGCATTGTATAAGAGTTGGATGTGTTTGGATGTGTGCTGTGTATTACTAAACTAGGAACTTAATGAAAGTATTTTGTACTTATTATAAAATTGTCATACATTTACATATTTCTGGTGTTTAAGATTTAACAGGCCGTCTGCTTTGCTTGACAAGGGCCGTCCTTTAATCAGGATCGTTATATAGCGTTGCACTGATTGCATATCAAGTTGAGACTGTTTATGGACATAAGGTCTAGTATCTAGTTCTAAGTAAAGAAATTATGGAATTGTGAAAAATGCCAGAAATTATATCGTAAACCCACTCTCTGACACGCTGTGAAATGTGGGCTGACACACATATTAACAGCCTTAAGTTAATAATTTTGTTTTCGGTTTTTCTAATTACTAAGGGTTATGGTACCAAAAACTTATTCTGAGAAAGGATTTGCCTTTTTTTAAAGAATGGGTAAGATTCAAGTTGTCTCACATTTTCAGAGAAGGCAAAAATAGATAGAATAATAAAATAGATAGATAGAAAATAGATAGAGGCGTGTTTAGGTGTGCTATCGCTTTCAAGATCAATCAGAGTAATCATGCTGCTGGCAATTATTTAAAGGATCCGAAAATGTACGGGAAAAATTAAAAATGAAAAGAGCAACGGAAAAACCAAAAAAGACAGACTGCAAGTAAATCATCCGTTCGTTTTCTGATCTGATTTGTATTGCCTCAAGCGGCTAAAGTTGCAGAAAAAATTACCACTTAATGGTGCGCGAAAGATTCAACGCTTACAATTCGGGTAAGACCATATGAACTGGAATATGCAACAAGGAGCAATTTTGAATAACTGGAAAAAAGTAATCTTTAATGACAAAAAGTTCAATTTAGATGGACCGAATGACTGTAACTTTTACTTCCACGATATAAGAAAAAAGGAGCTCTTTTTAAACTGCCATCATAGCAGAGAAGGGGGCGTAATGTTTTAGGCTACAATATCTACAATATCGACTTAGTTTTACTAAGCTCAAAAATAACGGGAATTAGCTACAAAGCAAAGGAGTTGTAATCAGCTTTACCGAAAATCCACCATCTCTCTGGTTCATTTTCATGGATATATCAACACAACAATGCTCCTATGCACACCGCTCGCATTGTTAAATCGTTTGTTGCCAGTGAAAATGCAGAACTCTTACCATTACCACCATATTCGCCAGACCTTAACGTTATGGAAAATGTTTCACTGGATTACTTGGCATCAGTGTACAACTCCATTAAAGATCGTTATCTTAAAGAAAGGGTTCTACTCATTATTAAAAATTATTTCTGAAGTTTGAATTTAAAATAAAAATCAATTTTCAAAAAAAAACAGAATTTTTTTCACTTTCTAATCGATTTCAATGCATGCCATTCTGACTCATTTGGAAAAAAGGTCTCTAATGTGCCTCTACATATAATAACTTCTCTATAATAACTTCGGGCGTCCGTGTGCTTGTTGCTGGCTGGCTGGTAAGATATTGTTATCAATTTTTAACCCACTTCCTAAAGCCCAATTTTATTCAAACTTTGCACACATGTGTATTTCCGATGACAACACTTTCTGTTAAGATTGGGGGCCCCTCCGGCCTCGGGTTCGGGAGGCTTCCATAAAAATATTTTACAAAATTTACACGATTTTCTTCAAATTTTATACACATGTGTATCTCCGATGGACAACCCTCTTGTAGCAAATCGGGTATTTTTTTTATAAAATTTGTATGGGTCCACCCCGACCACGGGGCCTGATCACTTCCAAATTTTTACAGAAAATGTTGTTGATCGGAGATAAAATTTGTTGAAAATCGGGTGAATTTTGTTAAAAAATTATATGGACCCCGAGGCTCGAGAGGCCCCAAATTTTAATAGAAAGTGTTGTCATCGGAAATACACATGTGTGCAAAGTTTGCAAAAAATCGGGCTTTAGGAAGTGAGCTAAAAATTTATCACAATA
Source organism: Nephrocerus scutellatus (assembly GCA_947095585.1). Lineage (NCBI taxonomy): Eukaryota > Metazoa > Arthropoda > Insecta > Diptera > Pipunculidae > Nephrocerus > Nephrocerus scutellatus. Next base: position 24,532,801 of record OX352762.1, on the reverse strand, counting down.
TTCTACCACCCACCCAGCCAGCCAGAAACGGGCACGCGAAGTTAATATAGAAAATTTAAAAAAACTTTGTCCATCGCAGATACACATGCGTATAAATTTGAAGAAAATCAAGTACTTTTTTATTAAAATTAGTATGGGTGCCCCTCACCACGTTTCAACGTTTAGCTTCGCTCTGTTTTTCTTTTTAATGACTATGATGAGCGAAATTTATTTTAGTCTTGCAGTCTTGGCTTGAAGTAAATTACACGATAAGGACAAAACCAAGACTATCCATCCATTAGCAGGACCAAGACTAAGACTTCAAGACTAGCAAAAACAAGAAGAAATTCAAATAAGTTATGAGATTATTGATATGGTTTTATACTCTAAACTGGTTATACCCCATGTATAATTGTATATATTTCAATTTAAGTCAATTGTGATTGAGCTCAAGCCATTAGAGCGATGAAATAGGTAATACGATTTCGATAAATATCGGAATGTATAAGTACGCCAGGAAATTCTGGTTACTGCAACACCTCTATTAACTATAAATTGATCTTTTTGCACTTTGTGCTCTCATTCTAGACTCTAGATTTAGAGCATTCATAACAGCATGAATAAAATGTGTAAGAGGTCCATTGACCCAGAGATCCCTTTCCAAAATATCACGGGTTCATTTTCGTTTGCAAAATTGACCGAGGCTAATATATACAAATTATGAAAATAAGATTCGAAATAAATAAAATTAAAAAATACAAAAAAAAAAAAATGCGCAACCCTGGCTAGAGTGTTCAACACTCTAAAATACTGCGGTTCTTTTATTCCTTAAACAGCAAACAGGTGTGCAAAACTTCTTAACGCCACTATTAAAAAATTCTGAAAAATTCATAAAACATACATATTTTTACCTTTATATAAATAGATAAGAACCGCCATATTTTAAAAGGAGTCGGAAAATTTGGTCAAGTATTTTTTCCAATCTTATGTTTTCATTAACTGTCTACAATTTTTACAAACAAGTCATTTTATGGAACAACTGAGTCAATGGGCCCCATGTTTTTTAATGTTGTTTCCTCTCAATCTACAGTCTACAATTAGAGCACGTGCAAGTGCAAGTATGGAGGACCACTAACAGGATACAATAACTGTACGTTTGCAATCTTATAGGAAAGTTTGCAGGGATGGAAAACACCAAAATATCACCATTAATTTTGTTTGTCTACAACTACAATAATTGGAATCTGCAATTTGTATATTTTGTATTATCTTGTAATGACACATTTTAGGAATTAAATTCTTCAAAAATATAACAAAGCTATGCAAGTTTCAAGGCGGTCAGCCATCATCAGAATAGGGGGAATAACACATAATGCATCAGAATTGTAGGTGGCCTTAACTATCTCTGAAAACTCCTCGTGATGGCCGCCGGAAATGCTGAATGATCGGGCTTGTCACTTTAAAGTAAGGTTGTCGTTCGCCCGTTCACTGTATAGAGCTCGAGCTGCACAGCATCTAGCCAGTACCATATCCAAACATTATTTTGACATAACAGCAATCAAGGAGATGTGCTGGACGTGGAATGGTGTTTTACATAAATCAAAATATAACATATATTACAGCTGTCATGCAAGACATCATGCCACCCACCCAAAGTTATCGGCTTTAAAGCATTAAATAAACGGATATGCACATTTCGCGTGCTGGACAGATTTAAAAACAGAAGCCTCATAAACGTTCACTCACCTACAGAAGATTACCCAGATGATGAAAAAGAAAAATTCTTTGAATCAGTCGAAGGGGAACTCAATGCCTGCTCTCAGTATGACGTAAAAATCATTCGGGGGGATATGGATGCAAAAATAGGTAGGAAGCCAGTATTCAGGCAGTACATTGGCACCTATAGCTTACACGAGAACACTAATGACAATGGACGAGTCATAGAGATGGCAGCAAGCAATAATTTGGTCGTTGCAAGTAAAAGGTTTGCGCGTAAAAATATCAACAAAGCCACCTGGGTATCTCCTGATGAAGCGCGAATTTGAAGAAGTGCAATCCTTTAACTATCTGGGATCAAATGCAGCAGCTGATGACAGCATGCAACCAGAAATACGCGCACGGTTGCTCGAAGCCAACAAAGCCTACTTTAGTCTGTTAAGACTCTTCAAATCCAGAAATTTAACCATAACATCCAAGCTGCTGGTGTATAAGACAATGGTCATACCAGTTCTTACATATGGATCCGAAACTATGGTGCTTACCAAAACAAATTCGAACCTCTTAGGCGCATTCGAGAGAAAAGTTTTACGGAGTATTTTTGGCCCCGTATGTGAGGAAGGTTAATTCCGGAGACTCTATAATAATGAGATATACGAGCGATACCGCGATGTGAATTAAGCACGGTAGGCTCCGGTGGGCAGGACAACTAGCTCGCGTTAGCGAAGAGGATCCTGCTCGGAAAGTCCTTTGCGGTGGGATTTATGGAACATGACAGCGAGGCTGGCCAAGCTTACACTGGAAGGATGGCGTAGACTAGGACGCCCAGAGTTTATGAATGCCAAACTGGAAGACATCGGTTCGATTTCGGGACAGGTGGAGAGACTTTTTGCGGGAGGCCAGGACCGGACCCCGGTTGTAGAGCCAAATATGATAAAACTGGATGACATCGACTCGAAAATGGGCAACAGTAGAGCTTTTTTGCGCGAGGCCAAGATCGGACTGCGGTTGTAGAACCAAATTTGATTTCAAAAAAGTTTAATTTTATTGCTTTTCTTGGCCAATATTACATAATATCATACATACTTCAATTCCTACTTCAGCTTCTAAAGGCGAAATCCAAGTAACTTTCATCATACCTTGTGGGTTTTCTTCTTCAAATTTCAACTCGTTTTGTACTTTTATTTAAAAAATTATTTATACTGATTCGTTTTCTAGTTTTTTTCCATTTAATTTTATTTTATCACCTTTTTCTTTTCCCCTCATGATTTTTGAGTTTCCACGATAAAACGGCTGTGTATCGTATACATTGTGCCGATATCGCGCGGATTTACATTCTCGAACCATACCCGCTGGTATATATCATTATAACACATGTCATTATAACACGCTTAACACCCGACATACAACTTGACCTTCAAATGACATTGTGTGACACTAGCAAATACATTTTGTTACATTTCCTTTATACCATATGACAATTAACTTTGCCATACCTTCGCCGCGCTATACTAGCAGAACGAATCGACAATCCTAAAAATCACCAAAAAAGAATTGTCCTAGCTCCCGCGAATGTCTGACAAACTTCCAAGAGTAATACCATCATGAGAAAGTTTGTCAAATCCGCTTTCGGATATGGCTATTAGGTCTCTTCCATTTGTGTAGAAAATATTACAGAAAGACGTCGATATTAACCTGATTACCAACAATAATCTATTTAGAGTTAATAACTGGATGTATTGGCGTCTGCCAAACAATCTAAACCGCAAAGGATTCTGCTAAAATCTGCAAGATCCTGTTCCAGAGGAGCAACTGTCTGACTTTTATAAAGAAAGCAGACGGTAACTGGAGGGCATCGGCGACAGAATTCCTGGATCTTCTTAATACCAATACCCATTCTCATAGAGAGCACTACACAGGAAGCCGAGCAAGTATTCACAAAGAGCAACTGGTTCCTATGGGCCCTATGAAGCTTGTCTATATACAAATCTCCCAGCCTAGATAGCATACAGTCTATTATGCTACAGAGCTGTCAACTTGCTGGCTAGTGAGGATTTTCAGAAGTTGTCTTTTTTTAAGTTATGTTCCCCGTAGCTGGATGGAGAGTCGTTCTTATACCCAAAGAAGAATACGCCATGAATCAGCGAAGTATTCCAGGCACATCACATCAGACAACTGTTCGTAGTTTCACTAGGATCGAGATCTCAGCAAGCATACCTCAAAGGCATTTCCGCAGAAACGGCTCTCCATGAGGTTGTGCAAATGATTGAACACTCGATCCACTTCAAATTGTAAAAAAACTAAAAGTCGCATTCTTTTTAAATTTTCTATATTAACTTCGCGTGCGTGCCCGTGTGATTGTCTGTTTGTTTGTTTGTTTGTCGCGAAATCTTGCGATCAATTGTTAACCCACTTGCCAAAGTCCTATTTTATTTAAATTGTGCACATATGTAACTTTCTATTAATTTGGAGCCCCTAGGGCCTGAAGGTCTATAATTAACCTGATCAAAAATTAACCTGATTATTTATTATCTAGTCACAAGTGCTTTGTAGCATAATAGCATGCAGCAAATGTTCGCGTTGAGCCGATTCAGAAAGCTCTTACCTTAAAATGAGTGGAGCCCTTCCTAACACAACAGATCATATCCATTCTCGCTAACTTTGGCCGCTGTATAATTACCAATTTAGTTGATAGAGGCACTCCACAAGGAGGGGTCGTTTTACCTTTACTGTGGCTAATGGTCAGCAATAAAATTTTACTAACACTTGAGGAAGACAAGACGAAGGTAGTATTCTCTGTGAGGATTTTATAATTCTGTCTACAAGGTTGAATAAAAAATACTTGTTTTTCATTCACATTTTTTTATTTCAATCGTTTCATTTCTTGATTATATTGTATACATTTTTTCTTCCTCTGGCATCTTCTTTTCATTAACTTAAACAATTAATATACATACTTTTCTATACTTTTTTTTCTGGTTTTACATCATTAAAGTTTTTTACAGTTTGTTTTTGAGAGGCATTTTAAAGAAAAAAGATTATAGCAAACAAAAATACAAACATTTTAAATGAAAATAATTGCTAAGTAGATACCATCATAGAAAGAAAAGGAAATAATTTCTATAAAAGAGGAAAATTACAAGATAACCTGTTGTGGTTTGATTGCGTTATGACACATTCGATCAGATTTAAATAGTAAATTATTTTTTTCTAAGTCAAGTCCATAATTTAGTTGCATTGCGTGCGTAGAGCTCTGTGTTCCGTTCCGGTCTAGTATTGATAGCCGCTACCGTTATTCTCACCATTTCGTCCACCTGGTCCCAAACCATTTGATCCTTGCTGTTCGTATGAGTATCCACCGTTGCCATTGCCATTGCCATTTCGCGATCCTCCATTGCCATTACGACCACCGTTACGACTGCCACCGCCATTTGGTCGGCCACTAGAATAGCCTTGGCCGTTCACATTGTCTTGTCCACTTGGTCGGCCGCTTGAGTATCCTTGACCATTGGTATTGAACTGTCCGCCGCCATTTCCACCACCTCGACCACCATTTCCACCGCCTGGTTGACCACTTGAATAACCATCTTGGCCAAGATCTTGCCCTCCTGGACGTCCACTCGAATATCCTCCACCGTTGCGACCACCATTACCATTACCATTGCCATTGCGACCATTACCATTACCACTGGGACGTCCACTTGAGTAACCGTCGTCACCAAAATCTTGACCAGAACGTCTCTGGGCTCCAGGCTGACTATAATCGTATCCACCATCAGCTCCACCGCCGCCGCCAGCACCGCCAGCATTAGCTTCACCTTCGTAACGTACCTGTGGTCGATAACCTCCTTGATCGGCTTCATATTCTACAACCTAAAGGCCAAAGAGAAAGAGGAAAGTGCGAGATACCCTTAATATTATAAAAGATTACAATTAGACTCTAGTAGCTTGGAAAAATATGCTTCTGAAGCATAACAAAGGACTAAGCTGAAATTGTTCTTTTTTAAACTTTTTTTCTTACTTGCTTCCTTCCATCTGGCAACAAAACATTGTATTGACCAGTGGTAAAATCACCATCACGCATCTCTGAATGGCCAAACGATAAACCACTTGGCGCATCCTCAACTTCGTAGCTAAACTCATATTTAGCCGGTTCCTAGGAATAGGAAGGGATAATGAAGTTCTCTGTTTTTTGCATTATCTTTAATAAAAAGAATTTTGTTGCTCTACGCATGTGCATTAAGGCATTAAGAGAGAAAGTAGGAATTGGTGATATGGGAAGAAAGTGTCTTTTTTTGGCTTTCTTGTTGAATAATATTATTATTGATCTTGAGTTAATATTTACGAGTTCTTGTATTGTGATAATTCAAAGGAAGAATTCGGCAAAGGTGAAACTGTGTGTGTGAGAAGTCTCTCCACCGCAAGTGCGATTAGATTTGGTGGGTGGACAAACTGGACAATCTTTTCTTAAGTGACTCAGTTAAGAGGGCTAACTGTGTGCGTGAGAGTAAGAGGCAACATGTTTTTGATCGATGGTGAAGATTAATAGCTCGCGTTTGATGGTGTAAAATTTTTGTGTATTGGTGCGTTAGCATATATGTATATACGAGTATATTTGTACGTCGTTTTTCACTGGAAGTCTATTTGTTAAGGAAAAAAGCCCGCTATGCTATGAATAACTTGCAATTAATAAAAAAAATAAACTCACATCATTTCCATCTCCGCGACCACCACCTCCTGGGGCACCATAAGTATCAGACGGTCTTGCACCACCATTAACGCCACGACTGCCACCATTGCCAGATGCTGGGGGTCCGTAGCTATCTGAAGGTCTTCCATTACCACCGCCAACACCAGGAGCGCCATAAGTGCTTGATGGACGGCTACCACCATTACCATTACCACCGCCAATACCAGGAGCACCATATGTACTCGATGGACGGCCACCTCCATTACCATTTCCGTTTGATGGAGCTCCATAAGTACTCGATGGACGACCACCTCCATTACCATTTCCGTTCGATGGAGCTCCATAAGTACTCGATGGACGACCACCTCCATTACCATTTCCGTTCGATGGAGCTCCATATGTGCTTGATGGACGACCACCGCCTTGACCAGGGGCACCTTGTCCAAAGCCTCCACCACTGCTGCCGCCACCGGCACCACCTCCAGGTGCTCCATAGCTTGATGATGGCCTGCCTGGTTGACCGGAACCTCCTTGACCTGGCGCACCATACGAGTCCGACGGTGGCAAATACGAACTGACTGGTGGTTCTGGACGAGCTAAAACCGTTGAAGCTATCAACACCAAACACGCAATCTAAATTTGGTAGTAGGTTAGTTATATATATTGCAATTATTTCGAGCTACACACATAATAATAAGTTTGCTAAGGATTATAGTAACTGTTGTACATACCTTTAACATTTTTATTTTAATTTGTACTCTGCTATCACTACTATTGTTCTGTGGTCCTAGTTTAGAAAAGCACACTAGCAATTCGGGATCGGGACTTAATTAATTATTAATCCCTGTTTCGCTTTTGTTTTATTAAAACGAATATAAAGGATTTCCTTTTCGAGCTACGTGTGCCGCACAATTCTAAAGATTGAAATCCAAATTCTGACTGATTTGAAAGATCCAAATGTGCTCCTATTTATATGAACAAATAAACAAACGATCTCTCACTTGGTAAATGCATGGGTGAACAAGATAGTGAATGAGTGGTGAATAGAATGGAGCAATCGGCTCGGATAAATTTGGTATGTCGCTGTCGCCTTCGCCGTCACAATCACTCATTATAATACATGTGTTGGACATATCATCGGAAACATCATGATCATCATCACCGTCTTCTTCTTCAGTCGATGAGGTCTCTTCGCAGCATCTTCAGGGCGCCAAGACGAGCTCATCCACAATTGGATGCAGCACACCATCAAAATTGATAGAATGTGTACATACACGTGCACATATGTTGCACGATTCAGCTTGTTCGTCTTCATACCCATAGTCATCTGCTGCAATAGTTCACCCGGAGTACTCTCGTGCTACCTTCTCCTGCCATGCGGTTGCTCTTGGTCCGCTCTAAAATACAGATAGTGCAGTTACATTTAGCAGCCGTCTTCCTGATGAAGATTTGCAAGGGTGACAGCCCTACAACAGTTCAAGAACTTTTGGCAACCAAACGATGGCCGTGCACGTGATAATAGGTCTCAATGTGGTGAGACATCCAATGTAACATTTTAGGATTTAGACCCCAAGTTCTGCCGTAGAGGCGTCTACTGGCCCACAAGGCTCTAGTGGCGCGTTCAGTGGCGGACTTGATATGAGAATTCCAATTTAGCCGCTTATCAAGGATGACGCCGAGATATTAAACTTCACTGGAATAGTCTAATTTGGTGCCTTTGATGACGATAGGTCCTAAATTGACCAGTCTTCTTTTCGTGAAAGGCACTAAAACGGTTTTAAAAGGATTGATGGACGGTACTTCTCTGCTGCACCATTCTAAGACGTGCAGAGCTTTCCACTAATAAAAATCGCCAATAACCAGTGGCGATGTAGCCTAATCTGTGAAGATCGACAGAAGATTGTCAATGACAAGTGACCACAGAAGGGGAGAAGGAACTCCTCCTAGGGACACCCATTAACTGCTGTCGCAGACACAGACACTCCTTCCGATAAGGAAATAATATCTGGACTTTCAAGCATAGCCCTTATCCAATGAATGGTGGAGACTTCGATACCTCTGCTACTGATTGCCCTTGAAATAGAGTAGTAGCCAGTGTTATCGAAAGCGCCTTCAATGTCGAGGAAGGCACACAGGGCCACATCCTTGAAACGAAAAGTTCCTTCTATATTCTTTACAAGATAGTAAAGAGCACCTTCTGTGCTTTTGCCTTTCCAGTACGCAAACTGACTTGAGTGCAGAGGGATAGACAATTCGAATCGGCCTCTAATATGAACATCAATAAGCCTCTCCATGGTTTTGACTTTTGAGGACGAATGATGTTAGACTTATAGGTCTGTAGGATTTAGGCAGCTTACTAGACCTATTGGCTTGGGGATAAATATCACATTGACCTGTCTCCAGATATTAGGAAGATACCACCAGCTGGCTCTAAATAAAGCAATCATACCCGGCAGGATGAGATCTATCGCCTTCTGTAGAAGCGCTGGAAAGATCCCATCACCGCCGGGAGCTTTAAACGGTTTGGAGGAGCCTACTGCCCATTTAACCTTATCCGGACTGAAGATTTTACCGGATTAACTGTTTACCCTACTATTAATACATACCCTTTGGTCAGATGTATTCGGGTACGTGTATGGTACACGGGTTACGAACGTGGGAAATGAACCTGGAGTATGATTCTGATTGTATCCTCACGGTCCAACGTGTTGGTGCCATCGGGCTTTTTTAATAAACCTACACAGTTTGTCTGATCCTTAACATAAACTGAAGTTAGTAGCACATCCTTTAACTGCCACGCTCCATCATCAAGATCCCCTGTGGACTCTATAGACGGGACAACATATCCAATTTAGAGAGGACAAGTCCCCGATACAGATTCCAGTCCGTAGACTTAGGATCGTATCTAGAAGAAGCATGTGTTAGTTTGCCGGGAATGTCAAACCTGGCCAAAACGGTAGTTCACAATACCTTTGCAGGTATTTAATTTTTTTATAAAATTTGTATGGGTGCCCCCGACCAAGGGGCCATTTCACTTCCAAATTTTTACAAGAAGTGTTCTCCATCGGAGATACACATGCGTATAAAATTTGACGAAAATCGGGTAATTGTTTTTATAAAATTTGTATGGGTGCCCCCGACTCAGGGACCATTTCACTTCCAAATTTTTACAAAAAGTGTTGTCCATCGGAGATACACATGAGTATAAAATTTGACGAAAATCGGGTAATTGTTTTTATAAAATTTGTATGGGTGCCCCCGACCCAGGGGCCATTTCACTTCCAAATGTTTACAAAAAGTGTTGTCCATCGGAGATACACATGCGTATAAAATTTGACGAAAATCGGGTAATTGTTTTTATAAAATTTGTATGGGTGCCCCCGACCCAGGGGCCATTTCACTTCCAAATGTTTACAAAAAGTGTTGTCCATCGGAGATACACATGCGTAAAAAATTTGACGAAAATCGGGTAATTGTTTTTCTTAAATTTGTATGGGTGCCCCCGACCCAGGGGCCATTTCACTTCCAAATTTTTACAAAAAGTGTTGTCCATCGGAGATACACATGAGTATAAAATTTGACGAAAATCGGGTAATTGTTTTTATAAAATTTGTATGGGTGCCCCCGACCCAGGGGCCATTTCACTTCCAAATGTTTACAAAAAGTGTTGTCCATCGGAGATACACATGCGTATAAAATTTGACGAAAATCGGGTAATTGTTTTTATAAAATTTGTATGGGTGCCCCCGACCCAGGGGCCATTTCACTTCCAAATGTTTACAAAAAGTGTTGTCCATCGGAGATACACATGCGTATAAAATTTGACGAAAATCGGGTAATTGTTTTTATAAAATTTGTATGGGTGCCCCCGACCCAGGGGCCATTTCACTTCCAAATGTTTACAAAAAGTGTTGTCCATCGGAGATACACATGCGTAAAAAATTTGACGAAAATCGGGTAATTGTTTTTCTTAAATTTGTATGGGTGCCCCCGACCCAGGGGCCATTTCACTTCCAAATTTTTACAAAAAGTGTTGTCCATCGGAGATACACATGAGTATAAAATTTGACGAAAATCGGGTAATTGTTTTTATAAAATTTGTATGGGTGCCCCCGACCCAGGGGCCATTTCACTTCCAAATGTTTACAAAAAGTGTTGTCCATCGGAGATACACATGCGTATAAAATTTGACGAAAATCGGGTAATTGTTTTTATAAAATTTGTATGGGTGCCCCCGACCCAGGGGCCATTTCACTTCCAAATGTTTACAAAAAGTGTTGTCCATCGGAGATACACATGCGTATAAAATTTGACGAAAATCGGGTAATTGTTTTTATAAAATTTGTATGGGTGCCCCCGACCCAGGGGCCATTTCACTTCCAAATGTTTACAAAAAGTGTTGTCCATCGGAGATACACATGCGTAAAAAATTTGACGAAAATCGGGTAATTGTTTTTCTTAAATTTGTATGGGTGCCCCCGACTCAGGGACCATTTCACTTCCAAATTTTTACAAAAAGTGTTGTCCATCGGAGATACACATGAGTATAAAATTTGACGAAAATCGGGTAATTGTTTTTATAAAATTTGTATGGGTGCCCCCGACCCAGGGGCCATTTCACTTCCAAATGTTTACAAAAAGTGTTGTCCATCGGAGATACACATGCGTAAAAAATTTGACGAAAATCGGGTAATTGTTTTTCTTAAATTTGTATGGGTGCCCCCGACCCAGGGGCCATTTCACTTCCAAATGTTTACAAAAAGTGTTGTCCATCGGAGATACACATGCGTATAAAATTTGACGAAAATCGGGTAATTGTTTTTATAAAATTTGTATGGGTGCCCCCGACCCAGGGGCCATTTCACTTCCAAATGTTTACAAAAAGTGTTGTCCATCGGAGATACACATGCGTATAAAATTTGACGAAAATCGGGTAATTGTTTTTATAAAATTTGTATGGGTGCCCCCGACCCAGGGGCCATTTCACTTCCAAATGTTTACAAAAAGTGTTGTCCATCGGAGATACACATGCGTATAAAATTTGACGAAAATCGGGTAATTGTTTTTATAAAATTTGTATGGGTGCCCCCGACCCAGGGGCCATTTCACTTCCAAATGTTTACAAAAAGTGTTGTCCATCGGAGATACACATGCGTATAAAATTTGACGAAAATCGGGTAATTGTTTTTATAAAATTTGTATGGGTGCCCCCGACCCAGGGGCCATTTCACTTCCAAATGTTTACAAAAAGTGTTGTCCATCGGAGATACACATGCGTATAAAATTTGACGAAAATCGGGTAATTGTTTTTATAAAATTTGTATGGGTGCCCCCGACCCAGGGGCCATTTCACTTCCAAATGTTTACAAAAAGTGTTGTCCATCGGAGATACACATGCGTATAAAATTTGACGAAAATCGGGTAATTGTTTTTATAAAATTTGTATGGGTGCCCCCGACCCAGGGGCCATTTCACTTCCAAATGTTTACAAAAAGTGTTGTCCATCGGAGATACACATGCGTATAAAATTTGACGAAAATCGGGTAATTGTTTTTATAAAATTTGTATGGGTGCCCCCGACCCAGGGGCCATTTCACTTCCAAATGTTTACAAAAAGTGTTGTCCATCGGAGATACACATGCGTATAAAATTTGACGAAAATCGGGTAATTGTTTTTATAAAATTTGTATGGGTGCCCCCGACCCAGGGGCCATTTCACTTCCAAATGTTTACAAAAAGTGTTGTCCATCGGAGATACACATGCGTATAAAATTTGACGAAAATCGGGTAATTGTTTTTATAAAATTTGTATGGGTGCCCCCGACCCAGGGGCCATTTCACTTCCAAATGTTTACAAAAAGTGTTGTCCATCGGAGATACACATGCGTATAAAATTTGACGAAAATCGGGTAATTGTTTTTATAAAATTTGTATGGGTGCCCCCGACCCAGGGGCCATTTCACTTCCAAATGTTTACAAAAAGTGTTGTCCATCGGAGATACACATGCGTATAAAATTTGACGAAAATCGGGTAATTGTTTTTATAAAATTTGTATGGGTGCCCCCGACCCAGGGGCCATTTCACTTCCAAATGTTTACAAAAAGTGTTGTCCATCGGAGATACACATGCGTAAAAAATTTGACGAAAATCGGGTAATTGTTTTTCTTAAATTTGTATGGGTGCCCCCGACTCAGGGACCATTTCACTTCCAAATTTTTACAAAAAGTGTTGTCCATCGGAGATACACATGAGTATAAAATTTGACGAAAATCGGGTAATTGTTTTTATAAAATTTGTATGGGTGCCCCCGACCCAGGGGCCATTTCACTTCCAAATGTTTACAAAAAGTGTTGTCCATCGGAGATACACATGCGTATAAAATTTGACGAAAATCGGGTAATTGTTTTTATAAAATTTGTATGGGTGCCCCCGACCCAGGGGCCATTTCACTTCCAAATGTTTACAAAAAGTGTTGTCCATCGGAGATACACATGCGTATAAAATTTGACGAAAATCGGGTAATTGTTTTTATAAAATTTGTATGGGTGCCCCCGACCCAGGGGCCATTTCACTTCCAAATGTTTACAAAAAGTGTTGTCCATCGGAGATACACATGCGTATAAAATTTGACGAAAATCGGGTAATTGTTTTTATAAAATTTGTATGGGTGCCCCCGACCCAGGGGCCATTTCACTTCCAAATGTTTACAAAAAGTGTTGTCCATCGGAGATACACATGCGTATAAAATTTGACGAAAATCGGGTAATTGTTTTTATAAAATTTGTATGGGTGCCCCCGACCCAGGGGCCATTTCACTTCCAAATGTTTACAAAAAGTGTTGTCCATCGGAGATACACATGCGTATAAAATTTGACGAAAATCGGGTAATTGTTTTTATAAAATTTGTATGGGTGCCCCCGACCCAGGGGCCATTTCACTTCCAAATGTTTACAAAAAGTGTTGTCCATCGGAGATACACATGCGTAAAAAATTTGACGAAAATCGGGTAATTGTTTTTCTTAAATTTGTATGGGTGCCCCCGACTCAGGGACCATTTCACTTCCAAATTTTTACAAAAAGTGTTGTCCATCGGAGATACACATGAGTATAAAATTTGACGAAAATCGGGTAATTGTTTTTATAAAATTTGTATGGGTGCCCCCGACCCAGGGGCCATTTCACTTCCAAATGTTTACAAAAAGTGTTGTCCATCGGAGATACACATGCGTATAAAATTTGACGAAAATCGGGTAATTGTTTTTATAAAATTTGTATGGGTGCCCCCGACCCAGGGGCCATTTCACTTCCAAATGTTTACAAAAAGTGTTGTCCATCGGAGATACACATGCGTATAAAATTTGACGAAAATCGGGTAATTGTTTTTATAAAATTTGTATGGGTGCCCCCGACCCAGGGGCCATTTCACTTCCAAATGTTTACAAAAAGTGTTGTCCATCGGAGATACACATGCGTATAAAATTTGACGAAAATCGGGTAATTGTTTTTATAAAATTTGTATGGGTGCCCCCGACCCAGGGGCCATTTCACTTCCAAATGTTTACAAAAAGTGTTGTCCATCGGAGATACACATGCGTAAAAAATTTGACGAAAATCGGGTAATTGTTTTTCTTAAATTTGTATGGGTGCCCCCGACTCAGGGACCATTTCACTTCCAAATTTTTACAAAAAGTGTTGTCCATCGGAGATACACATGAGTATAAAATTTGACGAAAATCGGGTAATTGTTTTTATAAAATTTGTATGGGTGCCCCCGACCCAGGGGCCATTTCACTTCCAAATGTTTACAAAAAGTGTTGTCCATCGGAGATACACATGCGTAAAAAATTTGACGAAAATCGGGTAATTGTTTTTATAAAATTTGTATGGGTGTCCCCGACCCAGGGGCCATTTCACTTCCAAATGTTTACAAAAAGTGTTGTCCATCGGAGATACACATGCGTAAAAAATTTGACGAAAATCGGGTAATTGTTTTTCTTAAATTTGTATGGGTGCCCCCGACCCAGGGGCCATTTCACTTCCAAATTTTTACAAGAAGTGTTCTCCATCGGAGATACACATGCGTATAAAATTTGACAAAAATCGGGTAATTGTTTTTATAAAATTTGTATGGGTGCCCCCGACTCAGGGGCCATTTCACTTCCAAATTTTTACAAAAAGTGTTGTCCATCGGAGATACACATGCGTATAAAATTTGACGAAAATCGGGTAATTGTTTTTCTTAAATTTGTATGGGTGCCCCCGACCCAGGGGCCATTTCACTTCCAAATTTTTACAAGAAGTGTTCTCCATCGGAGATACACATGCGTATAAAATTTGACGAAAATCGGGTAATTGTTTTTCTTAAATTTGTATGGGTGCCCCCGACCCAGGGGCCATTTCACTTCCAAATTTTTACAAAAAGTGTTGTCCATCGGAGATACACATGCGTATAAAATTTGACGAAAATCGGGTAATTGTTTTTATAAAATTTGTATGGGTGCCCCCGACCCAGGGGCCATTTCACTTCCAAATGTTTACAAAAAGTGTTGTCCATCGGAGATACACATGCGTATAAAATTTGACGAAAATCGGGTAATTGTTTTTATAAAATTTGTATGGGTGCCCCCGACCCCGGGGCCATTTCACTTCCAAATTTTTACAAAAAGTGTTGTCCATCGGAGATATACATGCATATAAAATTTAAAGAAAATTGGGTAAATTTTGTAAACAATTTGTATAGGTGCCCCCCGATCCCGGGGCCCGATCGCTTAAAAATTTGTACAATAAGTGTTGTCCATCGGAGATACACATGCATATAAAATTTGAAGAAAATCGGGTAATTGTTTTTATAAAATTTGTATGGGTGCCCCCGACCCAGGGGCCATTTCACTTCCAAATGTTTACAAAAAGTGTTGTCCATCGGAGATACACATGCGTATAAAATTTGACGAAAATCGGGTAATTGTTTTTATAAAATTTGTATGGGTGCCCCCGACCCAGGGGCCATTTCACTTCCAAATGTTTACAAAAAGTGTTGTCCATCGGAGATACACATGCGTATAAAATTTGACGAAAATCGGGTAATTGTTTTTATAAAATTTGTATGGGTGCCCCCGACCCCGGGGCCATTTCACTTCCAAATTTTTACAAAAAGTGTTGTCCATCGGAGATATACATGCATATAAAATTTAAAGAAAATTGGGTAAATTTTGTAAACAATTTGTATAGGTGCCCCCCGATCCCGGGGCCCGATCGCTTAAAAATTTGTACAATAAGTGTTGTCCATCGGAGATACACATGCATATAAAATTTGAAGAAAATCGGGTAATTGTTTTTATAAAATTTGTATGGGTGCCCCCAACCCGAAAATTTTTTACAAAAAGTGTTGTCCATCTCTTATCACAAACGCTAGGTGACATGGAGCGAAAATTATACTCACTAGAACTCCACGCTAACAAAGTGGGTTTAAAAATGAACGTCTCAAAAACAAAACTACTTCGCGTTAACGCTAGTGGAACATGTGAAATATCGATTGACGTACATCATATAGAGGAAGTCGATAAGTTTTGTTATTTGGGCAGCTGGATGTCAAAAAATTGTGGTGCTGACTCGGATGTGTGCTCTCGTGTAAACAAGACGCGACACTCCTATAGCGATCACCACAATCGCGATCGCCACACTTTGAGAAAGCCAGCGGACGATATTACGAAACTAGCGCTCGACTGGAATCCACAAGGAAGCCGCCGAGTTGGCCGTCCTAGCAAGACATGGAAAAGGATAATAGAAGAGGAAGCAAGATCCCAGGGGACCGAGTGGCGTCTCTTGAAACTTCACGCGATAAATCGAGTTCGTTGGCGGGCGCTTGTAGAAGCCCTATGCTCCCCCGCTGAGTAAAGTAAAGGAAGAAAGAAGACATTAGGCAACTGTTCGTAGTTTCACTAGGATCGAGATCTCAGCAAGCATACCTCAAAGGCATTTCCGCAGAAACGGCTCTCCATGAGGTTGTGCAAATGATTGAACACTCGATCCACTACAAATTGTAAAAAAACTAAAAGTCGCATTCTTTTTAAATTTTCTATATTAACTTCGCGTGCGTCCCCGTGTGATTGTCTGTTTGGTTGTTTGTTTGTCGTGAAATCTTGCGATCAATTGTTAACCCACTTGTCAAAGTCCTATTTTATTTAAATTGTGCACATATGTGAATTTCCGGGGACAACACTTTCTATTAATTTGGAGCCCCTAGGGCCTGAAGGCTATAATTAACCTGATCAAAAATTAACCTGATTATTTATTATCTAGTCACAAGTGCTTTGTAGCATAATAGCATGCAGCAAATGTTCGCGTTGAGCCCATTCAGAAAGCTCTTACCTTAAAATGAGTGGAGCCCTTCCTAACACAATAGATCATATCCATTCTCGCTAACTTTGGCCGCTGTATAATTACCAATTTAGTTGATAGAGGCACTCCACAAGGAGGGGTCGTTTTACCTTTACTTTTAATGGACAGCAATAAAATTTTACTAACACTTGAGGAAGACAAGACGAAGGTAGTATTCTCTGTGAGGATTTTATAATTCTGTCTACAAGGTTGAATAAAAAAATACTTGTTTTTCATTCGCATTTTTTTATTTCAATCGTTTCACTTCTTGATTATATTGAATACATTTTTTCTTCCTCTGGCATCTTCTTTTCATTAACTTAAACAATTAATATACATATTTTTCTATACTTTTTTTTCTGGTTTTACATCATTAAAGTTTTTTATTTTACAGTTTGTTTTTGAGAGGCATTTTAAAGAAAAAAGATTATAGCAAACAAAAATACAAACATTTTAAATGAAAATAATTGCTAAGTAGATACCATCATAGAAAGAAAAGGAAATAATTTCTATAAAAGAGGAAAATTACAAGATAACCTGTTGTGGTTTGATTGCGTTATGACACATTCGATCAGATTTAAATAGTAAATTATTTTTTTCTAAGTCAAGTCCATAATTTAGTTGCATTGCGTGCGTAGAGCTCTGTGTTCCGTTCCGGTCTAGTATTGATAGCCGCTACCGTTATTCTCACCATTTCGTCCACCTGGTCCCAAACCATTTGATCCTTGCTGTTCGTATGAGTATCCACCGTTGCCATTGCCATTGCCATTTCGCGATCCTCCATTGCCATTACGACCACCGTTACGACTGCCACCGCCATTTGGTCGGCCACTAGAATAGCCTTGGCCGTTCACATTGTCTTGTCCACTTGGTCGGCCGCTTGAGTATCCTTGACCATTGGTATTGAACTGTCCGCCGCCATTTCCACCACCTCGACCACCATTTCCACCGCCTGGTTGACCACTTGAATAACCATCTTGGCCAAGATCTTGCCCTCCTGGACGTCCACTCGAATATCCTCCACCGTTGCGACCACCATTACCATTACCATTGCCATTGCGACCATTACTATTACCACTGGGACGTCCACTTGAGTAACCGTCGTCACCAAAATCTTGACCAGAACGTCTCTGGGCTCCAGGCTGACTATAATCGTATCCACCATCAGCTCCACCGCCGCCGCCAGCACCGCCAGCATTAGCTTCACCTTCGTAACGTACCTGTGGTCGATAACCTCCTTGATCGGCTTCATATTCTACAACCTAAAGGCCAAAGAGAAAGAGGAAAGTGCGAGATACCCTTAATATTATAAAAGATTACAATTAGACTCTAGTAGCTTGGAAAAATATGCTTCTGAAGCATAACAAAGGACTAAGCTGAAATTGTTCTTTTTTAAACTTTTTTTCTTACTTGCTTCCTTCCATCTGGCAACAAAACATTGTATTGACCAGTGGTAAAATCACCATCACGCATCTCTGAATGGCCAAACGATAAACCACTTGGCGCATCCTCAACTTCGTAGCTAAACTCATATTTAGCCGGTTCCTAGGAATAGGAAGGGATAATGAAGTTCTCTGTTTTTTGCATTATCTTTAATAAAAAGAATTTTGTTGCTCTACGCATGTGCATTAAGGCATTAAGAGAGAAAGTAGGAATTGGTGATATGGGAAGAAAGTGTCTTTTTTTGGCTTTCTTGTTGAATAATATTATTATTGATCTTGAGTTAATGTTTACGAGTTCTTGTATTGTGATAATTCAAAGGAAGAATTCGGCAAAGGTGAAACTGTGTGTGTGAGAAGTCTCTCCACCGCAAGTGCGATTAGATTTGGTGGGTGGACAAACTGGACAATCTTTTCTTAAGTGACTCAGTTAAGAGGGCTAACTGTGTGCGTGAGAGTAAGAGGCAACATGTTTTTGATCGATGGTGAAGATTAATAGCTCGCGTTTGATGGTGTAAAATTTTTGTGTATTGGTGCGTTAGCATATATGTATATACGAGTATATTTGTACGTCGTTTTTCACTGGAAGTCTATTTGTTAAGGAAAAAAGCCCGCTATGCTATGAATAACTTGCAATTAATAAAAAAAATAAACTCACATCATTTCCATCTCCGCGACCACCACCTCCTGGGGCACCATAAGTATCAGACGGTCTTGCACCACCATTAACGCCACGACTGCCACCATTGCCAGATGCTGGGGGTCCGTAGCTATCTGAAGGTCTTCCATTACCACCGCCAACACCAGGAGCGCCATAAGTGCTTGATGGACGGCTACCACCATTACCATTACCACCGCCAATACCAGGAGCACCATATGTACTCGATGGACGGCCACCTCCATTACCATTTCCGTTTGATGGAGCTCCATAAGTACTCGATGGACGACCACCTCCATTACCATTTCCGTTCGATGGAGCTCCATAAGTACTCGATGGACGACCACCTCCATTACCATTTCCGTTCGATGGAGCTCCATATGTGCTTGATGGACGACCACCGCCTTGACCAGGGGCACCTTGTCCAAAGCCTCCACCACTGCTGCCGCCACCGGCACCACCTCCAGGTGCTCCATAGCTTGATGATGGCCTGCCTGGTTGACCGGAACCTCCTTGACCTGGCGCACCATACGAGTCCGACGGTGGCAAATACGAACTGACTGGTGGTTCTGGACGAGCTAAAACCGTTGAAGCTATCAACACCAAACACGCAATCTAAATTTGGTAGTAGATTAGTTATATATATTGCAATTATTTCGAGCTACACACATAATAATAAGTTTGCTAAGGATTATAGTAACTGTTGTACATACCTTTAACATTTTTATTTTAATTTGTACTCTGCTATCACTACTATTGTTCTGTGGTCCTAGTTTAGAAAAGCACACTAGCAATTCGGGATCGGGACTTAATTAATTATTAATCCCTGTTTCGCTTTTGTTTTATTAAAACGAATATAAAGGATTTCCTTTTCGAGCTACGTGTGCCGCACAATTCTAAAGATTGAAATCCAAATTCTGACTGATTTGAAAGATCCAAATGTGCTCCTATTTATATGAACAAATAAACAAACGATCTCTCACTTGGTAAATGCATGGGTGAACAAGATAGTGAATGAGTGGTGAATAGAATGGAGCAATCGGCTCGGATAAATTTGGTATGTCGCTGTCGCCTTCGCCGTCACAATCACTCATTATAATACATGTGTTGGACATATCATCGGAAACATCATGATCATCATCACCGTCTTCTTCTTCAGTCAATGAGGTCTCTTCGCAGCATCTTCAGGGCGCCAAGACGAGCTCATCCACAATTGGATGCAGCACACCATCAAAATGGATAGAATGTGTACATACACGTGCACATATGTTGCACGATTCAGCTTGTTCGTCTTCATACCCATAGTCATCTGCTGCAATAGTTCACCCGGAGTACTCTCGTGCTACCTTCTCCTGCCATGCGGTTGCTATTGGTCCGCTCTAAAATACAGATAGTACAGTTGCAAGGCAGAATAAGACATAATAAGAAGATCACTCGATAAATGCGGGGACAAAGTGTCGAGTGCAGTGGATCTTGTATTTTTCTCGAGCACTCGACTTGCAAAAAAAAATTAAATAATTTAATAACGCGAACTACAGAAATAATATATAAGTAGAGTGAGTGGAGTTGCGGCAAATGATCATTGCATCGCATAATAAAGTGCTGCAGAGGAAGCTTACTATTTGGCGGTTTCTTGTTGTTGTGATTTTTGTTTCAGTTTTGGAAATTCTTGTCGTGAATTAAATTTCACAGAGAAGAATACCTTCTTGCGTGCATTGAAAATCGTGCACTAAAGCGAATGACTAAAGTTGTTGTTTTAAACAAAATCTCAAAATTATTATTGCGAAGACAATCAATTTTCTGAAAGATCGCACGAATGTTTTTTTAAACGCTCAACTGATTTGCATCCTTATAATTGAAGCCACCGCAAGGGCGTGAATGAGAACAGATGAGATTCTATGCAAATGCGTCTTGAATGCCTGAGCAACATATAGGAGCGGAAACAAGAGTCCGATAATCCACGTTCGTGTTGTTCGGATAAGTTAAGAATCCCTGAAATGTCCGAATTACCTACGAAAATTAAGCATTAACATATATTGGTATTGGTCTCCGTAAATGAAGATCGAAAACACATTAAACTGAAAAGTGTTAGGGATACCCCTAACTAACTTAGAATTGAAGCCACAGCAAGGGCGTGAATTAGTTAAGGAAAGAACAGATGAGATTCTATTCCAATGCGTCTTGAATGCCTGAGCAACATATAGGAGCGGAAACAAGAGTCCGATAATCCACGTTCGTGTTGTTCGGATAAATTAAGAATCCCTGAAATGTCCGAATTACCTACGAAAATTAAGCATTAACATATATTGGTATTGGTCTCCGTAAATGAAGATCGAAAACACATTAAACTGAAAAGTGTTAGGGATACCCCTAACTAACTTAGAATTGAAGCCACAGCAAGGGCGTGAATGAGTTAAGGAAAGAACAGATGAGATTCTATGCCAATGCGTCTTGAATGCCTGAGCAACATATAGGAGCGGAAACAAGAATCCGATAATCCACGTTCGTGTTGTTCGGATAAATTAAGAATCCCTGAAATGTCCGAATTACCTACGAAAATTAAGCATTAACATATATTGGTATTGGTCTCCGTAAATGAAGATCGAAAACACATTAAACTGAAAAGTGTTAGGGATACCCCTAACTAACTTAGAATTGAAGCCACAGCATGGTCTCCAGAATCGCCCTTGCTCACATACGGGGCCAAACATTCTCTCTTACACTCTTGAACGCAGCTAAGAGGTCTGTCTGCTTTTTTCTGAGCATCCAAGTATCGGATACATAGGTATATAAGTACGGGTATGATTGTGGTTTTCTACACCAGCAGCTTGAATGTCATAGCTAAATTCATGGATTTGAATATTCTGGAAAGACTAAAGTAGGCTTAGTTGTTTGTAGGTAACCGAACGCATTTCTCTGGTTCCATGGTGTTATCAGCTGCTTCAATTGACTCGCGATAGTTGAATGATTCTTTTGTTCGTAGACGTGGCTACCGTGCACTTTATTTTTCTCTTATTTGTGTGCAGTCCCAGATTTCATGACGGCCGCTTGATTTGAATGAAAGCATCTTCTACAGCTACCAATAAATTCAATATCATCTGCGTAAGCCCATTCACATTTAATCTAACTCATTATTTTTAAACTGATTTATTGCTCTGCTTGGTGAAGGCAGCACAACGTGGTCGTCGGTCATTTGACTCTCCAATTCTCATGAGAGCGTTTTTCACATCGCTCCAAGATGTCTTTGAGATCGGCGATCAGATTACCCTCTTTGCAGTATGTTGAACGCGGTGTTACTTCGCGAAACCGCTGACAAGTAAACATACAGTACAACTGACAATATTTTTAGGGCGTTCTTAATAGTGATGAGCAAAATTAGTCTTGGTCTTGCAGTCTTATCTTGGTCTTGCAAAAAAAGCCATTCCATTCAGTCTTCAGATATTCAAGTTCAATGCCTGTTCGAGTTTTCTTCCCCATGCTAATTTTTGATTTTGACGTCAATTTTCTCCAGAAAATGCGTAATAAACATAACGTTTTACTATTTTTTTCTTATGAACGTAACAGTAATACAAATATATTATTTCACGTGTAATCCCCTAGAGAAAATATAGATGTCTAACTGTCACTAATAATATCAGCGATCCCAAACTATGGGATAACATCGGACTAACATCGGTTGTTCTAGATTATTTTTGCATATATTCCCCTCCCCACCAGCACTAATAGAGATGATAGCGGTGTATTTTAAGTAATATGTGTACCAACTAACAAGTTTAGTTAAAATTGAGCAAGGCGTTCTGCAGTTATGCTAGAACAAAAATATGTAGGGTGTTTTTTTGGGAGGTTTGTTTTTCCGATAGATGTCGTTTTATTTTATGACAGTTGCTTTGACAGCTCAAAGTGGCATTTTCTACTCAGTATTGTTTGGCAAATCATTATGAAAAAAAAAAAAAAAAAAAAAAAAAAAAAAATGACATTTGTGAAAAATAGTCGTGGTAGCCATATGCCAGAAATTGTGTTTAAATGTTAAATGCCAAAAAATTATCTACCAAATAAAAAAAAATTTTGGTCATTTCATAATTTTATATGTGTTTTATTCAAAAAAAAAATCGGCAACCTCTTAAATAAACACGTTATATCTAACGGGTGTTTTTTTAAGAGGTTGCCGATTTTTTTTTTGAATAAAACACATATAAAATTATGAAATGACCAAAATTTTTTTTTATTTGGTAGATAATTTTTTGGCATTTAACATTTAAACACAATTTCTGGCATATGGCTACCACGACTATTTTTCACAAATGTCATTTTTTTTTTTTTTTTTTTTTTTTTTTTTTTTTTTTCATAATGATTTGCCAAACAATACTGAGTAGAAATGCCACTTTGAGCTGTCAAAACAACTGTCATAAAATAAAACGACATCTATCGGAAAAACAAACCTCCCAAAAAAACACCCGTTACATACACCATACAAACATACAACCATTTATACTTACTTTTATAGTTATTATTCAAAAAATACTTTCTTCTGCAAGACCGCAAGACCAGGACCAAGACTCGACTTGCAAGACCAAGACCGATATGAATTGGTCTTGGTCTTGCGTTTGCTCATCACTAGTTCTTAAACACACGCCATCTCAGCCCCAGGACTTACTCTCTTATTAAGGACAAGTCCTATAGGTTGGTAAGTGGGAGTTTCCATAAATAACATACAAACACAGTATGGGAGGCTCCCATACAAATTTTGTAAAAATAGAACCAGATTTTCTTTAAATTTTATACGCATGTGTATCTCAAATATCTGTATATCTCTCATCACAACACTTTCTATTAAAATTTGGGGCCCCTCAGGCCTCGGGGTCGGAGTGCTCCCATACAAATTGTTAACAAAATGTACCCGATTTTCTTAAAATTTTATACGCATGTGTATCTCAAATGGAAATCATCTTTTTTGTAAAAATTTGGAAGTGATCGAGCCCTGGGGTGGGGGGCACCCATACAAATTTTGTAAAAAAAAATACCGGATTTTCGTTAAACTTTATACGCATGTGTATCTCAAATGGACATCATCTTTTTGTAAAAATTTGGAAATGATCGGGTCCGGGGGCACCCATACAAATTTTGTAAAAATAGTACCCGATTTTCTTAAAATCTCCAATGGAAACACTTTTTGTAAAAAAGTAGGAGTGATCAGGATAATTAGGCTCCCAAATTTTTTTCCATGTTACCCGATTTTATTCAAACTTTGCACACATGTATATCTCTGATGACAATACTTTTTGTACAAAGTTGAAAATAGTCGGGCCTCAGGGCTTAGGGGCTCCCATATACATTTTACTTTCTTTTATATAGTAAAAATAAATAAACAAATATCTGTCTGTCTGAGTCCACTCTACTGAACTTATGAGGTTGAAAATTGATATTTAAGCTTTTTACATAAATTGTGAGGGGCCAGATGATTTTGACGGAAATCTGACAAACGTAAGTGACAGTTTATTAAACAGTTTTTCGAGTTTTTGCAAATAACTAAAAAATTAAAGCACTTAGAAGGAGCCACCGATAAAAAAAACTTACGGCGAAAAGGAGATAAAGAGAAAGCGTATTTATTTCCCGAGCACTTAGAAGCAACGTTCAAGCAGTTCGACGGACAACCATCTAGCTTGAAGATCCAAATGCCAGCATGGAAACCGACATCTTTAACATTAAAGCCGTATCGCTGTCCGAACATCGAGAGACAATAAGAAAGTTGAAAAATAACAAGGCTCCAAGATATGAATAATTTACTTGTGAAATATTAAAGGAGTTAAAAAAAAACAATAGTCAAGCTTCTTTATATTATAAATGCTTCCTTCAGATTTTTGTATGTTCCGAAACAATGGAAAATCGCCGAAGTCATAATTGTTCCAAAACCTGGGAAATGTCCGAACGACAAAAAATTATATAGACCTATCTCTACCTATACGCTACTGTTAATAATATCTAAGATCTTTGAGACACTTCTCCTTAAACGATTACAACCTATTATTGAAGAAAAACGTTTAATTCCGGGCCACCAATTAGGTTTTAGGGTCAAACATTCCAAAATTGATCAGGTTTATCGAATAACGAATATTATTGAAAAAGCCTTGAAGAGAAAAGGATATGTTCTAGCGCTTTTCTGGGCGTATCGGAAGCCTTTGAAAAGGTATGACACGAAGGACTGAAGTATAAGTTTAAGCTTATCCTACCGGAAAAATTGTTTAGAATACTGGAATTCTATCTTGACAATAGGCTCTTTCTCGAAGTTCAAAGAAATTCACGCCGGTGTACCGCAATATAGCGTTCTCGGTCCAATCCTGTTCTTGCTTTACACAAGAGGCATACCTCAAGACGGAGAGACAGTCGTAGCCACGTTCGCAGATGATACGGATATCCTCGCAACGGGTAATACTATTGAATCATCAACGGGAAAACTTCAACGAGCTTTATACAAAATATGCAAGTGGCCAAATTGGCAAAATGTTCTCAACGAGACAAAGTCAACTCATGTCAATTTTACATACAGAAAGGTGAATAATTTACCCCTTTTTATGAGGCAAACAAGGCAAAATATCTAGGAATGACTCTAGACGTAAAACTTAAGTGAAAGTCACAAGTTGAAAATAAGCGCGACCAGCTCGAAATCAGGCTCAGAGAGATGCATTGGCATATCGGAAGATTTTCGAGACTAAGCGTATACAACAAACTGCTCTTATATAAACAAGTGATAAGACCGTCTAAGACATACGGTATACAACATTGGGGTTGTACCAAACCAAGCAATATATCAATATTACAAACATTTTAAAACAAAACACTAAGAGCAATCGTAAGTGCTCCATGGTACATAAGGAATACTGATATTCACAGAGATCTAGGAATTGCTACTGTGAGTGACGAGGTAACAAACTTTGCCCGCAAACTTCGCTCCGGTCTTTAAGTGCATTGCAACCATGAAATAGTCCGAACTTTGGACGAGAGAGACCTTGTGCGCTGACTACAAAGAACAAGACCGTTCGATCTAGAGCAGTAAGGGAAAACCGCATGTTATTACGGTTTTAGTAGGTGTCATCGCTGGAAGTCAGCCTACCTAACACGATAAACTACAAAAGCGTAAACTACTTGTTAAGGAAACTTAGTCGTAGTCATAACAAATAGAAAAAATTAGAGGATCGTATATCCTACTACTTCATAGTTCTCATAGTGCCTCTCTGAGAAAGTCGTGTTGTGCCCACACCTCCATTTTTTAAAAAATAACCCGATTTTATTCAAATCTCGTACACATATTTACCTTCGGAGACAACACTTTATAAAAATTGGGAAGTGAATGGTCCTCAGGGCTCTCATATAAATTATTCTAAAAGCACTTTTTGTAAAAATTGGGAAATGAATGAGCCTTAGGGACGAGGTGATCCCATATAAATTTCCATAAAATTTTGTACTCATGTGACAACACTTTTTTAAAAAATGTAAATGCTTTTATTAAAGCATAAAGCACTTTAAAGTGGCTAGTAAGTTAAGAGAACCACGGTAATTTTTCTTTTAATTTTGTTTTAAAACTTCAAATGCTTCTATAAAAAAGAATAAATATTATTTTATTGTTATGTTATTGGTTGTTTTTTAATAAAAAAAATTACTATTCGCTCGTTAACACACGTGTTAGCTAACACACGAATAGAGAACTTGTCCATTTGATAACTTTTCTTATTAATGAACATAATATTTTTCTATGTCAGCTATCCGCTGATTATCTATTAAAGCACGGCAACACTTCACCGAATTGTTTTTTTGCTAAATCGAGAGAGAAGCAGAAATGTGAGAATGTGTGTTCGCTGTGAATGCAGTAAATAACAAAGAAATGAATTTTTCACGCGTCCAAACCGGGTTTTCTGCTAAATCGAGAGAGAAGCAGAAATCACAAACGACAATCAAAAGAGAATTCTTGCTCATGCGCAATGTGTTCGCTGAGATTGTAATAAATAACAAAAGACGTTTATATCATAACATAACTAGTATTGTTATGGGCTACTTTCGAGGCTAGTTTATAGCATACGAAACAGTCACTTTCGTCTATGGGCGTGTGAAAAAAACTTATCGCTCCTTATACACAAAATTCGGTGAGTTAAATTATCCACTCGTTATTAAAGCTAACACACATTTGTTAATGAAAATTACCAGTTAACAGATGTATTAGTGCTAAAACACTGATATTCAGTGTTTATTAATACGGGGGTTAGCAAATATTTATACGTTTATGTATGTATCCATACAACAGATCAGCAAAGACGTATTTCACCCAGCACGCATATTTAAAATTTGGATGATCAGTGAGATCAAGATGAGAAAAATTCGTATGCTTAACGGAGCGATTGGGGATCCTAGTTAACCAACAGATCTTACCACATAGCCATACCACATATAATTGATTTGCATTTACTTTTTCTGCTTCAGATTTTTGAATTGTTAAACCCGCCTCTAGAGTAAGCTGATCAGGAGCGATTCTAAAGCTCTTATTGGCACAAGTAACAAGGTTGAGCTGCGTTTAATCCATTTCTAATTTACAATTTACAAGCGATGTATTTAAAATGATTTTTGTGAATTTGCTGTTGATTCAAATTGCTACCTGACTTACATTTCAACATATGTATTGAGCTACCGATATTGTATTTTAAGACACTAACTAGTTGAGTAGATAAACGCATTTATTAGCTCAACATAAATTGTTATCAGAATATCCCCTGTTTCATTTTCGTTATATGGCTAAGGTATTTTACAATTGAAATTAACGGCCTAACCTATAGTCTTATTCAGCTAATCGTTTGCGTCTATTTATTAAAGTATATTTGTTAAAGATATAAAAGTTATAAAAAAAAAACATCTCTGAGGTATAGGATTATTGTTGTGAATTATTCCTGTTATGAAAGCCTTAAGATGGTTTTCCAAAAAAAAACGAAAAAAAACATTGACTTTTCAAAACTATTACTTTTCTAGCAAACTATTAAATTATGATTTATGGTCGTTCTCCATATGAACCTAAAATTCTTGTTTGTTACCAGTGTTATAAAGGTAATAAAGAAAATGCTGAATGAATTCAAAACACTCCCTCCTCTGAGGCTCATTAAATTAAAATAATTCCATCTCTCAGACACAAATGACAAGATTTATTACTCATATGTATATGTGTATTTACATAAATTCGCCTGTAACCTGATAGTCTTTTCAACAGTAGCATCGATATGTTAAAGTTTGATCGATTGAAGACTTGTGGTTTATTGGGGACCACCATTCAACCAATACGTCGACTTTTACTATTGAACAGAAATAAATGTTTAAACAATACTAAAGAAAGATTTACTAACAAAACGGTGTTCAATCAATTTTCTTATAGTTAGTTTTAACCTTAATTGAGAAAAAGTCTCATTAAATCTTTACGATTATTACACTCGTATTAGCACAGTAGGTAACTTTAAGGTCATAATTTGCACATGATATAAACTTTAAATAATGAGTTGTTACCCATCAATAGTTTTGAAAATGATAGCAATTGTAGATTGCATTGAAATTCTGTTTATTGCGTTGTCGCTCATAGTAAATTATATTGGTCTCAAACTCAACGTTTATAAATTTTGTTCGTAGTGTTGTTTTACAAAATATGTGAATCTTTTCCTTATCAAAGAACAATAGATCGAATGAGAGCACAGAAAGGCAGCTTTAAGATTAATGAGGAAGTCATGTTTAAGCAAAATTTTGCTTAAAATTAAGTTCGTAAAAGAAAAGTTAAACGTTACTAGGAAGTTAACTAAGACATTGTCCCTTAAAGTTTTAAACTATCTATATTAGACTCGTATACAATTCCACGCATATAACTTCAAAATCACTCAACCAATTTAAATTGTATTTATTTCGAACTTAAGAATATTGAACGATTATTGTAACTTGGCAGAAGCTGGCCAATAAGCTTCTGGAAAAATTTTATTAATAAACAAACGAACGATTTCTAATCTTCACCAGCAGTCAATCTGCCCAAAGCGTAAATGTAAATTAACTTCGCATTCCCGTGGATCTGTTTGTATGTTTGTTTTTTTATTTATCGTGGAATCTTACGATC
The DNA here is from genome assembly GCA_947095585.1 of Nephrocerus scutellatus. NCBI lineage: Eukaryota > Metazoa > Arthropoda > Insecta > Diptera > Pipunculidae > Nephrocerus > Nephrocerus scutellatus. The sequence continues at coordinate 24,503,815 of OX352762.1, read as the reverse complement.
AATTTATAACCCACTTCCCAAAGCCCGATTTTGTTGAAACTTTGCATACATGTGTATTCCCAGGGACAACATTTTCTATTAAAGTTTGGAGAACTTCAAGGGTGCCCATATAATTTTTTAAAAACTAACCCGATTTTCTTCAATCTTTGCACACATGTGTATCTCCGATTAGGGAATTTACATAAACAATTTTTATTTTTATGGGTTGTTTTTAAAATTCTCCATATTAACTTTTCGTGCCCGTGTGTTTGTTTTTTTTAGGGGTCTGTTTTTTTATTCAACCCGAGCGAGCAGTGTTTTTTTATTCAACCGGGGAAATTTTACTCTGTACTCTGTGTTTTTTTATTTTGAACCGTGCACGACACCCTGTGTACACAGTTTCCTGTTTTTTACTGAAATAAATATCAGCGTACGGGAGAGTAAGAGCGAGTAAAGTAACCCAGTGTACACACCGTATATTTTTACGCCGTACAATAATTGCTCGGTGTACTCAGGGTAACTATGGGTCTATTCTTTTATTCAACCCGAGCGAGTATTGTTACCTGGATTGATTAGAAATGGCTTAGGTCCTGAAATTCATTGATGCTGTTCACGGACACGGAACCAAGGAATTCCGAATAGGTTAATTTCTCGATTAACATACTCTTCAACCCCATTCAACTTGATGACACATGGAAAACTTCCAAGCAGCGGAACTTCATCTCCGGATGCGCTGCCTGCTGGTTTTGGGATAATCTGAATCTGGTTTTCCAAAGCGGGTCCAGTTTTTTTTTACGAGATGATCGAGTTATAGCTTAACGTTCGCGCCGTTGATCTTTGGTTCAACAAACTTTCGTTGCGCGGTATTGTTGACTATTGTTGCTGACTTGATTGACTTGAAGGACTACTCTTGAGCATTTTTGTTGGCTCTCTCGACCTGTTGCTTTATAAAATATTTACATTTTACATTTTTCGCAAGTCTTCGCTTTGTAAAGACAATTCTGCCAGATGGCGCTTTCTTTTTCTCCTGGATCGCTTTGACTTCGAAATGTTCGATGACTTTGGTTTTGTCGCGCTTCAGGCAAACAATTCTATGGCCAGATTCCAGAATTTCCTTAGGAACAAGGGTTGTAGTCAAATCTTAGTCCTGCATACCGAATTTCATACGAATCGCTTGAGAAATGGCTTGGTCCACAAAATTCGAGACCCTATTGGCCAGATCCGAGAATTTCCATAGGAACAAGAGTTATAGTCGCATCTTACTCTTGCTTGCATACCGAATTTAATATGAATTGCTTGAGAAATTGCTTTGTTCCAGAAATTCCAGATCATAATGATCATATTCCAGAATTTCCATAGGAATGAGTGTTACATACCGAATTTCAGACGAATCGCTTGAGAAAATGCTATGTTCCAGAAATTCCAGACCATAATGATCATATTCCAGAAAATACCCTGCTCTTTTTAACTATGAGTGCAAGTGAAATTGGTTTAACATCGCTACCGCAAAATCTTTTTGAATTAAAAATTGAAATTTTTGAGGGGTATTTTGGGGGTATTTTGAGGGTTTTTTGTAGGGTCTTTTGGGGGTTCTTTTGGTGGTCTTTAGTGGTTTTTTGGAGGTATTTTCGTGTTCTTTTGGCTGGTCATTTTTTGGCCTTTGAGAATCTTAGTTATGTTTTGGGGGGATTTTAGGAAGTCTTGTGGGGAGTCCTTTCGTACTTGTCTTTTGGGGGTCTTTTGATGGTCTTTTGAGGGTCTTTTGAGGATCTTTTAAGGGGCTTTTGAAGGTCTTTTGGGGTCTTAATGATTTCACGTATTAACGTATTTGCATAGGACACTACAAGAATAAATTTGGTTCTTTATTCTGTGTTTTATTAATTTGAATCGTCCAAGCGTAATTTAAACCCCCAACCTTTATCCATAAATGGATCTTGCATCAAAGAAACTGAAAAACTAGCAACTCTCGGTATGCGCGTCAACAACAAAGATTTGTTGGAATGAGCACATACATATTTGCCATCGCCAAGAATGCTGCGAATTGTTTAGGTTTCCTAAAACGGTGCAAGATGTACTTTACTCTCTCAGATCTGGCTACTATTTACAAGGCATATATTCGCCCTTAACTTCAATACAACTCTATTGTCCGGGCAGGTGCCCCCAAGTCCGCATTACATCTTGTCACTGTTTTATCGCTTTTTCCAAAAGCGTTGTTCAAAAGAAATATACGGATGCATCCCGCCCATTCTCGAACACATCCGTAATACCCGTGCCTCAACTAGAGCGGACGGGTCTACCATTAGACATATCTTCGGAGGTACTAACAAATTCAGCGGTTCCTTCTTTAGCCGCACAATAATTTTCTGGAATAAATTGCTCTACTCTGTGTTTCCGCATTTGTATGATCTGCAGTCGTTTTAGACACACGTGCATAGACATCTCATCTTTTCCTCTCTCTAATTTCCTAACGCCCACGCTGTGCTAAGCATTATAAGGGTGCAAAATTAAAAGTTTTCGTGTAAAATCTCTAATCGAGGATACACAATGTGCAGTTTGAATAAAATCGGGTAAATGTTTTAAAATTTTTGTTAGGGAGCCCCCCGGCCGCGGGGCCCGATCACTTTCAAATTTTTACAAAAAGTGTTGCCCATCGGAGATACACATGCTTATAAAATTTGAAGAAAATCGGAATCATTTTTAAAAAAAAAATATGGGCACCCCTCCGGCCTCAGGGCCCGATCACTCCAAAAAATTTACAAAAATTTCTGTCCATCAGTGATAAACATGTGTTTCAAATTTGAAGAAAATCGGGCTAGTTTTTAAAATAATGTATATAGGCTACCCTCGGGCATCAAACCTGTTCACTCAAAATTTTACAAAAAGTTCTGTCCCATAGCAGATACAAATGTGTATAAAATTTGAGGAAATCAGATAATTTTTTAAAAAATTATATAGGAGCACCTCGGCCCTGGGGCCACTTCCAAATTTTAACAAAAAACGTTTTCCAAAGGATTAAAAATGTGTGTATAAAATCCGAAGAAAATCGGGCACATTTTTTAAAATTTTGTATGGGACCTTTTGACACCGGGGCCCGATCACTCCAAAATATTTACAAAAAGTGTTGTCCATCGGATATACACATGCGTATAAAATTTGAAGAAAAGCGGGTACATTTTGTTATAAAAAACTTGTATGAGTTCACCCAACTGCGGGGCCCGATCACTTCAAAATTTTTACAAAAAGTGTTGTACATCGGAGATACACATGCATATAAAATTTTAAGAAAATCGAGTACTCTTTTTAAAAAAATTTTATGGGATCCCCGCGACGCCGAGGCCTGAGTATTTTCACCGGAAATATACATGTGTGCCATATTAATAAAATCGGGCCTTGGGAAGTGGGTAAAAAAATTATCATAAGATCTGACCAGCCAGCCAGTACGCCAGCCACGGGCATGCGAAGTTATTATAGAGAATTTAAAAATCAAGTAAATCATATTTGCACCAGCTACTTGGCGCTGGATAAAATTAGAAAGATCAAATCCCCACATCATACAATTCAAATAAGACTTTTTCACAAGACCATATACGAAGTGACTGTTTCCTACTCAATAACCTAGCCTTATCGACACACGTGTGTTAACATAGAAAATACTATTGTTATTTAGTTAGCAAACACACACATACACACAGTGGTTGCTGCAGTAAAATACATTTGGTCGTGTAAAAAATGGCGTACATTACTCGCTGAAAAGTGCACATAGTTCTCACATATTAGTTCGATGAACGTCCCTACACTTTGCAAGTGTAACACAAACAACAACTTTATAAAGCACGTTAAATTTTGACCTGAAAAGCATAAAAAAATAGAGAGAACATAATAGAGTCAATCTCGATTGTGTTTACCCTAGGTTAGGTTGAAGTGGCCGTCAGTCAAAAACGACGCACTTAGACCATGAAGGTCCGTTGTGATACAACAAGGATCTATGAAAATTCCACGCCTGCTCGTTTAACCACTTGGAGCTTCGTATGAAGCGCAAGAGACTTTTAATGTCAATGTGGGTAAGATCGTTGAAAAATAACGCTCCCTTGTGTTTACCCCTTACATCAGCAAAATATTGTGTTGTAATAACTGACCTACATATTTGAAGTAGTAATCAACAATTTGCTGATCGTCGAACTTCCCAGTGTTTACACTTATAGTGCTCGTCTTTACTTTTTCCTCTTTGAGTGTCGTGTAAATGAATTTAACCATGATATGTGGAAACGAGGCTTGCACAATCAATGACGATCACCAAGAGTGAGTGAAATGTGGGGGAATCTGTGGCAAGTCTTACCATGCACTTTGTGTTGGTCTTCGTAAAAGATCAATTCTTTATTTGAAAGACTTCGCTGACCATTTCTGGTTCTTCTGCGATGTATGTAAGGAAGTCTATATCTCAGACATTCTTAGAGCCATTACATGCAGCAACGAAGCTGTAAAAATTACTCTCAATGATCTGCATCAACTCCTTAAATACGATTACCTGCTAAAAAGCCTCGATGAACTTAATTCGACCGTTCATTCTAATGCTGACTTATACTTATCAAAAATCAACTGAGAAGTAGCTAAAAATGACAAGTAATGTTTACGAAGAATCGACGGAATTCATCTCTATCTCATCAAATCTCGCAAAACTCACATCTTCCACACACCTTCGCAAGACATTGTAGACAAATTGGAATTGGTAATAGAAGCTACAAATAAATTGATTATCTCTCGATGAGAACCTCGTCTCAATCAACGCAATCATCACGCATCGATAACATATCTCTTCTCCTGACTCTTCTATCCGAACTCATCAATGAATTAGTCCTTAATTTCAACGCTAACAACGCTGAGCTTTCCATAACCCACTCTAGTCTCAGGGAAATTACTGAAGACCTAAAAATACTATCTAGTAAGGTCAACTTTATTCCAAATAAAACTCATCATAACTCAATAAATAATTTGTCAATTCATGACGAAATTATTACGTATCACCTCACCCAGCCGCCCCTCTTAACACACCCTCTTCTGCTCCGTCTCCTGACCGACCACAAACCACTCAGTACTTTACTCTCAAAAAAATAGGAGAACGATGGTCTCATGTGGATTGGGCCAATCGTATTAAAAGACTGAAATACCTAAATAATTTATCTAAAAAGAACAACGAGGCCACTATTAGTCACCATACCGCTATCTTCTTCCTTACGGGCGCCCCTACCACGCTAATGCTTCCTGGATATGCAATATTTTCAAGCAGTACTTCATCCAATGTCAGCCATTAGCACGCGCCAAATCGAAAACCAAGAGCTTTAAGATCTGCCTTTCTGCGAAATACTCCTGGTTATTCTCTTCTAATCAAGAAGTTAAAATAGACGACATGACAATGATGAAATGGAATGGAATGGCAATGATAAATCGACCCATTTCTAACTCCATCTCCAAATCTGAATCAAATTGGACTAATAAAACCAATATCTTCCCTAATTTCGCATCCCCCATTAAATCTCAGAACCTACCTCAAATTAACATTCTCCGTAAACCTAAACCAGCTCCACATGTAGCTGCACCCAAACGTGTCTCGTTTCAATTAACTCCCGCTTCCAAGCCCCCCAATGTTGTATCCTGTCGTCAAAATGAAACAAAAACCTCCTCCCATTATCAATGAATATCACATGCATCGGGAGGAAACTCGCAATTCTCGGTATGTGGATAAACGATAAGATTGGTTTGAATGAACACATTTTCACCGTTGCCAAAAATGCTACGAAAGGGTGCTAAATTACATAACGAGCTAGGAAAGTGGACGTTATCGTGCGAGTTAAAAGCTTGAATCTAACGAGCATGATAAGCACTTTTCAGCGAGTAATGTACGCTATTTTTCACACGACCAAAACAATTTTTCTACCCATGCGCAATGCAAACCTACTGTGGGAATGTGTGTTCGCTGAGACTGCAGTAAATAACAATAGTATTTTCTAAGTTAACACACCAGTGTTGATATTGCTTACTTTCGAGGATTATTTTCGTCTATGGTAGTGTGAAATATATATTTCACTTCCTAAATAAAAGGAATAAATGGCATTTTTATTTAGGAAGAGAAGAATTATCATGTCTAAAACTACATTGCAAAGGTCTTGTGACCTTAATTATAAAGGAAATTTGATTGCCAAATATAACTGAAATTTGTTTTAAAACTTGCTGCTATTATTTTATATAGATAAAAATGTTAAGTGCATCAAATATTAAATTCTGAAGTATGGTTCAACTTATGTTGGCGTTTATTAAACCATCATTGCAGCAACATAGCACAATTATTGTGCATTCCAAAAAGTCTATGAGCTATCCGCCACTGGCAAGTATTTGCAACCTCCAGCCAGGGCACTCTCAGGTTTTTTTTTGTAGTATATTGGCAATTTTTGATAATAACGACGGCGACAAAAACCTAAGTACGAATTGCAATTAAATAACGCTCACCTGCCAAGCTAAGCATCACTAACCCGTATTATTGCGTTTGAGTCGCAAAGACATAACGCCGCATCATTGCACGCCGATTGGCGAGCGGCCTGTACTAAATCTGTCTCCGAATATCTTAAGATGATGCTGATGCTGATGCTGCTAAAGATGTTGACGATGCGCGCACTTTTGCTTTCAATTTCGATTTAGATTTCAAAGAATACACGACGGCAAACGGCCGTCGTGACTTAAGGTCGGATGGGGGATCAGATAAGATCTCTCATGAACCATCAGGCACGAATGCAAGTCAGTGGGATGTACTCGTATGTCATAATGAATCAAATAATGAATTCTTCACTTTGCGGTGCGGAGCTACGCATTTGATGGGTGAATTGTTATGCCTTCTAGATTTACAAAAAATTTATCACGCATTTAACATATCCGTCTGATGTTCGAAGGGCATTTCTTTAATTGGAACCAAAATGTTGGAGGATCTGGCACTGGTACATACATTTAATTAAATAAGTAATTAAGTGATTCTGAAATTCATAAGTGGTCGGTTAAGCGCAACTGTCGAAACGCTGGTAGACACTATCATGTTTATCAAAAGTGAATCTTTTTCGGTTTAAAACAACATCTAAATTTAAAATAAATAAAAAAAAACTCCTCAACGGATTTATATTAACAGTTGAATGCACAGGTACAGAGGCCTGCGATCGAAGTGTTACTAAATCAAATGGCTGTAATTTCGTCATTTATGAATATTTTTATTAAATTTAGAGAATGTTAAAAACATTTCAAGTTTTATGATAAACATGTTACTGCTCGATATAGCCACAACTTTGGCGCCGATGATACTACTACTAACTAACGGCTGTCTTTAATGCTTCCAGACTTTCATATCCTTTTGTTGACACCTTGGCTTGGAAAATGGACATATGTAGAAGTCCATTGGATCTAACTTAAGTAGCGCAAAAATCAAGTTCGTGGTGTAGTGCATGCTCTACCTCCTAGTGGTGGTCCCCGGGCCACTATGTGTATAAATTTATATAAATATATGTAGGCTAAAATTGCAAGAGCGAATGGTCTAGCGTTTCTTGTCTAGGTAACGTGCGTTAGCACCCTGCGGTACCGAAAAATTCCCGCCACTGAAACCGACACAAAGCCTCGGATAAGTAATGATCGAATAATGACGACTTTTGGCTTTTGTATCCGTACTAATATTGGTTTCTGTAATGTGAGGACGCTCCTTGACTCAGGGAGTGAAGGACCCCAAAATGCCAGATTTCTTCAACTGGAACGTGCGTTTCTTCGATATAATTTGGACATACTGGGAGTGAGTGAAGTAAGATGGTTCGACGCGAAAGAGTACCAATCCCCAACGTGTAACATTGTTCTACTCTACTTCGGCAAACCAGGGGCTTCGAGAGCTGCCGGAGCCCCGTGAATCTGGAGTGGGTCTTCTGCTATCGCCAACAGCACGCAGAGGCCTAATTTCCTAGCACCCACATGGTGATAGGATCTTATCGGCCATATTTCGGACTAGAGTTTGGTGTGTCACGATCATACAGTGTTACGCCCCAAAGAATCCCTCGACTGAGGATGAAAAGGACAACTTCTACAATGACCTTAACGCTGTATTCAACGCAACGCCTGATGAAGATATCGTCATCGTGATGAGGGACTTGAATGCCAAGGTATGCAATGGCATCGAAGGACTCAGACATGTGATTGGGGAGCACGGCCTCGGCGAAAGAAATGACAATGGTGAAGGATTTGTTGATTTCTGCAACACCAACCACCTTGTCATAGGAGGCACTATGTTTGAGCATAAGAACTGCCACAAAGTCAGCTGGGTGTCAACTGACAGGCAATCATCATCCAACCAAATCGACCATGACGCGATCAGGCGACGTTTTAGGATCTGTCTTTTAGACGTCCGAAACAGACGAAGAGCTGACATGGGTTATGGTACGGGATTATCACCTTATGGTAGTTATTGTCCAGTTACGTACTGCATCAGTTCAAAGAATCCACAATATCATCCGAATGCCTAGGTATAACATCGACCAGCTAAATATCCCCTCAGTACGCCAACAATTAAGGGATCATTTATCGCAAGGAGTGGAAGCAATCAGCAGCTAACTGCCGAAAACCATCCAAGAACATTGTAAGGCTGTGAAAAATGTTTTTACATCGGGAGCGGAAAGTATTGTTTGTAGAAGCCAGGCAAGGCACAGCACGTGGCTAACCGAAGATACCTGGAGGCGGATTGAAAATCGTAAGCTACTTAAAGGTCGTATTTCAGATACCCCAGCAGCAGCGAGGATTGAGCTCGAGCTAGAGTCCCTGTATGGAAGCAAAATGAGAGAAGTGCAGCGTAGTGTATGACGTGACAAACGTAATTATATTGACAACCTGGCCTCAGAACAGGTGTGAGCAGGTGAGATTTCAGAACCGTTTACAGAATCACTAAAGAGCTGACAGGTGGTCAGCGCTCTAGCCAACATCCGGTGAAAGGCCTAAATGGTGCCGTATTCGTTGCAGATGAGAATCAGCTCATGGTATGGAAGGAGCATTTCTCTACGGTCCTTAACCGTGTATTCGCCAACGATATGCACCCAAATCAAACGGAGCTGCCGGAAGTAACAATTTCCCGAATTCGCACCTCAACTCCCAGTAAAAATGAGATCGCTACCGCGATCAACGCTCTAAAGAACAACAAGTCGTCAGGACTAGATGGTATGCCCAAAGAGCTTCTGCGCGCCGCTCCAACGACATCAGCAGACTTTTTATATCCTCTTCTGTTCTTCCTGCAGTTGCAAAGGTAATAGCCAAAGTAGTACTTGAGCGAATTAAGGAACATCTAGAAGATACACTCGACGCCGAACACTAGATCCTCCTGCGTAGACCACATCAACACCGTGCGGATCATTATTGAACAGTACGTTGAATTGCTGTCACCACTGCACCTGCTGTTCATCGATTTTGAGACGGCGTGTGACAGTGTCAACAGACAGTTTATCTGGCTCGCCTTGCGCAGGAGAGGTATACCCGATAAACTAAAAGCTATTATTAAAGCAACCTATGATGGCTCTAAATGTCATGTGCTGCATAGAGGAAGGCTTTGTGAGAAATTCGAGATCCTATGTGGTAGGTTGACAAGGTTGCATTCTATAGCTGATACTCTTTTTAAATTCTCTATATTAACTTCACTTGCCCGTGGGTCGTCGGTCGTCGGTCGGTCGTCGGTCGGTCGTCGGTCGGTCGTCGGTCGGTCGTCGGTCGGTCGTCGGTCGGTCGTCGGTCGGTCGTCGGTCGGTCGTCGGTCGGTCGTCGGTCGGTCGTCGGTCGGTCGTCTGTCGTGGATTCTTGCGATCAATTTTTAACCCACTTCCCATGGCCCGATTTTATTGAAATTTTGCACACATGTGTATTTCCGGAGACAACACTTTCTATTAAATTTTGAGGCCCCTCGGGCTGCGGGGTCGGGGGGCTCCCAAACAAAAATTTTAAAAAATTTACCCGATTTTCTTCAAATTTTACACACATGTGTATACCCAATAAACAATACTTTTTCGAAAATTTGGTAGTGATCGGGTCCCGGGTTCGGCCGCAAGGCCCTTATACATTTTTTAAATATCTGTACTGGCATCAGATATTCGTCGCCCTTTAAGGACTGTGTGCGGTGTGTGCTGCGCAGTCGGCTGCGCTGCATGGTTTTGGTGGTGGTGGAGAGAGAGAGAGAAATCTTAGCGCACGCACAAATGAACCCAGCAAATGAAACGAGACATACATGTTTTATGCTTACTTCAACTTACATTTTTATTTACTGAATTGTATTTTTATTGATGTCGTTTTTTTTGTTGTCGATATCAACTTACAGATAGAACAACAAGTTTTCACAATATTCTGTCATTTGGCGTTTTCATAAATTAGTTCAGAGCAGTCAAAGAGTTCTCAAGATAAATGTTCGTGTTTCTTATTTGCTCAGAGTATGAGCGTGCTCTAAGTGCTCAGAATAAAATGATCTGAGCTTTTTCAATTTTAACATCTGATGTCAAATGTTTGTTTCGATGATTTTCTTCTACAATAAAAAAAATTGGCCCAGGATCGAGGGGCTCCCATATCAATTTCTGCGATTAGAGAATTTAGATGAAAAATTTTAATTTTTATGGGTTGTTTTTTTTTTTGTGATTTGCGATGTGCTTCGCGCATTTTTAAATTCTCTATATTAACTTCACTTGCCCGTGGCACGGATGCCGGTCGTCTGTCGTGGAATCTTGCGATCAATAATTAACCCACTTCCCAAAGCCGGAATTTATTGAAATTTTGCACACATGTGTATTTCCGGAGACAACACTTTCTATTAAAATTTGTAGGGGGCTCCCCTAAAAAAAAAATAAAAAATTTGGAGACCCCAGGCCCGGGTTCGTGGGGCCCCATACAATTTTTTAAAAAAATTAACCCGATTTTCTTCGAATTTAATACACATGTGTATCTTCGATAGACAAAACTTTTTGTAAATAATTTGGAGACCCGGCACCGGGTTCGTGGGGCCCCATAACTTTTTTTTTAAAAATTAACCCGATTTTCTTCAAATTTAATACACATGTGTATCTCCGATAGACAACACTTTTTTTTAAGAATTTGTAGACCCTGGGCGCCGGGGTCGTGGGGCTCCAAAGTTTTTTTTAAAAAAATTTACCCGATTTTCTTCAAATTTTATATACGTATGTATCTCCGATGAAAAACACTTTTTGTAAAAATTTTGGAGACCCCGGACCCCAGGATCATTGGTCCCCAAATTTTTTTTTAAAAAAATTAAGCCGATTTTTTTTTAATTTTATATACATGTGTATCTCCGATGGCTAACACTTTTTGCAAAAATTTTGGAGACAGGGTTTGGAGGGTCATGGGGCCCCAACAAATTTTTTAAAAAACTTAACCAGATTTTTTTTTAAATTTTATATACGTGTGTATCTCCGATGCACAACACTTTTTGCAAAAATGTTGATGACAGGGGTCGTGGGGCCCATAACAATTTTTCAAAAAAATAACCCGATTTTCTTTAAATTTTAAATACATGTGTATCTCCGATGGACAAAATTTTTTGTAAAGTTTTTGGAGTGAGGAAAAATTAGCTCGATTTTCTTCATTGCTGGACAACAGGTAGAGAGAGTAGAGAGTTTCCAATATCTTGGGAGTATTGTCTCGACCGAAGGAGGAACCGAACAGGACATTGTCAGCCGTATCGGCAAATCCAAGTCAGTGTTTGGAATGATATCCATGATATGGCGATGCAATGCAATCAGCGTAAGCACCAAGCTGCGACTGTTCCATTTAAATGTTGAATCTGTGCTGTTGTATGGGTGCAGCACTTGGAAGGTGACCGGTACTATAACAAAAAGATTACAAGCGTTCGTAAATAGGTGCCTACGGAACATCTTAAGGGTTTTCTGGCCTAACCGTATCTCTAACAAACATCTTTACCAGAGAACTAATAGGCACAACCATCCAACGACGGAACGACGGAAAAGGCGACAGTTCTATAGCAAACATCGCAATGCAATGGAATCCGTAATCTCAAAATTGTAGAAGAACGGTCGTCCGAGAAATACATGGCGCATAACTGTTGAGAGGAGTCACGCCAATTGGGGAAGAGTTTGAAAGGAGAAGTTCATTACCAGAAACCACATACGATGGCGCGTAGGCGTAGTAGAGGCCCTAGGACCCACAAGGGGATATAGGACATAAAGAAAGAGAGAGAGGTAACGATGCAACCGACGCCCTTTTCGATAAAGACTAGCGGCTAACGACTTTTCCTCTATCGGTACATAATCATTTTGTTTGTATACATATTGTGAACATATTGAACCGTGAAAATGTTTTCATCCAAAAATACCAAATTGACAAGACCGTTACGTTCGTGCAGACATTTTAGCACTTTGCATCTTTCAAGTCAAACCGTTGTTAAAACATGCACTTTTTGAATGTGGTACGGCTTCAATTGAAGTTCATTTTTCTGTATCAGTCAGATCCTTTTATCGGACCCGTGCAGATCTTTTGCCAGTATTTGCGCACTTCGTCTTGGATTTCGCTTAATTTGTGCCTTCACTTTGGAAACCTTTTCAGGCGATGTGGCTGTTTTTGGAAGGTCACGTCCATACCGTGGTAGCAATGAAAAACATATGGTCAAATACACAAACGCTTGATTCACATTCATATGCTGGAGCTGTTTGACAAGAACCGGTTGTGACTTTCTAGCCAAAACCAATCCAATCACACTGTTATGTTTCCAATTTGAAAATTCCCTTCAAATACTAGTTATGTCGATATGACAGATACAGAAGCGTAAAATTAGTAACACTTCGATCGCCAAACCCTGTATATAAATAATGGTTTATTGTATAGTTTTTCACACACATCCTACTAGGGAAGAGTACAATACTACTGACTTATTTCTTAAGACACTCTCAATGGCCGATTGCCGCAATTTGTTTTAAATTTGATCGCAAAAGCGTTGTATAATATATAGTTGCATCATAAATGAATATTTCCCAACAAAATTGGATTAGTGTGTTATTTTTGTCTGGGGAACTGGCAAAACCCACTTTCAAATTGAACTGCATAATCTTTATGATGCAGCTGTGCGCATGCGCAATTTGTTTGAACATCTTCAGTGTGGCACGGATATTCATAAGAATATTTGACGGCACAATTGTACTTAACGCGATTATGTAACAGCACGATAAAGTAAGCCATTTGTCTTTTTTGTCATTCGTGTCTCCTTTTTAATAGGAACACTTGAATTTGTACATGATCGCTAAGTTTAAGAAGCATCAGGGCGAGTGAAAAAGTCAATTAACAGGTAACATAAAAGACACCACCAATTGGACGACAAGAGGTTAGCCGACTTTTATTTCTCATTCTTACCTGGGTGACGTTGTATTAGTTGCCATCAAGTGGTTGAGGCAGGAATTATAGATGAAATAATATATATTATCTTCTATACCTAGTCCTATTGTACAACGACGAAAGAAGTTCCCTTAGGTTGTGAAGTTAGAAGTCGCCTTCATTCCAGCGTGTTCTTAGATAATCTATGAGAGATTAGAAAATAATTGTAAACAACTGACTTCAGATCATCTCTCGTTTCCTTAGGCTTCTCCGAAAATTCAACTGCATGGTTTGTAATCGAAGCAAAATTAATATCCAGTTGTATGTATTTTCAACAAGTACAACTTCTACCGCTTTATTCAAATACTATCCGATTAAATTGAAGTGAATTTCTCCAATCAAAAGAGCAATAACCATTTTCAATCGATTAAGCGTGCCATCACCATCATCATCACCATCTCCAGCATTTGTCACGAAACAATTTCCACCATGATGATACGATGCTACAATGCTCCATTAGTCGACGAAGTCAATTAATCATTCTAAACTGAACGAGATTGAGTTGCATCAGAGTTTGTCATGATAGCTCCATAAGATTTAGGCAAAAAATAAAATCAATTGAATGACACTATTGACAAAATATTTTGCAATCCAAAAGGATTTGTCTACATAGCTCAAATTAAGTATATAATCAGACTTACAATTCACAACTCGGTACTACATTATGCAAACATTATTATTGGCATCATCAGTATAGGGATTTTATACAGATCTAGTGGGTAGTACGAAATCTTAAAGCACAGTAGCACCAGAATAATAAGGCATGAGGCGTTCTGCATGTAGGGCAATTCTTTAAATATTTTAGGTGAACTATAGAGACCGACAGCAAGCGAATTTTACATTCGTACTTATATAGCAATACTAACTAGTACTAACTAATACCATCATATATACTAATTTGAAATATATCTGGTCAAAAGAAGGTACTCTTAATTCGTTGAAAAGATTTCTTGAAACAGAATAAGGGGTAATAAAATCACAATTTATTTATTTATTCTTATAAACAGGTTAATCTGCTCAATCTGATGTGTCTAAAAAAATATTCAAAAGATTTCAAATTATACTAATTAACGGAAAGATCTTCGAAATTTAATAATATGATAATAATAAATTAGTGGAAAAATGACAAGAGCACTATGACCACGAAATTCAAGAGGAACATCGCCTTTTCAAAGAAGAAGGAAAGAGCAAGAATAATGCACGATTGATCACACTGACCACTGAGAGATGCTGCTTCAGAATTATTCTCGTTAACATAGCCAATTATATCCTGAACCTAAGATCAACAACCTAAATCGCCCCTTTTTATACGGATTTAGACCAAGAAAGTCCAAAGTCAACCAAATATTGACACTGCGGCAGATACTGCAAATCGATAGTCAACAGGTTTTTCGTCGATGTCAAAGCCGCACACAATAGCATTTTTATATACTAGCTCTACCACGCCATGCCTGCTTTATTTGGAATCACTTCCAAGCTCTTTTGAGTCTGATTTCAAGTAAGGATTTAGGCAATGTGACGCCCTATAATCTAATTACTTATTCCATCATATTGGAGAGGATTGTGCGAAACTCTCAGGTCAATGATGGAGGCACAATTTTTTTCAAGTCTGTTCGACAGATGGCATACGCTGACGACATTGATTTCATTGGCAGAACCCAGCGAGCTCTCACTGGTACATTTGCCAAAATTGATGCAGAGGCGGTAAAAATTAGATTGGCAGTTAATGGGGACAAGACAAAGTATTTGCTGTAAGCCAGAATGTACACCTAACATCGACATATTGGTCAGAACGTTATTATAGACAGTTACTTAGAGGTAGTTCACATAGCACATAGACGTCTACAGCGACTACCACCTTGTGGTTAGCAGTGTGCGATTGAAGCTCGTGGTCCACGCAACCACACGAAGTCAAACAACGATAAAGCCAGCTGTAGCAGCACTGAAAGATCCAAATGCGTATACGGAAGCAGCCTCAACCATTTAAGGTTATCCCGACAAAACTAGAAAAGAATGGATATCAGATAGCAGATCAGATAAGTTTTGTTATTTGGGCAGCTGGATGTCAAAAAATGGTGAAGCTGACTCGGATGTGTGCTCTCGTGTAAACAAGGCGGACACTCCTATAGTTTGCTAAATAATATCTAGAACTCCAGCAGTTTTCAAGTTTACTTCTTACAAACAAACAGACTTACACTCTCTTTTTATAATATTTGATGAAATAGTAAATTTAATAGAAATTAAAAATTACATAATTCTATTAGAAACTACTCTACATTACATTACTTAATCATATTCCACAGACAAGAAATAAAAACTTATTCAATCCCAAAGTAAAATAAATAAATTAAATTTACACACAAGTTCATTTGGCTGCGCATCGTATAGTTGGGAGTTACAAAATATAAACATTTGGTGCATTGGAACCTAATTTTGAAAGTATCATGTTAAATGCTAATATACTCTATGACTGTTACAGGGCTCATCTTCGTTTTTTACCTCATTTGCACCTTGACTGATGTTATATAACTATATGCTGTTGATCGGTAGAAAAGGAAGCTATAAATGTTGTGTTAATTCAAAAGTGTGTCATACGGTTTAAGCATGATGCACTCATTCAGGCGTTTTGCGGCTACAGTGGCACTAATAGGAAAGAAGAGATTGGAGTACAGTGCACATAAATATATTCATTGAATAGCCAGCTACACATCGTTCAACTGTAGACTCATGTGGAAGAAGAGGTCGTCATTTTGATGGCAAGATGTTCCAAATGTTTGTTTTAGTTTAGTTCACGATTGCTGACTATAATATACACTAATCCTTAAGACAACCAGTGACTTGATAGTGAACATACAATCTGAAAAGTCATGACACGAGTTAAAAAAGATAGATATTTTTTTGGAACAAACTATTCAGAAAGAAATCAACAGACGTGGCATTTAGCTTAACTGAATACGTGAGAGAGATAAACTCTTGTTGTATTATCATTATGTAAATAACTTTTAAACATTTCCTTTGATTTTAAAATATAATATGTTACATAAAGTCCAATTTAATTTGTGTAGGTAGGTATCAAGTTCGATTCCTAAGTCTTTTGTTATTTCAAAAAAAATTGCTCACTAAAAAATAATAACTTCGAAATTTTAATATTTGTGTTGTGTTCTTTTGAAAATTTTCAATAGGTTTTATTAAATGAAAGTAGGTAGTGAAATCGATAGATCGCAGTGTTTATCAACTCAACAATCATCATCATCATATTTGGCTCAACAACCGGGGTCCGGTCCTGGCCTCCCGCAAAAAGTCTCTCCACCGGTCCCGATTTCGAGCCGATGTCATCTAGTTTGGCATCCCTAAACTCTGGGCGTCCTGGTCTACGCCATCCTTCCAGCGTAGGCTTGGCCGGCCTCGCTGTCGTTTTCCACAATTCCTACCGCAAAAGACTTTCCGAGCAGGATCCTCTTCGCTCATGCGAACTAGGTATCCTACCCACCAGAGCCTACCGAGCTTAATTCTCTTCACGATGTCGACATCGCGGTAACGCTCATAGATCTCATCATTATAAAGTCTCCGGAATCGTCCTTCCTCACATATGGGGCCAACAATTCTCCGTAAGTTGGCTTTGTTGGCTTTAAGCAGCCGTGCACTTATTTCCGGTTCCATGCTGTTATCGGCTGCTACAGTTGACCCGATATAGTTAAAGGATAGCACTACGCTTCAAATTCGCGCTTCACTATTTGAATTGAGGGACCAATGTTGGATCTTCTACTCGCAGACGTGGCCACCATGTACTTTGTTTTGCTCTCATTTATATGCAGCCCCAGATTTCGTGTCGCCTGCTCGATCTGGATGAAAGCTTCCTGTACAGCTTTTCGGTTTCTACCAAGAGCTGGCTATGCTATCATAGGCGGCTTTAAAGTCTATAAAAAGATGGTGTTGTGTGTTTTAAAACTCCAGACATTTTTCCATCACCTGCCTAAGGGTGTAAATCTAATCAGTTGTTGATTTGCCTGGGATGAAGCCAATGATCCCTTTAGCGTATGGGGCTATCTTGCCTTGAAGGATAGATAGGTACTCAACAACTTTGTACCATGATAATTGCTGCAGGTTGTGATATCTCCTTTCTTATGTATGGGGTACAGAATTCCTCTTCGCCAGTCTTCTGGCATCGTTCATTATTTGTTTGGTGTATTGCGGGGTCCTGTGTGAGCCGATTTATCGCTCTGCTAACTTCGTCTATGCAGCATAGTGTGGTCTTCGGTCATTGGTGGAGCCTCCAATTCCTCAGTTAGCTGGCCATTAAGCAACTAATGAAAGTGCTCTTCCCATCGCTATAAGATGCTTTTGAGATCGGTGAACAGATTATCCTCTTTGTCTTTGCAGTATGTGCAACGCGGTGTATATTGCGTCCTACCGCCGACTCTTTGGTAGAAATTTCGCGGCTGGTGCGGTCCTCGCTCTCTATACTGTTCTAGTTCACGGACGAGATTCTTCTCCCAGGCTGCTTTCTTTCGCCGGTGAACTTTTTTTTCATATCTTCTGAGCTCTTTATATTCATATTCGCATGCCCGCGTTCTATGCGATTGTTGCATTGCTCGGTACGCAACATTCTTACGTTTAGTCGCTAGCTTACATTCGTCATCAAACCAGTCATTCCGATCTCTACGACTACTGCCTAAGATAGAGTCAGCAGTACTAATAACATTATTTTTAAGCCGTGTCTGTCTTCTACGCTCGGCATCTCAGCCTCAGGACTTACTCTTCCTGCATTTAGGGCGAGTCCTATCGCTTGACCGTAGTTGTTTCTGGTCTCTTCGCTGCGAAGGGCAGCCGTGTTGATTCGAATCTGATTCGCGGATGCTGTCTTTCTTGATGATGCAATCCCGCGCTCGTAGCACCATACCAACAAGATATTGGTCCGAGTCGACGTTGGCACCTCGGTACGTTCGTACCGTCATCAGGTTCGGTGTTTGGCGGCGGTCTATCAACACGAGGTCTCATCTCAGGAGATACCCAGGTGGCTTTGTGGATATTTTTACGCGCAAACCTTGTACTCGCAACGACCAAATTATTGCTTGCTGCCATCTCTATGACTTGTTGCCCATTGTCATGTGTAAGCTCTGGGTGCCAATGTACTGCCTGAAAACTGGCTCCCTTCCTATTTTGGCATTCATATCCACCATTATGATTTTTACGTCATACTGAGAACAGGCATGGAGTTCCCGTTCGACTGATTCAAAGAATTCTTCTTTTTAATCATCTGGGGAATCCTCTGTAGGTGCGTGAACGTTTATGAGGCTTATGTTTTTAAATCTGCCCCGCACACGAAGGGTGCATAGCCGTTCATTTAGTGCTTTAAAACCGATAACGGTGGGCAAAAGAATGCTGACTAGAAACCCCACCCGGAGCACATGATGTCTTGCATGACAGCTGTAATATATGTCATATTATGATGTTTGTAAGACACCATTCCCCGTCCATAGCATCTCCTGAATTGCTGTTATGTCAGCATTATATTCGGACAGGGTATCGGCCAGCTGCTGTGCAGCTCGAGCTCTATACAGTGAGCATCCGTTCCATGAGAAAATTCTTAAATCGTTTAGCCGTTTTCGTTGCCGTGGTCGTCGTCGTTCATCAGTGTATACGAGGCTAATTTTGGGTTCCGTGATATGGTTTTTTACGGGCGAGGTTATTGGCCTCGCGCCAACCTTACTTCGAAGGGACTAGCCTGATCATTCAGATTTTCCTGTACTGGAGGAAAATTACCAGCGGCCACCACGTGGAGGTTTGATCGCACTTCCACCAGTAAGAGATAGTTGCGGCCACATGCATTTCTGAAGCATTCTGTGTTATTCGCCCTACTCTGCTGATGGTGGAGGACCGGAGGTATTCGTTGAACTCTTACTTCTCAACTCAAACATCTGGACTACGCTGATGACTTTTGTTTACTCTCACACATGATTATATAGCTGCACCAAATGACAACAAATGTGGAAAGGGGGGGGCAAATGTTTCGGGTTTGAAGATTAATACTGCCAAAACCAAAATCATCAACCTCGGCACTAACTCAGTAATTCAAGTTAACATTGCTGGACAACCGGTAGAGAGAGTAGTGATATTCCAATATCTTGGGAGCATTGTCTCGACCGTAGGTCTTAAGGGTTTTCTGGCCTAACCGTATTTCTAACGAACATCTTTCCAGAGAACGGGTCAGGAACCAATAGGCACAACCATCCAACAACGGAAATGGCAGTGGATTGGTCATACACTCCGAAAAGGCGACAGTTCCATAGCAAACTACGCAATGCAATGAAATCCATTATCTCAGAATGGTAGAAGAACGGGTCATCCGAGAAATACATGGCGTAGAACAGTTGAGGAGGAGTCACGGCAATTGGGGAAGAGTTGGAGAGAGCAGAAGCTCATTACCAGAAACCGCACGATATGGCTCGTAGGCGTAGTAGAGGCCCTACGACCCACAAGGGGATATAGGACATAAAGAAGAAAAGAATAAACAATCATTCCTTCGTGGTCATTTCATTACATTACAGAAAGATTTCCAGGTCTACGTGACTATCAGGGAAAAATAGCGACCAAATAAGTTGACAAGACCGTCTCAATTGGCTATTTGGTATATTATCGGGAGTTTTATCGTTAACGGAAGCGATGTTAAGCTTCACTAATGAAGCTCTAATGATCTCCCAAGAATTTTGAGCTAATTATTTTTATATTCATTTTAATTGCAATCATTCAGACAAATAAATTAGTAGTTCGATAAAATTGATGTGCTGCTTATAACACAATTGAAGTTTATTATTCGCTGAATGTTTTGCTATTATTTATTGGTCTAGAAAATTCATCTTCCAACTGCAAATCTGCTATACCAATAAATAATGTAATAGCAATGCTTGCCTTCATAAAATCGTATATCATGCTGCGAAAATAATGATAGCCGCTATGGAGTGCGCAACTTGTCTGTACATCAGATGAGAAGTAATTTGCGTAATGTTTCCACGAAGTTTGCATGTTCCTTTGAGTTGAATGAAGTGTATGTGTGCGGGCTAACCAGCTAGTGAAAGTACATTAGATTTAATAGAAGATTTCCAAAAAATTTATGAGTTGCTCTAGTCTAGACTGTAAGGTATACTATGGCTTATCGTTTGTATAGACTGAGTTTTTATTTGCAATAGCACGATTTCTGTCCGAGTTCTTTACTTATGGATGTGTTATTGCATCATAGATTAATGTACTAAAGTGAAGGTTGAATGAATCACTGGCATAGTGGCACTCGATAAACAACTGAGAATATTTTGCAAATAGAGAGTATATGCAAAAGGCATTCTAATGGTACAAAAACAGAGATGAATATGAGAACCTACTTTGACCTACATATCCTTGGAGAAAGGTTTTTTTGTTGTTATGGCAGAAAACAAATAGGTATAAGGTCAAAACTGGTTCAAAAAGCCACGAAGAGATGACGTCACTGATGATAATAAAGATGATAAAGTATGAGAGACTTTATCGATTCCAGCCAAACTGGATGACATCGGCTCGAAATCGGGACCGGTGGATAGACTTTTTACGGGAGGCCAGGACCGGACCCCGGTTGTAGAGCTAAATATGATGATGATCGATTCCAGCAATGAGCCAGTCCAAGCGAAGGAAGATGGATATGATTCGGGATATTGTGAATAAAACCCAACAAAAATCAAACGAGCTAGATACAATTGTAATGTCCACCAAAGGAGAGAATGTCCCAAAGGCAATTCAAAAATTTTGGTCATTCGTGAAATCAATTACAAATACAGCCTCTTCGTCAAATCCAACGCTCATTAATAATGACATTCCAGGCCAATCTGCCTTCGAGTATTGAGCACTCAGTGGGACAGATCCACTTTCGTATTCGTAAAGTTGCTAGAGTTTTAAATTATCTCAACAAAACAAAATCCGCTAGATGGTATTTCCCCATTCGTTCTTAGGAAGTGTTTTTCAAAGCTGACAGTACCATTTTAGATAAGCTTTTTCATCTAGACTCTTTTAACGGCGAGGCGTCGTCTCCTTATTCGTACAGACCTATAATATCTTTGTCCATTTTTTCCATGGTCATGGAAACTTAAATCAATCGTAAAGTCATGAAATATCTTGAAACTCACAGAATCCTTAGTGACCGGCGGATGGTAGGGAAATCGTGAGCAACGTTCTACTGGAGATTTTATACTAAATCTCACCGTACGGTGGAAACAGTCTATTCATCAATTTGATTGCCGCATTCAACTACCGCCTCGTGCTCCAAGCTTCTAACTCCATAACTTCCACTTTTCTAGCTTGTTATGTCATATATCGGGTGTTTCAACAGGTGCGCTTCAACTTTTCTCCGATAGGGACGGCGAACGACGCCATATTTTTTATTGTTCTTTTGTCATTTGGAAACTTCATTAGTATACATTTTATCATGGAACGCTACACATGTGAACGGCGATTGCAAATTGTGCAAATTTTTTATCAAAATAATCGTTCTGTTGTAGAAGGATTTGTCAACAAGCAAAATATGCGTTACTGGGCAGAAAGCAACCCACAAGTGATTCATGAGGCACTGTTGCATCCCGAAAAAGTCACTGTTTGGTGCGGATTACATGCCGGCGGCGTCATTGGGCCATATTTTTTCATCGACGATAACGATCGCCACGTTAATGTTAATGGAAATCGGTACCGCGATATGATAAACGATTTTTTTTGGCCGCAATTGAATGGAATGGACTTGGGCGACATGTGGTTTCAGCAGGACGGGGCCACATGCCACACAGCACACGATACAATCGCGTTATTAAAGACTTAGTTCGATGAGCGTGTTATTTCGCGAAATGGGCCCGTCCAGTGTTCGCCGCGCTCGTGTGATTTGACACCTCTAGATTATTTTCTTTGGGGTTATGTGAAGTCATTGGTCTATGCCAATAAGCCGGCGACGTTGCAAGAGCTCAGAGCCAATATTGAACGTGAAATTGCTGGAATTTCGGCCGATTTATGCGAAAGAGTGGTCGAAAATTGGGTTCAAAGATTGGACTTCGTAAAACGTGCACGCGGTGGTCATGCAAAAGAAATCGAGTTTCATACTTAAATGTGTCATATGTATATGTTCAAATTCGTTAATAAAAAAAAAAGTTAGTTCAAAAGTCGAACAGTTTGTGTTTTATTCAAAAAAAAGTTGAAGTGCTCTTATTGAAAAACCCTGTACTATATCTTGTAGCTTGGAATGTTTTCCAGTGCATATTAAAGAACTAATAACGTTTATTTCCAAGGTAAATGGAGACGACCGCGGATATGCGCGTAAATAATATAAAGCTATTTCGGCCTGTATGTTGTTTTGTTAATTTTTCGTTTAGTGATAATGCACCTGCATTAAAAACTTTTTACAATTTGTATTTAAAACTAGCTGAAATACCTGGCGTTTCTCCGCTGCCCTGTCTCACGGACTTTCGGAGGTCTTTTTGTGATTCTTTTCGGGGTCTTTTGTGGTCTTTTGGAGATCTTTTTGCCCACAAAATCAAAGAAGAAGCTGTCAAATGACATTTGCGCACGTAACCCAAACAATTGGAATCTATTGGAACAGAAATGAAATAACGACTTTTGCTGGACAGATCGCGAATCAACACAAATTTAATTTTATTTTAAGTTAGGCTGGAATACGTTTTTCCAAAGTTTTCATTTCACCGAAAACATTCAATAGAGTTATTTCCTCAAAATATATCCAATTTATCGTTTTCCAAATTTTCCCGCCGGGAACATAACGAACAAAACAATTTTTGCTGTTTATCCGAATTTTTCGACTTTCCTTTGTAATTGTCTTTGTTTCCTAGGACTATAACGAACAAAACAAAAAAAGAATTACGCTAATCAAACGTTCGAATCGTGAGTTATGGTCGCGAGTTCATACATAAATCCTATGAAAAACAGCACTTTCAGTTTCCTAATTTCACAATTTTCCGGGCATCTTTTCTATTTTTTTTCGCATAAACCTTATTCGGACGAATTATGGCGAATTTATAAAATAAAAGTTAGTCGTTCTCAATTTTTTTTTTTCACTTTAAAACCTATTCTCATACCTACCAAATATACATAAAAAAATTCATAACAACCGGTCGAGCCGTTTCGGAGCAGTTGAGACCCAAACACCGTGACACGAGATTTTTTTATATATAACTAGCTAGCTGGAACTAAGTCAACTCAACCGATTTGTATGAAATTCGGTATGGCATTTTGAGGGTCCTCTGAGGGTCTTTTTGGGGTCTTTTGGGGTTCTTTTGTATGTTTTTTAGAGGTAATTTAAGGGTCTTTTGGGGATTATTTTTCTTAATTTTAAATTTTTCTTGGGGGTCTTTTATGATTCTTTTGAGGGTATTTTAGTGTTTATTGGGGGTCTTTTTGTGGGTGTTTTTGTGGGTCTTTGAGATTTTTTGAGGATCTTTAGGAGGTCTTTTATATGATTCTTTTGGGGATCTTGGGGTCTATTAATGGTCTTTTGAGGTCTTTTGGAGGTCTTTTTGCTCACAACATCAAAGAAGTTTCACTTCAACTGCACGTAACAGTTCCACGCATTGTTTTTTATTTGTTTTGTTGTCTGGCGCATAAACAAACAACGCTGATAGTTTTCCGACACTGGAACAGGCGACATACAATTGACAATGCGAGAAGCATGGATTTCCAAGGTTAATGTCGCAAACACTGATTTGTTTGTTGTAATTGCGAATGCAAACCGTGTGGGTCGGATTCATTAGGCGTGTTTGAGGTAGCTGAGGGCTCAGAGATTTTCTCTTTCTCCTCAGTAAAGAGGATTGCATTCAGTCAAACGAAATTATCCGCTATCTGTCAGCTCAGCAACAAAAACTTTTAAAAGTCAACTGGCAAAGTGCCGTGAGAGAGCGAATCCAAAATAATTTTGTCTCAGAAAATTAGAGATAATTCTCCGATTCCTTAGCAAGCAATCTTGTTCGAGTAACTGAGCACACAAAGCATAGCCCTCTGCATCTCGAACGCGCCTATTGGGATGTGTTGTTGTTGTTGTCGTTCCTATCGTCAGTTATGTGCATAAAAAATTATGATTTTTGCTGTTTGCCCGAATTTTTTACTTTTCTTTGTTTTTTCCTTTTTTCATTCCATTATCTTTCTTGCCCAGGACCATAAAGAACAAAACCAATAAAGAATTACCCAAATCCATCGTTCGAATCGTGAGTTATGATCGCGAGCTCATACAAAAATCCTATGAAAGACGCACTTTCAGTTTTTTCCGAAATTTCCAATTTTCCGGTCATATTTTCTAATTTTTCTTTCACATAAACCTTACTCGGAATATGACAAACATTATCCAAATCGGTCAGCCGTTCTCAAGCTTTAGCGAGACTAACGCACGGCAATTGATTCATTTATATACCTATATAGAGATGTAATATGCATATTTCAAAGGATAGGTTAGGTCCGCCACCAACGCCATCTATTGAAAGTAATCAGAAGTGGTTATATACATAAATGAATGCTCATTATCGAAATAAAATTGTTAGGTGCCCATACAAAACCGGCTTTTTCCGGCTTTTCCTTTGGGGTTTTCCAAAACCACCCCAGTATTGAGGCGAACAAAACAAAGAAAGAAAGCCGTTCTCAAGTTTTTGCGAGACTAACGCATTAAAAAAACATATCTTGTGTATTACATTACGAGTATATACGGTTTTTATCGAAATTCCGATTCAGAATAGTCAGAAATATCTTCCATAATACGTCGTCTGAATTTCGGTTGGCAAATTTGTTGTCTAATTGAACAACATCGGTTCGAAATCCGGATCCGGAGAAGAATAAGTAATGCAACTGCACACAGAGCACACGTGTTTTATGCGCGATGGAGCACATGCGATTAGAAGGGATTAATGGTGACATCATATCGCACATCTAACTTAAACGAGTGATGATGAAAGTGAAGGAGTGTAAGTACAATGAAAATATCATACGAACATATTGGGAAGTACAGCTATTGAATGATGATTTAACGATGAGAGTTCACCTGCTAATGAAATACCATGCCATATGATAGGCATTCGCACCATTCCTATGTGAAGCACATCAATCACAGACGTCTTATTAATAATAATAATAATAGAAAACATATAAAAAAAAACTATATTTTCTTGTAATTGCAATTAAAATGTATAATGCTTAGACATTTGATTGGCTTCATTGGAATTAAATGGCAATGGCATTTGATTAGTAAACGTAGGAGATACGATTCGCGTCTAACTGGAGACGACAAAAATACATTTTAAAATACATGGGCCTTAAATGCGTAGGCCAGAATAATATTGTAGATGTTGCTTTTATACCGAAAGCAAAATAAATTTACATATCAAAAGTTGATTATGATAATTGGTAATTTTTGTTTATTATTCATTATTTGGCAAGATCATTTCTAGGCTGGCTTTACAAACGGTATTCGTATTGATGCCCCGATACCTACATAGATTCATTCGTTGAAAACTTTTGTCCTTTCAAATATATTTTAAGAGCGTGAAAGTGAAGATAGGAATAAGGTTAAGAGGGTTTTCAGCCATAGTTTTAGGGGATATGTGTTGTTGTTTATGTCCTATATCCCCTTGTGGGTCCTAGGGCCTCTACTACGCCTACGCGCAATCGCGTGCGGCTCCTGGCAATGAGCTTCAGCTCTCTCCAACTCTTCCCAAATTGCCGTGACTCCTCCTCAACTGTTCTGCGCCATGTATTTCTCGGACGACCCGTTTTTCTACCATCCTGAGATAACGGGTTCCATTGCATTGCGTAGTTTGCTATGAAACTGTCGCCTTTTCGGAGTGTATGTCCAATCCACTGCCACTTCCGTCGTTGGATGGTTGTGCCTATTGGTTCCTGACCCGTTCTCTGGTAAAGATGTTTGTTAGAGATACGGTTAGGCCAGAAAACCCTTAAGATGTTCCGTAGGCACCTATTTACGAACGTTTGTAATCTTTTTGTGATAGTAGCGGTCACCTTCCAAGTGCTGCACCCATACAACAGCACAGATTCAACATTTGAGCGGAACAGTCGCAGCTTGGTGTTTAAGCTGATCGCATTGCTTCGCCATATCATGGACATCATTCCAAACACCGATTTTGCTTTGCTGATTCGGTTGACAATGTCCTGTTCGGTTTCACCTTCGGCCAAGACATTACTCCCAAGATATTAGAAACTCTCTACTCTCTCTACCGGCTGTCCAGCAATGTTAACTTGAGTTACTGAGTTAGTGCCGAGGTTGATGATTTTTGTTTTGGCAGTATTAATCTTCAAACCCGCAACATTTGCCTCCCTTTCCACATTTGTTGTCATTTGGTGCTGCTCCATAATTCTGTGTGAGAGTAAACAAACGTCGTCAGCGTAATCCAGATGTTTGAGTTGAGATGTAAGAGTCCAACGAATTCCTCCGTTTCCGTGAGTGAGTAGATAAAGCTGCGCGAAGTACATCGCTAATCACCAACAATAAAAGTATCGGCGATAGAATGCAACCTTGTCGAACCCCACTTAGGATCTCGAATTCCTTTGACAGCTTTCCTCTATGCAGCACATGACATTTAGAGCCATCATAGGTTGCTTTAATAATAGCTATTAGTTTATCGGGTATACCTCTCCTGCGCAAGGCGAGCCAGATAAACTGTCTGTTGACACTGTCAAACGAACACCAGGTGCAGTGGTGATCGGAATTCAACGCACTGTTCAGTAATGCTCCGCAGGGTGTTTATGTGGTCTACACAGGAGGATCCAGTGCGGAAACCTGCTTGTTCGGCATCGAGTGTATCTTCCAGATGTTCCTTTATTCGGTCAAGTACTACTTTATCTATTACCTTTGCAACTGCAGGAAGAACGCAAATGCCTCTCCAGTTTTCGCACTCCATAAGACTACCTTTTTTAGGGAGCTTGACAATCATTCCCTTCTTCCACTCGTCGGGGAAACTTTCTACCTCCCAAGCTCTCTCTACAAGAGGATATAAAAGCTCTGCTGATGTCGTTGGAGCTGCACGCAGAAGCTCTGCGGGTATACCATCTAGTCCCACCGACTTGTTGTTCTTTAGTGCGTTAATCGCGGAAACGATCTCGTCTTTACTGGGAGTTGAGGTGCGAATTCGGGAAATTGTTACTTCCGGCAGCTCCGTTTGATTTGGGTGCATATCGTTAGCAAATACACGGTTAAGGACCGTAGAGAAATGCTCCTTCCATTGCTTGAACTGATTCTCATCTGAAACGAGTACGGCACCATCTAGGCCTTTCACCGGATGTTGGCTACAGCGGTGACCACTTGTCTGCTCTTTGGTGATTCTGTAAACGGTTCTGCTATCGCACCTGCCCGCTGCTTCCTCTGCTTCCTCTGCTTCTGAGGCCAGGTTGTTAATATAGTTACGCTTGTCACGTCTTACACTACGCTGCACTTCTCTCATTTTTCTTCGATACATGTACTCTAAGTCGTTCCTCGCTGCTGTTGGTATATCTACAATACGAGCTTTAAGTAGCTTACGTTCTTCAATCCGCCTCCAGGTATCTTCGGTAAGCCACGTGCTGTGCCTTCCAATGTTCCTGGATGGTTGTCGGCAGTGAGCTGCTGATTGCTTCCACTCCTTGCGATAAATGATCCCTTAATTGTTGGCGTACTGAGGGGATCTTTAGCCGGTCGATGTTATACCTAGGCATTCGGATGATATTGCGGATTCAGTGAACTGATGCAGTACGTAACTGGACAGTAGCTACCATAAGGTGATGATCCCGTACCATACCCATGTCGGCTTCTCGTCTGTTTCGGACGTCTCACAGGCAAATCTGTAGAAACAGCTCTGCATACGCTAGTACGTTACATTGAAAACTCCATTCATCACAAGGAATACTCAATGGTGGTATTCCTGGACATAGAAGGCGCTTTCAACAACGTCAAAACATCTGCGATCACGGATGCGCTGTCGAATTTGGGGGTGAACGACTCACTGGGTGAACTGATTGAGCTGCTACTCACAAATAGGATCATAAATTCAAGACTTGGTTTGTTAATAAGAAGCAAAAACAAAAGCAAAAAAAAAGCAAATTAGCACTTATAAAAAAACAAATTAAGTATATAAAGTGCTTTTATATTAACTTGCCTGTGTCTGTCCGTCTTTCTGTTTTTCTGTCGGTTTATAAATCATTCTATCACGCTTTTTAAAAACTTTTATTTAACTTGACTTAACCCCTTTTTTCTGTATTTTCGACCACTTTGAGTTCATTTTTAACCACCTTCCGTACGACCTAGAAAGCTGAAATTTTGTGAGTATCTAAGTCTAAAACAGCATTTTTTATATTCCAATTTATATAGGCGCGTGTGGCGCGTGTGATGGGTTGAAATTTATTTTTTCTACTTCTCTTTTTATATTACACGTGTGACGCGTGTCACGTTTCGCGTGAGAAACGTGTGATGGTTAAAAATCGCGCCATTTTCTCGTTTTTTGATGTCTTTTTTAACCGCATTTCGCACGACCTAGAGGGTTGACATTTTGTGAGCTGTTGAGGGGGTCCTGAGTTGGTTTAGAGCGGGCTTTTATAAGGTCTTGAGAGTGTTTTGAGGGGTCTTAAGGGAATCATGAGATGGTTTGAGAGGGTCATGAGGGGGTTTTTAGAGGGTTCTTAGGTGTGGTCGTGAGGGGGTCTCGAGGTTGGTTTAGGGGGTCTTGAGAGGGTTTTTAGGGGGGCTTAAGACTTGAGGTGGCGGTCTGGTGGTGGTGAGGGGGTTTTGAAGGCGGGTTAATGGCAGTCTTGAGGTGGTCCTGAGCCGGATTGAGGGGAGTTTTCAAGGGTTTTGAGAGCGTCTTGAGTGGGTTTTTAGAGTGGTTTTGTGAGGGATTTTCGAGGGGTTTTAAGAAGATTTTGAGTGTGGTATTTAGAGGGTCTTGATGGAGTCTTAAGGTGGTTTTGAGGGGGTTTTGAAGGGCTCTTGAGGGGGTTTTGAGAGAAGTCTCAGAGGGCCTTGAGGAAGTCTTATGGTTGTATTTAGGGGGTATTTAGTAGAGACTCAAAGTGGTCTTGAGGGAGTCTTAAGGTGGTCTCGAGGGATTTTAGAAGATCTTAAGTGAGTTCTAGAGAAAGTCTTGATGGGGTTCCTAAAGTATTCTTAACTGATTTTTGGGGGGGTCTTAACGGTGTTTTGGCGGAGTCTACGGTGGGATCTTGAGAAGGTCTCAATAGAGTCTTGAAATGGTCTTAAGGGGGTCTTGGGAGGGTTTTATTGAATATTAACGCGCTCTTGATAGAACAACGCTAATCATTTGATGTTATTTTAATCTTGCCATAAACCTTAATCGGTAAGCGTGGTTCTTTTAATTTATGTAATATTTTAAAGACGCAAATAATCCAGTCTTAATTTGGAAAAATTCCAGCAATTTTCATTTATTTTATAACAGCTCTAATTGATTCAGATCTACCACCTATTTTATTTTCTATCTTTTAGGGGTTATGCTTCAAAAAAGCATTTTTTTAAAAACATTTTTTTAATATTATTCTATTTATATATATGTATGTTCAATTTAAGTTTCCAACCCATTTAATCAATCGGATTCTAAGTTTGCGTGGGTATCCATAATAAGAGGGTTTTCGTCATATTTTGGAAGGTGTCGGATACCTACGTTAAAATTAGCTAGGCTAGATATGTTTTTGTTAGCGTAGTGTAGGTGTGGGCAATGAAAATCTGGGACACTCATGTAGACAAATCTAAAAAACATACTTGCACACCTTAGTGCCATATTGAACTTGTGACTCTATACTGACCTTCGCACGATCTTTGTGCAAATGAGAAACAACAATCGGTAAAAATAGCTCGCAACAAAATCAGATTTAAAAAAAATTAATAATTTCAACGAAGAATATTGGGGGTCTTCGCGGATGGAAACAGAGCAGACCAGACGTAGCAACTAGTTGCTTAACGCGCATGACATCGCGTTTCCAGCATTAACTTTGTTAGTTCAAAGTTCCCTGCGCACAATTTGCATCGCAGCAAATCTTTAACCGCCTTCAGATTCATTCACGTATACCTTGACGAATGGATTGCCATTGAAGCTGAAGGACTTGTGCGCACAGTGTTGTCTGCACGGTTGCGATTTTACGAAATGTAATCATCATCGTTATGCATTGCAGACAATGGCTTCAGTGCGAACAAAAGTTGATTTTTTAAATTTATTAACTCCATGCGCTTTTTGATGCGGCATACAACTAAGCATTATTTTCGTGGCGCACGAAGCAGCACATGTATTGTAGCTTAGGCATGTGCCAAATTATATTGCTCACGGATCTTTCGTATGTACTATTGTCGCTTATCTACTCGCTACAAATGCACCGAGTTGATTTTAAGTATAATTAACGTATTGAGCAGCAAGTATAGTCCATTAATGCATACATTACCTCCTTTTTGACGTGACAACGTCTCACTACAAGGCATAATGGGGTACATGTTTAAAAAGTTTAATGTTAAGTGAGACACTGTTGTGTCCCATGTTAAGTGAGATACTGTTATGTCCCATGTTAATAAGGACACTGTTATGTTCCATGTTAAGTGAGACACTGTTAAATGTCCCACTATTGTGATCAACAGTGAGACACTGTTAAGCGACACTCTTTTAAGTGAGCCACTTTTAAATGTCAGTACTTTGGGAACTAAGCCATTTCCCAAGCGATTCGCATGAAATTCGGAATGTAGGACTAATATGTTACTATAAGACTTGTTCCTATGGATGGGATTTTTGGAACCAAGCCATTTCTCAAGCTCTTACTTCTCCTACTACTATCGACGCAACTGCATTACTAATTTTGTGCAGTGATATGATATATTTAATATGTACCCACCTCACAATAAATTGTTATGAACATTTAAATCAGCTTATAAATTATTTATTCTGTTGTATGTGATGTGATTGATGATCATGTATGTGGTTTCAATAACATATAATCAAGTTCATAGCTTGAGCAGAACGAAACAAACATATGCAGTAGTAGGCTGCGGTCAAGAATTCAGTCGCTGCGCAGTTTATGCTGCATTTTGGTCAAAAATTCACTTTTCAGCCAATGCAATTAAAGAAAAATCGACTGCGCAGTTTACGCAGCTACTTAAAATTGGATGCAAATAGCAAAATGTAAATGTCAAATTGTCGCCCTACAAGCAGACTGTAAGTCGGTTCAAAATATAGCCGCAATTTCGTGCATACCGACTGCCTGCAATTTTTTTTTGCAGCACAAGCAAGGTCCTCTGATCTGCTCGATACAGTGCTCCGTGACGTGCAGAAAAACAAAACTACCATAAGTTACAAAAAAGATGCAGATAACAATGAAAACCTGCAAGCTTCCTTGCAACTATTTCCTTTTCTTTTCGCTTATCTTATCTTCTGGGATCTGGCCAATGGGGTCTATTTATTCTATTGCATCCAGTCATGTTTACAGTAACTAGAGTAAATAACTCTTCGATCAATTACAGTAGAGAGAGAACCATGCAAAAGAAATTTAATCACGCCTGCATGTATCAAAGCGAAATTCTTCTCTCTTCAATTACATTTCTCTTAAAATTTATTTTAAAAATACTCAATTTTTTTATAAACTGAATAACTCTTTGATCTATTACAGAAGGGAGAGAACCATGCAAAAATCACGAATAATTGGCCTGCATGTTTCAAAGCGACATTCTTAGCATACCATTTCGATGCATTGGTTAGTGCCGCTCACTTCTCTTCTCTTCAATTTAAAACAACTCAAATTTTTTTATGAGTTGATACCAAAAGCTGATTACTCTGTTTGGGCAGTAATATGCAATATGCAGCCACTTCACAGTTAGTGGTTATGAACATTAAAATTCGCTTAAAAATAATTTATATATAATGTTATGTGATGATGATGTATGTGATGAGCTACGGTGCAAGTTGTAAGACTTGTATTTAGTATAGAAAAAAATGTTAATATATACGTCCGTCTTTATGTCCCACAGACAACAAGATCTTTGTTTTCTTTTCTTTCGTTCCGGACAGACGTTGTCACGCTCAAAACGCACGGCCGTGTCCTCGACACAGCCTACCCTGCTCTTTTTAAAAAAAAAAAATAATTGCCCAAATATTTATTGTCCCAACAAGAGTGCCGGATTCTCTTATATTCAAATTCAAATTTTTGTATATAAATTTTAAAGAAAAAACACATTTATTTTTGAATTAAGCAAACATTCTCCATATTCTTAAATTGCGTGGTCTGTACGTGACAAATGTCAAAAAAAAAATTACCGTAAACTCGTATTAACAAAATGGCGGTAAATTTAAGTCCGGCGCTCTTGTTGGTACACCCTATATTTAGTGAATTTTTTTTTGGAAAATAGAACAGATAAATAGATAGATAGATTTCGATTTTAAAGACTATTAAAGGTTTGAGTTTTGAATTCACTGCTAGATGCTCTAAAATCGTTGTCCGCTCCAGGTCTCTCGCAGCAATAAATCTCGGCACCGATCCTGATTTCGAGCCGATATCATCCAGTTGGGCATACTTTCACATAGTTGCAATTCCATACAAATTCATTCAAAAAAGTTGTTTCCGTAATCCTTTTTCATTATCTTTGAGATAATTTATTTTAATTCAGACTACAAATACGAGGCGGATCTCGTATGGAACTGCTTACATTTAATCGAGCTGAGGTATTATGTATAAAGGACACGCTATTCAAACCGCTCTGATTGCAAACTGGGGCATTACATTTTGCCCTAGATGTATGTTCTAAAAATATCATTAACCACTGATTGAAATTTATAGACTTAAACGTTTGTCTTTTCTGATCGCATTTCATTGACATAAAAAATAATTCGGTAATAATTTGGGAATTTTATAATATCTTGTTTAATTATGCAATGGGCTTAATGTAGTGTAGTGGTTTTGCAGGAACCAGCATAGTATTTGTGTTGGAGTTCAATAACAGCCGCGTTCGATTGGACTGAATTAAATGAATTAATTGCTGTATCTATAGTTACAGAAGTGAAGAGACTGTTCGATTGACAACTCTTCTTCAACTGAAGTAAGTGAAGAAGTGTTCTGCTCGTGTAGTTACTTCAGATGAGTATCTTTGAGATTTATCTGTAGTAAAGAATACCAATTAAACAGTTCACTTTAAGAGCTCAATTTAAGTGAAGAGACGTTCAATTAACTGAAGTAAATAGTTGAACTAGTTTTACAGTCTAATCGAACGCGGCTAATATCTGAACTTGGAAACTGAGAAACAGAATATCAATCACGTCTCCAAAGAATATTCTGTTTTTTCTACCTATCGATGTAGTATAAAAAGAATGCGTTCTAAACATTCCGAAGAAATAAAAGAATTTGGTCAGTTTGTATGGTAGGTGTACCTCATCCCGTTGATGTTCAAACCCATAAATCAGTGCTCCTTCATGTTCTAGAAATCATTTTAATGAACGAATTTTTGAAAACGAACCCTTTGTTCTTGAATTATGCCAAGAACATCCCACATTTATACAAACCTCTGTGGCTTACACATATTTTCTTATCTACTATTATTAATATATTTATATAATATAGACAATATTTCTTTGATTTAAAATCATATATAAGTCAATCGTTTAACGTAAATTCAATTGAAAATTTTATTTGTTTACTTATTCTTTTCTATATCCTATTAGAGTTCATTTATTTTGTCTGAAAATATTGTACTGCAAATCGTGATAACGAAAACCGAGAAATGTAATGTCTCCATTTTTAGTCTGTCCTTAGTCTACTATTGTACGCGCAACTTCGAAATATTTTTCCACTAACAAAATATTAAAATATAAAATTAGTTGTGTTTTTATTAAATTAATTAAATTAAAAAAATTTCCTTTGATGAAATTAGTAGATAATACAAAATTATGTACACATGTATGGCTTTATGCTCCAAATATCCTGAATCGTCGTGAAAACACGTTTTTGGGTTACCTTGATTTATTGATTGATGGGGTATTTAAAGCGAAAAGAACATAAGTAAATTAAACGTCATTTATGATTTTTTGAACTTTGAACTCGGGATTTTTGCAGATTTACCCATTACCGTATCTCAGAATCATAGTCAGAAAAAACGAAAAAAATCTCTATCTGTCTCTCTGCAACCCAGACGGCTGAACTTATGGACAGGAGATTCGGAAATATAGTAAAAGAAAGTAAAAATTCCAGTGATGCTGACTGCAATCTATGAGAAGATCTACGAAAAAAATAATTAAATTTGCAGAGAAGATTGTTCCTACACATCCGAACCGTCGAGACATTTAACCAATTATGCATAGACCTGCATGATATGCAAACAAGATTTCTGTATTATAAGCGGTCTTAAACGCTAACAGGAGCTTGTTGCACCAAAATAGTAAGAGAGGCGAATTATTATGAAGATGGAATTTATAGAGTGGGTGGAGGAACCCAAGCACAACAAAACGTGAACAGATAACGAATTCTCTTTTTTAAATTCTCTATATTAACTTCGTGTGCCCGTGTCTGGCGGACTGGTCAGATCTTGTGATCAATTTTTAACCCACATCCCGAAGCCCGATTTTATTGAAATTTTGCACGCGTGTATATTTCCGGTAACAATACTTTCTATTCAAATTTGAGAGTGATCGGGCCGCAGGGTCTGGGGGCTCCCATACAATTTTTTTCCCCATATATCGGCATCAGATCATGTCATACTATATTTTGTTCTGTGTGCGCGGTGTGCTGTGAGCAGCGCTGCTTGCTTTCCGATTTGGGTTGTTTTGTTGTTGGGTTTCAGTGCTTCGAATATGTTTTTATATTTCAGCATTTATAGTGGAATTCAGTATACTTTTGGTTATTGGAGAATTGACATGAACAATTTTAATTTTTAAATTCGCCATATTAACTTCTTGTGCACGTGGCTGACTGGACAGTTGTTAACCCACTTCCTAAAGCCCGATTTTCTTCGAATTTTATACGCATGTGTGTCTCTGATGGACAACACTTTTTGTAAAACTTTAAAAGTGATCGAGCTCCGGGGTCGGGGGCACCCATATGAATTTTGTAAAAAAAAGTACCCGATTTTCTTCAAATTTTATATGCACAACACAATTTTAAAAATTTTGGAGTGATCTGGCCTCGGTGTCGAAGGACACATACAAAATTTTAAAAAAGTTTACCCGATTTTCTTCAAACTTTGCACATTGTGTATCCCCGATTAGAGAATTTACATGAACAATTTAAATTTTTATGGGTTGTTTTTTTAGTGTTTCAATTTTAAAAGAAACGTTCACCTAAATATACAAAAGATATGATAAATTAATATTTTCTACCTAAATTTAAATTTTTATTTCAAACCTGAATGCTCCATAATTTCATTTTTAAAGAAACATACCACAACAGCTGTCAAAAAACATTCTGGCTGTGTTTTTTATATCGGAGTTATCGGAAGAGATAATTTAACTGTCAAAATTCAGATTGGTGTTTTTTTTTTCATTCTCCGAGAAAAATCTCTCTGAGTCGTTTTTTACACTCCGATAATTCTCGGCTATGATCTTTTTACTCTGAAAAAAGCTTATTTAAGTGTGGCCACAATACGACTTTCTTTTTTTTGAACAAAACAGATTTCTTGTAAGTGCTATACTTTTTGAGATATTTGCGAAAATACGAAAAGCTGTGCAAGTAAACTGTCACTTCCGGCTGGCCGATTTTACTGAGACCTACCATTTTATGTAAAAAACTTAAATATGAATTTTCACCCCAATCAATTCAGCCGTCTAGGCTGTAAAGTGGAGACAGCCAGGTGCAGGCAGACATTTTTTAGTTTTCGCTTTTTCTGTCTCAGGAGTTACGGTAATAGGTAAATCAGCAAAAATCCCGATTTCAAAAATTTTCAAGATTACTATACTTCCTTTAATTATGTTAAGCAAATTAAAACACGTTCATAATGACGACGACCCAAAAATTTTTGACAGCCGCTGTATTTGCACTTTGCAAATTAAAAATACTTTAATGTTGGTGCTCAGCTGTAGATTAGCTACCGGCTACCGGAGAAAAACTTTGACACTTCGTATTAGTAAAAAGTCATTTCTCATTTGCTGTTGCCGAGTTGCTGTTGTTATCGACCGATTCTGACGAAAATCCTCGCAAAGTGATTGCGACGTTCCTAAGTGGAATTAATTGATTGATTTATGATTAAAAAATAACTTCTTTTTAATAATAATAGTAATTGGAGATGTTTTCTTTGGCACTCAAAGCTTCCGGTCTAACCAGGTGAGTTCTTGGGGAACTGCTGTTTGTTGTCATCATTGCGGCAACGATTACATAAAGAAAAAGGTCGAAAAGCGAATTTGTTGCAAATAAATTTATTAAATATTTGTTGTAATTACGAAAAAGTTTCTGAAAAACGTTTCTACGTATGTTTTAATTATAGATCACTTGTTCGTGGTAAACATAGCTTGCCTTGTTTGTCATATGAATATAATGCCCTTGAGCCAATTATATCTCGGGAGATCATGGAGGTTAACACAAATTTTAATTAGCTTATATGTTATTATTTTAATGCGTTTGTTTCTTATTTTTAATCAGATTCACCACACCAAACATCACCAAACCTATGTTAACAACTTAAATGCCGCTGAGGAACAACTTCAAGAGGCCCAATCAAAAAACGATGTTTCCAAAATTATTAATCTTGGCGGTGCTTTGCGCTTTAACGGTGGTGGTCATATCAATCACTCGATTTTCTGGCAAAATCTTACTCCAGAAAAAACTGAGATGTCTAGAGAATTGAAGACTGCAATTGAACGAAATTTTGTATCCCTTGATGCATTAAAGAAGCAATTAACAGCAGCCACAGTGGCTGTGCAGGGATCCGGTTGGGGCTGGCTAGGTTACAATAAAAATACCAAGAATTTGGAAATAGTCACAATGCCGAATCAGGATCCACTTGAAGCTGTCACAGGTAAGAGCGTATTTAATTTTATTTTATAATATAAACTGAGTGCTTGTCTGTTCTCTTTGTAGGACTTGTTCCATTGTTTGGCATTGATGTCTGGGAGCATGCCTACTATTTGCAATACAAAAATGTTCGCCCAGCCTATGTCGAAGCAATTTTTGAGATTGCCAACTGGAAAGATATTTCCGACAGATTTGGTGCTGTTTATAAACCATGTTAATTGAATTTATACCCGATTGCTTATCTTTAAACAATGGAGCTAGTTTGTATCCAATACAAAACCTAAGATAAATACTGCTTTAGTTTTTTCGTGACATTAAAAAAAAAACTTCTTTAAATAAAAATATGTAGAAAAATAGTTTAGAAAATTGTGTTTGTTTTAAAGAATAACGAAATTGTGTTTCAAACATTCTTATGCATCAAAAATGTTTTAGCTGTACCCATTTAGTGGGTTTTTATATATACATATATGTGTCATGAGCTTTGCAGAGAAAACTGAAAATATATTGTAGTCTTTGGAATGGTTTTTCAAGTCGGGGAGTTTGTATTTTTTTAATACATACAATAATGTTCAATTTTTAACTGAAATCAATCCAAAGTGCCATCTCTATTTGAGAAGTAAAACAACATTTCCATTTAGTACAGTTTATTAAATTTTGATTTAATTTTTAAAACATATAAGCAGTGTTTCTTTTTACAACTTACAAGGAAAAAGCAATTAATTGCATTCTTCCTAACTATTCGTGAGCTCCTGCGGAGGATTTTTTGTAATTCAATCTTCGACAATCGTGCGTATTATATGGATTGTATTACAGTAAAACATTGCAAAGGCGGAACAATTGGTAAATTGATAATAATAATAATTAAATCTTTTTCGCGGAAACTTGTAAAAGATGAAATAAATATTTTATTAGTACGATATTTTGACAAAAAAAACCTATTAAAGACGGAATTCGAATAAATTCTTAGTAAAATAAAGTTACAACCAACTTCAATTTGTTGAAGGAAAAGAGAAAATGACAGCCAACTTCAATTAAAAAAAAAGAGTGCGTGTAACTTTTACGCGCGGTTGAAGTGAAACTTTTTTGACGTTATTGCCGATATTACGTTTAATGATGAGATGAGATGACAATGAGAAATGGCTTGGTTCCCAAAATTCCAGACCCTACTGGCCAGATCCCAGAATTTCCATAGGAACAAATCTTATAGTCGCATATTCCCTTCCAGACCCTTGAGAAATGGCTTGGTTCCCAAAATTCCAGACCCTATTGGCCAGATTCCAGAATTTCCATAGGAACAAATCTTATAGTCGCATATTAGTCCTACATTCCGAGTTTCATACGAATCCCTTGAGAAATGGCTTAGTTCCCATAATTCAATTATACGACACAAAAACGTTACACAAAAAGGGAACACAAAATCCGAACACAAAAACGTAACACAATTTTATTTTTATACTCTACTAAATTTTCTCCTTACCGTCCTTCTCAAAAAATATATACCTCCCTCAGTTGGCCAGTTGCGTTGCAAGTACTTTTGGCCAACTTATTCAGTTGTTAGATACTTAATAACAATGTTGGAATATTCAGCAAGAGATATGTGGCTTGTTGGGTTGTCCACCAAGATACGCCTTTTTTTGGCTCATTTGACGGTTTACAGCGGAAAGCCAATCATTGAAAATTATAGTTGTCATCCAAGATTTTTTATTGTGTGCCCACGTAACCATAAAATTATTGAGATCGATTTTGTTTTGGCGAAAAACCCTTGGTCTGGCATTTCCAATAATAAGAGGCTTTAATTTTTCACCTGTTGCACTACAACAAAAAAGAACGCTCAGCCTTCCTTTGCCATCTTACCACCGTTGCATTTTTCAGCTTTAGCAACTATACTTTTTGTTTGAAGCTGGCGATAAAACATTCCTGTTTCATCTGCATTAAACTGGTCTTCTGGCGGGAAATCTTTTAAAAGTTGGGGTATCTGAGTTTTCCATGTAGTTGCAGCCTGATGGTCAACATTAGCACCTTCGCCACACAGTACTCGGAATTGGATGTTGTTTCTCTTTCGAAAAGATTCCAACCACCCGTTGCTCGCGTAAAAGTTACCAATTTTTTGCTCATCTGCTAAATGTTTAGCTTTTTCTTGTAGTAATGGACCACTAACAGTAATGTTTTTTGAACGGCATTTTTAAAAAAATTAAAGAACCTCAAGGTTTATATCCTCGAAAGGAGCTCTTCTTAAGTTTCGTTTTCTCTCATTCTCTCTAGTGTGTCTAAAATTGCTTTCTTTTGAGCCTTTATGTTGCCAACAGTTGATTTCGAAATTACAAATTTCTCCGCCAAAGTCCTTTGAGATGTTCCTTTTTCAATTTCTTTCAAAATTTCGCCTTTCTTTCTTGAAGACAGCTCCACTATTGATTTTCTTGGTGGCATCTTGAATCTAGAAATACGATTGCCTTAGTTATTTAACGATTGGTATAATTTTATGTTTCTCTAACATTTTACGTTTCTCTCACTGCTTATTATTGATGTATGTAAATGCACTCGTCCACTGAAACTAGAAACTTCAACTCCTGCAGTTACTCACAAGCGAAAGAAACTGAGTCGAATCTACATGCAAAACGATGAAACACGAACGCCTTTAGTTATTTTACCGCTATGTCTGAACGCCCAGAAACACGCTGTACGAATTGCCTGCAAAACCTGAAAATTGCGACAAACTGACGATTGTATGTACGCCTATTGATCTTGGCCAACTTACGCAAGTTATTTTGTATGACACATAAGACAAATGTGCAAATTTTTGGCCAGATTCCAAGATACGCAGGTGGACAGCATATACTGGTATTTCCATAAACATATGTATGAAATTTGTTTGGTGCAGACAAAAACTGGCCAACAGGAACAGGTGAAACTTAAAAAGGTGGCCAACTTCACTGGTTTTACTGTACTACTAGTTGTTAGCCCCGGCGCTAATCGGGACCCGCCGCCCTCCACCACTAAGAAACCGTTTAGACCCACCAAAAGCTTAAATAACGGGCGTTGTCTGGCTGCCCTTACACCTCCTCACCTCACCTGACCACTCAAACCATTGAAAACACCGCACACAATTAAGTCCCACCCTCACCTACCATCCACTTACCCAAAATTGTAGCATATAAACTCCGGGCCCTGCGCAATATAAAAAACGTGTTCGAATCCTGTTTTATGGTCGCGAGTTCATACATCCCATTGAAAACGTCATTGTTTCTCTTCTTCCCGAATTTCCAAGTTTTTCCCGAATTTTCCGGGTTCCTATTATCATCCCCAGACTATTACAAACATTTTATAAGAAAAGTAACATGTTAACTAATAAAAATACATTTTTAATTTAAAAAGTTCAACACGAGTATTGTGAGTAGTAGTTTGCTTTGATTTAAAACAAATTGCAAACTCGCGTTGAATTAATTTTTGTTTGCGATTTCTTGTCTTTTTTTTTGTGATTTGTCAATGTTCATCCAGCTATATTTAAAGTTTTAAGTCTCTAGCTCAATGGGAAGTTAGTTTAATATCAAATTACAAATCACAAAATTCCACCCGCACAGACAGACATACATGAAAGCGAGCTAATAAAAACGCCGAATCGATCCAGCTGTTTAGCCGTGAATATTAGTAAGGATAAGAATAGTAAGGATGTCATCCAGTTTGGCATCGCAGGTATACACGTGTATAAAATTTGAATAAAATCGGGTCAATTTTAAAAAGATTATATGGGAGCCCCTAGGCCCTGGGGCCACTTCCAATTTAAACAAAAAGCATTGTCCATAGAATTAAAAATGTGTGTATAAAATTTGACGAAAATTGGGTAAATTATTTAAAATTTTGTATGGGTGCGCCTGACCAAGGGGCCCGATCAATTCCAAAGAGATACACATGCGTATAAAATTTGAAAAAATTGATCACAAGATCAGCCACGGGCAGGCGAAGTTAATATAGAGAATTCTATTTAAAAATAGAAAAAAATAAGGAAAAAAAAATTTAACAAATTTAATATTACTAACATAACAAGACTATATATCTAATAACAATAATAATTATATTTCTAAATCTGTCCATCCATTTTAGTAAAAAAAAATTGCGCGAATATTAGTTTGTCATACAAATAGTTTGGCTGGCGGTTAAAAAAAATTTGGAAGCATTGTCAATATTCTAAGCTTAAAATAATTATCCAAGGAACATCCAAAAATCTTATTGTAATATTGTGTAAGTCTGTCCCTTCGTTTCAATGCACAAACATCTCCTAGGCATGAATTAAACACGCTTTTAATCTTGACTTATAAATTAGAAGTCATCTCCGAGAATCATCACACACAATATAAAAGATTATTTAAAATTAGTGAACTCACCAATAATAAACGCACCTTATAACAAAAACATCCTTATTTGCTATATTGCTTTGGCAAAGCCGGCTTAGCTTTACAAATGCTGCGTTGCTTTGGCAAAGCCGGCTTGGCTTTACAAATCAACAGCTTTTGGCTTTACCGCCTTACGGTGAGCACCAGTACTATTAAATGGCTTTA
The DNA here is from genome assembly GCA_947095585.1 of Nephrocerus scutellatus. Taxonomy (NCBI): domain Eukaryota; kingdom Metazoa; phylum Arthropoda; class Insecta; order Diptera; family Pipunculidae; genus Nephrocerus; species Nephrocerus scutellatus. The sequence continues at coordinate 24,461,882 of OX352762.1, read as the reverse complement.
GTTTCCTTAATCCTGAACATTGTTGTTGTAAGCCAAGCTGGATTAGCCAAAGCAACGCAGCAAAAGCAATAGCTTTTGGCTTTAAATTTTCGATGCATTTTAATTGTTATGTGTGATAAACAAAACACCGCCTTACGGTGAGCGCTATAACTAAAAAATGGGTTTAGTTATTAATCCTAAAAACTTTTTGGATTTATTTTTGGCTTTATGCTTATGAGATTGTTGTTGTAAGCCAAGCTGGATTAGCCATACCAATACAGCAATTGTTGTTGTAAGCCTAGCCGGCTTTGTTAAAGCAATATAGCAATTGTTAACCTACATTCCAAGAGATGTCGCAATGACATATTCAATTGACATTTCTCTTTGACAATCAATTAATATTTTAAATAGTAGTAGTAGTAATTTTTATTGAGAATTTTTTTACACGTTTGTTTTTTATATGTTTTTTAAAACATTATTTTACTTAAATTTAGTAGATTGCCGACTTCGAATTAGCCAGGCTACACAAAATTGTATTTTAATTTTTTTTTATTTTTTGATTTTAATCTAAGTTTTCCACTAAGAGTCCACTCAATATGAACCATATTTATTTTGAATATAAGAACTTAACCTAAGAGAAAGAAATAAAAATAATAGAAAGAGATGCAAATGGTAACAGGCGAGATAGGAACAACGTAGCCGGTTCTTCTCTGAGACATCAGTAGTTATGTTAAAAAATGTGTGAAACATATGCTGCGTTGCTTTGGCAAAGCCGGCTTAGCTTTACAAAGCAAAAGCTTTTGGCTTTAAATTTTCGATAAATTTTAATTATTATGTGTGTTAAACAAAACACCGCCTTACGGTGAGCGTTATAACTAAAAAATGGCTTTAGTTATAAATCCTAAAAACTTTTTGGATTTATTTTCGGCTTTATGCTTATGCGATTGTTTTTGTAAGCCAAGCTGGATTAGCCAAAGCAACGCAGAAATAGTCAATATTCTAACCTTAAAATAATTATCCAAGGAACTTCCAAAAATCTTATTGTATTATGGTGTTAGTCTATCCCTTCGTTTCGATGCAAAAACATATCTAAGGCACGAAATCAAAACTCTTTCAATCTTGACTAATAAACTAGAAGTCATCTCCGAGAATCATCACACAAAATATAAAAGATTATTAAAGATTAGTGAATTCACCAATAATAAACGCACCTTATAATAAATACATCCTTATTGCTAATCTACATTCCGAGAGATGTCGTAATGACATATTCAATTGACATTTCTATTTGACAAGAAATTAATATATGACAAAAATATGAATTGACTTTGCGTTTTGCGACAAAAACAAAAACATTGGATGACAGCACATAAATTGTTTTGGCGGTGTTGGCCAAGTGCCCAGTGAAGTGCCCTCATGTTGCCCTGCCACCCGCGCCAATTGTTTTTGCAATTTAGTTTTTAATAATCTACTTGTTTTTTTGAAGGCAAACGCACGGCTGTATCTATAACCAACAGTGGTACTGAATTTTCCAAAAGTTCTCCGCTTGCGCAGAAAGTCGGTTTTAAGACAAAGTGTCGACGAGAGGCGAACACCACTGCGTCCACGGATTTCACTCGGCAGAAATTTTCTTGGTCTGTGCGTGCAAGTGGTTTTCAATCGCCTGTCTCTAGTTCAATTACAAATTTAATAATTTTATTTAAACAAATTTAAATACTTCAGTTTCTATTAACCATATCTGAGTGTTTATATTATTGTGTGGTCAAAAACAGCAACAAAGAGGAAAATCATTGCTTGCCTTCGTTCATAAGAAGTTTTATCTCTGCAGAAATATCGGAAACCAAATTAAGTTTTGTTGCTGTAAGAGCACAACAAGGATTTTCCAAGCTTTGCTGTTTTTTCAGAGTCATTGTACATCTTGAGGTTTTTCATTTTAAGTTCCAGGTAAGTCAATTTTGTGCCCTCAATTCATGACCAGAAAAACACTGCGATGCCATATAAGTCTCTTTGTTTTAAATAAAAAAATACTTAAATTCAAACGCAACAACTGTCAAGCGGGTAAACTTTTGTGAAAAATCAATTTTTCATATGGTGCATGTTCGGTGGTGGCAGTTTCCTTCTTTGTTACACACAAATCACAGTCGTAGTCTCATCTCGGTTGCCTGTTACGACTCTTGGACATTTCTTTTTCTTTGTTTTTGTTTATGAAATAAGATGGATAATGTGATTTTAGGCCTAATTATGTTATACCATCTGCTTTTAAGTTCATATAATCCACTTTGCATTTGGATGGATCGCAAATATTTGGGAGGAAAAACAACTCTTCAATAAAAGAACTAAGAGTAAAAGCAAAGCTATTTGTTCTTTGTTCATGCGTTTGTTGCCTGTAATACGATTTAATTCTAGGATTAATCTAAATTGCGGAATCGTAGTTAAAACAAAACTTTAGTTCTTTGGTTTAATTGAAGCTTTTATTATTGGAATCTGAACTTGTTAATAGTTTTCGAAACATGTACATGCAACTGTTTTGATCTTTTTTGATAAAGAATGCATTGTAGGTACCTTTAAATCTTCATCTACATCTTCGATGAAAATATTAGTCTCTAGTCGAACGCACAATCTTAGGGCCTTCTTGAAGGCCACTTAACCTTTGATACTTGATTCTTAACTAATAAAGTGCCAAAGATCAGTTCAAGTTCATCCATCCATCTGACATCTCGCAAAAAATCTCTTCATTGACCCCAATATTAAGCCGATATCATTCAGTTAGGTTCTGTGTATATATTTTTTTTAAATAAGGAAGTGTTTCAACGTTATCAGTATGTGAATACAAACAAAATAATCAACTGAAATGAAGTGGAAAACAGACAAATACAGATTTTACAACCGATGGTCTGTATTGGTCTTGTTTTGATTAATGCCTCTTTCGATTTGGTAAAACCGTACCCGACACCATATCCACCGGTAAGCTACCAAAATGACAAGGTTTTCGTGATTTTCGTGGTGAATGCTTTTCAAATAGAACGTCAAACCAAAACCAAATTTGACAACAACAACAAACTGAGAAATTAGTCTGCTTGTTCTCTCTCTTCGCCATCTTGCTGAGTAAACGAAATCTTACCCGTCGATTGCCGACGGGTAGTAAAGTTACAGTGTCGGTTACAAAACCTTGCAAATAAAACGCAAAACCAAACTGTGTCCGGGGTACAGTTTGCAATTAGAACGCCAAACCAAAACCACGAGACAGAAATTTTAACTCTACCCTGCAAATCGAAAGAGCTAAAATTCTGTAACTTTGCGTGCCCGGTTGTCTGTCTGTCGGTGGCTGGCTGGTGGAATATTGTGATCTATGTTTAACACACTTCCTAAAGCCCGATTTTATTCAAAATTTTAATTCTAGGATTAATATTGTACAAATGTGTATCTTCGATTATAAATTTATTTTTATGGGTTGGTAATGTATTGTAATCCAATTCAATAATGCTGAATCTCACTACTTACATATTTCCGATGTCTATGTAATATTACTCGTATAATAGTTTTGGCACTTAATTATGCTACAAGTAAGTGTACATTTTACATTGTATTATTTGTTAATAATCGCTAAATCTGTTTTTGAGGTAGGGCCTATTTTACAGCTAACCCACGCATCCCACGCGACCTTCGACACGCATCACACGCGTGATCTCAGAAATGGCCCATGACCGGAGTACGAATTTTGGTCGCCAATGTGTAAAACTCACATCTTAACCGCAAGTTCGTAGTACATATTAGTAGATGTTATGTGTAGTAGTATGTTTTTTGACGCATGCGCATAATTTGATTTCGCTTTAATGTCAACAGCAGTGTTGCTTTGATGAGACTTTCTCACATCTCATCTAGTTTTAATTACGAGAGTTATCGTCTACATGAGACAAAAGTGAGCCGATTCAGATTTTGTACAAGAATCCTGTACTAAAATCTGTCATTAAAAAAAAACTCACTAAAAGAAAGAAAAAAGACCTCCCACGCGACTCTCGACACGCGTCAGACGCGTGATCTCAGAAATAGCCCATTACTGGAGTACGATTTTTTGTCGCAAATGTGTTAAACTCACGTCTTAACCGCATGTTCGTAGTATTATATATGTTGTGTGTACTAGTATTATTTTTGACGCATGCGCATAATTTGATTTTGCTTTAATGTCAGCAGAGCAGTGTTGCTTTGATAAGATTTCCTCATATCTCACCTAGTTGGGAGAACGCGAGTTATCGTCTACATGAGACAAAACGAACCGATCCAGATTTTGTACTAGCATCCTGTACTAGAATCTGCCATTAAAATTACACTAACCCAAAGAAAGAAAAAACATCTCACGTTCATTTGCGACCACAATTCTTACTTTCAGGTGCTCACAAAATTTCAGCTCTCTAGGTCGACCGACAGACAGGTTAAGGTGGTTTTCAGTGAAAACCGACACTTTTAGACACCGACAGACAGACATGGTGTATTTAACCCAAGCGAGCAGTGTACGTGAAATACACTGTAATCAACCGAGGTAATTTTACTCTGTTCTCTGAGTTTTTTGTTGTGAACCGAGCATGACACCGTGTATACACAGTTTCATATTTTTAAATTCTCTATATTAACTTCGCGTGCCCGTGTGGTTTAGTTTGTTGGTTTGTTGGTTTTTTTTGTCGTGGAATCTTACGATCAGTTTTTAACCCACTTTCCATAGCACGATTTAATTGAAACACAAGAAGTCGTGTATACAAGACTTATATGTGCATTTCCGATGGACAAAACTTTTTGTAACATTTTTGGAGTGAGGACTGAGGGGGTCCCCATTAAAAAACTATTACAAATTAGCCCGATTTCTTTAAATTTTAAACACATGTATCCCAAATGGACAAATATTTTTGTAAAATTTTTTGGGGTAACCAGACCCTGAGGGCCCTGTGGCCCATATACATTTTTGAAAAATTAGCCCGATTTTCTTCAAATTTTCAACACATGTGTATCTCCGATGACAACACCTACTATTGAAATTTGGAAATGATCGGAGCCCATGGTCGGTGGGTCCCATACCAATTTTTTACACTTGTGTGAATCCGGTTGTAAAAATGTTTGTTTGTAAAAATTTTAAAGTAAATGGAATTTTGCGATAAATTATTAACCCACTTCCCATAACCCGATTTTATTGAAATTTTGCACACATGTATATTTCCGGTGACAATACTTTCTATTATTTTAAAAAATTTACCCGATTTTCTTCAAATTTTATACAAATGTGTATCTCCGATAGACAACACTTTTTGTAAAAATTTTGGAGACCCTGCATCCCGGGGTCATGGGGCTCCAAAATATAAAAAAAAAATTAACCCGACCCCGGGCACGGGTTCGTGGGGCCCCATAACTTTTCTAAAAAAAAAGAACCCGATTTTCTTCAAATTGAATACACATGTATATCTCCGATAGACAACACTTTTTGTAAAAAATTTGGAGACCCCGGGCACGGGTTCGTGAGGCCCCATAAATTTTTTAAAAAAATAACCCGATTTTCTTCAAATTTATTACACATGTGTATCTCCGATAGACAAAACTTTTTGTAAAAAATTTGGAGACCCTGGATCCCGGGGTCATGGGGCTCCAAAATTTAAAAAAAATTAACCCGATTTTCTTTAAATTTTATATACGTATGTATCTCCGATGAAAAACACTTTTTGTAAAAAATCTCCGATGGACAAATTTTTTTGTAAAGTTTTTGGAGTGAGGACCCGAGGTATTAGGGGTGCCCATATAAATTTTTTAAAAATTAGCTCGATTTTCTTAAAATTTTAACACATCTCCTATTAGAGAATTTACATGAAAAATTTTATTTTTATGGATTTTTTTCCATATTAACCCGGTTCAAACTTTGCACACATATGTATCTCCTCTTGAGAATTTACATGAAAAATTTAAATTTTTATGGGTTGTTTTTTTTACTCTGTAATGAATACGAGTGTAAGGCAGAGTAAAAATCACAGTTACCTCAAAAAAGTTTGCTGTCATTTAATAATAACGTACGAATAGATAATTCTCGTATATCAGATGGTACGTTTTATTTATTGAAAATACACAAATAAATGTAAAGGGTCCGCAATCTAAAGTTTTTTTTTTCAACAAGCCGAGGCAGCCATTAGAATGAAATTATTTTCCATTGTTAACCGGAAGGATTGTACTTTCAAATAAAAAAAGAAATTTGAGAAAATATTCAGTAGTTTTTTTTTATAGCATTTTCAAAAAAAAAGTTATTTGGCGGACCCTTTATTTAATGTTTTCTATGAAATGGCAAAATAATTCAATCAAGCAAACACAGATTTGAGATTTTGTTCACATTTCTCAAATGTCAAAAGGAATTTTTGTTATTTTACTTGGGTCGGTTTTTTTTTTTATTCAACCCGAGCGAGTAAAGACCGCCATGGCCGCCCTAATTACCGGACTTAAACATCATACCGAATTTCATAGAAATCGCCTGAGAAATGCCTTAGTTCCCTAAATCCAGTCCCTAATGACCGTATTCCAGAATTTCGTATATTAATCCTACAAAACGAATTTCATAGAAATCGCTTAAGAAATGGTTCGTTCCCGAAATTCCAGTCCCTAATGACGGTATCGGCGGTCAGCCATCAGCAGAAATAGGGGGAATAACACAGAATTGCATGTGGCCGTAACTATCTCTGACTGGTGGAAGTGCGATCAAACCTCCACGTTGTGGCCGCTGGTAATTTTCCTCCAGTACAGGAAAAGCTGAATGATCGGGCTAGTCCCTTCGAAGTAAGGTTGGCGCGAGGCCAATAACCTCGCCCGTAAAAAACCATATCACGGAACCCAAAATTAGCCTCGTGTACACTGATGAACGACGACGACCACGGCAACGAAAACGGCTAAACGATTTAAGAATTTTCTCATGGAACGGATGCTCACTGTATAGAGCTCGAGCTGCACAGCAGCTGGCCGATACCCAGTCCGAATATAATGCTGACTTAACAGCAATTCAGGGGATGCGGTGGACAGGGAATGGTGTCTTACAAAAATCAGAATATGATATATATTACAGCTGTCATGCAAGACATCAAGTGCGCGGGTTGGGGTTTCTAGTCAGCAAAAGAATGAAACCCACCGTTATCGGCTTTAATGCAGTAAATGAACGGCTATTAAGCAAATTAAAAAACATAAGCCTCATAAACGTTCACGCACCTACAGAGTATTCCACAGATGATGAAAAAGAAGAATTCTTTGAATCAGTCGAACGGGAACTCCATGCCTGCCCTCAGTATGATGTAAAAATCATTCTGGGGGATATGAATGCTAAAATAGGTAGGGAGCCAGTATTCAGGCAGTACATTGGCACCCATAGCTTACACGAGAACACTAATGACAATGGACAACGAGTCATAGAGATGGCAGCAAGCATTAGTATTAGCATTACGAACGTACCGAGGTGCCAACGTCGACTCGGACCACTATCTTGTTGGTATCGTGCTCCGAGCGCGGATTGCATCATCGCGAAAGACTGCATCCACGAACCAGATTCGAGTCAACACGGCTGCCCTTCGCAACGAAGAGACCAGAAACAACTACGGTCAAGCGATAGGACTCGCCCTAAATGCAGGGAGAGTAAGTCCTGGGGCTGAGATGTCGGGCGTAGAAGAGAAATGGACACGCCTTAAGAATACTGTCACAAGTACTGCTGACTCCATCTTAGGCAGTAGTCGTAGAAATCGAAACGACTGGTTCGATGACGAATGTAAGCTACCGACTGAACGTAAGAATGTTGCGTACCGAGCAACGCAACAATCTCATAGAACGCGGGCACGCGAAGATGAATATAAAGAGCTCAGAAGATATGAAAAAACAGTTCACCGGCGAAAGAAAGCAGCCTGGGAGAAGAATCTCGTCCGTGAACTGGAACAGTACAGAGAGCAAGGACCGCACCCGGCACGGAAGTTCTACCAAAGGGTCCGGGGTATGACGCAATATACACCGCGTTGCACATACTGCAAGGACAAAGAGGGTAAGCTGATCGCCGATCTTAAAGGCATCTTAGAGCGATGGGAAGAGCACTTTCATGAGTTGCTAAATGGCCAGCTAACTGAGGAATTGAGGGCTCCACCAATGACGGAAGATCATATTATGCTGCCGCCACCAAGCATAGTCGAAGTTAGCAGAGCGATAAATCGGCTCAAAAATAATAAGGATCCCAGCGAACTGATAAAAATAGGAGGCACCACATTACACCAAGCAATTCATGAAATAATAGTGCAAGTATGGGAAGAAGAACTTATGCCAGAAGACTGGCGAAAAGGCGTCCTGTGCCCCATACATAAGAAGGGAGATATCACAAAATGCAGCAATTATCGTGGTATAACGTTGTTGAGTATCGCGTATAAGATTTTCTCCTCTATCCTTCAAGACAGGATAGCCCCATACGCTAAAGTCATTATTGGTGCATACCAGTGTGGCTTCATCCCATGTTAATCAACAACTGATCAGATTTACACCCTAAGGCAGGTGATGGAAAAATGTCTAGAGTTTCAAAACTCACTACACCATCTTTTTATAGACTTTAAAGCCGCTTATGATAGCACAGCCAGACTAGAACTTTATAAAGCCATGATAGAATTCGGCATCCCAAATAAACTTACACGACTATGTAGGTTGACCATGACCAATGTTATAAGCCAAGTAAAAATATCCGGATCACTATCAAGCCCATTCAACATCTATAAAAGGCTCCGACAAGGGGATGGACTGGCCTGCGTCCTCTTCAACCTGGAGTTGGAGAAAGTGATCTGAGACTATGACGTAACGGCGAGAGGAACAATCCTCTATAAGTCCATTCAGATACTGGCTTAAACAGACGATATTGACAACGTTGGTAGAAACCGAAGAGCAGTACAGGAAGCTTTCATCCAGATCGAGCAGGCGGCACGAAATCTGGGGCTGCACATAAATGAGAGCAAAACAAAGTACATGGTGGCCACGTCTGCGAGTAGAAGATCCAACATTCGTCCCTCAATTCAGAAAGTGGAGCGCGAATTTGAAGTAGTACAAAACTTTAACTATCTCGGGTCAACTATAGCAGCCGACAACAGCATGGAACCAGAAATACGCGCACGGTTGCTTAAGGCCAACAAAGCCTACTATAGCTTGTCAAGACTCTTCAAATCCAGGAACTTAACCATAACATCCAAGCTGCTGATATATAAGACAATGGTCATACCAGTACTTACATATGGATCCGAGACTTGGGTGCTTAGCAAAAAGCATTCTGACCTCTTAGCCGCGTACGGAGAATTTTTGGCCCCGTATGTGAGGAAGGACGATTCCGGAGACTCTATAATGATGAGATCTACGAGCGTTACCGCGATGTCGACATCGTGAAGAAAATTAAGCTCGGTAAGCAAATATGATGATGAATGACGGTATCCCAGAATTTCCATGGCAACAAGTCCTATAGTCGCATCTTAGTCTTACATACCGAATTTCATAGAAATCGCCTGAGAAATGGCTTAGTTCCTAATGACCGTATTCCAGAATATCCATAGGAACAAGCCTTACAGTCGCATCTTAGTCCCACATACCGAATTTCATAGGAATCGCTTGGGAAATGAATTAGTTTCAAGAATTCAAAAATTAAAATTAAATTATTTTTGATACCGTGCTAAATGTTCTCCTCACCGCCGAATTATACATTTAATGTTATTACTTGTTTGTATGTATTTTTGTAATATTAGAAAAATGAAATAAATATAGAAAAGTCCTCGAAAGGTGGAATTTTGTCAGCAGCTCAGTCTTATGAACCATTCCTGAGATCCAGCGAGTGACATGAACCATTCCTGAGATCCAGCGAGTGACGCGTTTGGGGTATCTTGTGTATGACGTATGACGCGTATGTTTTGTGCCCGAAAACAAATCTTTTTTAAATTTACTTGTTTTTAATTTAAACCAAAGTTTTCCTACAACAATCACTATTGGTTAAATATATATGTATTTATATCAACATAACAAGCATCTTTATGGCGTCAAACATAACATTGAATTACATACAAAGGCGGTTACTAAAAATAGCATAACAAGTAGCGGTAGAGATTGAAATTTTTAGTTCACGGTGTGGGCGGGTATTTTTCCAATATGAAATTATTGCTGTATAGAAAATGTTCATTAAAAGCTGGATAGGTACATTTCATGTACATTTAGGTATATACTCGTAGAGGTCTATCCAATCGATTCGTGTAAAAACGCTATTATTTTCCTTTGTTTGTTTCATTTTGTGATTGATTTTCTTAAACAGCATGTAACACAGGCGCATATGCATCGGTTTTAGATTTCACATAGCAAGAACTGAAGGTTAATGACTGGAGGTACTTTATACCTATATACAGGGTGTACCAGAATTCGTGGCACAAACGAAGCAGGGTGATAGCGGAGGTATTTTTAACCAAAATAGCCAAATTAAGTTTTATCGAATTGTGGATGGTTCAAAAGTTATTCCATTTTCAGTATTTTTGGGTAAAATCGCATACGCCACCACTAAAAAATTAATTTAAAAAAAAACAAAAGTTATTTTGTTTGTGTTTATTTTTTAATACAATCTGGAAGAGTGTGCCTTTCCAATAAAGTCATTTTTATAAACTTTATTATCTTCTGTCAAATTAAAACGGATGTGATGTCTTTTTGTTTCCCAAAATTTTTGATTGGTTTTTAAGTAGCTCTGGCGGAAAAACAATGTACTACAGAAAGTTGACCGACTATCAGAAAAACTTGCGACATTAATTCTTAAATGGTATCACGCATAGGAATATTCAAAACAGAATGAATTTTATCAATTGTTTTGTGGTGTACGTAGAGTTTTTAAACAGAGAGAGAGTTTCAACTGACCTAACATCACTTCACACCCTGTAACTCTTGAAATTGTTTTTACCCACACGATTATTTTGAGAAATGCTCTTGGATTTTTTTGATAAATATAGTATTGAAGCAAAAAAATTAGGTCCTTTTGGGTATGTCCTGTTGAAACAGCTTATGCACTGTAGTGAACTGGCAAGGGTGCATCCGTTCCACGTGTAATTTTATTGCACCCTTGCTACGGGAACACTGAGACGTCATGCAACTCTTCTTAATAGTAGTAACACAACCCGCACTATCTCGCTCTTTTTGGCTGAATGCACAAATATTTTGACATGGATTTGTTGAAGATTGAATAGGCTTTAATACTGCAGTAGTCAAAAATCAGAAATTATCCCAGAGCAATTTTCGAAATAATCGCGTTTGAAAATAAAATTTAAAAAAAAAACATTTCTTTTTTTTTGACTTTGACGACGTTTACATCGGTAATGGTTTTAAGAATTGAAAAAAATACATTCTTTTGACCTTAAAGATTTAATTTTCTATCAAAACAGACCAACAGTGACTTTGTAGCTAGAAGCTTTCAAGAGTTACAGGGTGAAAAGCGATGTAAGGTCAAAAGTACGCATCTCTGTTTTAAAACTCTACGTACACCACAGGGGGTAAAAATAGACCCCCCCCCCATCCAATACGATTTTTTGACGAAATTAACCAAGGGAACACCCCTTTATATGTTATATGATATTTTAATAATACCTTTATAACATGTTGTGGTATTGATTATATTTATTATACTTAGTTATATTAAAATTAATATGCAGAAGAGCAAAAAATTATAACAAAGGAATAAAACACAGAAACAGAAATTATTAAAATACTTTAAATTTAGGTACATTAAAGAAAATTTGCGTCATTAAGGGCCGCCCAATTTTTAGTGCGATATCATCCACCCTAATTTCAGAGGACAAACAATTTTTTCAGTGTTCGTGTGTACATTTGCGTGTATATAAGTTTGTTAACTCGTATATCTCGGCTTCTAGCAGTCAGAATTTGATGGAACTTGTTTTAAAACAATTGGTTAGCGCTCGGCTTGCTACTACTCATCGCATCGATATCGCCAATTTCCAAATGTATGCAATGTAAAATGGTGGTTTTTACAGTCTATTTCTAAATTCGCTTATGACTGAAAAAACTTCATCTAATATTGCATACTATTGGGCTTTTAAGATAATTCAGTGTTTAGACGAACTATCCATATGGCGAGCTGAGAAGCTCGCTTTACTATCTTCTTTACAGTTCATAACATTTTCATTTTGGTAACAAAATATTTTACTTGTTTTGATTATACTGACGTACTCATTTATGTAGAAAAGAGCTGCCATGAGTAACCTATTATATTGATAAGACACAAGATACGATTACTATATAAAATATATACACGAAAGCTAAGGCATTTATTAAATTTACAGTACGTTTTTTTAAATGTAAATAAGATTTTTTTTTAAATTTTAACACATCAAATACAATATTAAATTTACCACAAATTTTAGCTAAAGTTTCAGAGAAGCTGAATCCAAAAAATGACAACACAAACAAGGAGACGTGATAAATCAATCAAACCTCATTTCGAATCCTTATCAGTTATGCACAATTTAATATAATGTATGATGATACTGGGAAACGACCAAAAAGGTTAGACAAAACTAAAGGACACCATGGAATTTCAGTGCTGGTGTGTAAAGCATCGGTGGACTTTATAGATATTTTCTGAATTTACTATCAGAGAAAAATATGTCTCTTACATAAAAACCAATATGTAGTTTAAGACCTTGCGTAAAGTGTTAGTTACCTTAAACCTCAAATGTCCTTCTTATTCCAAAATTGCAGTGCATTACGTACTTATTCACCAGTGCACCGCCATCAACCCTATTATGGCTCTTCCTGCAATGTTTGTGTGTTACAGTGCGTATGCGTCTTTTTCGCGTGGTCGTCGATTTTCTTCGGTTAAAGTAAATGAATAATAGAAAGCTCTGGGGCTGTTTTTAATGGCTTAAAAGCACTTTAAAGAGTTCTTTTAACACATTTTTTTATCCTCACCCTGTTGAAAATGCATTTGGCACTTCGATGTCGTCTAGAAGGATCTCGGAAAATGAGCTGTAGAATAGAAAATGGCAGAGTGCATAATTTTGCATTTTTCTCGCAATAAAAATTTTCACGTAATCGTAGATTTATATACGAACTTCTTATTTTAGCAGCGGAAGAACGAAGGTTGAATGCGCTTGCGTTATGATAAAGTTTCCCACATAAAAGATCCTTTCAAAAAGTTCGTTGAAAAGTTATGGCCTACGAGTATGTAGCCGAATTAATGGTCCAACATATTCACTGTATTCGTTTGAAATGGTAGAATATGAGGCAATTACACTTAAATTGGTAACTTATTCTTTGAAATGAATTGATTTATTGTGGTCCCAAAATGCTTCATTTTTCACTTTCCACAAACAGCCATACGTTTGCTAATTTCCTTATCGGCAATGATACTTGTAGTTTATTCATAGAAAATTACACGCATTAACAACAACAACAACAACAGCAAGAGCACAAAGTGCTCTCATTCCGCGCAGCGCCCCCGAACATATATATTTTTATAAATAAAAATGTACATAGTTTGAAAACAATTCATGAATTTTATACAAATTTAAGGTGACGTTTGTTGGAAATTACTTGCGTCAGAAAATAAAAAATATAGGAATCTTGTCCTATACATAATCATCATCATCATATTTGGCTCTACAACCAGGGTCCGGTCCTGGCCTCCCGCAAAAAGTCTCTCTCTTAACTCTGGGCGTCCTGGGCTACGCCTTCCTTCCAGCGTAGGCTTGGCCGGCCTCGCTGTCGGGTTCCATAAATCCTACCACAAAGGACTTTCTGAGCAGGATCCTCTTCGCTTATGCGAGCTAGGTGTCCTGCCCACCGGAGCCTACCGAGCTTAATTTTCTTCACGATGTCGACATCGCGGTAACGCTCGTAGATCTTATCATTATAGAGTCTCCGTAATCGTCCTTCATCACATACGGGGCCAACAATTCTCCGTAAAACGTTTCTCTCGAATGCGGCTAAGAGGTCAGAATGCTTTTTGCTAAGCACCAAAGTCTCGGATCCATATGTAAGTACTGGTATGACCATTGTCTTATATATCAGCAGCTTGGATGTTATGGTTAAGTTCCTGGATTTGAAGAGTCTTGACAGACTATAGTAGGCTTTGTTGGCTTTAAGCAACCGTGTGTGCGTATTTCTGGTTCCATGCTGTTATCGGCTGTTATAGTTGACCCGAGATAGTAAAAGGATTGCACTACTTTAAATTCGCGCTCCACTATTTGAATTGAGAGACAAATGTTGAATCTTCTACTCGCAGACGTGGCCACCATGTACTTTGTTTTGCTCTCATTTATGTGCAGCCCCAGATTTCGTGCCGCCTGCTCTATCTGCATGAAAGCTTCCTGTACAGCTCTTCGGTTTCTACCAACGATGTCAATATCGTCTGCGTAAGCCAGTATCTCAATATACTTATAGAGGAATTCCTCTCGCCGTTACGTCAGAGTCTCGGATCACTTTCTCCAACGTCAGGTTGAAGAGGACGCAGGCCAGTCCATCCCCTTTTCGGAGCACGTTATAGATGTTGAATGGGCTTGATAGTGATCCGGATATTTTTACTTGGCTTATAACATTGGTCATGGTCAACCTACATAGTCGTGTCAGTTTATTTGGGATGCCGAATTCTCTCAGGGCTTTATAAAGTTATAGTCTGGCTATGCTATCAAAGGCGGCTTTAATGTCTATAAAAAGATGGTGTATTGAGTTTTGAAACACTAGACATTTTTCCATCACCTGCCTAAGGGTAAAAATCTGATCAGTTGTTGATTTGCCTGGGATAAATCCACACTGGTATGGATCAATGATGACTATAGCGTAGGATAGAGGAGTAAATCTTATACGCGGTACTCTACAACGTTATACCACGATAATTGCTTCATTTTGTGATATCTCCCTTCTTATGTATGGAGCACAGAATGCCTCTTCGCCAGTCTTCTGGCATAGCTTCTTCTTCCCATACTTGCACTATTATTTCATGAATTGGGCTTCCTATTTTTATCAGTTCCGCTGGGATCCCATCAGATCCCGGGGCCTTATTATTTTTGAGCCGATTTATCGCTCTGCTAACTTCGTCTATGCATGGTGGCGGCAGCATAGTATGATCTTCGGTCACTGGTAGAGCCTCCGATTCCTCAGTTAGCTGGCCATTTAGCAACTCATGAAAGTGCTCTTCCCATCGCTCTAAGATGCCTTTAAGATCGGCGATCAGATTACCCTCTTTGCGCTTGCAGTATGTGCAACGCGGTGTATACTGCGTCATACCGCCGACTCTTTGGTAGAACTTCCGCGCCTGGTGCGGTCCTCGCTCTCTATACTGTTCTAGTTCACTGACGAGATTCTTCTCCCAGGCTGCTTTCTTTCGTCGGTGAACTGTTTCTTCTGAGCTGAGCTGAGCTGAGGGCACATAACATTATTTTTAAGCCGTGTCCATTTCTCTTCTACGCCCGACATCTCAGCCCCAGGACTTACTCTCCCTGCATTAAAGGGGGGGTCCTATCGCTTGACCGTAGTTGTTTCTGGTCTCTTTCTTGCGAAGGGCAGCCGTGTTGACACGAAACTGATTCGCGAATGCTGTGTTTCTTGATGATGCAATCCGAGCTCGGAGCACCATACCAACAAGATAGTGGTCCGAGACGACGGTGGCACCTCGGTACGTTCGTACCATCATCAGGTTGGGGTTGTGGCGGCGGTCTATCAACACGTGGTCAGGTGGCTTTGTGGATATTTTTACGCGCAAACCTTGTACTCGCAACGACCAATTTATTGCTTGCTGCCATCTCGTTGTCCATTGTCATTAGTGTTCTCGTGTAAGCTATGGGTGCCAATGTACTGCCTGAATACTGGCTCCCTACCTATTTTAGCATTCATATCCCCCAGAATGATTTTTACATCATACTGAGGGCAGGCATGGAGTTCCCGTTCGACTGATTCAAAGAATTCTTCTTTTTCATCATCTGGGGAATCCTCTGTAAGTGCGTGAACGTTTATGAATGATGAGGCTTATGTTTTTAAATTTGCCCCGCACGCGATGGGTGCATAGCCGTTCATTAAGTGCTTTAAAGCCGATAACGGTGGGTTTCATTCTTTTGCTGACTAGAAACCCCACCCGGAGCACATGATGTCTTGCATGACAGCTGTAATATATGTCATATTCTGATTTTTGTAAGACACCAGTCCCTGTCCACCGCATCTCCTGGATTGCTGTTATGTCAGGCTTATATTTAGACAGGGTATCGGCCAGCTGCTGTACAGCTCGAGCTCTATACAGTGAGCCTACGTTCCATGAGAAAATTCTTCAATCGTTTAGCCGTTTTCGTTGCCGTGGTCGTATGTGCCTATATCTTCTATCTTCTTCTTCTATATATATAAAGTAGAGAATTTATTTGTATATTTGTATATATACTTGTGCCTAACTAGCTCTGGAACGCCTTGACCAATTTCAACCAAACTTGGTATACATATTATTTACTATGTGGAATCAAACATAGGGGTCGGGGGTTAGTAGGTTTTTTTGCTGGGGGAGGCGTGGCAGGCGATTTTATGGTCGGACCCACCGTTTTCGGTATCACCGGGACGAATAATGCTGGTAGTACACTCCTATGGGTGAGTTATATTCCCGCAAGGGGTGGCTGTTCGATATTAGTGGCGATTCTATGGTTTATGGTCGCTGAGTTGAATGGTGATGGTAAGACAGCTCCAAGGGGATGGGGTCGATAACTGATGGGGGGGGGGGGGTGACCGATATTAGTGTCGATTCTATGGTTTTCGTGGTCGCTGGGTTGAATGGTGATGGTAAGACAGCTCTAGGGGATGGGGTCGATAACTGAGGGACGACGACTGAGATTAGTGTAACTTCTGTAGTTTTCGTGGTCGCTGATTTGAATGGTGATGGTAAGACAGCTCTCGGGGATGGGGTCGATAACTGAGGGGAGGGGGGGGGTGACCGATGTTAGTGTTGATTTTATGGTTTTCGTGGTCGCTGAATTGAATGGTGATGGTAAGACAGCTCTAGGTGGATGAGGTCGATAACTGATGGGGGGGTGACCGATATTAGAGTTGATTTTATGGTTTTCGGGGTCGCTGAGTTGAATGGTGGGATGGTAAGACAGCTCTAGGGGGATGGGGTCGATAACTGGGGGGGGGGGTGGCCGATTTTAGTGTTGATTTAATGGTTTCCGGGGTCGTTGAGTTGAATGGTGATGGTAACACAGCTCTAGGGTAATGGGGTCGATAACTGAGGGGGGGGTGATCGATGTTAGTGTTGATTTTATGGTTTTCGGGGTCGCTAGGTTGAATGGTGATGGTAAGACAGCTCTAGGGGGATGGGGTCGATAACTGATGGGGGATGACTGATATTAGTGTAACTTCTATAGTTTTCGGAGACGCTGAGTTGAACGGTGATGGTAAGACAGCTCTAGGTGGATGAGGTCGATCACTGAGGGGGGGTGACCGATATTAGTGTCGATTCTATGGTTTTCGGGTTCGCTGAGTTGAATGGATATAGTAAGACAGCTTTATGGGTATGGGATCAATAACGGAGAGGAGAGGGTGACCGATATTAGTGTCGATCCCATTGTTTTCGGGGTCGCTGAGATAATAGTGGTGTATAGAATTGTACTCGGCGACCATTTAGTGACGAATTTGTGGGTGAGGACATTGTCGCCACTACTTATAATTTACATCGATTTTTGATATCGATCGATAACTGAGGGACGACGACTGAGATTAGTGTAACTTCTGTAGTTTTCGTGGTCGCTGATTTGAATGGTGATGGTAAGACAGCTCTAGGGGATGGGGTCGATAACTGAGGGGGGACGACTGAGATTAGTGTAACTTCTGTAGTTTTCGTGGTCGCTGATTTGAATGGTGATGGTAAGACAGCTCTCGGGGGATGGGGTCGATAACTGAGGGGGGGGGGGGTGACCGATGTTAGTGTTGATTTTATGGTTTTCGTGGTCGCTAAATTGAATGGTGATGGTAAGACAGCTCTCGGGGGATGGGGTAGATAAATGAGGGGGGGTGACCGATGTGTTGATTTTATGGTTTTCGGGGTCGCTGAGTTGAATGGTGGGATGGTAAGACAGCTCTAGGGGGATGGGGTCGATAACTGGGGGGGTGACCGATGTTAGTGTTGATTTTATGGTTTTCGGGGTCGTTGAGTTGAATGGTGATGGTAACACAGCTCTAGGGTAATTGGGTCGATAACTGAGGGGGGTGATCGATGTTAGTGTTGATTTTATGGTTTTCGGGGTCGCTGGGTTGAATGGTGATGGTAAGACAGCTCTAGGGGGATGGGGTCGATAACTGAGGGGGGATGACTGATATTAGTGTAACTTCTATAGTTTTCGGAGACGCTGAGTTGAACGGTGATGGTAAGACAGCTCTAGGGGGATGGGGTCGATCACTGAGGGGGGGTGACCGATATTAGTGTTGATTCTATGGTTTTCGGGTTCGCTGAGTTGAATGGATATAGTAAGACAGCTTTATGGGTATGGGATCAATAACGGAGAGGAGAGGGTGACCGATATTAGTGTCGATCCCATTGTTTTCGGGGTCGCTGAGATAATAGTGGTTTATAGAATTGTACTCGGCGACCATTTAGTGACGAATTTGGGGGTGAGGACATTGTCGCCACTACTTAAAATTTACATCGATTTTTGATATCTGCCGCAGAACTAATAAATTCTATTTATCCGGCTGTTTCTCAAAACTATAACATTTTGAACCGGTTGCTTGAAGAGGCCATTCTTGCTACCAAAATGGAGAAAACCACGAAATAAACAATCAAATACTTGCCATCTTAATAGGCGTAGTCACTGAATATAAGTGTATCGATACCGTTGTAGATATTGATGAGGAATAAAATATCTACTGAGTTCCTTAACTCACTTAATTCTTCTGGATTGCCACAACATCGTCTTACAGTTTGATCTCCAATTATTTTACTACTGATTCTCGACTCGCCAAAACTTTTCAACGGCACAAGACTGTGCGTAAAAGAGATGCCGGGAAATATAATTGAAGCGACTATCTTGACAGAAAAGGGACAGTGTGAAACAGTTTTTATCCCACGGATAGCACTCATTTCGACGATCGGACAGTTTATTAAGAATTGCGGAGTATAGATTTGAGATTGCCATGCTTTTCCCACGGACAACTTTATTTTGCTTGCTCTGGGTTGGGTTGACCTAAGAATTTATTTATTCCTGCTCTTGAAGGTGAAACTAAAAACATTGTAGGCATACAACTAAGATTTGTTATAATTAATTTTATGTATGTTTATTTAATTTTATTTTATAATTTGAATACTATAGCTATAATTTCAAATATATTTTTGTTAATAAAAACTAAAATTTTACCTTATAGATTGATATCATTATTTTTTCTACCCCTGCCTAATAGAAGATTGGGATGAATAAATCCCTGGGCAACGCCGGGTAATCAGCTAGTATAATATAAAACTGAAACCAATACATGAACAAAAACGTTCATAGTTAGTGCCCACGTTTAACCCTGCTACGTTGATAAGCCATAATATAATATATAATATATAATTTAAGTGAAGTAATTTAAAAAGATTATAGCTTAAAAATTTTTCGTAAAAACACTTTTTACAATAATGAACACTTTTAATACCTCATAAAAAATAATTTCGAAGAGTGTGAGACCCTTCAAAGTTTTTTTTGGTTTTATCGGGTTCAGCTCAGAATCTATTAAAAAATAATTAGCTCCTAACGAGATCAAGTGTCATGTGCTGCGTAGAGGAAAGCTGTCAGAGGAATTCGAGATCCTGAGTGGGGTACGACAAGGTTGCATTCTATGGCCGATACTTTTTTTGTTGGTGATTAGCGATGTTTTTCGCGCAGCTTTATCTAATGGAAACGGAGGAATTCGTTGGACTCTTACATCTCAACTCAAACATCTGGACTACGCTGACGACGTTTGTTTACAAATGTAGAAAGGGAGGCATATGTTACGGGTTTGAAGATTAATTCTGCCAAAACCAAAATCATCAACCTCGGCACTAACTCATTGCTCATTGCATCATTACCGGTAGAGAGAGTAGAGAGTTTCCATTATCTTGGGAGTATTGTCTCGACCGAAGGTGGAACCGAACAGGACATTGTCAACCGAATCGGCAAAGCAAAATCAGTGTTTGAAATGATGTCCATTATATGGTGAAGCAATGCGATCAGCTTAAACACCAAGCTGCGACTGTTCCGTTCAAATGTTGAATCTGTCCTGTTGTATGAGTGCAGCACTTGGAACGTGACTGCTACTATCACAAAAAGTTTGTAAATAGGTGCCTACGGAACATCTTAAGAGGTTTCTGGCCTAACCGTATCTCTAACGAACATCTTTACCAGAGAACGGGTCAGGAACCAATAGACACAACCATCCAACGACAGAAGGGCAGTGGTTTGGTCATACACTCCGAAAAGGCGACAGTTCCATAGCAAACTACGCAATGCAATGGAATCCGTTATCTCAGGATGGTAGAAGAACGGGTCGTCCGAGAAATACATGGCGCAGAACAGTCGAGGAGAAGTCACGGCAATTGGGAAATAGTTGGAGAGAGCTGAAGCTCATTGCCAGGAACCGCACGCGATGGCGCGTAGGCGTAGTAGAGGCCCTAGGCCCCACAAGGGGATATAGGACATAAGAAAGAGGAAGAAGAGATCAAGTGTTTAGACATTTAACCTCTAATAATTAAAGACAACTTTTCTTATCATTATACAGGGCGTCCTCTAATTCGTCAAGGATATGTATTCGCAGTAAAACAAAAATTATCTAAAACTACATAAAATCATTTTTTATTCATAGCTTTTTAGAGTTAAAGCAAAAAAACACTTTTGTTTAAATTTTATCTGCTGCAGGTTTTCATAAAGTCGATGGGTTTTTCTGGAAACTTGTTGGTGATGTTTATTTTTATTATTGTTTCATAAGAAGAAGGTATTAAAACGTTACGTTTATTACACATTTCCTGGAGAAAATTGACCTCAAAGTCAAAAATTAGCATGGACAAGAAAACTGGAAACTGTATAGAAGTTGGATATCTTTACTCAAATAAGATATCAACGTTAATTAAACGCAGTTAGAAAGGCTAGTATTTCTTCTAGAGCAATTTCCGTTAACATGCGGTTCAGTGTACACCATAGTAAGCTTTTTTTTAAATCTCCGATAAATTTTGTCAACATTTAAGATATACCCTTACTGTAGAACGATTTTTTTCTTAGAATATACCTAAGAATCATTTCCCAAATAAAAATAATAAGGCCCCGGGATCTGATGAGATCCCAGCGGAACTGATAAAAATAGGAGGCCCCACATTACACCAAGCAATTCATGAAATAATAGTGCAAGTATGGGAGGAAGAAGCTATGCCAGAAGACTGGCAAAGATGCATCCTGTGCCCCATACATAAGAAGGGAGATATCACAAAATGCAACAATTATCGTGGTATAACGTTGTTGAGTACCGTGTATAAGATTTTCTCCTCTACGCTTCAAGAGAGGATAGCCCCATACGCTAAAGTCATCATTGGTACACAACCAGTGTGGCTTCATCCCAGGCAAATCAACAACTGATCAGATTTTTACCCTTAGGCAGGTGATGGAAAAATGTCTAGAGTTTCAAAACTCAATACACCATCTTTTTATAGACATTAAAGCCGCCTTTGATAGCATAGCCAGACTATAACTTTATAAAGCCCTGAGAGAATTCGGCATCCTTCTTCTCTTCAACCTGGCGTTGGAGAAAGTGATCGGAGACTCTGACGTAACGGCGTAAGGAACAATCCTCTATAAGTCCATTCAGATACTGGCTTACGCAGACGATATTGCCATCGTTGGTAGAAACCGAAGTTCTGTACAGTAAGCTTTCATGCAGATAGAGCAGGCGGCACGAAATCTGGGGCTGCACATAAATGAGAGCAACACAAAGTACATGGTGGCCACGTCTGCGAGTAGAAGATCCAACACTGGTCCCTCAATTCAAATAGTGGAGCGCGAAGGAGTAGTGCAATCCTTTCACTATCTCGTGTCAACTGTAGCAGCCGATAACAGCATGGAACCAGAAATACGCGCACGGTTGCTTAAAACGAACAAATCCTACTATAGGACATCGGCTCGAAATCGGGACCGGTGGAGAGACTTTTTGCGTAAGGCCAGGACCGCACCCCGGTTGTAGAGCCAAATATGATAATGATGATGGCCCTAAAAAAAACTTGGCCATGCTCTGCTGTGCTGTGCTGCACTCAATATTAGGTTAGCCTTGTTCTCTTCAATCTGATTTTTATTTAATTTATTCAATACGCAGAGGCTTCTATTGAGCTGCGAGACAAAAGATTCGGTCTTGGGTGAGAATGGCGATTAGTTAAGGCTGATTGAGACTAGACAAATACAAAAAAGTTTGTATGAATTTTTTCCATTTTTGTAAGTTAGTCCTCCAGGTTTCATTAATTTTGCACCGAATTAAAAGTCGTTCTTAACAGATACTTACAGATTTATAGTATGCAAAAATCAACTGCCTACATAAATTGCGAAAAAGTTCCGATAAGGTTTACCGTAATTATAAGCTGTCGTTTAGTATTTCATCACCGTTTTAGAACCACTTGTGCGTCAGGGACATTTAGTATTTAGTCAATTAGTATAATGAGGATTTCGAGTTCTTCATACACGCCATACGCTAATTTTTTTGTCAACTAAGAATTCTACAATTTATACCAAACTTTTAAAAACTAAACCAATTCCATTCTTAAGATAGAAAACGGACGAGCATAGATTCTCTGCAGCAGAATAATCAAGAAACAGGAAGAAGAAAGTGTATCTTTAGTCGTATGACTGTCTGTTTGGCAGTACATATCCTGCAAAGGATACCTCCACAACCGAGATTTCTTACTTTTCGTCCTGATAAATACTCCGTCAAAGTATTATCGCCTCTAGGCTTATCAGTTTATTTATTTTATGAAGCTTATTAGAGGATAGAATCTGAACAACTCATAACAGCGTTTGTTTTAAATGCTTCTTTCTTTTAGTTACAAAGGTTTGCATTTTAAAGGACGTTTTCTCATATCGCACATTAAAATTAAAAGATTAATTAAAAGTTATTTTTAGTTTAGGATGTTAGTCTGTTACACTTACAACCCAAGTAGAATTGCGAACATATAAATCTGCAGTCTACCTTGCGATTTAAGTCAGTTTTGCTAACGTTCTACTGCTCATTTGAATGTGCACATTAGAGATTTGACGGACCAACGTCGCAATTAACGGTCACACACACTCGAAAATAAAACAACAAAAGAAGAAAAGATTACACACTAAAATCCCACGATTTCTCTATTTTATATTAAATACGTCTCCGCTCTACCCTCTAGCGAAATGTTTCCACGGACCCCTATTTACTCGTCCTTTCTTCTTGATTTGTCACCATCACAGTCGCCACAGAATTGGACAACCCCTTCGAAAATAAAACACACGAGACACATTTACACCAAAAGTTAAACCAAATATCTCGAATTTCGTTTTATTATCGTCCAACAAACAAAACGTCAAATGGAAAGCAAAATCGTGAATTCAGATTATAGCTTTGTGAATGAGTCATATAGTGATAGTCATAAAAGTAGGCGCATGTTGTAATCGAGCTGGGTCTCATAGTCAGTCGGCAGCTCCCATACTTCATTGGCAGCAACTTGAGGGCTTTCCAACTGTGGGCTGTTGTATTAAAGAGCAGTGTAAAACTGTGAATGTGGTATGCAAGGAATGGCCTACTATGTACTCATGTTCGTAATCAATTGAGACAGCTCTGTCTCTAAAGGGCTTTTATGTATAATTTGGCTGGAAGTACGACAAAAATAATGAGGTTGTGCAGTCGATTCGAATGCGTTGAGAGTCGCCAAAAAGTCGACGGCGTTTTTACATGCACATTAAGGAGAGAATTTCAAAGAAAGGTTTCCCTTCACCTACTAGAAGTATTCATATTATCCACTAATTCCGTACAATACTTTGCCGATAGTAAATAACATGTTATGACGCACATCACTACTAGTGTTTGTAGTTTGCGTCAATATGCAAAGATGCAAAAGAAACATGAAAATAACTAGTGTCTCTCCAATCGGACAAACCATACCCGAAACCGAAGCTGTCCGTAGTTTTGGTGATAAATGGAACTACAAACCAAAACCAAACCAAACCGCTTTGGGATTCCAAATCCTTAAAATTTTTTCGCTCGAACTCATATTTTAAATAATTTCAGTATTGAAATATTCAATTATTTACTTTTAATTTTTTAGTTATTAATGTATGATGAATAATCGATCTAATAACTAATAACTAGCTGAAATGCCCATGGTTGCCTGGCTGCCCCACCACACTATTTGTGTATGGTCTTTTGAGGGTTCTCTGGGGTTTTTTGGGTAGAATTGTCTGAAGTTTTCCGGTACCTTTACTTAGAATTAGAATAAAAGTTTTTCCAAAAAATTGATCCGATTTTCTTCAAATTTTATACACATGTGTATCTCCGATGGACAAAATTGTTTGTAAATTTTTTGGAGTGTTCGGGCCCTGAGGCCCGAGGGGCGCCAATGCAATTTTTACTAAATTTTTGGGGGCTTTTGGGAAGTCTTTTGAGAATCTTTTGAAGGTTTTTTGGAGGTCCTTTGGAGATCTTTTGCGGGTCTTTTATGATTCTTTTGAGAGTCTTTTGGTGGCATTTTAGGGGCCGTTTGGTAGTTTTTTTTTAAGGTTTTTAAGCTTCTTTTGAGGGTCTTTTGGGAGTCTTTTGAGTAGTCTTTTGAATGTCATTTATAGGTCTTTTGGGGGTGTTTTGAGTGTCTTTTGGAAAGTCTTTTTAAGGTCTTTTGATGGTATTTTGGGGGACTTTTGGGGGTCGTATGGTATGCGCACTGTTTTTTATTTGGTTTGTTGTTTGGGGCGTAAACAAACAGAGCTGATAGTTTTCCGACACTGGAGAAGGCGACATACAATTGACCATGCGAGAGGCATGGATTTTCAAGGTTAATGCCGCAAACACTCAATGACTGCCTTTATGATTTGTTTATTGTAATTGTGAATGCAAACCGCACCCGAAACTGCTATGGTTAATGTCTAATGGCATTTTTTTCTCTATATTAACTTCGCGTGCACGTGGCTGGCTGGGTGGCTGGCTGGCTGGTCAGATTTTCTGATCAATTTTTAACCCATTCCCAAAGCCCGCCTTTATTGAAATTTTGCACACATGAATATTTCCGGTGACAGTGATTGCTTGACTGCTTTACAGCTTAACTCAACTCAAAAATAATAATTTTAGTAGTACTTCGTACATCGTTGTGTATACGTCGTACTAGCCGTGCGCTGTGGCTGCTATGTTTTCACCACTAAATAGGGAATTCACCACAAAATCTACAAAATTTACAAGTAAAATTTCAATTTTTAAATTCGCTTTCCCGTGGCACGACTGTCTGTCATCTTGCGATTACTTTTTTACCCACTTTTCAAAGTACAATTTTTTTAAAAAAATCTACCCGATTTTCCTCAAGTTTTATACACATGTGTATCTCCAATATAAAAATTTTGAAGTAATCGGTGTCCCATACAAATTTTTTAAAATATTCACCCGATTTTTTTAAAATTGTATACACAAACAAAACTTTCTATAAAAATTTGGAAGGGATAAGGCCCTGGCACTGTCCAGGTGCTCCCATAAATTTTTTTTAAAAAGTAATCCGATATTTTTCAAACTTTGCGATTAGAGAATTTACACGAAAAATTTTAATTTTTATGGGTTGTTTTTTTCATTAATTTAAATCTCAAAAATGAAAACCGAAAAAACCAAATGGCAAATTTTATTCAAAAACCTAAATTGAAAGTTTGCTCGAGAGGACTTGGCCAACATACGAAAATTCACAAAGCAGAATTTTGACCAGCCTTTCGGCTCGATAGTTGTACGCGCCCTTTTCGTTTGTAAGGCCTGCTACGACAGACGTATCCGGCACGTTTCACTGTTGAGTTGTTGGCGTTTAAGAAAGACGTTAAGTTGCAGAAGAAGAGATTTTTACTACAGTCTAGATAGGATCCATGAAATTTGAAGTCTGAAAATTTAGTAATTATTTGTAATATTTTCTTGGTCAGGGTTTTTTGAAGTTTTCCCTGACCATGATCATGATCCATGGATTAAAGCATTGGACTCGCGTCGTATTTAGTTTCGGAATCTTTTTCCGTTTTGCTTTTTCAATGAATCTAGAGAGAATTCTAAGAAAATAAATTGAAACCGGCTACAAACGTGAGGAATGTGATATATTGTAAATTACATTCCTTCGATTTCTGAATATTAATAAAGGGCTTAGCACAGCTTATTGCCGTGGCGCAAGTCATTCAGGGAGATCTCCCTTGGCAATAAGTTTATCATATAAAAAAAAAATCATTTGTTATATTACTTTGGCTTACAACAACAATAGCATAAGCATAAAGCCGAAAGTAAATCCAAAAAAATTTTAGGATTAAGAAACTCACCGTAAGGCGGTAAAACCAAAAGCTGTTGCTTTGAGAATTAAAGTAAAGCCAAGTTGGCTTTGCCAAAGCAATATAGCAATTGCGTTGACAGATCGCAGCTGCCAAACGACATTTGCGCACAAAGCGCCAACTATTGAAATCTATTAGAATAGAAATGAAACAACGACTTATGTCGAACAGATCGAGAATCAGAAAATTAAAAAATAAAAACAAATTAATTTTATTTTTATTCAGACTGGAATACGTTTTTCAGATTTTTCATTTAGCGAAAACATTCAGTTGAGTTATTTCCTCAAAAAATATCCAATTTATCATTTTCCAAATTTTCCGACTTTTGTAATTTTCCTTAATTTTCTTTTGCTAAAAATTTCTACGGAGCATAACGAACAAAACAAAAAAAGAATCAACCAAATATTTCGGTCCTATTGTCAGTTATGATAGAGAGTGCATAAAAAAATTATGATTTTTGCAGTTTGTCCGAATTCTCCGACCTTCCTTTGTAATTGTCTTTCTCCCCCAGGACCATAACGAACAAAACAAAACAAAAATCATGAGTTATGGTCGCGAGTTCATACAAAAATCCTATAAACAAAAGCACTTTCATTTTCTCCCGAATTTTTAATTTTCCGGACACCGTTTCTAATATTTTTCGCATAAACCTTATTCGGACTATGACGAACATTTTAAAATGAAATGAGCTAAATCGGTTCAGCCGTTCTTAAGTGATAAACAGCATTTTATTTTTATGTATATAGAAGATAATACTGATAATCAATAATAAAAATTAATTTTTTTTTGTATACATATAATTTATAAACTTCTAATAGACATCATGAAAATAGCCGTCATCCTTCAGGAATTTGTTAACGGCTATTTTGAAGGCCTTCAGATTAAAAGATTCGGGAAACACGCTAAAGGGATTTGCACCCTTATAATGCTTCGCACAGCGTGTGCGTTAGGAAATTAGGTAGAGGAAAAGATGAGATGTCAATGTATGTGTGTCTTAAATGACTGCCGAATGCAGAAACACAGAATCGGGCAATTCATTCCACATAACTATAATGAGACTAAAGAAGTAATCTCTGTATTGGTTAGTACGTCCCAAGATAGGCCCAATGGTAGACCAGTGGGCTCGAGTTGAGGCACGGGTATTACGGTTGGGTTCAAGAATGAACGGGATGCATCTGGATATTTTTTTGAACAACGCTTGTGGAAAAAGCGATAAAACAGTGACAAGCAGGAAACATTTCTAAGATGTTTAAGCGATTCGATTATTTCGGCGATATTTACGTCACCAATAAGTTTTATCGCTGGTTTTGAATTCTGTCTAGTAGATGCAATGTGCACTTAGGGGAACCTGCCCAAACAATATAGTTGTATTCAAGTATAGGGCGAATATAAACCTTGTAAATAGTGGCCAGATCTAAAGGATCTTGCACTGTTTTAGGAAACCTAAACATTTTGCAGCATTCTTGGCGATGGCAAATATGTAGTCCAACGAAGCTTGTTGCTGACGCACATACCGCACATTGAGAGTTTTTCAGTTTCTTCGATACAAGATCCATTTATGGATAAAGGTTGTTGGTTTAAATTACGCTTCTACGACAGAAGACAGCAGTGGGTTTGGGAAGCGTTAAATTCTACTCTACCGTGTAGTACCCACCTTGTTATGCTGTAAAGGTCAGAATTTAACGTGCTTGACATACGTTGTTGTTCGAGTCCCACTTAGGATGAAGAAGGGCGTGCAGAAAATACGAACTCATATGAAAAGATAAGATTTCTGTCGTCAGCGAAGGAATGAATTGGGTAAGAAGTAGCGGATAGGAGATCATTAATGAAAATGAGAAAGAGTGTCGGAGACAAAACAGAGCCTTGTGGAACACCGGCATTTATGTGGTGAACACTGGATTTAAAGCCGTCCATTAATTTAACCGTTCGTTAATTTACATCCACGAGTTTGTTCAAGTGGGTGAAAGCTTATTATACATCAATATCGCCTACCAATTCCAATATCTTACTTAACTTAACTTAAAGAAGATGATTCCCTACATTGGTGATACACCATTGACTCGGATCACTTTCTGCAGATAAATCTAAATAAATCTGCTTCCCTATAACTATGCTTATTACTCGTCTATTAAGCGTCTAGCCAAAAGGAGTGTGGTAGTGAGGCTGCTAAGTTCACTGTTGGTTTTATAAAGATTTGATTTGGATGTTCCCTTATAGGCAGCCTTGATAATCTTCACAGATTATACAGGGTGTATCCGCTAAGGTGGCAAATACTTAAAGGGGGGATTGCTTGGTAAATTTCGTGAAAAAATCGTATGGAACGTACGTAGGTGGAATGGATGCACTCTTACAATGCATCATAATCTGCTTCAAACAGACTTGCCCAGAAGGACCTAATTTTGTTAGTGGACACCATTTTCATGTGCCCACTTGCACGACCATTTTCATGTGTCCACTCATTGGAGTGCAGTAAGAGTAAGAGTGCATCTATTCCACGTGTAATTTTGTTGCAGTGTTGCTGCAGGAACACTAAGACGGCATACAACTCTTTTCATACGTAGTAGTAGTAACACAACCCTCACTATCTCGCTCTTGTTGCCCGAATGCATTAATATTGTGCCATGGATTTGTAGGAAATTGAATACACTTTAATATTACATTTGTAAAAAAATGCATCCGAGATCATTTCTCGAAATAATGTGTTTGTGAATACACGTTTTCTTTCATGTACAAACATTCAATTTTAACCATTCAATTTTAGCTCTGTTGAACGAATGTAGAAACATTTTAAGGCGGATTTGTAGAAAATTTAATAGGCTTTAATACTGCATTTGTCAAAAAAAATTATCCGAGAGCATTTTTCGAAATAATCGCGTGTGTATCCTTAACGGATACACCCTGTATAATGGGTTTTGACACACAAATATTTATATTTAATGCATTTTTGACAAGTAACGCTATCCATTATTCCAAAATAATTTACAAAATGGAAGTAAAGTTAGAACTTAATAACCAAATAATTATGCTGTTAAAGGAATTATTCAATTAATTGTAAATTGTTACAAAAACCGTAACTACAGGCCTCCAATTTTCGTTTACAATAAATAAAAACAACAACAACAATCAGAAAGCGGATAAAGAATGGCAAATCATTGAGATAGTTTGAAACATCATAAGGGCTGGTCGTGGTGGCCGCCTTATGTTCGCAAGCAATTATGATTGGTAAGTAGGGGGTGGGTCGCATATCGGAAATGGGAAATGGTAATCGTATAGCTAAGAGGTGGTCCGCCAAACAGTCAGTCTGTCGTTTTAAAATTGTTTACATGTGAGCTTACATTCGCTATGGTTGGTGGGTGTTGTTGTTATAGAGCTATATAGCTTTCTATATGTTGTGATGGTTGCTTGGAGCAGGAGCTCTTGTTGGGTTTTCTTTGTCTCAACTTGTTACTGCATCGGTCGATTCGTTCGTAACGTACACTACTGCCATGGTATGACATGTTATGAGTAGTATCAATTATAAACAAACATATTGCGTTAGGGGAGAGTGTAGCGCTGACAAACTCTTGCAAAAGCTTACGTGCGAGGTGTCAAAATTCAGACGTCAGTCTATATTTTTTAAGTGTGTGTGCTGTGCAAACATAACAATCAGTTTTTGTACTTCTATTAATTGCGAACCGCGAAAGGCGAAGCTTTTATTCAGAGGACATGAAAATTTTTCAGCGAACGAGTGTATATTTGTACGTTTGTTTGCCGGGTCGTACATCTCGGCTTCAACCAGTCAAAATTTGATGGGACTTGTTTTAAAACAATTGGTTAGCGCTCGGCTTGCGATAGCGTAATTTTTTCATTCATAGGGGTTACTACCCCTGAGAAAAGTGAAAAATCTATTTGGTATTCAGATAAGTTGCAGTCAAGCATTAGCTGCTTCGGTAAAGTTATTCCAACAGGTTGATCGTATGTGTGGTCCTGATTGAATCATCATTATATTTGGCTCTACAACCGGAGTCCGGTCCTGGCCTCCCGCAAGAAGGCTCTCTATCGGTCTCGATTTCGAGCCGATGTCATCCAGTTTGGCATCCTTAAACTCTGGACGTCTTGGTCTACGCCATCCTTCTAGTGTAGGCTTCGCCGGCCTCGCTGTCGTGTTCCATGAATCCTACCGCAAAGGACTTTCCGAGCATGGTCCTCTTCGCTCATGTTAGCTAGGTGTCATGCCCACCGGAGCCTACCGAGCTTAATTCTCTTCACGATGTCGACATCGCGGTAACGCTCGTAGATCTTATCATTATAGAGTCTCCGGAATCGTCCTTCCTCACATACGGGGCCAACAATTCTCCGTAAGACTTTTCTCTCAAACGCGGCTAAGAGGTGAGAATGCTTTTTGCTAAGCACCCAAGTCTAGGATCCATATGTAAGTACTGGTATGACCATTGTCTTATATACCAGCAGCTTGGATGTTATGGTTAAGTTCCTGGATTTGAAGAGTCTTGACAGACTATAGTAGGCTTTGTTGGCTTTAAGCAACCGTGCGTGCGTATTTCTGGTTCCATGCTGTTATCGGCTGCTACAGTTGACCCAAGATAGTTAAAAGATTGCACTACTTCAAATTCTCGCTCCCCTTTTTTAAATGCGGGACCAATGTTGGATCTTCTAGTCGCAGACGTGGCCACCATGTACTTTGTTTTCTCTCATTTATGTGCAGCCCCAGATTTCGTGCTGCCTGCTCGATCTGGAGGAAAGATGAAAGGTCCTGATGGAATATGGTGCCGAAATGACCGCATAACTGACTGATGGAGAGGCAAATAAACTCCCAACTCGCCTAGTGAGATGTCTCTTCATCTTTAATCGTGGAATTTTGAAATATTGTCGTCAACTGAACTTTTCGTGCAAAGATGCAATTTTTGATTGTTGTTGTTGTAGCAACTCCAGGCCTGAAACGATATCAAGAGAGAAACCCTCCAAACATTAAACTCTCAAATAAACAATAAACCACAAATAAACCTTTTTAATTTTGCAGTGTACTTAAATTAACTAAAGGCTAATGGCAAGCAAAGCAGATAGAAAATAAAAGTTCCTATACTAATTAGATAAACTAAAGGTGGCCAAGAAAAGAGGCCGCGCCAATAGGGTTGGACCACAGATCTGCAAGGTCTAAATCCGTTGGGTAAAAGGGGCAGAGGAATAGTTGGTTGGTAGTATGGGTGCCTTGGTTACAGTCGGAGCTGAGATCATTGGTACCATGGATACTGAGATCTTTATAGCTCTGTAGTATATGGCACCACACCGACCGAAGTTGTGGCAGGGTTGACCGGGTTTTCCCTGGGCAAAGACTTTTCTCTGTTATTTATGGGGGGGAGATGTGTACCAAGGAGCCTATTAACCTTGCTTGAGTAGACTGCTGCTGAGACTGTATCATGGTGTATACTATTAGAGGCTGAACGGACAGTGGCGGTATTCAAGGTGGCCGGTATGACTGGGTTTATGCAGTCTGTGTACGTCCTGATGTCGACGTATGCAGCGTGGATGCATCTCACTGACTGTAATGTCGTGAACTGGGTGTGAAGGATTGTGGCAAGCTAACAAGAACTGCATTGACAACAGTTCATTGTGTTGCCTGACGGAGAGCATGGACGTTTCGTCATGAAGATGATCGGGGTTAGTTATGGAGTGGCACCCAGTTGCGATACGAAGGGCTATTTTATCTTGACTTGGTTATTATTCCATTGAGTGTCACTTGAAAATACGTCCAGATGTGGGCGGCGTAGTTAATAATTGAGCGTTCAATAGTTTTATACGTCTTTCTTTGTCTTTACCCCATGCGGTTCCGGCTAGGGCTCTTAGAACTCTATTACGACTGCTCACTTTACTGCAAATATTTTTTGTGTGCCTACAGAAGGAGGTTGTCGAATATGACTCCTAAAATTTTAGGGCTATTAACTGTAGGGATGATTTTGTTGTTAATACGAATTTCAAGTGATAGCCTGACTTCTTTAGTCCAAGAGGTGAACAGCGTAGCAGACGAGTTTTGGGAGGCGAGGTGGAGTTTCCTTTTCTTAAAAAATTCAGATAGCTCTGTCAGGTAGGAATTTATCCTATGTGTAATCTCGTTTATATCTGCACCGGAGGCAGTAACAAAGCAATCATCAACGTAAGTGATCAATTAAACGCCAGTAGGGGGAGTAGGGAGCATCGAGACATAGAGATTAAATAAGATAGAGAGAATCACTCCTTATGGGACTCCCATCTTGAGTTTCCGATGTTTTTAGCAGGAGTTTGTGAAGACCACATATGCGCTCCTGCCATTTATGTAAACTGACAGGAACCTTTTGTGGGACTCCCATCTTGAGTTTCCGATGTTTTGAGCAGGAATTTCTGAATTCCACACATGCGCTCCTGCCATTTATGTAAGCTGACAGAAACCTTTTGATGAAGTCAGGGAAAGTGGAGCTCAGTATGTCCTGTAGGAGAATAGAGTGGACAACCGTGTCGAAAGCCTTGGACAAATCGAGTGCCACGACAGCAGTGCGCCAGTGCGGGTGAAGGTTTTCAGTCAGTTGTAGTGCTGCGTTGTTTCCTAAAGCCGTGAAGGGGGTGATGGGCATTGAAGTCCTCCATCACATTTTCGTTTTCTCCCTGGAGAAGGTGCATAGGAGATGGTTGATAACCATTTAATGTGCTGTTTACGGGGGGTATGTAAACATTAGTAAGTAATAACTCGAAATACTCATTGCCTCAAGATGAGGATCGAGGGAGGGTTGCTGGCAGATGTATTTGTAGGATACATTCTGGGCTAGAATAAAAGCGAGTCGGCTCTGCCTCTGTCGGATCTGTCGTGTCCAATGATTTGATAACCGTCAAAGGATGTCAGTGAGTATGAGTTGGGAATTTTGGTCTCCTGCACGGCATTAATTAAGATATTATTGCGAAGCACATATTGGTGATCTGTCTTAATTGGTTTCGCAGGCCTTTACAGTTCCACTGTAATAATCTTGAAAGAATTAACTGAATGGTCATGCTGAGTTTGTGGAGGGGTGTCGGTGCATTATTAGTGCACAGGGGTGTAGATGGATTTGGGGTGGGATTGCTGTGAGGCTCCGGATAGGACGATTACAGATAGAGCATTACCAGGACCTGGGACCTGGGTTCGACTCGATCCCGGCCGTTATTAGTAGAATGCAGAGTAGGCTTGCCGGAAGGCCCCCTCTGAAGGTAAAAAAATAAGCAAACATGCAAAGCAAAATAAAGCAAATGGAATAAGTGGATCCAAGTGATCCAATCTGAAACGTGTTGTGGTGTTGACGAACTTTTGCCCAATGTTTTGCTAGGCATTAGGGTCCTTTCGGTGCCTAGGAACAATCGTCTTGGAAAGGATTTTTGATTGTTGTTGTCTGACTGGTTTTCTTACAATTTCAAAATGTGTATGTGTATATTTTAGATCGTCCCTTTTTATTTTTATTTTCAGTTTAAGGTAAAAACTTCCAGTCTCGAAAGTTCTCAAGACGTCTAATAAAAGTTGAAAAATTGAAAATTTACTCTCAACGGACCCAAAGAAGTTTCTTTTTAAAAACACTTACATTTTAAAGAGAGTCATTAAATGCGATGGTGAACTTCGGTCGATTTGTATTTTATATTGAAACCTTCAACTAAATTTTAATATGATTCCTACCCGATAAAAATACAAAAGAGTTTTAGATCGCCTTTGATGTTGTAGATCTTTGATCAAACAAATTATATCAAAATATTAATTCTATATAATAAGGTACCATTGTATATCATTACATAAAATTAAACGTACAGGAGCAGATAGTACTTTGAACGTTTTAACAACCAACATAACCAAGTGGAAACGTTTTTGCAAACTGGATAGGGTAATGAAAACCAAAGTGCATTCTTATTTCTATCTACTCTGCATTTTTGCATTGTATGCTGCAAGCAACTTTTTTATGTACATGGAGTACAAGCGACTGACATTAAGCACCACTTTCAATCTTATCTTAACGTTGATTGCCAGTTAAAATTTCTGCAGGCAAAATCATCCGTATGCAAATGTTACAAAAGCGCAGAATGGTTAAGCAAACAAACAAATGAGCAAATACGGAAGTACCCGACGACTGTGTTACAACGCACGCACATAAACTCAAGTGTTCCTGTTGGCAAGGTAGTGCTGCATCCATTTGCAGAATGTGTAGGTTTGTGTCTGCCGGTTTTCGGTCCTTGATTCACTTGACAACATAATAAAAGCACTTTAGTTACTTTGTACCAATTACGGCGTCTAAAAAAGATGCTCTACAAATGTCAGAAACATGAAATTATTTCTGAAGGAGGGTGATCTTATGATTGTTCTTTGTCTTCAACTAAAGCATCACAGCAATATAGCAAAGACATAACAATTAAATCAGTGTTAATGTAAGGTCAGGACCGGTAGCAGTAAAATTGTACACAAAGATACCTCCCTCATTTAAACCCATTCTATATCAGATCAGACCAGTTAACAAACATTGCTGCTTCCACCCGTCCATAAAACGTCGTTTGCTGCTAAATATAAAATTAGAAAAACAGAGATATTTTTATGTGCACAGATTTGTCATGATGCATATGCATACCATCCTTTATTGGATGTTGGCAGATGCTATGCGCAAGTTTTATTACGTAGCATCATAAGGGTGTAAAGTATACTACACCGAAATATATACATACGAATACATATAATTTAGATAAGTTCCAATCCTATAATCAAAAAGTACCATATAGCATTTACCTATATGTAAACAGTAATAAATTATGAATGAAAATCAATAAAAGGTTTTTATAATATCTACTGTAGATACACACAGCCGTGTCTACAACCAGAATACTCATCAGCAGCATCTCAGCAGCTTTTCTATCTTAAGATTGAAAAGCTTGGACAATTTTCCATAGCTTAAATAAAATGCTTTTTAACACATAAAGAGATACACATAAAGAGAAATGGAGAAGGTGGCTTGTATCCTTATAGAGATTAAAGATAGAGTGAGGAGAGAGAATTTTTAAAATGATTTAAAACCCAAACACAAGCCTTAAAAAACAACCCATAAAAATTAAAAATGTTCGTGTAAATTCTCTAATCGGGAATACACAATGTGCACTTTGAATAAAATCGGGTACATTTTTTAAAATTTTTGTTGGAGGACCCTCCGCACTCCGGGGCCATTTCACTACCAAATTTTTACAGAAAGTGTTGTACATCGGAGAAACACATGCGTATCAAATTTGAAGAAAATCGGGTAAATTTTTAAAAAAAAAATTTGTATGGGAGCCCCCCGACCCCGAGGGCCTGAGGTTCCCCAAATTTTAATAGAAAGTATTGTCATGGTAAATACACATGTGTGGAAAGTTTGAATAAAATCAGGATTTTAGGAAGTGTATTGAAAATTGATCACAAGATTATGCCCACCGGCCAGCCAGCCACTGGCACGCGAAGTTAATATAGAGAATTTAAAAAAGGAAAATGTCCGATTTCAAAAATCAAATAGCAATGAAATTTAACAGAACTGTAGGGCTTACTAAGGATTTTCTTATTTTCTGAAAGTTCTCCACAGTGTTGGGCAACCCTGGAAACCATAAGTAATTTTACTACTCTAAGAAAATAGGAATCTTTCTGGATTGTGAGGTAGTACAAATTTGATTAATATCTTGAATGACGAAGAATTAAATTGTCTATATGTTCTGAACAACATTTTTTATTTGGTTGAAATTAAAAGAAACTTATTAACTTTAAATTTGACATATTTGGCGGCACTAACTAAGCAAATGAATAAGTAGATAATTGAAATTATCGTTATTCAAGACATCAGTAAAAGTTGTACTACCTCCCATTCCAGAGATATTATAATTTTCTTAAGGTACGACACCTGAAAAATTTCTTATCTATATATATTTTCTTCTTATTTATGTCCTAAATCCCCTTGTGGGTCCTAGGGCCTCTACTACGCCTACGCGCCATCGCGTGCGGTTTCTGGCAATGAGCTTCAGCTCTCTCCAACTCTTCCCCAATTGATGTGACTCCTCCTCAACTGTTCTGCGCCATGTATTTCTCGGACGACCCGTTCCTCTTGGTTCCTGACCCGTTCTCTGGTAAATATGTTCGTTAGAGATATGGTTAAGCCAGAAAACCCTTAAGATGTTCCGTAGGCACCTATTTACAAACGTTTGTAATATTTTTGTGATAGTAGCGGTCACCTTTCAAGTGCTGCACCCATACAACAGCACAGATTCAACATTTGAATGCAACAGTCGCAGCTTGGTGTTTACGCTGATCGCATTGCATCGCCATATCATGGATATCATTCCAAACAATGACTTGGCTTTGCTGATTCGGCTGACAATGTCCTGTTCGGTTGATGATTTTGGTTTTGGCAGATCTTCAAAGCCGTAACATATGACTCCCTTTCTACATTTGTTGACATTTGGTGCAGCTCCATAATCTTGTGTGAGAGTAAACAAACGTCGTCAGCGTAGTCCAGATGTTTGAGTTGAGATGTAAGAGTCCAACGAATTCCTCCGTTTCCATTAGATAAATATGCGCGAAGCACATCACAAACCACAAACAAAAAGAGTTTCAGCGATACAATACAACCTTGTCAACTTACCACTTTCTCGAATTTCTCTGACAGCTTTTCTCTATGCAGCACATGACATTTAGAGCCGTCATAGGTTGCTTTAATAATTTTTAAAATTAGTTTATCGGGTATACCTCTCCTGCTATGTCTGTCTGTTGACACTGTCAAACGCCTTCTCAAAATCGATGAACAGCAGGTGCACCGGAATTCAACGCACTGTTCAATAATGATAAGCAGGGTGTTGATGTGGTCTACACAGGAGGATCCAGTGCGAAAACCTGCTTGTTCGGTATCAAGTGTATCTTCCAGATGTTCCTTAATCCGATTTTTTTATTTTCGCTTTTTCTGACTCACGAGATATGGTAATGGGTAAATCTGCAAAAATCACGAATTCAAAAATTTTCATGATTACTATACTTCCTTATACTATGTACTCGTAAAAGAAAGTAAAAGTACCCGATTTTTTCAAAATTTTATATGCATGTGTATCTCCTATGGACAACAGTGGTCGAAAAAAATTTTAAAAAATTTACCCGATTTTCTTTAAATTTTATACACACATGTTTTGTGCTTTTTGTAAAATTTTGGAAGTGGCCCCAGGGCCGAGGGGCTCTCATATAACTTTGCACATTGTGTATCCCCGATTAGAGAATTTGCACAAAAAATTTAAATTCTTATGGGTTGTTTTTAAGCTCTTATTTTTCATTTGATATTGAACTGAATTTTTAGAATTTTTAAAATACCAGCGTATAGCATTTTTTGCTATTGTTTTATAATGATTTTTGGCAATAGAGTTATAGTTTTTGTGAGATAGAATAATGAAACTATTATACAGGCCGATCCGGAAAAATTCTGTGCATATTTAATGGTAATGTAATAAAAATTCTAAAATAGTGTAGTTAACTTTTAAAATATAAATTGAAGCTAATACTTGTGACTACTCTTTAGAAAGAAAAAACTTCACTCTTTTCCTTCTCTATATGTATCTTTTCTTGATTGACTAACTACGATTAAATAAACCGGATTGTTTGAATACAAAACTGTTTTGTAAAACCGCGCTAATATAAATTCAACATAGGTAGTTTCCCTATTTATTGGCATTGGTTCCTCTGTTTCCAAAAATTAAAAAAATACCTTTAACTTCATATCGAAATTCTTAAAGAGAGTACAGAACAAAACTGGGCTGTTGCAGATGGAATCAATAAAATGTATGTTCTGCGCATGATTATCCTCATATCATAGGTAAACCACATTCGAGTATTTGTAGTTGTTGCTCGAACGTTGGCCGACACCAAGTCTTTTGGCCTTTTTTGTTGTCTCCTTATTGGTCATCGAGTTTTCCAACGACCTGCGTTTCGTTTAATTCGTAGTTAACCCTTACTGGGTTCGCTTCGGTTTTGTTTGTTGTAATCCGTCGTTGCTGAAGTTTCAATCGATTTTGCACAGAAAGAAAGTGAAATAAAGAAAAAAAGCAGAAATATCGTTTTTCGCAATTCTCGGTTTGAATTTAATTTACGAATACAACCAAAATCCTTAAATAAGCATTATTTTTCCGGTTAAACCAATTGTAAATCTTTGCAATTATTTGTTTAAGGTGAATTGCTTGTGTGTGTTAAATAAGTGAAAACTTGATAGTTTCTGTTACAACACAAAAAGAAAAAACGATTTTCTTGACAAAATAGTGTATTCCCAACAATAAAACGCGTCAAATGTGCGCTTTTGGATATCTGATAATCTTCTCAATGTTTTTAACAACATTTTTAATTATTTTATTAATTTTTGCAACGACGACTAAAAAATCTCTGCTTGATTTACAATCAATTTTCAATCTGCAACAACAAATTTTCCCACAGCATATAACTCAAAATTTTACACGAAATTAGAGAGAAAAACCTAAGAATAAAAAATCGATGAATATTTTGCTTCCTAATAAAAAATTGGTAAAATAAAAATTTTCGAAAAAATTTAACACCTCTCGAACAAATAGATTCATATCATTTCATTTTAACTTTTTGTTCATATACATATATAACTAATTGGGTAAAAAAAGCTCTGAATTGAATTATATACAAACTATGTACGAATAAAAATTTATTGATAAAGGTCATGACGGTAATATTGAAAAATGTTATTACAACCAACCACCCACCCTCAATTCCACCCTTAATTTTCTGTATTTGTAATTCAAGACATAATTTCTCATGTTCATAAGTCAGAGAGAAGAGATGGACATATACTCACAATGTTGCACAAAGCGACTGAAACCTCTCACATGTCAGAGAGATAGAGATGAACATATATGCTCACAATGTTACACATAGCGAGTGAAACCTCTCGTACTGTGTGCATGACTCATTGTTGTTACGACGTTTCGACGAGTAAAAAATGGCTTCATAAAATTTGAATTTCAAAATAGAATTTACTTACTTTATATAATTAGACTTAAAATCAAGTGTAACAAATAGATTTTTTTATTATTAACTCTAAAGAAAATGCAATTTTCTTCTTTTTGTCTCTCTTTCCGCATTTTGCTATTTTTTTCAGTTCAAGTTGCTCCGTGCATGCGCCAATTATTATTTTATGAGCTCTTATTTTCTGCTCAGATTTTCAATTATATTTTCTCTTAATGAGAATGTAAAAAGGCTGTTCGGGTTCCATTGCAGCACAATAATAATTGTAAAAAAGCTTCACTCTCTCTGCCACAAAGTGGTGTGTGAATGGAAAGAACCTATTGACTGGCATTCCGCTCTTTAAATATGATTAAGGTATTACGGTTAAGTTAGTAAGAGAACCATCAAGGTATCACGGCTAAGATAGTAAGAGAACCATCAAGGTATCACGGTTAAGATAGTAAGAGAACCATCAAAGATCAAACATAACATTCACACGGGATACATTAAAAGAGAAATTGCGAGAGAAAGTGTTTAGTTACATAGCCATTCTCTAAATCTGAAAAAATAGTGCTCAAAATTGCACAAAAACAAGAAATACTTATCTTCTCGCTATACAACATTTATTCACTGTAGGTACATAGTGAAAACTTGAAAAGCATTTTTAATGTTCATCAAAACTGGACTGAACATAACCGTTATGTGTATTTTTGCAGCCATATTGTGAAAAAAATTCAAAATTCCAAAAACTTTTTTTAAAATATTTAAAATATATACAAGCATTTAAAAGGATAACATTCATACATAAATGTATTGTTTCTTAAGTGAACAAAAATAGTGAATTCAGTTAAGTGAAAAAGTTTGTGATATTTCTTTGGATTACCCAGATTTTAATTAACACACACACACAAAGGATACTTTTACCCAGAGTTACTAAAGGATACACAATAAGAAAACTCTTAAAACGCAGCTCTCAAAGGAATACGTAATTTAACAAACCAGCAATTTACCCCTAACTGTTTATAAGGTAAATATAATAACAGAAATCGTTAAAGGTAAAATAAAAAAGCTGACAACGGTGGTTTTTACATATTTTTTAAAGTAGAAAACACCACCCCTAAGCATTCGCACCATTTGCGTCAACGTGTGAATGTATGTGGGGGGCAAGCAAATGAAAGAAAGACAACTTTACGATATGACTCATGCAGTCTTCGGTTTTGTAGCAAGTGGTTTAAACAACATCGGTAGCGGGGACATCTTTGGGGTTAGTACATAGATAATTGTGGAACAGGGCAAAAAAATCAACAGCAGAAAAGTTAAGCACATAAAAGAAATACTTTTTCGTTATTCATTATTTATAATTTCGAATGTAATTTTAATTTTTGGAATTTGCTAAAATATAGCCCTAAAGTTATTCAATTGTTACATTAGCAGAATCAATTGCTGTCTTTGGTGTTGTTGTTCGATGATTCATAGTCATACCAACGTCTGCGCTATGCACCTCCAATGAACAGCTTTTGATATATTTTTTTCCTTCTGAATTTGAAGTAGACACTGAATCTTATTTTGGTGAGAAAAATATCTTATCGAGGCATTGAAAATCTTGGTTGCATTCACTAAAATTCGCGCTTGAATAAAAGGGTCACCAATTATTCGATTTGCGATCAATATTCAATTGCCCTCGCTCGAATACAATGTAATTGAACACAACTTAGAAGAGTAGGAATAATATGTAAATATGTAAAAAACATGCTCACCAACACTAAACTCTGTGTCCACTTTTCAGATTGTCGAATTCGTTTGCAATAAAACAACAAAACTTAATTAACGCTTTCCTTGCACGACCGACAGACTGTGGTGGTCCAGTGTTATGCGTGCTTTATTTTTGGACACAAACAAAAATAAAGCACGCACAACACTGAACCACAACAGTCTGTCGCGCCAAAAATTTAAACCCCCGATATTAATATATATTAATAAGACGGAAAAAAATAAACCACATGTGTTATAGTAGATGGTTTTCAATACAAAAAGGACCAAAAAATCTAAAAAAAAAAAATGGAGGTGTGGGCACAACACGACTTTCTTTTACGGAGCGGAACGGAATCTTCAGGAAATGTATATTCAATTTTTGTTTATTTTTGTTTATTTTTTTTTTCAACTTTTTTTTGATCAAAATTTTATTGTTCATAAAAAAATTATTTTTTTTTTTTTTAATTTCTTTTGCACTTAACAGATTTCTCGCTAGCTTTGTTTGAGTTATTTGCAAAAACTCCAAAAACTGTCTAAGTAAACTGTCACAGATTTCCGTCAAAATAATCTGGCCACTCACAATTTATGTAAAAAGCTTAAATATGAATTTTCATTCCGATAAGTTCAGCCGTCTGGGCTGTAGAGGGGACAGACATATAGACAGACAGATAGAAATTTTTTTATTTTCGCTTTTTCTGACTCAGGAGATACGGTAATGGGTAAATCTGCAAAAATCCCGAGTTAGAAAATTTTCATGATTACTATAGTTTCTTTTACTATGGTACTATAATTAACAATAGAATCCTCGAAAAGTATATCTTATTGTTTTAATTAATCGAAAATTTTTTAAAAAATTTGTCATAGAACTGAATAAGTTTAAACTTTAAGGATGCACAACACAACTTCACCAACTTATTTTTACCGATTTCGAGTGAATTTTAAATATTCGTCTGAAATTTTTAAAATCTTCCAAAAAAATTCTTTTCGACAATAAACTGAAAAAACAAAATGGAAGCCTAGAAAAGAAATCTGTTTTTCCAGTCGTGTACACTTGTCGGCAATGATTTTAAGTGGAACTGGACAAGATTACGTAAAATGCCAGAGTTGTTTTTGACACAAGAATTTTCTGCAAAGAACGCATCAAGCTACAATTTATTAAACTATAATTCAACTCGATTTGAAAGAAATGACAACGAATATATTTTTGGATAGTCTCAGAAAAAAACTGTGTCTCTGCTAATGTTTTGTTTTAATATTCGTTTGGGATAGATGAGGAATGAGGAGTGCAAAACATTTGATCGGTCTGTTTCTGGCAATAAAATTCTGTAAAATTTTCGTTTTTACAGACGGTAATCCCAAAAGTCACACTTAAAAAAATGAAATCAGCAGTCTTCCTTTCTATTCCTTTCTAATCTTTCTATTTACGGCCTGCATTTTTTATGAATTCCATCAGTTTTCTGCTCTTTCTTTCATTTTACTTACTGAAGAGCGTTATATAACAGGACTTTTAGATATTGACATCATTCGATGCAAAGTACCAAGACATATTTTTCGAGTTTCCAGAACTTGTCTTTACCACTTTGCTAGAGTTGTTCCAAACAAAATAGTTCTGGTGCATTCAAACTGACGACGACTGACGTACTTTGCTGGCTATAGTCAACTTTAATTTTTTTTGTTAATCCTTTTTCATTATGCTGATTGGACCCAAAAGTTTGAAGTTTAAAGTTTGATATTAAAAAAAACGTTTTAAAAAAATTATGGCGTCCTTTTTTAATTTATAAGCTATTGCAAAATCGGTAAAAAAAATCTTTGGCAGACTTTGGTAGACATGAAACCGAGCTCCAAGTGGCGGAAAAAATATAGCTTGAAACGTACTTTATAATAATAATATTCGGCGCGACAGACCGTTGCGGTCCAAGGCCTAGTTGCTCGTGACCATTTGTGTTGTGCATGTATATTTTTTGACACAAATGGAAAGGACCTAAAATTTAAGGCCGGATCCGAACGGCGAATTGAGAAGCTTTCCGTGACAAGTTATTACTCTCGGAACGTTTGTCACCCATGCGCGAGAGGTGGGACACCGTAAAAATACTTTTGGTGTTACTGGGATTCGAACCACGAACCCCTGCTCAGTAGCCATGCGATTTTTCCACTGAGCCACGGTGCCCAAAGAAACGTAGTTTACGTACTTCTAAAATAATACTCGTAAAGTAGTGGTTAAAAATTTAAGAAGAATATTGCTCACAGGACACATACACGTTACATATCATTAAAGATACATGGTCAAATTTTCGTAAAAATAACAAGCTGAGTGCATTTTTTGCAGGGACTGTAAAATTATATTAGCTCGCCTGACGATAAATTTGATCGGAAAATAAAAATTTTACATTACAAGACTCTACCAGTCTCTATCTACACCCTCGGTTTATTGTTTACTTTCCAACAATTCTTCAAATGTAAGGGTTGAAAAAAAAGCTTTTTACACCAATAACTTCTCCACTGAAAAAGAATGTAATTTATTTAAAAGTCTTGCTGATTCTCTTTCATCCACTGGTAGAGATTTTACAAACATTTTCAGAACAAAAAAGGATTCAGAAAAGAGGGCTCTGATCTCTCGCTCTTTGATACTAAAAATCAAAGTTATCAAAACGAGTGCTTTTTACCATACATGTGTATGTACATAGGATTCTATATTGGCTTTGTGTCTCATCCCAAGGCGTCCTCTTTATTGATTTCGATGTATGTATGTACTGTTATTTATTGTACACGCGTCAAACGAACAGATGAGTCATACTTCGAGTAGG
Source organism: Nephrocerus scutellatus (assembly GCA_947095585.1). NCBI lineage: Eukaryota > Metazoa > Arthropoda > Insecta > Diptera > Pipunculidae > Nephrocerus > Nephrocerus scutellatus. The sequence continues at coordinate 24,417,819 of OX352762.1, read as the reverse complement.
GTGGGGTCGAGGTGCTTTGTATATTGATGTCGCCTTTCAGACGTTCGACGTCTCCATTTCAGGCTCCATTGCTACTGCTGCCGCCATAATTACCATAGTAATGCTGTCGTAATCGTAAATTATTTATGTCCTGCTCGTCGGTTGGCTGCCCGTTTTGCAGGGCTGCAGTAAAAAACACTTACGATAAGAGCTTACTAGACCGCACATAGGAACGATTAGTCCAAGGACTAAGTTCTCCTTCTGTATTTAAGGCTACTACTACGTACTAAAAATGACCGTTAATGGTTTTAATGTTTGCCGCTTGTTCGCTTTGTTCATTCAGTCATATTGCATGCCTTTATAGTTTTTTCATTCATAATTTTTTTAATTAGAAGGTAAACTTCTTTGAATTTCATACACTTAATGTCATTTACTCATATCGACGAAAAATTTGTATTTACAAGTACAGCCAGTGTTTTATTTCGAAACATAAGTTTTACGGCATATCTTTTTACTTGAACGGTTAAGATTTTTCTTATGATTTATGATTCAGGCAGATTTACACTATCTCTGTTAAAACTAATAACAATTTTGGCTGCGAGCTACCAACAACGAAATTAAGACGATTTTATAAAAAAAAATCTTTTGACGTGAAACGTCTTTAAAATCGAAACTTGGTGGTACATGAACAAAAATAGTAGTGTAACGAAAAGCGTTATATCGTCTTGCCTTAATAATTCCCTAACTATATGGTGTATGGATATGTGGTCAGCTCGCTAATAAGACCTTTAGGAAAAACCGATGCTCGTGTTCCTATCATTGTAGCTCACGACTTAGACGTGTTAGCGCTGTGATTATTGTGTTTGTGATTAGAGTTTATTAATATCTATTGATTTAAGCAAAACATACTCTATTTTGAACAATATATGTAAAAACTTAATATTTTTTTTTATAGACTTACTTCTATAAAAAAAAAAGTAATATAGTAAAGCGAGCTTATCAGCTCGCCATATGGATATCTGTAATTCAGTCTAAACACTGAATTATCTTAAAAGCACAATAGTCACCATTTAATTCACAAATTTCATAACAATTTTTTGGGGGAATTTTTTTTCTGTGAAAAAAAACGGGTTATAGTCGCATCTTAGTCCTATATAAAGAATTTCATACTAATCGGTTGAGAAATTGCTTGGTCCACAAAATTCCAGACCCTATTGACCAGAATTTCCATTAGAACAAGTCTTATAGTCGCATCTTAGTCCTACATACCGAATTTCATACGAGTCGCTTGAGAAATTGCTTGGTCCACTAAATTCCAGACCCTACTGGCTAGATCCCAGAATTTCCACAGGAACAAGGTTTATAGTCGCATCTTAGTCCTACATACCGAATTTCATACAAATTGCTTAAGAAATCGCTTGGCCCACAAAATTCCATACCCTATTGGCCAGATTCTAAAATTTCCACAGGAACAAGGGTTATAGTCGCATCTTAGTCCTACATACCGAATTTCATACGAGTCTCTTGAGAAATTGCTTGGTCCACAAAATTCAAGACCCTACTGGCCAGATCCCATAATTTCCACAGGAACAAGGGTTATAGTCGCATCTTAGTCCTACTTACCGAATTTCATACGAATCGCTTGAGAAATTGCTTGGTCCACAAAATTCCAGACCCTATTGGCCAGATCGCACAGTTTCAATACGAACAAGGGTTATAGTCGCATCTCATTAGTCCTACATTACGAATTTCATATGAATCGCTTGAGAAATTGCTTGGTCCACAAAGTTCCAGACCATATTGGCCAGATCCCAGAATTTCCATAAAAAATTATTTTTTTACACGCGCCACACGGGCCTCACGCGACACGCGTCCCACGTTTTACAATTGTTTACGAACTAGCCTCACTAAATTCTGGCTGGTAGAAGCCAAGATACTCGTATACGAGTTCCTACCGAAAACTTTCCACCACTATAGACACATGAACTAATGTATTATATTCGAGTGACTACCCGTATATGTATATTTAGTAGTAATTCAGTCTAAAGACTAATTTGCCTTAGAAGCCTAATAGTATGCAACGTTACATAAGCTATTTTGGAATATACTGAAAAAACCGCCATTTTACTTTGCAAACGTTCAGGCTTAAAAAAATAGATAGCGATGCGTAGATTAAGTAGTTTTTTCAGTTTTCTCAGGGGTAGTAACCCCTATGAATAAAAAAAAATCGGGCTATCGCAATCCGAGTGCTAACCAATTGTTAAATTACGCATATCGTTGGAAAGAAGATGCTATGGGCCACGCACAGGTACAATAATATCCGGTATCGAGCAAGCGAGACTGTTTCCGGAGCGTTGCAAAGCTGCAACGGCACGCTCAGTGAACGACTCCGGCCCCGCGAGCAACTCTACCACTACTGGGATTCGAACCACGAACCCCTGCTTAGTAGCCATGCGCTTTTCCACTGAGCCACGGCTCTCACTTTTTCATATAATTGGGGTAATATTTCGTTGATAGCGCGGACAATGTTGACCTTCAATGCTTTAGTAGATTCAGGCGTTCGCATCGCATAGACTTATGACTTTTCGTAACTCAAAAAATTAAATATCTCAATTTGCAACTATCAGAATTAAGCTCACTCGGTTTTGTACCCAAGTTATCCTATCCCAATATGTATAAGATTATATGAAAATGAATTAATATGTCAAAAATATAAGTACGATTTTAATGATTTTTTTTAAATTCTCTATATTAACTTCGCGTGCCCGTGGCTGGCTGGCTGGTCAGATCTTGTGATAAATTTTTAACCCACTTCCCAAAGCCCGATTTTACACACATGGATATTTCCGGTGACAATACTTTCTATTAAAATTTGAGAGTGATCGGGCCGCGGGGTCTGGGGGCTCCCACAATTCCCACACACAATTTTTTTCCCGGCATCAGATTATTTCATACTATAATGACTGTGTTCTGTGTTCGTTGTGCGCTGTGGGCAGCGCTGCTTGCTATACGATTGGGGTTGTTTTGTTGTTGGGTTGCACTGCTTCGTATGTGCTTTGATATTTCAGCATTTATAGTGGAATTCAGTATACTTTTGGTTTTTAGAGAATTTACATGAAAAAATTTTAATTTTTATGAGTTGTTTTTTTTTATAATGTACACACGCTAAAGGGATTTGCACCCTTATAATGCAGCACAGTGTGGGCGTTAAGAAAATTAGGGAGAGGAAAAGATGAGATGTCTATGCACGTGTGTCTTAGCCAGATCTTAGGGAGTAAAGTACATCTTGCACCGTTTTGGGAAACCTAAACATCTCGCAGTATTTTTGGCGATGGCAAATATGTGGTCGTTCCAACTAAGCTTGTTGTTGACGCACATACCGAGAATTGAGAGTTTTTCAGTTTCTTTGATGCAAGATCCTTTCATGGATAAAGGTTGGGGTTTAAATTACGTTTGGACGACAGAAAGCAGCATTGGGTTTTAGAGGAGTTAAATTCAACATACGTTGTCTTCAAGTTCCACTTGCGATGAAGAGGGGTGTGCAGAAAGCGCGAAAGAATGGATTGGATTCGAAGTTGCGAATAGGAGATAATTAATGAAAATGAGAAAGAGTGTCGGAGACAAAAAAAGAGCCTTGGGGAAGACCGGTGAACATTAGATTTGAAACCGTCCAATACGATCCGGATAGAACGGCCACAAAGGTAGTTAGTTACTAGTCCAATCATATTGTGTTGCCAGAACGAAAAGACCTGGGTCGTTAATTTCTCTAGCCTGGCGCACCATTCTTAAAGTACAGTTATCGTACGTATATCAAAGACGTTCTGAGTTTAGCGATTCCAAACTGAATGATGCGATATGATATTAAAGTGAGGTGTGTAAATGGATCAATGCATATGTTAATATTTTCGAAAAACACAAAGGAACCACTAGCTAACTTTATGCCGCTTTATCAAGTCTCTCGTATAGAAATAGTCAATGATATCAAGCCCAACATGTTTCTTTTGCAACCTATGTAGGAAGAGGAACCCAATCTGACCTAATAAATGTCAAATCACTATTAAGAGGGTCTTGAATGCCCAACGAGAACATATTATATTACGAGTATATTACATAACGAGCTAGGAAAATGGACGTTATGTTGCGAGTTAGAAGCTTAAAGCCTGAGGCGGCAGCCGAGTGCGGCAATCCAACGACCTTTCGATATGCACTTTCCAGCGAGTAAGGACCCTTTTTTTCACACGACTAAATGAATTTTTCTGCTAAACTGCTCATGCGCAATGCAAAACTACTGTGTGAATGTGTGTTCGCTGAGACTGCAGTAAATATCAGTAGTATTTTCTACGTGAACACACGTGCGTGGATAAGGCCTACTTTCGAAGCTAGGTTATATTGAAGGAAACAGTCACTTTCGTCTGTGGTCGTATAAAAGCTTATATTACAGTTACGTGAGTTCATACATTTAAATAAATTTAAATTTTTTTAAAATTTCACAAACACCTCTAATTATTGCAAGTGATATTTTGGGTGCTAAAATATCACCGAGGGGCATTTCGCCTACTGATTGATTACAATAATAGTAAAATAAAGCTTTTTACTATAAACTTAAAAATAATACCATAAAAACAAATTAAACCGGGTTAATTTGGAAAAAATTAATATAAGAGCCCCCTTTACTTCAACATTTTTTCAAAAACTGTTTTCACCGGAGATGCACATGTGTAAAAAAGTTCAAATCAAAAACTCAAAAATTTTTACAAAGCCTCACAAAAACTTTTGTCCATCGGGATAAACATATTTTTAAAATTTGAAGAAAATCGGGCTAATATTTAAAAAATTTACGGGCACCCCTCAGGGCCCATACGCTCAAAAAATGGCCAAAAAGTTTTGTCCATTGGAGATACACATGTGTATAAAATTTGAAGAAAGTCGGGTTAATTTTTTTTTTAAATTTTTATGGGGTCCACGACCCCGGGGCCCGGGGTCTCCAAAATTTGTACAAGAAGTGTTGTCCATCGAAGACACACACGTGTATAAAATTTCAAGAAAGTCGGGTTAGTTTTTTAAAAAAAATTTATGGTGCCACACGGCCCGGAAATATTTACAAAAATTGTTGCCCATCGGAGGTACAGCCGTATGTAACATTTGAAGAAAGTCGGGTTAATTTTTTTAAAAATTTGTATGGGGTCAACGACCCCAGGGCCCGGGGTCTCCAAAACTTTTACAAGAAGTGTTGTCTATCGGAGATACACGCGTACATAAATTTTAAAGAAAATCGGGTTTATATTTTGGGGCCCCACGACCCCGGGGCCGGGGTCTTCAAAATTTGTACAAAAAGTGTTGTCCATCGGAGATACACATGTCTATAAAATTTGAGGAAAATCGAGCTAATTTTTTTAAAAAAAATTTATGAGGCCACGACCCCGAGGTCTCCAAAACTTTTACAAAAATGTTTGTTCATGGAGATACACATGTATATAAAATTTAAGGAAAAACGGATTAAGTTTTTTAAAAAAAATTTGGGGCCCCATGACTATGTGATCCGGGGTCTCCAAAATTTTTACATAAAGTGTTGTCCATCGCATATACCTACTTCTATAAAATTTGAAGAAAATCGGCTTAATTTTTTTTTAAAACAGCCCCGCTTAATGCATATCCCTGTAGTCGGGATGTAGCATCCATCAATGGTATCCACCGGAGATACATATGTGTATAAAATTTTAAGAAAATCGGGTTATTTTTTAAGAATTTTATATGGGCGCCCCAAATTTTAATAGAAAGTTTTGTCTCCGGAAATACACATGTGTGCAAAACAATAAAATCGGGCTTTGGAAAGTAGGTTTAAAATTGATCGCAAGATTCCATGACAAACAGACCGACCGACTGACAGACAGACGTGCCATGGGCAAGCGAATTTAAAAATTGAAATTTTTCTTGCAAATTCTCTGATCGGAGATTCGATTTTGTGGAGAAATTCCCCATTTGGTGGTGAAAAGATAGCAGCCACAGCGCACGGTTGGTGCGACGTGCACGCAACGACGTGTGAAGAACTTTTCTACCTTCTTTCTTTTGAGTTGATTTAAGCTGTAAAGCAGTGTGAGTGCGTAACCAGTTCTTCATATCCTCGTACAAAACCGTCTCTATAGAAAGCCCAACTGTTTTCTTGAAGCACAGATACTAACGAAATATTTATGTATTGGTGATTAAATTAAGAGCAAAAGCCAAGCAAAAACCATACGAAATTTTTCTGCGTTTCGCTGCCACAAATTACGTTTCTCGCTCTTTTAACTACGTCCAGTTAGCGCGTTTCATAAAATGTCATGTCACAAATACATAAACATTTCGCGTTCTTTTACAGCATTAGTATGTTATATGCAAAACCTTCTCTATAGAAAGCCCAACTCAATGCATACTAATGCTGTAAACCAATCCAAAACGCATGTGTGTTTGTGGGATGTGAATACAGTGTACAAAAAATAAGTAGTCGCAAAGAGCGAGAAACGTAAGATGTGGTAGTGGGAAACAGACAAATTTTATAGGGATTTTGCTCTTTAGTTGATTACTAATACAAATACGTTTCGGATAGTATTTGTGTACGATCGGAACAGTTGGGCTTTCTATAGAGAAGGTTTTGGTTATATGGGCTTTTTATAGAGAAGGTTTTGTACTCGTAGTACAAAAGAATGCACTCACACATCTGAGTGTACAACACATTTCAATTATTGCACCATTCAGTTTTGTATAAAAATATTTGTTCTACTTCCTCTTGACATCTCTATACTCTCTACTGCAACGCAACAACAAAACAACCCCAATCGTAAAGAAGGTAGCGCTGCCTACATCGCATCACTCATCAGCGCACATATGATGTATGATATGATCTGATGCCGCTAAATGGAAAATTTGTATGGAAGCCCCCCGATCCCGCAGCCCGATCTCTCTGAAATAGAAACTATTGTCACCGGAAATATACATGTGTGCAAAATTTCAATAAAATCAGGCTTTGGGAAGTGGGTTAAAATTTGATCACGAAATCTGACCAGCCAGCCAGCCACGGGCACGCGAAGTTAATATAGAGAATTAAAAAAAAAAAGAGTTTTCTTTGTGGACTAACAAGAAGAAGAAATAAGCATACTCGTATACCTTGTGAACATAGAATTTTTTTTTTAGTGCCGAGGTTGATAATTTTGGTTTTGGCAGTATTAATCTTCAAACCAACAACATTTGCCTCTCTCTCTAGATTTATTGTCGTTTGGTGCAGCTCCATAATTATGTGTGAGAGTAAACAAACGTCGTCAGCGTAGTCCAGATGTTTGAGTTGAGATGTAAGAGTCCAACGAATTTCTCCGTTTCCAGTAGATAAAGCTGCGCGAAGTACATCGCTAACCACCAACAAAAAGAGTATCGGCGATAGAATGCAACCTTGTCGTACCCCACTTAGGATCTTGAATTCCTCTGACAGCTTTCCTCTGTGCAGCACATGACATTTAGAGCCATCATAGGTTGCTTTAATAATAGCTATTAGTTTATCGGGTATACCTCTCCTGCGCAAGGCGAGCCAGATAAACTGCCTGTTGACACTGTCAAACGCCTTCTCAAAATCTATGAACAGCAGGTGCAGTGGTGACCGGAACTCAACGCACTGTTGAATAATGATCCGCAGGGTGTTTATGTGGTCTACAGAGGAGGATCCAGTGCGGAAACCTGCCAGGTTGTTAATATAGTTACGCTTGTCGCGTCTTACACTACGCTGCACTTCTTCGATACATGGACTCTAGCTCGATCCACGCTGCTGCTGGGGTATCTACAATATGAGCTTTAAGTAGCTTACGTTCTTCAATCCGCCTCCAGGTATCTTCGGTAAGCCACGTGCTGTGCCTTGCCTGGCTTCTACCAACAATACTTTCCGCTCCAGATGTGAAAACATTTTTCCCAGCTATCCAATGTTCCTTGATGGTTGTCGGCGAGCTGCTGATTGCTTCCACTCCTTGCGATAAATGATCCCTTAATTGTTGGCGTACTGAGGGGATCTTTAGCCGGTCGATGTTATACCTAGGCATTCGGATGATATTGCGGATTCTTTGAACTGATGCAGTACGTAACTGGACAGTAGCTACCATAAAGTGATGATCCCGTACCATACCCATGTCGGCTCCTCGTCAGTTTCGGACGTCTAACAGACAGCTCCTAATACGTCGGCTGATCGCCACATGGTCGATTTGGTTGGATGATGATTGCCTGTCAGTTAAAAACCCAGCTGACCTTGTGGGAAGTCTTATGCTCAAACATGGTGCCTCCTATGACAAGGTTGTTGGTGTTGCAGAAATCAACAAATCTTTCACCATTGTCATTTCGTTCGCCGAGGCCGTGCTTCCCAATCACATGCTTGAGTCCTTAATTGTCGTTGCCAAACTTGGCATTACATCACGATGACGATATCTCCGTTCGGCGTTGCGTTGAATACAGCGCTTAGTTGATTGTAGAAGTTGTCCTTTTCATCCTCAGTCGAAGGATTCGTTGGGGCGTAGCACTGTATGATCGTGACGCGCCGTACTCTAGTCCGAAATCTGGCCGATAAGATCCTATCACTATGCGGGTGCCAGGAAATTAGGCCTCTACGTGCTGTTGGCGTTAGCAGCAGATCAACTCCAGATTCACGGGGACTGCCGGAGGATTTGCGTAGGAGTAGAGTAGCACAGTGCTACACGTTGGGGATTGGTACTCTCCCGCGTCGAACCATCTTACTTCACTCACTCCCAGTATGTCCAAATTATATCGAAGAAATTCACGTTCCAGTTGAAGAAATCTGGCATTTTGAGGTCCTTCACTCCCTGAGTCAAGGAGCGTCCTCACATTCCAATAACCAATCTTAGTCCGGGTACAATAGCCAAAAGTCATCATTATTCGATCATTACTTATCCGAGGCGTTGTGTCGGTTTCGGTAGCGGGTATTTTTCGGTACCGCAGGGTGCTAACCCGCGTTACCTAGACTAAAAACGCTAGACCGTTCCCACTTGCAGTTTTAGCCTACATATATAAAAATTTATACACATAGTTGCCCGGGGACCACCACGAGGAGGTAGAGCAAGCACTACATCACGAACTTGATTGTTGCGCTACTGGCCCAAACCAAGTTTTGAGCAGTCAGTAGTTTCCCGATCAATCGCAATGCAGATCCCCAAACATAGTGAACATAGATGCTTAGAACTAACTGCTACATTCTATAACTAAAAACGTGTGCTAACTACAATCCATCATTCGTTAATAAGCACAATTATCGCATTTGGACAAGCACCCCACACCCACAAAAATTGACTGCTTGATGCGGATTTAATGCTGGAGCAGTCTTCCTTCAATGTTTCTTGCAACGCAGTCAATAACGGGGATCGCTACTGGACCGCGAAATAAGCACAGGCAACAGTCTATTACGCAATAGTATATTACATAACGAGCGAGGAAAATGGACGGACAAGCACTTTTCAGCGAGTAATGTACACTATTTTTTAAACGACCATTTTCTCTGCTATCTTACCTTTTACTCGACACGATCAAATTATTGCTTGCTGCCATCTCTATGACTCATTGTCCATTGTCATTGGTGTTCTCGTGTAAACTATGGGTCCCAATGTACTACCTGGATACTGGCTCTCTACCTATTTTAGTATTCATATCACCCAGAATGATTTTTACATCATGCTGAGGGCAGGCATGGAGTTCCCGTTCGACTGATTCAAAGAATTCTTCTTTTTCATCATCTGGGGAATCCTCTGTAAGTGGGTGAACGTTTATTAGGCTTATGTTTTTAAATCTGTCCCGCACGCGAAGGGTACATAGCCTTTCATTTATTCTTTTGCTGGCTAGAAACTCCACCCCGAGCACATGATGTCTGTCATGACAGCTGTAATATGTTTCATATTCTGATTTTTTTAAGACACCCGTTCACCGCTTGCAGTTCGAGCTCTATAAAGTGTGCGTCCGACACTAGTTTTGGATAACAGCAGTCGGTACACTTTATTTAAAAACTCTAAATAAGAAAACTAATTGTTTTTGTTTTATCAAATTTAATAATATTTGTATGCATTTTATTTCATTTTACAGATATTTTAAGTTAATTAAGGCCTAGGGCCTCTCACCGCCAAAATGTCGTCTGTAAAAGTGGCGGTACGAGTGCGTCCCTTCAACTCACGGGAAATCCTACGAGAATCAAAATGTATTATCGAGATGAGCGGCTGCACCACATGTAAGTTTCTCTGTTATTGTATTGTTGACTTATATTTATTATTATATTTTTGTCACATTTCACAGCCATTACCAATCCAAAAGTTCCACCAAATTCAAATGAAGCCATTAAGCGATTCAATTTTGATTATTCATATTGGTCACACAATGTAAGTTAAGCAAAGAGACAGGAGGTGTGTTGAAGGCCTCTGTGATTATATTTTTGACCTCAAGTTTACTTATTGATATGTTTTTAAAAAAAATTTAGCCAAAAGATTTGGATTTTTCTACCCAAGAGATGGTCTATAAAGATATCGGCGAGGAAATGCTGCAGCATTCATTCGATGGCTACAATGTATGCATATTTGCATACGGACAGACCGGGGCGGGCAAATCATACACAATGATGGGCAAACAGGAAGAGAACCAGGAGGGTATTATCCCCATGATTTGTAAGGATCTTTTCAATCGGATTCATGAAACGGAAAATTCTAAATTGAAGTACTCGGTAAGTGCGGTTCACAGTGACATGTTCACATTGTTCGGTCACAGTGCTAATTCTTTTTTTTCTCTTTAATTTTCCCAGGTTGAAGTTTCTTACATGGAAATTTATTGTGAGCGTGTCAGGGATTTATTAAATCCCAAGAACAAAGGAAATTTGCGTGTTCGCGAACATCCACTTTTGGGACCGTATGTAGAAGATTTGTCGAAATTGGCTGTAACCGATTATCAAGACATTCACGATCTCATTGACGAGGGTAATAAGGCAAGGTAACGAGCGGTCGAAAAAATTTAGTATCTTCAAAAAAATATTCTCATACTCACTCTATGATTTCCAGAACTGTTGCTGCCACCAACATGAACGAGACCAGTTCCCGGTCTCATGCTGTCTTCACAATCTTCTTTACGCAGCGTCGTCATGATCAAATGACCGATCTTACCACTGAGAAAGTATCAAAAATCAGTTTGGTCGATTTAGCAGGCTCCGAACGAGCTGACTCCACAGGGGCCAAGGGTACACGCCTGAAGGAGGGAGCCAACATCAATAAATCTCTAACGACATTGGGCAAAGTTATATCGGCCTTGGCTGAAATTGTAAGTGTGATAATCCAAATCCAGCCATTCATTAACTCTTATTTTCTTATATCTTGATGAGTTTTAGTAAAAAATATAAATTTTTATAATTTTTGGATTGTTTTTTCCTTTCGTTAAATTTTAGTTTGAAAAAAAGAGAAAAAAATATTGCAATCAAAAACTCATTTCTTCTTTGCATCTTCTTTCATTCACTCAAAAACGAAACTAAAACTCTAATCTGGATCATCAATTTTTAATCATTAATGAACAAACAAACAAACAAACCAAAAAACAAATATTATTTCGATTGACAGTCCGTAAGTATCTTTGACTAAAACAAAACAAAAAAGTTGTTGATTAAATTTTGCCCTTAAAAGTTTTCTACCTGTAGCTTTATAAAATTGTGTCTACACGAAAAACCTCCATCAAATGTAAATTGTCCAAATAAAAATTAAAACAACTGTCCCTGTCATTAACATGCTTGTTAAATAACACATAGTGCATCTGGCATTGTTTATTTTTAATAAAAAATTTATAAGAAAAAAGTTTAAATTTTGTTCGGATTTTACAAATTTATTTGACATTCATAAATAATTTAAAATCAAAAGCCACTCATGCATACACACATTGTACCATTTCTCATTATAAATCCCTACAATCATTCAAGCAACAGTCAACTGTTAACCAATTGTTTATTATGTATTAGATCATTTTATAAATTTATTTGCTATCTACTAAAATAAATTCAGCATGCATGAGAATAAAAAAATTAAAAACAAAGCACACTTAACCTGTTATTGCTTTAAATTTTTAAGTTATTTTCAACATTCTCTCTCTCTCTTTCTATTCCTCTAAATATACAATTATCTTTTGCAGGCCTCGAAAAATAAAAAATCCAAAAAAGCTGATTTTATTCCGTATCGAGATTCCGTGCTGACATGGCTTTTACGTGAGAATCTAGGCGGCAATTCAAAAACCGCCATGATAGCAGCTATCTCACCAGCAGACATTAATTATGATGAGACGCTGAGCACATTGAGGTTAGTAGTCAACTTGCTTTTAAGTGGCTTTTTATTTTGCTCTACAACCATAGTCCTCTTATACCATACCAGCTTTTAAATACTCCTTATTCGTGTTATTCGTGTCATACTTCCAACAAAATCTTGGTGTACTTCTCTGTCTCTTTTCGCAAGGGACCTTCGGAACAGGTTCCTTTTTGTTCATGTGTGCTTACGCGTTTATGATGTTGTTGTTGTTGTTGTAGCAACTATTAATTCGTGTTAGTTCAAACATTGGGTTGTTGTGTTTGTGTAGCTGTCGGAACAGTCCAGGCCCAGAAATGCGGCTGCTTCGAAAGGCTGTGTCCATAGTGGTAGCGGTGTGAGTAGCGTCGGATGGGACGAGCAGCTGAATAGATGAGCTGTGTTATGTGGTGATGCACCACAGTCCGGGCATTGATCGATGATGCTGTCACGTAAGCAGTGTATGTAGCTATTCAGAAAAGAGCTCCATCCTGATCTCAGTTGTGCCAGGGTTAATCTGGTTTGTCTGGGGAGGTTTTCCTCGCTTTCATTTATAGGGGGAGGGCGACCTCCCAACACGATGTTAATTTGGCGATCATCTAGTGCGGCTCTGACTGACGCTTGGTGAATTGCATTTAGAGCTGCTTTATAGTCTGCTGGATCTAGAGGTGAATGTGCGATGAATTGGTTTGTCTCTTCGCGGAACATACGAATATCAGATCGGATATGCCTGGGTGGTGTGTTGAGGGTGAGCAGGTCACGGTTCGGGTGATCGGGTTTGTGGCATGCCAGTAGGAATTGTTTGGCGAGAAGCTCGTTGTGCTCTGTCACTTTAAGCATTTGGGTTTCTTGATGCAGATGGTCCTCATGTGACATGCGGGGGCAGCCAGTGATACTGAAAAGAGCAGCATTCTGACAGGATTGAAGCTTCTGCCATTGTGTGTGGCAGAGGCGAAGTGTCCAGATGGGTGCCGCATAGTTTAGTACCGATTTGCCAATCGCTAGATATGTGGTACGAAGGGTTTTTTTGTCCTTACCCGATGTACTGCCCGCTAGGGATTTGAGGACTTTATTTCTGGACATGACTCGTTTGTTAATGTTTCCCGAATGAGTCGAAAATGTCAGCAGATTGTCGAATGTGACTCCCAAGATATTTGGATGTTTAATTGTAGGCATTGTCCTGCCGTGTATCGAGATGTCGAGCTGTAGGTTGACTTCTTTGGTCCAGGTGGTGAAAAGTGTAGCGGAGGATTTTCTGGAGACAGGATTAGATTTCGACTGGTAAACAAGTCTTCTAGTATATCGAGGTAGGCGTTAATGCTTCTGCAAATGGTGGTGCCTCATGCCTGAGGCAAGAATGGTGCAGTCGTCGGCGTACGATATCAATTTAACTCCGGTAGGTGGTGCGGGGAGTTTTGCCATGTAGTGGTTGAAGAGAGTCGGTGAGAGGACCCCTCCTTGGGGTACACCTTGCTTTACTTTCCTGTATAGCGATTTGTTGTTCCGGAATTCGACGTAAGATTTCCTACCATTAAGGTAGTTGGTAAGCCAGCATTGGAAAGCTGTGAATCTAGGATGTCTTGTAGTAAGATGCCTAGGTCAACACTGTCGAATGCCTTAGATAGGTCCAGTGCAACAGGGACAGTGCGGTCACAGGGACGCTGTTGGTTAAGTCCTTGCGAGATGAGTGTTGTGATCTCCGAAAGGGCTGTGGTTGTGCTGCGCTGATTCCGAAAGCCGTGTTGGTGTTCAGCTAACTGTAGCTTGGAATGAAGCTTAGGAAGTAGTATAACTTCTAGTATTTTCGCTGTTGGAGACAGGAGAGAAATTGGACGGACGATAGGCGGATCCTTGGTCTGCCTGTTTACCGGGCTGGAGTAGGGGAATAATTCTGCCCGTTTTCCAAGGGTCAGGGATGTCCAATGTTTTAAGTGAGAGTTTGAAGTTTTGAGTAAGGTAAATCGTTGCGATTCCATCTCGTCCAATGGCTTTGGAGGGTTTTGCACTGCGTATGGCGAATTCGACTTCGGAGGAAAGTAGAATATGTGAGGTGTTGTCGTGGTCAAGGCTGTGCAATTTCCTGAGAGTAGTACGCTTGCTCTTATTACAGTGCGTTGGGTGCCGACAGATCATTGAGGAACACTTCCTGGGGCTGTTTCGTTGTGTGCTCCAACAGTGTTTTTGTTTGGTTCCATAAATTGTCGAACACCCAATAAGCTTGCTGTGGGGACATGAGGCGATGTCGGTGAGCTCTTGTTTTGAAAGTTTTCGGATCGTATTGATACCGAAATACTGAGCTTAGCAACACATTGTAGATGATACGTATATCTGAAAATTGGCCTAATTCTAAACTGATAAGCGCGTGTATACTCGAGTATTGCAGTTGAATTCATGGAGAAGCGGCATGCAACTGACTATCTATCTTGAACACCGATGGTGGTAGTTCAGAGGAAACAGTGACTAGCAGAAAACATTCGTTGGTGACCGAAGAAGTCGATGTCGAGTTTTAAAGCTGTGGTCTGTATATTATGTAGAAATGCAAGGTAGTTTTAGCTGTACCTGACTAGATAAAATAATAGTGCTCATGCTTGAGTCGAATGAACGCCTTGTAAATTGTAGTCAGTTTAGAGGGAGCTAAATATTTATTGCACCGTATTAGAAGGCCTAAACATTTCGCAGCACAAAAGCTGATCGTTTACTTACAGACCAAGAATTATGAGTTTTTTGCTTCTTCCATGCAAGTTCAAATCATGATGTTCTCTCCATTTTATTATGCAGCTGTCTGGGCCAGAGTTTAACGTGGTCAATATACGTTCCTTTTTAAGTTCCACAGGCGATGATGTTGCTCAAACTCATATGAGAAGCTAGGTCGTAAGCTTTTGAAGAGCTTCGCAGAGCATTTCACATACGTGTTGTACGGCTAAAGAACGAATCCCTGAACTTAACTATACGTCCGAAGATGGGTTTGAGGGTAAACTTATGATCATTTAGAACGCCACGGAGATTGCGGTTGAAATCAAGGATAGTTGGCATGCAGCTGGCTATTTCTCTTGAGCACCGCTAGTGGAAGAATCGATAAAACAGTGACAAGCAGGAAACGTTCCTGCGGTGCTCAAGCGCATCTATTGATTTCGTAATGTTTTCGTCACCGAAAGTTTTCTCGCACGGTTTTGTATTCTATCAAGCTGATGCAAGGTAGTTTTAGGCGCCCCAGACCAGATATGACAAATGTACTCAAGTTTAGCGAATAAAAGCCTTGTAGATAGGAGCCAGATCAGAGGGAGTGAATATTTCTTGCACCGGGCTAGAAAACCTAAAAATTTCGCAGCATTCTGAATATGTGGTCATTCTACGAAGCTTGTCGTTAATGCACATACCGAGAATTGCGAGTTTTTCAGTTTCCTCGATGCAAGGGCCATTCATGGATAATGACATTAAATTTAAGATTTGCTTGGATGACAGGAGACTGCAATGGGCTTTGGAAGCGTTAAATTCAACTCGATTGTTTTCTCCCCATTTTAATATGCTGTCCAGGTCAGAATTTAACGTGCTTAACATACGTAGTTGTTTAAGTTCCACATAAGAAGTGGGGAACGTTCCTCAAACTTATATGAGAAGCTGAGAGTGCTGTCGTCGGCGAAAGAGTGAATTAGATTAGAAGTCACAGGTAAGAGATCATTAATAAAAATGAGGAAGAGAGTCGGGGACAAAACAAAGCCCTGCGGAACGACAGCATGTAAGTAATGAACTTTAGACTTGAAACCGTCCAAAACAACTTGAATTGAGCGGTCCAAAAGATCGTTTCATATCCAATGAAGCATTTTTTATCGACACCATAAGCACGCATTTTGAACAAAAGAGCTTGATGTCAAACTCTGTCAAATGCCTTGGAAATATCGAGTGCAACATCTTTGCTTTCACCAAATTGATGCAAAGACTGGTTCCACTGTTCGGTGAGATATACCATCAAATCACCAGTAGAACGTTGCTCACGAAATACATACTGCCGGTCATTAAGGATTTCGTGGGTTTCAAGATATTTCTTGAGCTGAAAATTGATCAGCGTTTCCATGACCAATAGATGTAAGTGCTATGGGTCGGTACGAAGAAAGAGACGACGGCTCGCCTTTTTGGGCATGGGCTAGACAAAGGCTGTCTTCCAACTTCTCGGAAAGAGTCCAGAAGAATATGTGAGTGTTGAGATCGTTTAAAACTTTAGCAACTACACGAGTACGAATGAAGATATATCCCATAGAGTGTTCAATACTCGGAGGTGCAGGCGGCAGCAATGCACAATTTGGAAGCGTTGAGCTAGCTGTAAAATGCGCAGCAAACAGCTTTGCTTTGTCTTTAGAGTTGACAACTGAAATGTTATTATAAATCAGCGTAGAAATCGACGACGAGGAATGACTAAAATTTTACTACCTTTGGGATATTGTAGTATTTTGAGCATATTAATATATTTAGGTCCCAGGCTAATTTGACTCGCCGATGATGGGCATTGCAATAATTTTTGGCTCGTTTAAAATTTGTTCGGTTTTCCTCAGTAGGGTTTGCTTTGTAAAACCGCAAGGATACCTCTCTAATCCTCGAAGCCTCTTTACAGCTCGAATCATACCATCCATCTTCCTTTGGTTTGATAGACTTATCCCTGGAGGAGATAAACTTTCTCATACCAATACGAATGATGTTTGTGATTGCATCAGCGGCGGCATCCACATTGCTATCGCGAAACAATAGCGACCAGTTAATTCTTCCAAAGAAGTTGTTAAGGCCGTCCCAATTGGCTTTCTCGTATTGCCATACAATTTTTTTGGCAGTTTTTTCTTTAACTGCGTGGTTTATTAAAGAGCAATTAGCTGATAAAACATAATGATCTGACTCGGTCGTTCGTAACTGAACGGCCAACTTGCCGGTCCAGATCCCTTTACCTCCGCGCTAATGCGCTTTGCTCGGCACCCGAGGCCGCGCTTAACTCTGCTTAGATGGATTGGCGTTCACGAATGGTGTTCCATGGGCTATCTGATATCCATTCTTTTCTAGTTTTGTCGGAATAACCTAAAGCGTGTCAGAGCGATAGCAAATGCGAACAATAATTTATATTATGTTAACTTTTTGTTTACGTTATCTTAATACCCCGAGAATTAGGGTTTAGGTTTCGGTTTTATCTATCTATTGTGAAGAAATCATTGACTAAGACGTACATTAAAACTTTGTTTTGGTCTACTGAACAGATACGCTGATCGCGCCAAACAAATTGTCTGCAAAGCAATTGTCAACGAAGATGCCAATGCCAAACTTATTCGTGAGCTCAAAGAAGAAATTCAAAAATTGCGAGATCTCTTAAAGGCTGAAGGAATCGAAGTGCAAGAAGGTAAGAAACTTAATTGCTCCAAGATAAAGTTTTGTTTTGGAATTCGTATTCAACTTTTAGTTTGAATTGAAAATTGATATAGTCGAACAGTTCTTTATTTTTATTTATTTTTTAATATCTGTAATATTTTACACCAATCAATTGTGTACAAATTATAATGTAATGCAAAAAATAAAATGCAAAAACCTATTATTATTCACCACTCATTTTATCTACATACCTGTTTTTTTTTTTTTTTTTTTTAAATTTTATCACAAAACAAAAAAATCTTTAAAATTGTATTAAAAAAACTTAGTCAAACGATTAGATAAGAAACAAAGCCAAATATATTTTATTTAGGGCCAGATGGTAAAGTGGTTTGTGAGAAGCGAGATCCAAATAGTAAGTAAATATATTATTAACCGAAAACACACAACAACAAAGCAATTGAAATTCATATTTTTTTTTAAATTCAAATCAAAATGTTCTATAAAAATTGAACTCGCAACTTGAATTGTGTCGTTTCTGTAAATTGCCTCTGTCCGTTTTATTTAATTTTGTTTTTTGTCTTTATTTGCTCGTTTTAATTATGTACCTACTACGTATTAGCAGATAATAATAATCAATCAATCAATCGGTTGGGCAATTTTCAATATCATAGTTTCTGTCAATATTAATATTCGTTATGTGTAAAACAGTAAAACAATATCAACAATTTAAAATAATATATCTATTTTTATTTATTAGCCACACAACCACTGTTACTGCTTCTTAATCGACATTACAAATTATATTTAAATTTTTAGTCCAAAAGATAGTGATTTCAGATCATCCGGACACAATACGGACAGACAATGTTTATATTTTGTGATAGACTATTATGTGTGTGTTTATGTGTGTGTGTATGTGTTTACATTGCTTCGCCATATAATGTACATCATTTCAAACACTGATTTTGCTTTGCCGATTCGGTTGACAATGTTCTGTTCGATTCCACCTTCGGTCGAGATATTGGAAACTATCTACTCTCTCTACCGGTTGTCCAGCTATGTTAACTTGAGTTAATGAGTTAGTGCCGAGTTTGATGATTTTGGTTTTGGCAGATGTAAAAGTATCGGCGATAGAATGCAACCTTGTCGTACCACACTTAGGATCTCGAATTCCTCTGACAGCTTTCGTGTATACAGCACATGACATTTACAGCCGTCATAGGTTGCTTTAATAATAGCTATTAGTTTATCGGGTACACCTCCCCCGCGCAAGGCGAGCCAGATAAACTGTCTGTTGACACTGTCAAACGCCTTCTCAAATTCGATGAACAGTAGGTGTATGGGTGACCGGAATTCACCGCACTCTTTAATAATGATCCGCAGGGTGTTGATGTGGCCGACAAAGTGCGGAAACCTGCTTGTTCGGCATCGAGTGTATCTTCCAGATACTCTCAAGTACTACTTTGGCTATTAACTGCAGGAAGAACGTAAATGTCTCTCCTGTTTTCGCACTTGACAATCATTCCCTTCTTCCACTCGTCAGGGAAACTTTCTGCCTCCCAAGCTCTCTCTATAAGAGGATATAAAAGCTCTGCTGATGTCGTTGGGGCGGCACGCATGAGCACTGCGGGTATACCATCTAGTCCCACCGACTTGTTGTTCTTTAGTGCGTTGATCGCGGTAGCGATCTCGTCTTTACTGGGAGTTGAGGTGCGAATTCGGGAAATTGTTACTTCCGCCAGCTCCGTTTGATTTGGGTGCATTCGTTGGTGAATACACGTAGAAAAATGCTCCTTGTATCGCTTGAGCTGATCCTCATTTGAAACAAGTACGGCATCATCGAGGTCTCTCACCGGATATTGGCTAGAACGGTGACAACCTGTCAGCTCATTGGTGATTCTGTAAACGGTTCTGCTATCGCACCTGCTCTCTGCTTCCTCTGCTTCTGAGACCAGGTTGTTAATATAATTACGCTTTTCACGTCTTACACTACGCAGCACTTCTCTCATTTCTCTTCGATACAGGGACTCTAGCTCGATCATCACTGCCGCTGGGGTATCAACAATACGAGCTTTAAGTAGCTTACGTTCTTCAATCCGCCTCTAGGTATCCTCGATAAGCCACGTGCTGTGCCTTGCCTCGCTTCGACCAGCAATACTTTCCGCTCCAGATGTGAAAACATTTTTTACAGTTTTCCAATGTTCTTGGATGGTTGTCGGAAGTGAGCTGCTGATTGCTTCTACACCTAGCGATAAATTATCCCTTAATTGTTGGCGTACTGAGCCTTTGAACTGATGCAGTACCTAACTGGATAGTAGCTACAATAAGGTAGGTGATGATTCCGTACCATACCCAGTCGGCTCCTCGTCTGTTTCGCACGTCTAAAAGACAGCTCCAAAAACGTCGGCTGATCGACACATGGTCGATTTGGTTGGATGATGATTGCCTGTCAGTTGACACCCAACTGACTTTATGGCAGGTCTTATGGTCAAACATGGTACCTCCTATCACAAGGTGGTTGGTGTTGCAGAAATCAAAAAAGCATTCACCATTGTCATTTCGTTCGCCGAGACCGGGCTTCCCAATCACATGTCTGAGTCCTTCGTTGTCGTTACCTACCTTGGCATTCGGGGCCATCACGAACTTGACTACTGGCTTCAACCAAGTAAAAATTTATCAGTTCAACAAAGTCAAAAGAAGCACAACTGGTTTTAATGATGAGTATCGAGCGATTGAGTATTCTTTTCCTTTTAATAAGCACTCGCTATGACAAATAATTTTAGACTTAAAGCGAGTAACCCAAGCTGTGACTATGAATGAGTCTCAATGAATGATATGCTAACTCGTAAGCAGCGCTCGGCGATTTAAGCCGCAAACTTTTTGCTAATCATATCAATGGTAGAGATAGTTCTGGTGAAACCGCAGAACTATTTTCAAATATTAATCTTCTCACCCAACTCGTTGATAAGCCAACTAGGTATCCCGATACTACTGGTCAATCACCTCAAATTTTAGATTTCTAACTACTATGCCAGAGAAATATTCAATTGATGTATCTGCTCCATTAGGACTTTCTGACCATGCTTTGGTAGTATCCAAATTGTACCATCAAATTAACACCAGTCCTTATAGAGCCTTCTCATAAAAGGCTACTCTGGCACTATAAAACTTTATAGCTAATTTGATTGGTCAACCTGCTTTTCCAGGAATAATGCTGATGAAGTATCACAACATATCACGTCAACCATTTTTCTAGGAATGAAAAATTGCATTCCTTCTTCATTTAAAAAAAAAACAATACTCGTAAGAATAAATGGTTTAACGAAAATTGCAGATCAGCAGTCGCGTGTAAAAAACCAGACCATTTGGACTACGTTAATTGCACTTCTGAAGAAAACCTTGTAAAGTTTCGAATAGCTAGAAACAGATCTAACGCTATATTAAAAAGGGACCAAAATAATATATGACCTTAAGATTCGAAATAGCATGCGAACAATTTTGGATTCTGATGCAAACAGTCGAAGCTTTTTGTCGTTTGCTGCATTGGTTAAAAGAAACTTTGCAGACAATACTTCATCTATTCCTTCTTTATTTCTTAATGGTATTCATTATAGAACTGATATTGAGAAAGCTTATCTCTTAGCTTCTCATGTCGCTGGTGCGTCTACCCTTCTCTCCCGGCCCAGGTATGTATAAAATCTATTTCCGGCAACGGGTTGTTTCAAAGATTCTTAAAGAACTTGACCCCAATAAAGCGACTGGCCCCGACGGTATTCCGCCATTAGTACTGAAAAGATGTCATCATACTTTGGCAAAGTATGTCATCTCTCAATGAAGTCAAGTGTTTTTCCATCAATTTGGAAAATATCAAATATTCAACCCGTTTCGAAAAAAGGTGATAAATCGGCACCTACTAACTACCGTCCTATTGCCTTGTTTTCGGTTTTATCGAAGATAATTGAATCTATCGTTAATTTCAGACTCATGAGCTATCTGGATTCGAATGTTCTTTTATCTGATGTGCAGTATGGATTTCGTAAAAATCGTCCTCAGGTGAACTCAAGACGTGCATGACTCATTGTTTGGAGCGAAGCATTGAAAACCTAGGTGAATCAAGCGTTGTTTCCTTAGATATTTCTATAGCTTTTGATAGAGTAGATAGAAATGATTGTCTTATTAATAAGATTCATGCGCTGAACTTACACACCAATGCTGGCGTGCCTCAAGGGTCAGATTCACTTAAGTTGTTAGGTTTAAAAGTATCAAGTGATCTTTACTGGAAGGAACATATTTATGAAATTTCAAAAAGAGCTAGCCAATGTTAGGGCTTCATAAGACGTTGAGAATTTAATTCATATGTGTGGGGTGGGCCTTCAATCGCATTTGCTTTATCTTGATGGAATTCAAATTAAAAAAATTACTTCGTCTCTTGATACTTTGGAGCACAGACGAAATGTAGGATCTTAATCGGTTTTCTACCTTTTGTCAGCAACGTAAACACTCGTTTAAGGTCATAGATTTGCCTTAAAACTTTTTTCATGTAAAACCCAACACTTTAAATCCTCCTCTTTTTCCGAGAGTATCTTCGATGTGGAATCAATTGGTCGAGCCCGTGTTTCCCGAATCTTATAATCTGCAGGCCTTCAAATTAGCCGTTAACAACTTCCTGAAGGATGAAGGTTAAAGTTCTCATAAACTGTTTATTAAATATAAAATTATAAAAAAAAAATTATAGTTGTATCAGTATTATTTACAATATTTTTAAAATTTGAAATATTTTCTTGGTCAAGGTTTTTTTGTAGTTTTCCCTTACCATGATCCCTTGATGAAAGCATTTGGACGTCGCGTCGTTTTAGTTTTCTTGGTCGTTTTTTTGCATTGCTTTTTCAATGAATCAGAGAGAATTCTGAGAAAATAAATTGAAACCGGCTACAAACCTGATGAATGTGATATCATCATCATCATATTTGGCTCTACAACCGGGGTCCGGTCCTGGCCTCCCGCAAAAAGTCTCTCCACCGGTCCCGACTTCGAGCCGATGTCATCCAGTTTGGCATCCCTAAACTCTGGGCGTCCTGTTCTACGCCATCCTTCCAGCGTAGGCTTGGCCGGCCTCGCTGTCGTGTTTCATAAATCCTACATCAAAGGACTTTCCGAACAGGATCCTCTTCGCTCATGCGAGCTAGGTGTCCTGCCCACCGGAGCCTACCGAGCTTAATTTTCTTCACGATCTCGAATTCGCGGTAACGCTCGTAGATCTCATCATTATAGAGTCTCCGGAATCGTCCTTCCTCACATATGGGGCCAACAATTCTCCGTAAGACTTTTCTCTCGAACGCGGCTAAAAGGTCAGAATGCTTTTTGCTAAGCACCCAAGTCTTGGATCCATATGTAAGTACTGGTATGACCATTGTCTTATATATCAGCAGCTTGGATGTTATGGTTAAGTTCCTGGATTTGAAGATGACAGACTATAGTAGGCTTTGTTGGCTTTAAGCAACCGTGCGCGTATTTCTGGTTCCATGCTGTTATCAGCTGCTACCGATGACGAGATATTAAAAGGATTGCACTACGCTTCAAATTCGCGCTCCACTATTTGAATTGAGGGACAAATGTTGGATATTCTACTCGCACACGTGGCCACCATGTACTTTGCTTTGCTCTCATTTATGGCAGCCCCAGATTTCATGCCGCCTGCTCTATCTGGATGAAAGCTTCCTGTAAAGCTCTTCGGTTTCTACCAACGATGTCAATATCGTCTGCGTAAGCCAGTATCTGAATGGACTTATAGAGGATTGTTCCTCTCGCCGTTACGTCAGAGTCTCGGATCACTTTCTCCAACGCCAGTTTGAAGAGGACGCAGGCCAGTCCATCCCCTTGTCGGAGCCGGTTATGATGCTTGATAGTGATCTGGATATTTTTACTTGGCTTATAACATTGGTCATGGTCATGTAGTTACATAGGCGTGTCAGTTTCTTTCGATTTTTATTTTGTTTTGAATTTTTATAAAGGGTAGCCCAACTTATTGCCGTGACGCAAGTCATTCAGGGAGCCCTCCCTTGGCAATGAGTCGATATATAAAAAAAATGCACAGGATTGAGACAGGTGGTGTCGCCAGCCACACTTCTAGGACTACCCTCGTTTGTCAACTTTATTGTATAATTTAAAATCAATTTTGTAGGAGAAATAGAAATTTTGTTCAGGCAGACAATATAGCTAAAAATACGTGTTTCCAGATTTTTATGTTTAATTTAGTCTGTAATTATGTTTTTTTTGCTGGCGCTTTTTTGGTTTTGAATAAAATAAAAACTATTGTACAAGTACTTGCCTATCTTCTTAGCAATCTTAAACTCCAACAAATCGTTAGCTTCAATCGCATATTAGTATTCCATATCATGTACATATTTATCAAAAAAAAATTCTTCAGCTTATTTACAATTTCTTTATTTTTTATTAACACAAATATAAACTTATTTGCATCTCTATGTGCACGTCCTAAGCTAATCGTAAACCAAGTGTCTTTATATATATATATTATAATATGCATTGTATTGATTTTTATCGACTTATTTTCTAGAAGATGAAATGAGCAAATCTGGAATTGGATGTGGCACAGGTATTGGCAGTGGCGTCGGTGGAGCTGGTGGTACCCCCCAATCGGATATAAAGTCACCATCTAAGGGACGAAATCGTAATGGATCAACTACAGATATGGCTGTTGATCAGTTGCAGGCAAGCGAGAAGCTCATTGCAGGTACGGCTTAAGAGTGAAAAAAAATCGGCAATTTTTTATTAACGCTTTTTTGTTGCTAACTGTAGAACTCAATGAAACTTGGGAAGAGAAACTCAAACGCACCGAGGAGATTCGACTACAGCGTGAAGCAGTGTTTGCCGAAATGGGTGTCGCCGTTAAAGAAGATGGAATAACTGTTGGCGTCTTCTCCCCTAAAAAGACTCCGCATTTAGTTAATCTCAATGAAGATCCAAATCTCTCCGAATGTCTGCTTTACTATATTAAAGACGGCATCACTCGTTTGGGTACGCACGAGGCTAATGTACCACAAGATATTCAATTGTCTGGTTCGCACATCCTTAAGGAGCATTGCACATTTGAGAATCGCAACAATTCGGTCAGTTTAACACCACACAAAGACGCTCTGGTTTATTTGAACGGTCGCAAGCTAGTCGATCCGGAAGTTTTGGTGACCGGCTCCCGAGTTATTTTGGGAAAAAATCATGTTTTCCGTTTCACCAACCCGGAGCAGGCTCGGGAATTACGAGAAAAAATTACCGAAAATGAAACTGAAAATGAGACAGAAAAATCAGATATTGGCTCTGAAAATGCTCAACAGGTCGATTGGAATTTCGCTCAGTGTGAATTGCTCGAAAAGCAAGGTATCGATTTAAAGGCTGAGATGAAGAAGCGTCTTGATGTGCTCGAGGAGCAATACAAACGTGAAAAAATTCAAGCTGATCAGGAATTCGAAGAACAGCGAAAGGTTAGTTAGGAAATTATAGTATAAGTAGCCTGCTTACCTCTTCACCAGCCCTCATTACTAAAACTTGAAAATTTCTAAATTTTGCTTTCACCATCTATATAACAGACCTATGAAGCTCGCATAGATGCCTTGCAGAAGCAAGTCGAAGAACAATCGATGACTATGTCAATGTACAGCAGCTACAGCCCGGAAGATTTTCATCAGGAGGAGGATATATTTGGTAAGTGAAAATTTGTTTAAAAAATACATTTAAAAAAAAGTAAAAAAAAGTCAACGAAATCGATCCTGCCAGGAGTCGAACCTGGAATCTTCTGATCCGTAGTCAGACGCGTTATCCATTGCGCCACAGGACCACTTGCCAGACATTTGCAATTTCTGTATAAAGCTCATTTACTTAGTAGTTAATAATAAAAAAAGCTTTTAATATACTCGTGATTAAATAGACCTTGTCAAACTGTTATTGACAATATGATATTATAATTGTATATTGTCAAAGTAACGAATCGCTGGCTGAGTCCCTTGAATATCATACATACTTTTGTTTAGAAACAAAACGCGAAGTTGCATCGAAAATAATGTTTCATAGCTTTAAACTTGCAAGCTTTTTTGCAATGTTAGCTGTATTTTTTTTTGAATTCGAATTGGGAATTACAACAACAATTGCGTCGAATTCCTGCTGTTTGGCTGATTTTGGCTAGTTTCGACATTCGAATTCGTATTCGGATTCCAAATAAAATACAGCTGTTGAGTCAGTTGCTATATTGCTTTGGCAAAGCCGGCTTGGCTTACAACAAGAATAGCATAAGCATAAAGCCGAAAATAAATCCAAAAAAGAAACTAAAGCCATTTTATAGTTATGGTACTCACCGTAAGGCGGTAAAGCCAAAAGCTGTTGCTTTGTAAAGTCAAGCAATATAGCAAGTGTAAGAAAAGTATAGTCTGCTTAATACTGAAAAACGTTTTTTCTAGGACAATTGCCCGCGACAGTGACAACGTTTTAGGCGATATTTTCTACCAAAACTAAATACATAAATACTTTTTTTTAAGGTATGATTGTGAAATATTCAATGTTAATGCACAAATTTTCAGTCATCTTGTTTAAATTAAGTTTTAAAAAAACGACCCATAAAAAATCAAAATTTTTGTGTAAATTCTCCGATAACCAAAAGTATACTGAATGCCACTATAAATGCTGAAAATCAAAAACAAATGCGAAGCATGGCAACCCAACCACCAAACTACCACAATAGTACAGCAAGCAGCGCTGCTTACAGCGCATCAGCTTATCAGCGCACACAGAACACAGTCATTATAGTATGATATGATCTGATGCCGCTATATGGAAAAAAAATTTGTATGGGAGCCCCCCGATCCCGTAGCCCGATTACTCTCAAATTTTAATAGAAAGTATTGTCATATGTGCAAAGTTTGAATAAAATCGGACTTTAGGAAGTGTGTTAAAAATTAATCACAAGATTCTGCCCACCAGCCAGCAAGCCAGCCACGGGCACGTGAAGTTAATATAGAGAATTTAAAAACTATAAATTCACAGTATTTTTCCCAATATTTTGCGTTGTCGCGGACAAGTTCCAAAAAAAAACGCACCTGGCACCGCCATGACTTTGAATGTGATGGCGTTTTACTCAGATAAATTTTATATTTAGCAATAAATTTAAATTAAAAATTTTTATATCAACTTGTTTTTATATTTAAGTTAACCCACTTTTTGAATCGTGTTGGACGGCGCGTGAAGCTGGACTTGCTGCATGGGCGTTCCGTAAATGGCGTTACCATCAGTTTACATCACTTCGGGATGACTTATGGGGCAACGCGATTTTCCTGAAAGAAGCAAATGCTATTTCGGTAGAACTGAAGAAGAAGGTAAGTGCGACACAATGCGGAATACATATCCAGTGTATTTCGTTGTTCGATTTTGTATATGGAATTTCAAAATATTTATACTTTTTCATGCTTTACCGCAACAGGTTCAATTCCAATTTACACTTCTTACCGACACTCTCTACTCTCCACTTCCTCCCGAATTGGCGTCAACCGCTCTAACACCAATTCAAAGTGAGGACGAATTTGGAGCTCCACCAATTTCAAAAACAATTGTCGCCGTCGAAGTAACTGACACTAAAAATGGAGCAACTCATTATTGGTCACTTGAGAAATTGCGGTAAGTATGACTATGTTACGAGTTTGCATGTGCGCACTTATGTTTTTTGAGTTGGTGGTTTAGGTTTTTGGTTTTGTTCAGTATTTTTACTACTTATAAGTATAAAATAAAACTTCCAACTTATTTGCTCATTTACTTTGTTTGTTAGAACCATCAACAAACATCTTATATCTTCATTTTCAAGAACTGAAAACACTATTTTTCCATATGCAAAGTACATTAATTAAAAACAATTAGTTGAAATTTTGCGATGAAATCCTCAAAGGCATCAAAAAAAGAAGTTTAATTTACTTGTAATGCTCCGCTTATTTAGACTTTTAGTTTTTGATATTACTTGGATGTGCATCGTTGTTATTTTGGAAATAAAAAAATTTTAAAATCTAAACAATAAAGGTTTTTTTTGTATTATTTGTGTGACGCGGTTATTTTTAATAATTTTAATAATATAACATAAACAAAAATTCGTAAATAAGTGGAGGAAAACTTTGGGAATTTAAATACATACCATGTTTTTAACTTCAAAGTCAATAGTGTTAAAGTTCAAATAATTCATAGATTATTTGAACATGCATTTCTATAATTACTTATACCCATATAGGTTGGATTAGATAGACCAATAGATGGTCCATTGTGATGCCACATGGATCGTGAGGATTTCTCGCACTACTTATTGAACCGGTTGGAGCTTCGAATGAAGCGTAGAAGGCTTTTAATGTCATTGCTTGACAAATCGTTAAGGTCGTTGTAAAACAAGGCTTTCAAATGGAGCTTACGCTTTAGAGAAAGAGCAGTGTATGTGCAGAGAAGGTGGAGAATGGTCTCTCCCGCTTCCTTGTCAATGCAACTTCTGCAGAAGTCATTGGAAAAAACAAAAAGCCTTGCATGCTTTCCTATAAGACAGTGCCCAGTAATTACACCTATCGTAGCGCTTCTGTGCACTCTGTTTAGAGAGATCAGATCCAGCATCGGACAGATCTGTTTTGTCGCTACACAAGTTATACGAATTGTCCATCTATGGTTGGTTTTGTCAGTAGCATCCTGCATTAACATGAGTTTGCTTGTAGTAATCGGTATGACTAGGGAATCATTTTCGGGTAGAAGTGGCAGTGTAGTACCAATTTTTGCGAGTACATTGGCCCTGCAGTTCCCCAGAATGTCCTTATGCTCCGGCACCCAATACATATGAATGTTGAACTCCTCCGGCCTCTCCCTGAGAAATGATCGGCAGTCTAGGGCTACAATAGAGTTCGTAGAGACTGATTCTAGGGATCTCAAAGCTGCTTGACTATCCGAGAAGATGCAGATGCAGATCCTTAGTGGATACGACGTTTCTCTTCAGCCAAGACAGGACTTCTTTAATCGCCATAATTTCTGCTTGAAAAACACTGCAGTAATTAGGAAGACGGAAAGAGAACATTAACTTCGCGTGCCAGGTTGTCGGAGGCTGGCTGGTTGGCTGGCCGGGGAAATCTTGCGATCAACTTTTAGCCCACACCCTAAAGCCCGATTTTCTTCAAATTAAATTAAAAAATTAAAAATAGTAAGACGTGCACGCGATCACCTACGAAGTACTACTAAAATTCTTTCTTTTGAAGTTGAGTTAAGCTGTTAAGGAGTGTGCGTTCGTAACCGGTTCTTCATATAATATAATACAAAACACAAATTAAGAATGTACTCATACAACTGAGTGTACAACACATTTGAATTGAGAAACCCATTCATTTTTGCATAAAATTTGTTGTTCTGCTTCGTCCCTCTTGATATCTGTATAATCTTTGCTTCAGGGTATTTTATCCCTATAAAAACTTTTATTAAACTTCACTGTCTTTTTGGATTTTTTTGACTTTTTTGAGCTCAGTGTCATGAGCCATGTCGCTAGTCACGTGTGACGCGTATATTGCGAGGAAAATTTATCTTTGATATAATCCCCATATAATCCCAGGGTTCTAGCATGGATAAGGACAAGGTTTAAATCCAGCCTGTAGCGTTCAGGTATGAGATCAAGTCGATTATCCTGTAATCTTTCAGGTCGTAAAAAATGGTTTACCCAAAATGCGGTGTCTTGACCCTGCTAGGGCCGGACAACTGCAGAGGAAGTGTATAACAGTTTCTTTCTTATTTTCATCTTTGAAACTTCTGCAGAAGTTCTGCGGTATACCAAACTTAGCTGCATGACTGCCCACTGGCCAGTGGCTATTGCTGATAGCCACAACTCTGGCTATATCCTTCCAGATTCTGTATAACAACTCGGTGGTTTTCTTTTTGCTGTAGAATGGCCATATTGATCTTGATATGGCGTAGTTCAACATATCCAGAGCTGTGACTTAGTATTAAGGAGGGGAGAATTTGTTCCTTGACTGAGCTCATTGGACATCTTACCTTCTCCATAGAGCCAGTATCCATAGCGACGCCCATATTAGCCAATTAGTCCGCCCTTTCATTACCCTCTATATTACTGTGCCCCGGCACCCATACTATGGTGATGTCCAGGAATTGACTGATCGAGGCCAATTCTTCTTGGCACTGTTGTATTTATTTCGAGTTTATTGTTGTCGCCTAAATCGCCCTTATGGCAGATTAGCTATCAACACAAATACCAACCCTATCCGATTTGTGCGCTTCTGAGCCTTAATGCTCTACAGGCCTTCCTAATTGCTAGAATATCTGCCTGAAAGATACTAGCCGAATCGGGTAGCTTAAAAGACCTTGACAGATTTAAATCATATGAGAAGATACCTGCACCGACTCCGTCCTTCATATTGGTTCCGTCAGTGAATATTGTTGCGTCATACTACCTCGCTACTGTCTCATCCTTCCAGTTTCCCCTGATAGGAAATTCAATATTGAACGAGGGGTTGAAGCTAAATTTAGAGATGCAGTAATCAGTAGATGATGGTATCATGCCTTCACGTACTGTCTGCATTATATTGCAGTGCCCGTATGGTCTAGTAGCAAACCACCCAGATTCTGCACTGCACGTCGCAACGTACATAAATATGTCAGGAGGTACTAGGTTCAAGATGGTGTTAAGGGCTTCGGTCGGGCAAGACCGTAGAGCTCCTGTAATGCCTGCTGCTGCTGATCACTGTAACCTGCTGAGTTTGGTGGCGTTATACTTCTTCTTCATCGCTGGCCACCAAACCAGCGATCCATAGGTGAGAATTGGCCGTACAACAGCTGTGTACAGCCAGAGAACCATCTTTGGTTGAAGACCCCATTTCCTTCCAATGGTTTTGCTGCCCTGCTTTCTAGCCCTGTTCTCTATGTTAGCCTTCCACACGTCCTAGATGGTTGAAATTTTGTGAGTAGCTTAGCCTGGTAGGGCATTTCTGAGATTCCGCGTTTGACTTGTATTGCGAGTTGCGTGTGCCGCATGTGTTTCATGGAAAGTTGGTTTATCGTTGAAATCGGACCCACATTTTATTAACCACCTTCCACACGTACTAGGAGGACGTTTCCGAGCTCTGCCTGTGACCTCTTTGAGGTCCTTAATGTAAGGCGTGTGACATGTTTCGATATATACATAAATGTTTGTTCCAGAAAAACGAAGTTTTTTACATTTACTTGTTATCTATTGTGCTCTTCGAAAATGGAAATTATGTTAAGTACGTACGAAAATGCAACAAAGTAGAATTAAACGCTTCTTACCTTAATTGAATAGTCCGCAACAATTCAAAATACTCCGACCTGTGTATTATGTCATCTTTTCTTTTCCTCTTCTTGATTCCTAAGCTGCCTAGCTGATTCCTACTGTCCAACTAATTCATACTTGTCTACTTTTTGAGGCCAAATTTTGGAATTTATTTTTGCGAATCAAGTTAAAAACTTTAAATTTGCGCCAATATCTATTAATAAATACGTTCTGTTTTTGTCGCCAGATAAAATATTTCATAAACTAAGACTATTTCTTCAAAAGTTAGCGACTGAAAGCTACAGTGCAAATAAACTGTCCTTGCATGCAGAGAATAACATTTTAAACATTACAATGTAAATACGGTATATACCAAGATTACATTTTCATTCCCAAAGTTTATTCCCACAGCATCCAAAAAATACAATAAAACGATTTTTTGCACCAGGCGCGCCCCTATTTGTATACTTTTTGTATGTAATAGGCTCAGACGTAAATTTCAAAATAAATAAATTTTAATTTTTGATTTTTTGGATTTGATTATTCTAAGTTTTCGTTTTTATTCACTATACTTTAAAAAATCAAAATGAAATTAATCAAATTATATTTTGCTTAAATAAATGATTTTATAAAAAAAATCCCCTGAATATGATTTAACAGTTATCGGCTCGAATTAATGCGACAAATTTACAATGTTGAAAGTCCTCCATCATCCATGATATTCGACATTTCACCATTGATAGAATCAAATCGAACTGGCGATTATGTGACTTACTCCATGATGATGGCGGCAGCAACTGGATCAGCCTCCAATATTATTACTACTAATATCGCAACTACTAAAATTGATTCAACTCCCACTTCCGGCCCCGACCTAACCCTCCCTCTTCCAGAAATGATAAAAAGTAACATAAACCACAATCAATCATCGACCATCGGGGTGTCATCGGTTAGAAGTGTTTCTGGACAACAGCAACAGCGAACTATCAACTCGCCATCCAGACTGTCATTAGCGAATTTATTACCTTCTAGGTTTGCATTCTCTTTTGCCATACACCAATACATATTTACATAAATTAATATATATATTAGTTAAAGGGCATTTTATTATTATTTCTTCCATAATGGTGTAAACAAAAATCATTTGAATGCACCTTAAGTGACACATGCCAAAAAGTCAAAGTTGATTCTATGAACTAACTATCCCTTTTGTATTATTTTTGGAATATTTAAAAAAGATATTCTCTCACTTGTGAATAATTGACATGTGTTACTTGCTTTTTGAGCATTTTTCCAAAGTTTTGCCTTCGTGTTGATATTGATAATTTCATCTTTTTGGCTTTCTCATTATATTGGCTGCGGCAGCATGTTTTTTTAAGTGCAAAGCTTTGCACTTATCTCTGCTATTAATGCTTTGAAACTTTTTTTTATAATTTTTTTGTGGTTTTTTTCTTTGTAACGTGCCTTTGAGGACCGCTGCTTTCACGACGTGCTATTTATACTTTATTTTGCCATATATTTATCATGTCGAGTTTTTTTTTTAAAAAAAATCTGTGTCGTGTTTTTTTACAAAAAATCTGGCGCAGATTTATTTTTTGGCTGTCAAGTTGTTCGTTTGTATCAAAAAACCAATCTACGGTAGATCGGATTTCCCCTCTAACAGATCTTGATATTTTAGGAGATTTACCCCTCTTTTCATTAGCTGCAACAACAACACATGCAACTAAAAAATGTAAACAAAAGATTCTCGGCTTTCGTGTTCGTTTTTTTTAGAAAAAATCTGAGCTCGAGCGCAGATATCTAAAACAGAAAAACTACGATATTAGAGTTGTCGCGCCATTGTCGAAAGCTTTTAAATACTCGTAGTTTAAAAATTCGCCTTTCGCTGCACCCAATATTTAATTTGGTGAACGAAGTGCGAAGCTAACAATCAGGGCAAAGGAATGCTTTTCAACGTGTGTTTTTTTGCTTGTGATTTTTTTCACTCGTAACTATATCTCAGAATTTGATGGGACTTTTATAAAAAATGTTTAGCGCTCGTCTTGCGATGGCGTAATTTTAAGATTTAAATTAAAAATTTTAATTTTTATGGGTCGTTTTTTAAATTCTCTACATTAACTTCGCGTGCCTTACCATTGTGTAAGCTTTTCTATCTATCCTATTCTTCTGGACTCTTCCCGAGAAGTTGGAAATCAGCCTTTGTCCAGCCCATATCCAAAAAAGGCCAGCCGTTGTCTCCTTCTTCGTACCGACCCATAGCACTTACATCCATTCTTTCCAAGGTCATGGAAACGCAGATCAATTTTCAGCTCAAGAAATATCTTGAAACCAACGAAATCCTTAGTGACCGGCAGTGGGCAACGTTCTACTGGTTATTTGATGGTATGTCTCACTGAACAGTGGAACCGGACTTTGCATCGATTTGGAGAAAGCAAAGCTGTTGCACTTTTTTTTTAGGGCATTTCACAGAGTTTAGCATGGAGCTCTTTTGTCCAAAATGCGTGCTTATGGAGTCGATTATAAACTGCTTCACTGGATTAGAAGCTATCTTTTGGACCGCTCAATACAAGTTGTATTGGATGGTTTCAAGTCTAAAGTTCATTACTTAAATGCTGGCGTTCCCCAGGGCTCTGTTTTGTCCCCGACACTCTTCCTCATTTTTAAATTCTTTATAGTAACTTCACTTGCCCGTGGCTGGCTGGCTGGCACACCAAATCTTATGATCAATTTTTAACCCACTTCCTACAGCCCGATTTTCCTGAAATTTTGTACACATGTGTATTTCCAGTGACAATACTTTCGTTTAAAATTTGGAAGTGATCGGACCCCGGGTTCGTGGGGCTCCCATACAAATTTAAAATAAAAATTACCCGATTTTTTTCAAATTTTACACACATGTGTATACCCAATAAACAATACTTTTTCTAATTTTTAATTTGGTAGTGATCGGGCACCGGGTTCGGCCGCAATGCCCTTATACTTTTTTTTAATTTGTTATAGTGGCATTAGATACCGTCGTACTTTAATAACTCTGTGCGGTGTGTGCTGCGCAGTCGGCTGCGCTGCATGATTGTGGAGTGAGAGAGAGAAATCTTAGCTCACGCACAAATGAACCCAGCAAATGAAACGAGACATAAATGTTTTGTGCTTAATTCAACTTACTTACTTATTTACTTAATTGTATTTTTATTGGTGTCATTTTTTGTTGTCAATATCAACTTACAGATGTTACAGTGTTTCTTATTTGCTCAGAGTATGAGCGTGCTCTAAGTACTAAGTGCTCAGAATAAAATGATCTGAGCATTTTCAAATTTGACATCTCATCTGATGTGATGTGAAATGTCTCTTTCGATGATTTTCTCCTACAATAAAAAAAAAATGACCCATCGAGGGGCTGTTGTTTGTTGTTTTTTATTAATGATCTCTTATCTGTGACTTCTAATCCAACTCACTCTTTCGCTGACGACAGCACTCTCAGCTTCTCATATAGGTTTGAGGAACGTCCCTCCACTTCTCATGTGGAACTCAAACAACTTCGTATGTTAAGCACGTGAAATTCTGACCTAGACAGCATAATAAAATGGGGAGAAAACAATCGAGTAGAATTTAACGCTTCCAAAACCCAATGCTGTCTCCTGTCGTCTAAGCGATTCCTAAATCCCATGCCATAATCCATGAATGGCACTTGCATCGAGGAAACTGAAAATCTCGCTATTCTTGGTATGTGCGTTAACGACAAGCTTCGTTGGAATGACCACATATTTACCGTCGCCAAAAATGCTGCCCGGTGCAAGAAATATTTAACTCCCTCTGATCTGGCTACTATATACAAGGCTTTTATTCGTCCTAAACTTTAGTGACGCAAAGATAGCGAAATCGATGCGCTTGAACACCGCAGGAACGTTTCCTGCTTGTCACTGTTTTATCGCTTCTTCTACAAGCGGTGCTCAAGAGAAATAGCCAGCTGCACGCCACCTCTCCTTGAATTCAACCGCAATACTCGTGGCGCTCTAAATGCACATCAATTTACCCTCAAGCCCATCTTCGGACGTACAGTTAAGTTCAGGGATTCGTTCTTCAGCCGTACAACACGTATGTGGAATGCTCTGCCAAGCTCTGTCTTCCCACATCAATATGATCCGCAGGCATTTAAAACACAAGCTAATAGACATCTCCTCTTTTCTCCTCCTTTTCCTTAACGCCCACGCTGTGCCAACCATATATTATTAGCATTATAAGGGTGCGAACCCCTTGAAGCGTGCGCGAATTATAAAAAAAAACTCTCAAGGTACATAGAAAGCATCAATCAACCACTCTTGTAGTGTGTTCGATTTAAAATTGTAAACATCTGAAGACAAATAAATATACTACGTATCACATTTAGTGTTTCTCTTCCTCCTTTTCAGAATTCTGAATGATGACAAGTTCCTTGTGATGTCTGCTTGTGTTTCTGTCTGTTTTTGGGACACTGGTAACACATTCGATAGTTGATGTAATTTTTTAAGCAGTTTTACATTGTAATTACTTTCGAAACACATCTATTTTTCACCTAATATGAGCCAACTTGATACGATATGACCATTCGATCCAAGTACTTTCTTCCGATACCTACTTATATTCATATGCGATACCTATCGCAACCAAAAGTATCAAAAGTACTTGGTATCGAAACAAAAGTATCGAGTATGGACTTGTATTTACTTGTATCGATTCATTCCTAGTAGTGTTTCTTTTACTTTTTTGACTCGCATAATGTATAACTGCATGGCTGCTGAGCAGGAGGAGTAACACCAAAAAGTATTTTTCACGGTGTCCCACCTCTCGCGAATGTCTGACAAACGTTCTTGTGGTTCTTGTTCTGGTTCTTGTCACGAAAAGCTTCTCAATTCGCCGTACGAATTCAGCATTAAATTGTAGGTCCCTTCCATTTGTGTGAAAAAATATACATGCACAACACAAATGGGAGTGAGAAGCTAGGCCTTGGACCGCAACGCAATATTATTATTATTATACATAATGCACTCAAGCAGAAAATGGAAGACAATGGTAGATAATTGTTTTGTTTCGTTTAAATGTTCGGCAAATTTTACCAATAATTTCAGCTGAAATTCATAATTAGTTCAGTGGGTTAACCTTTAATGCTACGTTGTTTAAAAAGAACGTTTTTGGCAACAAAAATAGTTTTAGGTTATTTTATACGATACATGGCTATAAATATTGACTTTGGGCTTCTCCTGGAATAGACGCGACCTCATTTTGGTTATAATAAGAACATTTTTTACAATTTTTAATTAATTGTTTATTCTTTTTATTTCTCACGCATGACTAAATACATGCAAGTTCACTTTTCGTCTGGCAAAGTAAAATTTCATCATTTGAAATTCGGGAACACAATGAAAATTTTACTTTAGTAGCAGTCGAAAATTAAAACTGAAATTATTTACAAATAAATGAGAAATAATGTAATTAATTAAGTAAAAAAAGTATAAAATGCATCGTATTATGTGCTAACCATAACCAGAATATAAGTATTATTTTTAAAAGGGGCCCATTCCATAGATTAACCAGTATATACAGGGTAACTGACACGAAGTGTTACCAAAAAAAAACGCCACATAATTTTTATTTTACGATGAATTTAATTGAATTCGAATTGCATTAGCAGTTTTCGATTTGGCCACCCTTAGCCGCGATTATGGCCTTCAAACGGCCGACAAAGCTATTGCATGCAGCACGAAAGTTGCTCTGCGGTATTTTGGCCCATTCCCCGCGAAGCGCTTGCTTAAGATGATCGACACTTTGGTATTTTTTTGGTCCCAACCTTGCTCTTCAAAATACCCCAAACCGAGAAATCTAGCAGATTTGCATCCGAGGAATTTGATGGCCATTGGGCAGTGGAAATGAACCGCGGAACATTGTTTCGCATCCAATCTTGATTGGCGCGCGCTTTATGACTCGGCGACGAGTCGTGTTGAATTGTCCAGGCTCTGCGGCCGAAATGTTTTTGTGCCCAAGGCTTCAACGCTCGCTCCAACACATGATCCCGATAAATTTGAGCATTTATCTTGATGCCACGGTCCAAAAAAATGAGCGGTGAACGGCTTTCGGCCGTTACGACGGCCCAAACCATCACCATCGGCGGCGCTTGGTTTCGAGTGGCAATCCGTTGGTCCAAATTTTCAGTAGAACGGCCGGGCCATTAAATCCGGTCGTTTTGCTTGTTCACATATTGCTCAATAACGAACGGTGACTCATCGGAGAAAACCAAATTCGGCAAATCGCGGTTTCCGAGCCAATTTGGCCTTCACCTTCCGAATGATATCCGGCGATGTTGCAGTGCGTTTCGGTCCACTGCGTTTTGCAATGCTGCCATTATCGTTATAACGATTTATGGTGCGATACACAAACATTTTATTCACATGCAGATGTTTTAACTGGTTAACAATCTGCGGCTGTGGTTTTCCAGACAAAAATAGAGCAATCCTTGAACTTGAATTCCTTTGCGGATAACTTTTTTCTGAATATTCCCACTAAAATGCTTTTGTACGCTTTTATACAATGGAATGAACTGTCATTACTGTAAATTTGAGCGCTATGTTATCACTGGTTTGACAGCAATGACAGTCTGAAGTTGGTAACACTTCGTGTCTGTCACCCGGTAAAGTAATACTTCCAAATAGGCTGATAAGCTATTCAGTTTTTATAACTAATTTGCAATTTATTAACCCTTTGTTGCATTATTTTTTCGCACTACATAGAATATCCGGTTATTTACATGTCGTTCAACAGATCTTGACGAAACCTCACAAAAAAACCAAATTTTTTCTTTTTACATTTACAGGCAGCGTCTTGAACTTATGCGTGAAATGTATCACAATGAAGCCGAACTTAGTCCCACTTCACCGGACTATAACGTTGAGAGTCTCACTGGTGGTGATCCATTCTATGATCGTTTTCCGTGGTTCCGAATGGTCGGACGATCGTTCATTTATCTGAGCAATTTGTTGTATCCAGTGCCACTGGTACATAAGGTCGCCATTGTTAATGAACGGGGGGATGTTCGTGGTTATTTGCGAATTGCCGTACAGCCGGTTTTGGTAAGCAAACAAAGTCAAGTCATCGCGATACTAGTTTATCATATATGTATATGTATACCTTGAATAAAAAGACCTAACGTTGAGATGGCCATACACAGAGCAGCGCGCAAACTTTGGCGTAAATTGACTCTAGAAACTCAGTTTAAAAATTAACTTCAAAATTTTTTCATAACTCCGTCAGCTTTTATCATTAAAGTAAGTGCAATGAGACTGAGATTGTATGAATATTGAAAATATGTACGGTCATCCGTAACCGTTACTGTGTAAATTACACAAAATACTGAGCTATGCTCAACTAAATTTTATGCTTCTGGCGGTCAGCCATCAGCAGAATAGGGGGAATAACACAGAATGCTCTAGAGTTGCGGGTGGCCGTAACTATCTCTGACTGGTGGAAGTGCGATCAAACCGCCACGTGGTGGCCGCCGGTAATTTTCCTGCAATGCAGGAAAAGCGGAATGATCGGGCTATTCTCTTCAAAGTAAGGTTGGCGCGAGGCCAATAACCTCGCCTGTACAAAATTATTATTACGGAACCCAAAATCAGCCTAGGAGCATTCTCATGGGAACTCCATGCCTGCCCTCAGTATGATGTAAAAATCATTCTGGGAGATATGAATGCTAAAATAGGTAGGGCGCCAGTATTCAGGCAGAACATTGGCACCCATAGCTTGCACGAGAACACTAATGACAATGGACAACGAGTCATAGAGATGGCAGCAAGCAATAATTTGATCGTTGCGAGTACAATGTTTGCGCGTAAAAATATCCACAAAGCCACCTTGGTATCCCCGGTCGAGCCACTCGCAACCAGATAGACCACGTGTTGATAGACCGCCGCCACAACCCGAACTTGATGACGGTACGAACGTACCGAGGTGCCAACGTCGAACGTCGACTCGGACCACTATCTTGTTGGTA
Organism: Nephrocerus scutellatus; assembly: GCA_947095585.1. Classification (NCBI taxonomy): domain Eukaryota; kingdom Metazoa; phylum Arthropoda; class Insecta; order Diptera; family Pipunculidae; genus Nephrocerus; species Nephrocerus scutellatus. The sequence goes on along the minus strand of OX352762.1, from coordinate 24,378,860 downwards.
TGGTGCTCCGAGCGCGGATTGCATCATCACGAAAGACTGCATCCGCGAATCAGATTCAAGTCAACACGGCTGCCCTTCGAAACGAAGAGACCAGAAACAACTACGGTCAAGCGATAGGACTCGCCCGAAATGCAGGGAGAGTAAGTCCTGGGGTTGAGATGTCATGCGTAGAAGAGAAATGGATACGCATTAAAATTAGTACTGACTCCATCTTAGCTATTATTCGAAGACTGGTTCGATGACGAATGTAAGCTAGCGACTGAACGTAAGAATGTTGCGTACCGAGCAATTCAATAATTTCATAGAACGCGATCACACGAAGATGAATATAATGAGCTCAGAAGATATGAAAAAACTGTTCGCCGGCGAAAGAAAGCAGCCTGAGAGAAGAATCTCGTCCGTGAACTAGAACATTACAGAAAGCGAGGACCGCACCAGGCGCGGAAGTTCTACCAAAGAGTCCGCGGTATGACGCAATATACACCGCGTTGCACATACTGCAAGGACAAAGAGGGTAATCTGATCACCGATCTTAAAGGCATCTTAGAGCGAAGAGCACTTTCATGAGTTGCTAAATGGTCAGTTAACTGAGGAATTTGAGGCTCCACCAATGACCGAAGATCATACTATGCTGCCACCACCAAGCATAGAGGAAGTTTGCAGAGCGATAAATCAGCTGAAAAATAATAAGGTCCCAATATCTGATGGGATCCCAGCGGAGCTGATAAAAATTACACCAAGCAATTCATGAAACAATAGTGCAAGTATGGGAGGAAGAATCTATGCCAGAAGACTGGCTAAGATGCATACTGTGCCCCATACATAAGAAGGGAGCTTTCACAAAATGCAGCAATTATCGTGGTATAACGTTGTTGAGTACCGCGTATAAGATTTTCTTCTCCATCCTTCAAGACAGGATAGCCCCATACGCTAAAGTCATCATTAGTCCATACCAGTGTGGCTTCATCCCATGCAAATCAACAACTGATCAGATTTACAGCCTTAGGCAGGTGATGGAAAAATGTCTAGAGTTTCAAAACACACTACACAATTTTTTTATACTTTAAAGACGCCTATGATAGCATAGCCAGAGTAGAACTTTATAAAGCCATGAGAGGATTCAGCATCCCAAATAAACTGACACGCCTATGTAGGTTGACCATGACCAATGTTATAAGCCAAGTAAAAATATCCGGATCGCTATCAAGCCCATTCAACATCTATAACGGTTTCCGACAAGGGGATAGACTGGCCTGTGTCCTCTTCAACCTGGCGTTGAAGAAAGTGATCCGAGACTCTGACGTAAAGGCGAGAGGAACAATCCTCTATAAGTCCATTCAGATACTGGCTTACGCAGACGTTATTGACATCGTTGGTAGAAACCGAAGAGCTGTACAGGAAGCTTTCATCCAGATCGAGCAGGCGGCATGAAATCATGAAATGAAACATAAATGAGAGCAAAAAAAAAGTACATGGCCACGACTACGAGTAGAAGGTCCAACATTGGTCCCTCAATTCAAATAGTGGAGCGCCAATTTGAAGGGTAGTGCAATCCTTTAACTATCTCGTGTCAAGTGTAGCAGCCGATGACAGCATGAAACCAGAAATACACGCACGGTTGCTTAAAGCCAACAAAGCCTACCATAGTCAGTCAAGACTCTTCAAATCCAGGAACTTAACCATAACATCCAAGCTGCTGATACATAAGACAGTCAAGACTCTTCAAATCCAGGAACTTAACCATAACATCCAAGTTACCGCGATGTCGACGTCGTGAAGAGAATTAAGCTCGGTAGACTCAGGTGGGCAGGACACCTATCTCGCATGCGCGAAGAGGATCCTGCTCGGAAAGTCCTTTGCGGTAGGATTTATGGAATACGACAGCGAGGCCGGCTAAACCTACGCTGGAAGGATGGCGTAGACAAGGACGCCCAGAGTTTAGGGATGCCAAACTGGATGACATCGACTCGAAAACGGGACCGTTGGAGAGACTTTTTGAGGTTGGCTCTACGACCGGACCCCGGTTGTGATGATGAAATTTTATGCTTCTCCGTGTATGGTTAATTTAAAGTACAATAATAAATAAGTACAGCTTGGACAAATAATACGTCCGTCGAGTAACTTAACTTATTTAGCAGATGTTATATTAATGCCAATTAATCTTTTCACAAATATCTATACGCATCGCATTTTGTATTTTGCTTCGATCATAGGATGAGGAGAGCATTGATTTCAATAATGGCGTCAAACAGTCGGTACGCCTTCTCTTCAACGAAGATGAGGTCAAGCCAAAATACCGATCACTTCTGGAGAAGGATGAAGGGCATTACATTGACAGTGGTTTAGACATCAAAATCGAAGGTGAGCTGACACAAATGGAAAGCATTAATTGCCGAGTCCTTTTTTAGTTTTTATGTTTGTACAACTCCTTGAGTTGCCCTATTATATATTTTTTGGTATTTCGTTTTGAATCTTGTTATATTATGCAAATACAAAAATCAAAAATCGAAAAAAAAAAAACAAAAAACAAACAAACAAAAAATTGAATATTAAGAATTAGAACTCGAAGATGCAGATTCCGGACGTGGCGACTCGAGTGTTGCATCCGAATGCCAGGAGGCAAACGACGAGGTTGGTGAACATCTCCAAGTGGGAAAAGAATTTACATTCCGTGTGACAGTTTTGCAGGCTACTGGCATTGGCGCCGAGTATGCTGATATATTTTGTCAGTTTAAGTAAGTTATGGCGCGTTGTTTTCTCGAAATCGTAAAATTATAGCTAATTCTCTACTTTCACTGTATTACAGTTTCTTGAATCGTCACGAGGAAGCATTCTCAACAGAACCGGTGAAGAACTCTGCGTCTGGTGCTCCTCTTGGATTCTACCATGTTCAAAATGTAAATAAACTCTAAAGTTTTAAATTTGTGGCTTCAAATTAAATATAACACAAAAAATCAATTCATTTTTCAGATAACTATTCCGGTGACAAAGTCTTTCATCGAATATTTAAAGGCACAACCGATAATGTTCAAGATTTTTGGGCATTACCAGAACCACCCACTACATAAGGATGCCAAGCAGGAATTTGTCTCACGGCCACCACCAAGGCGCATGCTTCCACCGAGCATTCCTATTAGTCAGCCAGTGCGAAGTCCTAAATTCGGACCTCTGCCGTGTCCACCATCTTCGACAGTTTTGGCGAAACATGACGTCTTGGTTTGGTTTGAGATTTGTGAGTTGGCCCCGAATGGCGAATACGTACCATCTGTAAGTACATATATAATTATCCAATTGTAAGGTGCTATGCATGTATATGTAATTATTTGCGATTGTGCATTGCCGTTTAAAATGTGTTACAGCATTATGTTCAAAAAGAAGCACTTGCAAAATTTTTTGTTAACTTACCTTTTCTTGCCTTTTTGTTGCCGTAGGTGGTTGAACATAGCGATGATCTTCCTTGTCGTGGGCTTTTCCTACTACATCAGGGCATACAAAGACGCATTCGCATCACGATTGTCCATGAGCCGACAGCGGAAGTAAAATGGAAAGACATTCGTGAGTTGGTTGTCGGTCGTATACGTAGCACACCCGAATCCTCTGATGATCTTGATGAGGATGCATGTGTACTATCTCTGGGTTTGTTCCCTGGTGAAATGCTCGAGGTTCCCGGTGATGATCGGTCATTTTACCGATTCGAGGCTGCTTGGGACTCAAGTCTACACAATTCCACCCTATTGAATAGAGTAACTCAAGCTGGCGAAACCATTTACATAACATTGAGTGCGTATTTAGAGGTAAATATTGTACTTCCATTCAATTTATTTCTAGTATTGATTCTTAAACCGTTGCATAATATTTATTTCGCAGTTGGAGAGCTGCGCTCGTCCAGCTATTATTACTAAGGACTTGAGCATGGTCATATACGGGCGTGATGCACGTACTGGACCACGCTCATTGAAACATCTCTTCTCTGGACAATATCGAAATCCCGAAGCCAATCGGTTGTCTGGTGTATATGAATTGTCGTTGAGGAGAGCTTCTGAAGCAGGTAGTCCAGGTAGAAATTTTTAATGTAGTTGTCGATTGTTGTTATTAAGCCACTACTTGTGTGTTACTTTCGGTTTTCTATTTTCCATACTTTATAAAACAACCAGTAACGATGACAAACCTTTTTTGTTCATAGGTGTCCAGCGACGACAGCGTCGTGTTCTTGATACAAGCTCTACTTATGTGCGTGGCGAAGAAAATCTTCATGGTTGGAGACCACGGGGTGATTCTCTTATTTTTGATCATCAATGGGAGTTAGAAAAACTGACACGATTGGAAGAGGTTGGACGTGTTCGACACTTGTTGTTGTTGCGCGAGCGCTTGGGCATGGACACTAACCCGAATCCGACCACAAAAACCGAAAAGGATGTGTGCAATCTTGCTGCTAGAGCTGGAACTTCACCGGTTCATATGGTAATTCCACCGTCACCACAAACTCCAGTTAAGGATCCTCAACAGATGATATCCGATCGTGATTACAACCCAAGGGAACAGGAACTGATGTCCAAATGTCTGAAATTGATTCAGGGTGAGTCGATTGTTTGATCATTTTATATATACTAGCTACCCGCACAAACAGTGAGCCCATTCGCATTCAAGCGCTAATATTAAGGAAACTTTTCTATATAAAAATTCTGGATAATTTATGAAAACAAACAAAAATATGTATGGAAGCCCCACGACCAAAGTTTTCGACCCTTTCAAAATTTGGCTGTTCTTGATATTGTAAGCATTCTTGAAAGTAAGCATCTCAGTCCGTCTACCTGATCGCAGCAACGTATACCAGGCTGAGGTGATAGCGCTTGAAGTGGTTATGAGTTGGCTGAAGCATAATGTACTATCTTCAAAGAAGATTATCATTTATATGGACATTCAGGCGGCCATAAAATCGTTGGAGGCGGTCTCACTGAAATCTAAGGTGGCGTTGAGCTGTCACTCCTCTCTTAACGAGATGAGTAAACAGTTCAATATAAGGATTATATGGGTCCCGGGCCACACAGATATTGAGAAGAACTGCAGGGCTGACGAGTTAGCTAGACGTGATACGACTCTCCAGCTGCGAATGATGGTCTAAGTGAGCATTAGCTGCCACCGCAACCTAACCTAACCTAACCTACTAAAATTTAAAACTTTCATAAAAAATAAAAATAAAAAATTCATAAAAACAAGTTATGTGGTGAAGCGTGCTCATTAGGGTATAAAACCCCTGTGCAATATTTAAACGCGATAGGTTGAAAGGTTTGGCAGTCTATAGCTAACAAGCATACATACTGATTTTCACTTATATATATGTAAATTTCCATATCTTGGTTATTTCCATTTGTTCTTCAAGCAGGTCACTACAATAACAAAACCGAAGAGCCTGACAGCTCACAATCACAATCGGATGTTTCACCGGGTGATGAGGGATGCGCTGATATGACTGTCAGTTGTATTTCGGGTAATTCAATCGAGTAAGTCCACAGCTCGCAGTTGAATACTACAAAAAAAACCGTATTTATATATTCCTGTCTTGAAAGATTATGCTCTCCGGATCGGACAGATGCTCCAAATGGCTGGGAGGCACCAGCTCCAGCAATACAGCCTGCACTTCCTCTTAGACTTTATGTACCCGAATTGGAAGAGATTCGTGTTAGTCCAGTTGTTGCTCGCAAAGGTTTACTGAATGTTTTGGAACATGGTGGTTCGGGGTGGAAGAAACGTTGGGTGGTAAGTGTATGCCTGCATAATACAACTAGCACCACTGTGTATATAACAAACTGCTTCTCTAAGACTGTTCGTCGGCCATACGTATTTATATACAAATCAGAGAAGGATCCCGTTGAACGGGCTGTCCTGAATTTGGGCACAGCACAAGTTGAATGCAGCGAAGATCAGGCTGCTATGGTCAAAATTCCAAACACATTTAGGTAAGACTTTTATTGTATGATTAGTTCCAGTGAAGAAAAACGTAATTAACTGGGTGATAAACCTTGCAGTGTTGTCACAAAACATCGTGGCTATCTATTACAGACCCTAGGCGATAAAGAGGTTCATGATTGGTTGTACGCAATAAATCCACTTTTAGCTGGACAAATAAGGTTGGTTTATGATAATACTGATATATTCGTACCTTAGATAATTTAAATTTAATTCTAAGATTGTTGTTTTTAATATTTTGTGGTTTTTTGAAACAACCACTAAAGTTCATTTGGTTAGTTAGTAAGCAGAAGTTTTTTGTACTTTGTGTGTATTTATCGCTAATTACATAGGTATTTAAGATGAAATTTATCTCTAGAAAAAAACCTTGAGATAGACAAACGTAACGTCAAAATGGAACGTCCTTTAAGTCTACATTTTACCGTATAAATATTAATGCTTGCTATTGCTACCCAAGGCTCTATTTTTTCCTCAACACTTTTCTTATTTTCTTCCATAAAAACCACATCTATATCCATAAAAACTTTCAATTGGGGAAACGGAAAAAACTTCGTTGGAGTAATCTAATTTTTGACATCGCTTCATATATATCCCCTAGGCTTACTAAAAATCTGCATTTTTCTGTCTCTTATTTGTCAATTTTTTACGAGGGTTCATTCGCCTACCTGGAACTACTTTGCATCTACTTGAGAGCATATAGCTGCAAAAGATTTTACGTATACTAGAACATAACAACAATTCTAGCACTGAATGGAACATACTTACGTCATTCTTTAGCGACAAGAAGCTCATTGATTTTGTGGAATTTGCAATCATTTTGGAGTCTTTTCAGTTTTAGAAGCAGCATTTTTATAAGCCTTGCCTTTTTCGTGCCCATTTCGTTTGCTAGGCCTGGTAAAACAGACGAATCTGGTAAGATTCACTGTCGAGATGTTGCAATTCAAGGAAGACGTCAAGTTGCAGATGCACCGAATTGTACTGTAGAGGTTCCAAGAAATTTGAAGGCTCAATTACGTAATTATTTGCAATATTTTCTTGGTCAGGGTGTTTATAGTTTCCTTGACCATGATGCATTAATTAAGTCATTTGAGCTCGAATCGTTTTTAGTTTTGTGATATTGATTTGCTTTTTCAATGAATCAGAGAGAATTCTGAGAAAATAAATGGAAACCGGCTACAAACGTAAGGTATGTGATAGATTGTAAATAATATTCCTTACATTTTTCCATTTTAATAAAGGTCTTAACGGACCTTATTAAAATTCTGATGTATCAAGCATTGCCAACCAATAGTCTCACAATAAAATTGTTATTGAGGGCGATGATTCCGGTTTGCTTTGTAGTTCTTACAAAATCAATACCGGAAGATAAGTGTGTTGAGATATTCATTCAGATAAGTAACCTTAATCAGTTTGGAAAGGAACCTACAAGAATCCCTATCTTTGCCTTTCATTCTAATAAAATGTGAATTGCTTCCGCCTGTTCCTCCAAGTATCGAACACAGTCAATAGGACAGATACACTTTTATACTGATATAGTTTCTAGAGTATTAAGTGTTCCTAACGTACAAGCTTTCCTCTCTGCAGCACATGACATTTAGAGCCATCATAGGTTGCTTTAATAATAGCTAGCTAGTTTATCGGGTATACCTCTCCTGCGCAAGGCGAGCCAGATAAACTGTCTGTTGACACTGTCAAACGCCTTCTCAAAATCGATGAACATCAGGTGCAGTGGTGACCGGAATTCAACGCACTGTTCAAAAATGATCCGCAGGGTGTTTATGTGGTCTACACAGGAGGATCCAGTGCGGAAACCTGCTTGTTCAAGTGTATCTTCCAGATGTTCCTTAATTCGTTCAAGTACTACTTTGGCTATTACCTTTGCTATTGCAGGAAGAACGCAAATTCCTCTCCAGTTTTCGCACTCCATAAGACTACCTTTTTTAGGGAGCTTGACAATCATTCCCTTCCACTCATCGGGGAAACTTTCTGCCTCACAAGCTCTCTCTACAAGAGGATATAAAAGCTCTGCTGATGTCGTTGGAGCTGCACGCAGAAGCCCTGCGGGTATACCATCTAGTCCTACAGACTTGGTGTTCTTTAGTGCGTTGATCGCGGTAGCGATCTCATTTTTACTGGGAGTTGAGGTGCTAATTCGGGAAATTGTTACTTCCGGCAGCTCCGTTTGATTTGGGTGCATATCGTTAGCAAATACACGGTTAAGGACCGTAAATGTGTCCGATTTTGAGCCGATGCCACCCACTTTGGCATCCTTAAACTCTGTGCGTCCTGGTCTACCCCATCCTTCAATCGTCCATTGTCATTAGTGTTCTCGTGTAAACTATGGATGCCAATGTACTGCCTGAATACTGGATCCATACTTATTTTGGCGTTCATATCTACCAGAATATTTTTTAAATCATACTGAGGGCAGACATGGAGTTCCCGTTCGACTGATACAAATAAGTCTTCTTTTTCATTATCCGGGGAATCCTCTGTCTAGTTGCGTGAACGTTTATGAGACTTATCTTCTTAAATCTGCCCCCAAGCGTAGGGTGCATAGCTGTTAATTTCCTGCTTTAAAGCCGATAACGGTGGGTTTTCCTCTTTTGCTGACTAGAAAGCCCACTCATAGAACATGCTGTTATATTTCTCATATTATGATTTTTGTCAGACCCCACTCGAAGACCGTCCATCGAACATAGCTGAAACTTTGTAACGTGGTGGAGACGGTTGGGGGTGGATGTTTGTAGGGAATTAATGTGGTGATGGTGTTGAGGGGGTTGATGTGGTGGGTGGATAGGTATTGTTTGTATGAGATTGACATTCATTCATAAAAATACTAAAAATGGATGTTTTAAAGTCATAGAAGCTCCACGACGGTTGGCAAAAATGAAGTATTAGTTGATTTCATTGAAACTCATACGAAAGCAAAAAGTTGAAAATTCGAATACAATTTTGCATTGCCATAGTCCTTGGCAAAAAATTTGCACAAACATTTGCGGCTTTCTTTAACGGACGGGGCCGGAATCTTCACTAATTGTATTTTTTTTAATTTTTTTTTCCAAATTTTTTGTTCAAAAAAATTTTTTTTTTTGTTTTTTCTTTAAATTTCATTTGCACTTACTTAGACAGTTTTTACTCAAATAACTCAAAAAGTATAAGTAAACTGTCACCTCCGCTTGTCAGATTTCCGTCAAAATAGTCTTGAACCTAAGAATTTATGTAAAAAGCTATGGGGAATGGGTTAATATGCAAAAATCCCGAGTTCGAAAATTTTCATGATTACTGTACTTCCTTTTACTATGTAAATGAAAGTAAAACTTATATTTCGCAAATGGGTTTGACATTTTTAGTCACATCATTATGAAATCTCAATATTTGTGTATTCCAAGAATAACAAATTATGATTCTCTCTTACGGCCACGAAAATGGTGTAATAATTCAAGAAGAGTAACCTAGATGGTATTTCCCCATTAGTTTTGAAGATATTTTCTTAAAAACTGGTATTACCATTGCGAAAGATTACCGAGCGCTTATAAATCGGAAGCTCATGAAATATCTTGAAACAAATGTAATCGGTAGTGACCAGCAGTATGGGCTTTCTGGGCAACGTTATACTGGCTATTTGATGGCATATGTCACCGAACAGTAGTAACCTCCAGGAGTTCTGCTTATGTGCGTTAATGACAAACTTCGTTGAAATAGCACATATTCGTCGTTGCCAAAAACGCTGCGAAATCATTAGGTTTTCAAACACGTTGCAAGAAATATTTCACTGCCTATAATCTGAGTTGCACCTGCATCTGCTCGATAGAATACAGATCCTTACGTTAAAACTTATTGGTGACGAAAACAATGCAAAGTAAATAAGTTCGCTCAAACACCGCAGGAATGTTTCCTGCTTGTCATTGTTTTATCAGTACTACCATCAGCGGTAGAGTGCGAAATAGCCTGCTGCATGTAGCCTCTCTATGAATTCAACCACAATACTAGTGGCGCTCTTAATACTCAAGAACGTGGCTTCAAGCCCAGCTTCGGACGTACTGTTAAATTTAGAGATTCTTTCTTTAGCCATACAACACGTATGTGAAATGCTTTTCCAAGCTCTGTATTTACGCATCAATACAATCCGAAGTATTCAAAACACTCGCTCGCAGATATCTCCTTATCTCCCTTTAACGCGCTAGCATTAAAGGGATCCAAGCCACTTAGTCCTTTCTTTATAAAAAAAAATCCTCTTCCTTGTCACTATTTTACCGATTTTTTGATCATTCAAGATACATTTGCTTATTCCTCGTCCAACTAACGCAGTTTTTAATCCAATAAAAGTGAAAATCGCTTACGAAACCTAAATTACAATTACATTTTTACGATTTTTATAATTAAATTTTTATTAAATTGTTTACAGGTCAAGACTGGCGCGACGAACCGTAGAGATTCCATCGCAAACACAAGTATCATCGTCACCAACAACGAGCAGCAAATGAGATACAATTACGATGGAATCCGTTTTAGTATATTAAAATACGTGTGTGCGTGTGTATAAGCGAAAGTAAAGAGGGAAAGTTTTGATGAAAACTTGTCAATGATTTTCACTCTAAGAAGTAAGCACGATAAAGGGGATTCCATCTGTGTCTACATTCAAAAAAGTAGACGAAGAACAACAATAAAGGAATACAATTAAAAATTATAACCAAAACAAACAGACAAATATTAAATATTATTATTATACATATTAACACACACACACATCGTCGAAGAAAACATAAAAGTATTCTGTTTATATTGTTAGACTAATTATTGTATTTTAATCATAAAATTTGCATCATCTCACTAAGCTTTAATAATTGAATTTTTTCTTTTCTTCTTTTATATAACCTCGACCCGACCCTTCACTCATTTTTTCCTTAACATTTAAAACTACACTAAGTTCAAATTGTTGTTAATTTTATTGTATATAGAACGTTAAATTAGAAATATGTAGTTATTTATTAGTATGTATTATTATTATTCATCTCGTTCTTCATTATTTTGATGTGTACACAATTATGTAGTTTAATTTTACATTTATCTTTGAAATCAAAATAAGATTCTTAAGAATAATTCTTTTTAAAAATAAAACAAGAAGAACTAAAGAGAGAACTCACAACCATAAAGCACTAATATGGATTCCAGCGTTTATCTATACATTAATAATTACAAGTAAATAAAAAAACAGATAAGTGCATCCATGCCTATTAAAAATATAAAATTATTACAAATATCTGCTACATTACAGCAATGTAAACAAAGGTGAACACCATCCTTGTGTGAAATTTATTTTTTATTTTCAAATTAGTTTATGTATTGTTTGTAAATGGAAACTATATATATATATATATATCTATATAATATATGAATGATAGTATTAAAAAAATCATAAACAATATTATTTTTCATTGAAAAACCATGGAAGGAATACGTGTAGTAAATACAGAATAGTGTAGTAAAGGTAAAAATATTTCAAATATAAAATCGTTAGGGTAATTTAGAAGATAACTAGGTATCATCGCTACGAGAAACGGAAACAAGGGTGCGCCGCCTTACTCAGTATTTGCAAACATATATAAATAAACTTTATATTTTTATTTTGCCTTTTAAATAAATGTACATTTCTTGTTTTTATTGATCTCTCAATTATTGTTGTTTTGAAAACATTCCAAGTAATGTATTTAAACGCTCTAGCAACTAATTGACAAAAGTAACCTATGTTAAACATAAGAATGCAGTTCTATACAAAACAAAAAAAGATAAAAAATTACACCGAATTGAAAATTCTACGTACAGGGTCGGCCATCTATTGGTTTGTTTTTTGTTGGTGAAGTGCGTATAATTTTGACACAGGAAAGAATACAATAGACAACCGAATCTAGAAAAGGCGAAATATAATATATACGTATACATATTTGAGTTGAGTATATACACATATTAAAAACATTAACAAAAATTAAAAAGTTTTCTCTGATTGATAACAATACATACACTGAAATATACTGTTCAATGGAATAGAAACCGAGATAAAAATAAAATATAAACAACAAAAAACAACCAGGAATAAAATCACAAACAACAATAAATGCCCTTAGTAAATAATATAAACAGGCGGTAATGCAAATAAAAAAAATTTATTTATATGTTTTCCAATTTTAGTATTTTTTGACGATTTCTTTTATACTCTTGCGTATACTATAAAAGTATGTACTGTTTCTGTTTTATTTTGTAAGCAAATTTAAAATTTTCCAAAGGAAACGAAGATAATGAAAAAGCGCTGGGATGTACGCGCTTGTGCTTGTCGGTTTTTGTATGGCTTTATTAGGAATTCGTTTTGTTTTTTTTTTTTTTTTGCGTCCTTGAAACTTTACTCTTAACGGGTCCAAGAAAGTTTGACTTGAAAAAATCCTAATTGTCTGTTAATTGAATTTCGTTTACATTGAAGGCGCGTAGTAACATTTCTTTGCTTCGAAGTGTGTCAGTTGTTTCTGTAGATTTTCCAGTCTGGTACGCATGTTGGCTAAGGGTTAAGAGGGTTTAGTTTGAGGATGTTGGATCTTATGTAGTGACCTAATATTTTCTCCATGGCTTTAAGTATAAATGATGTGAGGCTAATTGGTACGGCATATCTTGAAGTTGTAAGCGGAATGATAACTTTGATGGTGAGTTTCTAATAGCACTGCAACCCATATGGATCTATTGCGCTTCCCCCTGATATGTGCTATGGAGACAGTGCATGCTTGTCCCTATAGCATCCCCTACAAACCAATGGCTCTTAGGAACTTAATGACATGGAGTGGGTTCACGGAATGTGGTGCAGACTGCGAGATTGCGTGAGTTTCCATGTGGTCTCTCCTCTGTCGGATCGTTGCTCCCCATTCGTTTAGAAGATGCCGTGGGGTCTCCTTCGCTTCACAACAAAGCCTGCAGCTGCCATCCTCCTCTAATTATAATTTATTCAGGTGCCCCTTCAGTCTAAAATGTCCTATTGGGACATCCGTAATTTTTTTATTTTTATTTCACATGAATAAACCTACGAGTAGAGGCATTTTATTGAAAAGAAAGTTAGATTAAAGACATCAACCGAATTTGTTGCTGACGTGTTAACTGAAGAAATTTATTGGCGATTTTCATTGCCTCATTGAACCAAAACCTTTTTAACCATCTTTTAAAAGACCTAGGGAGCTGAAATTGTGTGAGTGTCTAAGTCCCAAAAAGGATTCTTTATATTCCGCGTGTGACGTGTGTCGCATTTCGCATTTGGCGCGTTTGATGGCTGGAATTGTGTCATTTTCTCGCTATTTTTAGGTTCCATTTAACCACATTTCGCACGACCTAGAGGACTGAAATTTTGTAAGGGGCCAATTTTGATACCCCGTATGTGACGCTAGTTGCGTGAGGCGCGTGTAATGCGTGAAAACACAAAATACTTTGAAACAGGTCCGAGTTCAAAAACAGATATCTTGGCAGTTAATAGCAAATTATAATATACCGGCGCGACAGACCATGCGGTCCAAGGCCTGGCTTCTCTCAACCATTTGTGTTGAGCATGCATATTTTTGCACACAAATTATAGAATGTACAAAAAGGATTGTGTGGCGTATGACGTGTGTCGATCTATACATAAAAGTTTATGCACGAAAAAGGAATTTTTTTTACATTTACTTGTTTGCTATTGCAGTAGCTGTAGAATATTGTTATTCGAGTGACGTGATGCGCAGAAGATACACAAAATAGAGCGCCAGAAAAATGTTACCTTGTTATTCTGTATATATCGTGGGTGAAGATGGTATGTAAAAGAAAAGCTTCGACTCCACATCGCTGAGCGACTGATGATGAGCCAAGCTCGTCTGAACCCCACCCAGGCTTATACGCGTGGCAAATCATTTCAGGCAACGGAAACAAAATCATAAAGCATACAGACAAATAAACTGAAACATCAAAATTAATTAAATTATTTTTAAAGACTTACAAGATAAAGTTTAAGGATCTGATATAACAAAAATCATTTTCATCAATCATATTTTTTATTACATATTCTGTTATTTTTCTTAGCGCGCCTACAGTTTTTACTTTTAAAGTCGAACAAACTTGATTCCGAAAAGGGCATTAGGATACAAAATGTGTATGTAGCCTTATTCCTTAATTGACTTTCGTTATTAATTTCATTGTAAAAGTTTCGTTCCCCATGCCCTACTCAACAACTTTAACCATTAACGGTGGAAAAGAGGGTGGAGTCTGGAGTGACAGTTCAGTCATGGAGGAGATCTCAGTAAAATGGCTTTATACGTTTATTTAACTGTTCTTTTAAAAGGAAAACTATTACAGGAATTTTCTATGAAATGTAATAGTTTTCAAAAGAATGAGCTTGAAATAAAATTCAAAGGATGAATGAAAACCTTCTTTTTCAACAAGAAGTTTTGGAGAAATCTTTCGCTAGTGATGTTACTACACTCACTAATAGGACGTTAAGATTTCTGGAATATAGTAGTAATAATAAATTTAACATCGTCAAAATTTGAAAATAGCTTGTGATTTTTGTGTACTATGAGTATAATTTATAATTCATTTAATATAAATACATATTTCCTTGATATTTTTACATGCGTGCAAAAACTCAGCTCATTTCCAAAAAAATTGATATGCATAAGATAAAAAAAACTCTTAAAATTTATTTCAAATGTGTACTGGCTCTATTATTCTTATAATGAAAAAAATTCGGAAATCTTCTTGTGTAAAACTTTAAATGAAACAAAAAATAACAGAATTATTATTCACTAATAATTTTATGTATTATTACTATAAACAAAAAATCATCATCAATATTATTATTACAAAAATATCAATAAGAAGAATAGAAACATTTAAAAGGATGATTAAGAAAACAATAATATATTCAAGCTAAATGTATTATTTCTAGATATATACGTGACGCAACACTATTACAAATAAAAAGCTTTAAGTAAAAAATGTAATATATTCGTTTTAAATAAATTGCAATACTATGCATGGGTTTACATATCACAAACAAATCATAAATGTATGTAGTAATGTAACAGCGACTAACTATTAACATGGGGCAGGTAGTCGTTGCAAGCGTTTTATCGGCCCATCGGAGCACTTGACGCTGCATCGGATCAAGCGGGCAGTGTACGAAGAAAATTTACTCGGGTCACGAATCGATAGACGTTACTACGGTCCGTATTTATAGACGTAACTATAAGTAAAAGCAATGCTTTTAGTGATGGATTTTGATGACTACATGGCTTGCTACAACGTTCCATTCCACTCTATTCCATTGCTATAGCATGAGTTGTAGTTGTAATAACAACTATAAATTCGGGCCTACAACTACAACTACGAGGTGTCCTGCCCACCGGAGCCTACCGAGCTTAATTTTCTTCACAATGTCGACATCGCGGTAACACTCGTAGACCTCATCATTATAAAGTCTCTGGAATCGTCCTTCCTCACATACGGGGCCAAGAATTCTCCGTATGACTTCTCCGTAAGACTTTTCTCTCGTACGCGGCTAAGTGGTCAGAATGCTTTTTGCCAAGCACTCAAGTCTCGGATCCATATGTAAGTACTGGTATGAAAAGTATCTTATATACCAGCAGCTTGGATGTTATAGTTAAATTACTGGATTTGAAGAGTGTTGACAGACTATAGTTGTTGGCTTTAAGCAACCGTGCGCTTATTTCTGGTTCCATGCTGTTATCGGCTGCTACACTTGACCCGAGATAGTTAAAGGATTGCACTACTTCAAATTCGCCCTCCACTATCCAAAGGACCAATGTTGGATCTTCTACTCGCAAACGTGACCACCATGTACTTTGTTTTCTCTCATTTATGTGCAGCCCCAGATTTCGTGCCGCCTGCTCGATCTGGATGAAAGCTTCCTGTACAGCTCTTCGGTTTCTACCAACGTTGTCAATATCGTCTGTGTAAGCCAGTATCTGAATGGACTTATAGAGGATTGTTCCTCTCGCCGTTACGTCATAGTCTCAGATCACTTTCTCCAACTCCAGGTTGAAGAGGACGCAGGCCAGTCCATCCCCTTGTCGGAGCCTTTTATAGATGTTGAATGGGCTTGATAGTGATCCGGATATTTTTACTTGGCTTATAACATTGGTCATGGTCAACCTACATAGTCGTGTCAGTTTATTTGGGATGCCGAATTCTCTCATGGCTTTATAAAGTTCTACTCTGGCTATGCTATCATAGGCGGCTTTAAAGTCTATAAAAAGATGGTGTAGTGAGTTTTGAAACTCTAGACATTTTTCCATCGCCTGCCTAAGGATGTAAATCTGATCAGTTGTTGATTTGCCTGTGATGAAGCCACACTGGTATGGACCATTGATCCCTTTAGCGTATGGGGCTATCCTGTCTTGAAGGATAGAGGAGAAAATCTTATATGCGTTACTCAACAACGTTATGCCACGATAATTGCTGCAGGTTGTGATATCTACTTTCTTATGTATGGGGCACAGGATGCCTCTTCGCCATTCTTCTGGCATCGCTTTTTCCTCCCATACACTGTTCATGAATTGCTTGGTGTATTGCGTGGCCTTATTATTTTTGAGCCGATTTATCGCTCTGCTAACTTCGTCTATGCTTGGTGGCGGTAGCATAGTGTGGTCTTCGGTCATTGGTGTAGCCTCCAATTCCTCAATTAGCTGGCCATTAAGCAACTCGGTCCTCGCTTTCTGTAATGTTCTAGTTCACGGACGAGATTCTTCTCCCACGCGAAGATGAATATAAAGAGCTCAGAAGATATGAAAAAACAGTTCACCGGCGAAAGAAAGCAGCCTGGGAGAAGAACTAGAACATTACTGCGTCCTCTTCAACCTGGCGTTGGAGAAAGTGATCTGAGACTCAGACGTAAAAAGCCAAACAGTTAAGTCGTATGTCTGCCTTATTGGCGTGAAACGTCTTTAAAATCGAAACATCGCGGTTACATGAGCAAAAATACTCGTATTAGCATAACGAAATGTGTTATATGTAAAATGTATGGTATGAGGTATGAAATGTAAAATATCTATACCAGCTACATTTACAAACAGATTTATAGTACACACTCCCTTCTCCCTCCTTGGGTTGTGAAATGTAAAATGTCAATATAAACCTAATTTACAACCCGATTTTAATGATTAATGATTGTATTATTGGCAGGTGGCGGAAGGTTATAAACAATATATTGGAGAAATGTAAAATGCAAATTTTACAACCGGTTATAGAATACAGTACACACCCACTTACCCTTTGGTAAGATGGAGTGGGAAGAAATATCATACTTGTGTGTTTGCTCTCTCTGTTCCATGTTTAAATGACAGAGTTTGTGCAGAGTTAAAAACATGGGAGTACTAACTAGTAGCGGATCTAGGTGAAGAAGAAGTGGCGGTAAGCGGATCAGGGACAATGCCACTATACAGTGACGTCACGAAAGCCATCAGGTTGGCGATTACCGACCAGTGCTTTCCTGATGTCAAACCGGAGACGGAACAGATGTCACTAATACAAGACACGCAGTAGCTGAGCTCCCACTCGATGGCATAAGCCCTAATTTCCTGGGCTGCAGAACAAAGAATTGGTGGCTATCAGTTAATTGCGCAGACGAAGACACGGCAACATGGCTTATCAAGACTACCCCAAGTCTAAAACCATAGCCAAGTGCCAGTTTAAAGATTGTTGGAGAGGATGAAATCCCACGTAATCAAGTCTGACAGAACGACAAATGCATCACCCAACGACAACCAATACAAAAAACAAAATAACCAAACCAGATCAGAATAAATGGTCCAAGAAAAACGGTCTAGCAGTAGCAAGACCAAAAAAGCCTACCGAGACCACGGCAACACAGGACCCTCAAGAAAAGTCGGTTAGCCCAAACAAGATTCAAATAGCTGAAGTGCGTGCATATATCCTTGGCAGCCACTGCCACTTTATGCCTGCTTTTCGCAGCCAAAAACTCTCATCCAAGAGCCATGGACCAAAAACGATAAAATTCTGGGAATACCAACCAATATAGGTAAGTTGATTTACAGCAAAGGAAACGAGAGACCAAGGACAATTCATTTCCAGAGACCTGGCCGCGATCTCCCTAGAGACGCCCAAAAACAACGGAAGAAAAAGCACCATCAATTTTGCTACTGCCTACTTCCCGGAAGAAGAAGAAGACCCTCCTCCGGAAATAACACAGAGATTCGCAAAATACTGCATAGCTCACAGACAGAGTTTCGTGATCGGATGCGATGCAAATTCTCACCACACAGTCTGAGAAAGCACCGACACAAACACAAGAGGTGAGCCACTTTTAAATTACTGCTTATCAAAAAATATTGTTATAAATAATGTGGGGAATGATGATGCAACCTTCATAAATGCCATTATGAGAGAGGTACTGGAACTTACCTTGTCAGACGCAGGAACGGCCAGTGCGATCCGAATTCAATAGCGAAAACCCTCACAGGGTTCAATCTCAAATAAGAACCCCTAAACATATTAACTGGCAAGTCTTCCTAGACACACTCCAAGTTACCCTAACAGGTATCCCTATTAGATCGATTGCAGAATTAGACAGCACTGCAAATGGCCTTACCGGGGCAATCATGAATGCCTACCAAACAAGCTGCCCCTTAGTCCGAGTCAGAGGCACGAGAGATGTTCCATGGTGGACCCAGGCTTATATACGCAGCCCCGATATGGTGGCCAAAAACAGAGCAGTGGAAAACACGCTCAAAACTCAGTAAACTTTGAATTTTGACAGTTAAATTATATCTCCGATTACTCCGAGTGAGCTTGAGTGAGTAAAATAATGGAGTTATCGCTAAAAAAACCCTGGCAAAAATTAAATAACAAATTTAAAACAAATGTTATCGTATATGGGAAAAACATGTTTTGTTGCATCTGTATAATAAGGTAATATGAGTTCTAAATATTGAGTTTGGTAGTGCTTTAGTTGTGGTTTCGTTCATAATTTCGGTGATCACAACTACCAATTTTAACGCTCACTAATATATATGTTCTAAATTTTCTCTGTCTTCGTCTCGGTGTTTCAATGCAACCCTACTCTAAAATATCAAATTTCGCCATTTTTATTTGTGCTGACCTAGAAAATTGCTTAAATAATTCTACAACATTTTTCTTTCAACTCGGCTCCGATTTTTTGTAGCATTATTTAAAGCCCGTCTACGGATACATGCACACAAGAAAATTATTTTATTGTTATTTGAGGTGGAAACAGCGATTAATTTTCATTTTATTAAAAAAGTATGGCCATTATTTTGAAAACATAATTTTGTTCAATGAGACTGTTCCGAACAGTTCAAAGCAAAAAAAATATTAGGTTTTCTTGTTCAATGAGAAAAATTTCTGTCTGAGATTGTTCTACTTTGTGTTCAGTTTTCAATGACTCTGCTCAAGACAGTGTTTCTGCACGTACTCTTGAGGTAGGACAGATTTGTGAGAAATGTCAAAATCAGCTGTAATTGCAAATTTCATGCTTTCTACTCGGCGTTGCTGGAACTTGTATTACTTGAAAAACTATTTCCACTTTGCGAATCACTATCAATCACTTCTAATACCATTTGTTAAAAAAAATCAAGCTCCATTATTTTTTAATTTATATTTCACGATTGCTCTTACACCTCAGTCAAAACTAAAATAGGGTCTATTCTTTTATTCAACTCGAACGAGCAGTGTACGTCCAAAATTTACACTGTGTTTTTTTTATTCACCCGGGGTAATTTACTCCGAATACTTTTTTTCTCATTGAACAAAATTAATGTGAATGAATGAAAGAATGTGAACACAACGTGCTGGTGTTTTTGCTATCAAGTGTCAAGTAGAGGTTGACTTTAGATTTTATTAAAAATATATTTTTTTTCGGAAAATATTATTTATTTATTCAACGTTAATAGACATGGTTCGTAAATTAAAGTTTCATGAACAGAAACTACTTAAAAAGGTTGACTTTATTACTTGGAAAGTAGACAACAGTGCTAAAGAAAACATAATTCTTCGACGCTACCATGTTCGCAAACGCGAAGAATACACAAAGTGAGTTTGAGTATTTTATAAACTTATTTACCAACGATACTTAATTTGAACAACTCTATTTAAAAGATATAACAAATTATCACGCAACATTCGTGAACTTACGGAGAAAATTGCTAAACTTGACAAAAGCGATCCCTTTAAAGCAGAAGCAACCTCTATGCTTCTGGAGAAATTGTATGCATTGGGTTTGTCACCGACTAAGTTGGATTTAGAAGATGCAAGTCGAATATCAGCAAGTAGCTTTTGCCGTCGCCGTCTTCCGGTGGTTATGGTTCGGCGTAAGGCATACAAATGTTTTTTGTTATATTTTCAGTTAATATTTCCAATTTTTATAGACAAGCTTTCTCAGAACTTAAAAAACGCCACAGATTTTATTGAACATGGACATGTCCGAGTCGGCCCTGAAATGATAAAAGACCCTGCTTTCTTAGTCTCACGGAATTTGGAAGATTTTGTTACTTGGGTTGACGGTTCACGTATTAAACAACATGTAATGGAGTACAATGACATGAGAGATGATTTCGAAATGTAATATATCAAAAATATATTTTTATGTAATAAATATTGTTCAAATTTTTTTATACATATATAGGAGTAAAAACTTTTCGGTTAGTCACACTAATGAATAGAATACCACATAAAGCTTTTAATTTTGAATCATATTAACTTAAGAAATATTTTATATTGCTTTACTTTAACAAATATGGCCAAAACAAGGTAAACGTCGCTGATTGAGTTATGAAGAAATCTCATGTCGTTTTTAGAAATCTTTGTCGGAGCTGTCTTTTGTTCTCAGATCTCAGCAAATCAAACATGAAAACCGAGAATGTTTTGTTGCATGGGTGTGTAATATCTAATATGTATTAAGTATTCTTGAAGAAAAGTCAGTGCTTTCAGTGAACACAAATCAAATGATAAATTGTGCCACGTGCAGCATAAAGACATCAGTTGTTTAGGTTAATAAAAAGAAGGATAAAAGGCTATTTCCAATCTTCCGTCGGTAGGTTTTTAGGGAAAACGAACAACTTGACAGCCAAAAAATCGATCTAAGCCAGATTTTTTATTGGTAAGAATAAGGGGTTTAATGAAAAATGCAGCAGTCGCTAGTAATAAAAAAAACAGCCCATTTGGTCTACGTTAATTGCCCACCTTGTTAAGTTTAGAATAGCCAGAAACAGCAAACACCATAGTAAACAGGTCCAAAATAATAAATGCCCAAAAGATTCGGGATAGCATGCGAAAAATTTTAAATTCAGATTTAAACAGTAGAAGCTTTTGGTCGTTTGCAGTCACGTTTAAAAGAAACTTTTCTGCCAAGTCTTCTTCTATGTAGGCCCAGGAATGTCTTGACCTGACGGTATTCCGCCATTAGTGTTGAAAAGATGTCATCATACCTTGGCGAAACCACTTAGCAAATTGTTTCATCTCTCAATGAAGACTAAGACTGGTGTTTTTCCGTCAATTTGGAAAATAGCTAACATTCAACCCGTTCTGCAAAAATGTGATAAATTTGCACCAACTAACTACCGCCCTTTTGCTTTGTTGTCGGTAATGGAATCTATAGTTAATTTTATGGTTTTCACATTTGTATGATCTACAGTCATTCAAGACACATGTGCTTAGACATCTCACCTTTTCCTCTCCTTAATTTTCGATCGCCCACGCGGGTTCAAACCACTTGAACGTGTGTACTAAAAAAAATAAGATTCGTTCGCTCAACCTCGACACCTCATTGCATGGATTGAGGATTATTTATGGAACCGTAAAATAAAAGTTGTATTATCTCAAGGGTCACCCTTGTCTTCTTGATATATATCAATGCGCTGTTGTCTTCTACAACCTGTTATAACCATTCATTTGCTGATGATACAACGCTATCGGCCTCCGTTGCGTTTGTCAGTCAAAAAGAATGCACTTCTCGCTTGATTCGCGTTAATTAATGAATCCGGCTATTCTGTTGAACATTTAAGTCATTCTTGATTGAGGGTGGAATTTAACCCAAATAAATTCTAGGCTTGTCTTTTTTGTCAGAAGAGCTTTCAACATTACGTGCTACCAGTAATAAATGTTGCCACTATTGCGAGATCAGATTAACTTAAAGAACAAATTTATGAAATTTCAAAAAGAGCTAGCCAATATTTGGGCTTCATAAGACTTTGTAACTTCTACTTCACTCCCTCTGAAGTATTAAGATTATAAAAATCTTATGTTAGACCAATTTTAGAATTTAATTCATATGTGTGGGGTGGGGCTCCAAGAACGCAATTGCTTTCCTTGTAAATACTCGTTTTAAGTCTGTCTGATCAACATAGATTTGCATTAAAACCGCTTTCATGTAGAGCCCAACACTTAAAATCCTCCTTTTATCCGAGAGTGACTTCGATGTGGAATCAATTGGTCGTCTCCGTGTTTCCCGAATTTTTAATCTACAGGCCTTCAAAACAGCCGTCAACAACTTTCTGAAGGAGGACCGTAGTTGTCCAATTAGGATTAGATTATTTTATATATGTATATACAAAAAAAATTATTGATTGTATTTTTTGTATTATAACATGCAAAAAAATATGTAATATTTTCTTGTTCAAGTTTTTTGTAGTTTCCCCTGACTATGACCCATTGATAAAACGATTTGTACTCGCATCGTTTTAATTTCGTGTTCTATTTTTCCTATTTCTTTTTCAATAAATTAGAGAGAATTCTGAGGAAATAATTTAAAACCGGCTACTAACGTGAGGGATAATTGTTAGCCCCGTATGTGAGGAAGGCGATTCCGGAGACTCTGTAATGATGAGATCTACGAGCGTTACCGCGATGTCGGCTAAACTCCATTATACGGTTTAGGTAGGAGGGGCATCCAAAGTTTCGAGATTTTTTTTTTCTTCAGAAAAATGTATATTTCTAAGTTATTTGAAGGAGCATTAGGGGTTAATTGGTAACAAATAAAAGGTAAGATAGGTAAGTATCAATGAATGGGACCAATCAAACCATTCTTGCCAGTAGTAGAGCCAAAAAATAGATTTTTCCATAAAATTACAAAAGGGGCGTTCGTAAAAGTGGGATAGTCCTAAGTATAGGTACCAAATGAAAGGTGAAAATTAGGCTATGCTTTTTTTATGGGTGTGGTCCAATTTAAACGAAAGGTTCATCAAAAGTAATCAATTAATTTATATTTAGTGAGGAGTTTTTCCTTTTAAATGGCTTTTTTGTAAATTATGCACACACTGAAAGATACAGTGCGCTCAATTTTATATTTAGATTGGATATGGATTAATTTAAATTAATTCAGTTTAACTTTTTAATAATCAAAAAGTAAATCGCGCGCGCGAATTGCCACCCTAAATGCGTTTGATTATCAAAAAGTTATATTGAATTATGTAAATTAAATTAATCCATATCCAATCTAAATATTTGCTATATAACACCTGTTTTTGTATGGGAGAAGCATAATTACATGAAATTACACTTAATTACATGAAATTGCACATAAACCAATTTCACATTAATCTAGCTTCCGTTAAACTTTGACCACGCCCATAAAAAAATACGGCTGTGTAGAGTTAGTTTTTACCTTTCATTTGACACCAATATTTACTCCGCCCACTTTTGAGCACCTAAAAATTTAACCCATAAACTACACTCAGTTCAATTTTAAAAATCAAACGAACAAAATGAGTAATTTTATAACGTTAGGAGAATTATTTTTGCACACAGGGTTATTTTTTCTATCAAACGAAAGCCATATGTATCTGTCGTATTTCGACTTTCAACTTACGACAAGTCGAAATCCTCAAAAGCTGTATTTTAGCTGGATTTTATTTGGAATCCGAATACGAATTCGATTGTCAAAAGCAGCCAAAACCAGTTTTCTTATTCCAAAAAGGATATAGATAGTGCAATTGTTGTTGTAATTCCCAATTCGAATTCAATAAAATACAGCTAAAGTCGTTATTTCGACATATCACAATTATTTGCTATATTGCTTTAGCAAAGCCAGGAGCCAGCTTGGCTTTACTTTCATTCTCAAAGCAACCGCCTTACGGTAAAAAAAAGGCTTTAGTTTCTTAATCCTAAAAATTTTTTGGATTTACTTTCGGCTTTATGCTTATGCGACTTTGCGATTGTTGTTGTAAGCCAAAGCAATAAGCTGATTAAACGGCAATCGATCTTGATGTAAGTTTTGATCGACATTCCTAAAAATGTGAAGGCTTGACTGACTTAACGGCCCAGCCCATTGAATCCGTTTCGTCAGTAGCGTCGACGTATTCGTTGAAGTTGCCGTATGTAACTCAAAGAGGTGACTCAATTAAATTAAAGAAACTGTCAAAGCATATGCCGGATAGAAAAGTAGAAAGTTGGTCAACTTTTTCTTCGCTTCCGTCACATGCTTTTCCTATGGGAATGCGGAATGCATATATTTACTTCGTCGATCTGTCAGTTCTATGGGGTGGCCCCTTGACAATCGAAGCTGTTCACTATCAAACATTTTTGTGGTTGGCTGCCAAACATGTTTATTTATGATCAATTTTTTGTACACAATATCGTCAGTCACCTGTAATTTTTAACTTCAAATAACGTTATGGACATGGATGAAGAAGATTTTAAGAAAAATTTGTGTGCGCCTATGAAAATAATCGCTGTTTGTGGGACATTAACGAGCTCCGAATACGTCATACATGAAAAAATATGGATATCGCAAATTGGTGGAATTTATTAAAAATACAATGCGACGGATCGCAAGAATGAGCTACAAACAATTTTTTTGTTGGCTCTCCATCTTTACTCTCCAAAAATTAGAGCTTGACTGTTTATTTGACTGTCAAACCATCCTACTAATCATCACTCAGAACTGACATACATACCGGACGCGCTGGCTTTGCGTTTCAAAAATAACAATCCTTTTTTTAATTTTTTAGTTATATGAATATTATTTAATGAATAAAATTATGTTTTATAGAAATAAATGAAAAAAGTTATTAAACTAAAGACAGGTGATAAATACCTAAAATAATAATGTACTGCAACGAAGTTGGACAAGTGATAATTACCTAAAATAATAATGTCCTGCAACGAAGTTGGACGCAATGCTTACGCAACGCGTTCCACTCTTGGTTGCGAAAAGCTAAAGCAAGCTGTAACTTGCTCACTTGAAAATACTTGACAAAGTTGTGAAAACTAAACATCAAGAAACAAAAAAGCTACGCTTGCGGTATGTACGTATCAAAGATTCATATTTGTAGAACATATAAAAGGAAGGGCCAAACGAGCCTGGTTTGTAAAGCTCTTTATAATGTAACAGTCAGGTTCGATAGTCTGTTCCAAAACGTTATTACTCTTTATGTTCGACATTTCTCCACTGACGTTTGTTGTCAAATATCGAAGTTCAAATCATTTCATTACCAAATGCCAAATAGAAAGAGAAACTTAACTCATCCCACACCAGACAATACTATGCATTATATCGTAATATATGTAGTTAGTATAAACCAGCCCAATTTACCAATTTAAGGCAATTCAAAGATCTATAAGCCTTGTTTAGTTATATAGTCGCATACCTATTACTAAATTGTCGGAAGTTCTACTGATTTATTGCTATCACATAAATACAAGGAAGTAGGGAATAACATTTTTCAATTGGGTGGAAAGTGGGTGACATCTGACACATTCCATTCTGCCGCAGCCGCTAACAACTGACTTCCGTCGTACTTTTGAGCCTGTTAAACGGTTAAATATATGCATTATAAATAAAAGCCGCTTTCTAAACGGATTGGACATCGTAGTGCAGTTTTTCCCAAACGCAATGGTTGCAATTCCATATTTGTTTAACGAAATCGAGAAGATATTTCGCAACGTAAGAATAAACCTTTACTTTTGTAACCATACAATTAATTTTTATGCTGCAGACTCCACTTTATACAATTGTTCTGGAGGCACTGTTACTTTTTTCAGTTATTTGGCTTGTGCTATACAAACGGAATGGTCGGAAACATTTCACAAAAGCTGAAGAAGATGAAATTATAGAGAATTATCATCCAGAGCCGCTAGTTTGTGATGTTGATATTAATCACCCAATGCTTACGACACGTCTCGTCCAATCAAAGATGGGAAAGCGTGTAACTGTCGATGGCACCAATTGTCTCAATCTTGCAACACATAACTATCTAGGACTGCTTGAAGATGAAAAGATTCTTGAGAATGCTTGCACTAGTTTGCGCAAATACGGTGTTGGGTCATGTGGGCCGCGTGGTTTCTACGGAACAATGGGTTGTTATTTGTACCTTGAACTTTTAATTAGTGTATCAATTTTCTAAAATACATCTTCCACGTTAGATGTGCATCTGGAACTCGAGAATAGATTTGCAAAATTCATGAGCACAGAAGAGTCTGTCGTTTATTCATATGGTTTTTCGACAATTGCTAGTGCCATTCCGGCGTATTCCAAGCGAGCAGATGTGATTTTTGCGTATGTATCATTTTTGTTCAAAACGAACGTAATCATTGTATCTAATATATCAAATGAAGTGTTCATTACATATATCGATTTTTTCCGGCGATTTCAGAGATGAAGCTGTAAACTTTTCCATTCAAAAGGGCTTAGATGCTTCACGCAGTACTGTGTACTTTTTTAAGCATAATAATATGGAAGATCTAGAAAGGCTGCTAATCGAACAACAGAAACGAGATTTTAAGGTAATTTTTGCGTTTAATAATATACTAGCTGAAATACCCAGCGTTGCCTGGCAACCCCCACCACACTGTCCACAACACACTATCCCCACCCAACTGACTACCAAGACCATCCAAGTCACATATATCACGTCTATCTATCAAATGCACGGTCTTCGAGTCAATCATATACAAACTGAACCTAGCCACCCACCATTTCTAAGCCCTCAACACAATCATCACACTAACCCTTACACGAACCTACAAACATGCACCCCAACCGTCCCCACCTAAAATACAAAGTTTCATTTTTATATATTAAGATTATAATTTTAATAGTTTGACAATTGTGTACGTACTTGTATTGTTCGTAAAAATCATTCTCGATTTTTCTTTTTGAACGAAGAACCCAAAAAAAGCTGCAAAAACCCGCCGCTTTCTAGTTGCTGAAGGAATTTACATCAACACCGGCAATATCTGTCCGTTACCTGAATTGGTTGCACTACGATCAAAATATAAACTGCGTCTGTTTTTGGACGAGAGTATCTCTTTTGGAACATTGGGTAAAACAGGACACGGCTTAACAGAACATTTTAGCGTAGATGTAAATGTCTTGATAACATTTTACTCAAAAAACAATGTTACAAAGTGTTTTCAATTCTCTTCGAACAGCGTCTTGAAGTCGATCTCATCTCAGCTAGCATGGAATTTGCTGTTGCTTCGGTTGGCGGCTTCTGCGTTGGCTCATCATTTATTGTTGAACATCAGAGATTGTCTGGGTTAGGATATTGTTTCTCAGCATCGCTGCCACCATTGTTAACGCAAGCTGCTATCAGCGCACTTGATCGATTTGAAAAAGAACCAGAAATGTTTTCTGAACTGGCGAAAGTAACAAGTATAATGCATTCCAAGTTTTCGCAATTCTCCAAATTAAAGCTTTGTGGGGATAACCTTTCTCCAGTGAAGCACTTGTACATTGCCAAACGTGAAACCGATGATCATGTGGAACAGCAGCTCTTAGCCGAAATTGCTGACAAGGTAAAAAATGCATATTATGTTGCTCTATGTAATACTCTTATAACTGTTTGTAGTGTATTTCCCGCGGCATTGCTGTTGTTGAGGCACGTTATTTAGACGAAATGGAGAAGTTTCCACAGCGTCCAAGTATACGAGTGACATCAAACCGTTTACTCACCTATGCAGAAATTCATCAGGCATTCGAAGTTATTGAATCAGTCTCAGCACAAGTGCTGTTAGCTGTCTCATCGCTCTAATCTACCCAACGACATTGACGTTATAAATTTACAAAGCAACACGTATATCGTGGTGCGGAGACTATTCTCTACATCTTACCTTCTTTTATTTTTGCGATATTCTGTTTTCCACTTGGATCTGCTTATATATCGCATCTTCACAATGAACATTCGCAAATGCACAAGCTTCTTTCTAATTAATAAATTATTTTATGTTCAATATAGCTAAGGAGTTAATGTTGTCACCGGAAATATATAAAATCACAGGAGTTCATACGATAATATTACATCGCTTTAGTTATACAATTTGTAGAAACTCCAACTTTATCTTTTGTACAAAAATGTTTTTTTTATATCAACAATTTTATATTACAGTAACAAAAAAAAAACAATTACATTACTACTAGGGGATTATGATAGCACATTAATGTTGAATTTTTGTTCTCCTAATCGCTAACCCGAGCGTAGACAACAGCTGTTCGTGACGGCGTATAAACCTATAAAAAAAAGGACACAATTTAATATAAAAAACCTGCAGCTAGGACTAAATTTCACTATTACTTCAATGAAATTAGAGCGGCCAGCATGTCCTTCGGGATTTGAGAAATGTTTACAATTTTTGTCGATACGATTTTGTCCACCATATTGATCATCGTCAGAGCTCAAAATTGCTTGATATGTTCCAGCCCAATTCGTTCCAACTCGGTAGCCAGTAAAACTTTGTGTTGGGTGAAAATTGAATACGAACACTAACCCAGCCCGTTCGAAAGCAATTACTTTGTCACCCTCATGCTTGCAACTAACATACCCAGGATCGGAATGCAGCCAACCGTATTTCTCTTCGGCGAAATTCATTCCACGATCAAACTCATTTAGGAACTTGTATTTAAGCAGAGGATCATCAACCAGGTTCCACTGCCGACGAGCGTAGTGATATGAGTCGTTATTGCCGGCGCGTGGAAAATCCAACCATTCTGGATGGCCAAACTCATTACCCATAAAGTTTAAATAGGCTTCACCACCCAAAGAATGTGTAATAAGGCGAATCATCTTGTGCAGTGCCAGACCACGATCGATAATCAACGATGGCTCAGACATTACCGACATGTGTGTGTACATCTCCTTATCCATCAGCCAAAATGCAATTGTTTTATCTCCGACCAATGCCTGATCATGCGATTCAGCATAGGCAACTGTGTTCTCTTTCCACCGTCGATTGCTGAGCGTGTGCACAATGTTACCCATTTCCCATTGATCGTCAGTGCGTTCTTTTAGGTATTCAATCCATTTGTCTGGAATCGCCATTCCAAGGCGATAATCGAAACCGATTCCGCCTTCTGATACTGGTCGACAGAGGGTAGGCATGCCCGACACATCCTGTACCCAGAAAGTCATTTATATACATACATAAGCCGGATAAAATATAAATCTAGGCAAGACTTACCTCAGCAATAGTAATCACTTCAGGGTACAGTTCGTGTATCATATTATTGGCCAACGTCAAATAGTTCAGAGCATCAGTGTCAACATTAAGGCCAAAGTATTCATTATAATCGCCACTGAAACCTTCGCCAATGCCGCGTGAATGGTACAGCATCGATGTGACACCATCAAATCTTTAAACGAAAAAATTAAATTAACCGCAAAAACTTTAATACATCGATTTCAAACAAGTCTCTGTAGCGCAACTCACCTATATCCATCGAAATTGTACTCATCGTGCCACCAGCGTAAGTTCGACAACAAAAAACGTAATACTTCATATTCCACGTAGTTAAATAGGCGACTGTCCCAGAGAGCGTGTTCGCCTCGTGGTCCATCATGAAAGAAACAACTATTTGTACCATCGAATTGATTCAGACCATCCTGAACGTTCTTGCTGGCATGTGAATGCACGACATCGAGCAGAACATACAGTCCATTAGCATGTGCCACATCGATCATTTGTTTAAGTTCATCTGGAGTTCCGTAACGGCTGGATGCTGCATAGAAACTTGTAATCTGATATCCAAAGCTTGCATAGTAAGCATGCTCCATAATGGCCATCACTTGAATAGCGTTGTATCCCTGGTTTTTGATACGTGGAATTATATTTTCAGCAAAATTCTGATATGTACCAATCTTTGCTTCCTGTGAAGCGATGCCAACATGACATTCGTAGACGCGAAGTGATTGCGGACGCTTTGGACGCGGGTGAACAAATTTGTAACATTCATTCGGAGGTGGGTTCCACACATACTGCTTATAATTGACGCCCTGTTTGGCTTCCTTAGGCGGTTGGCGGACATACTTTGCCCACGGCGACAGACGATCCAGCAATTGTCCGCTGTTATTTCGAACGATCACTTTGATCTCACTAAGGTGACGAATCGGCGCAGATCCGTCAGCATTTGCTGGCAAATGAATCTCCCATTTGCCAAAGTCCAGCTTCTTAAATGGATGTTTCTCCCATTGCCAGTTGTCTACAATACAGTGAACAGTGAAAATAAAAGTCTATAAATAAGAGAATAATTTAGTATTATTATTTTACTTACTGAAATCGCCCGTCAAATACAAATTATTTGCGCCAGGCGCCCACTCTCGTGCAATGACGGAATTATCCGGTTGAAAATGTAGTCCATAATATTTATAGCCTTGAGAGAATCCGTCCATACCACCTTCGAGTTTATCAATTTTGTTAATCCAGTCCTTAAGGACGCCATGTCTGTTATTTAAAGAAATATTTTTGTTATTTAGATATTTAGACGTGTATTAGACGAATATAACGGTTGAAAATGTGTTCTTAATATATCTTAGTGTATAAGTGTCGAATCCATAGTTTTTGGATGCGCTGCTATAAATAGTGGTGGTAAGACACCCATAGCACCATGGCGAGGGCGGCAAGGAGATGACAAATTATATGATCAATGGGGTGATATCGTCCAGCTTTTTAGATGGTTTTTTACATTGTCATTTACATGTAATTTTTGAGATCCAGTTATTAAGACATTTAAGATGAGAGGGTTTGAGGGTCCATCAAAGTCCTGAGCCGCTATACTGCAGTTTGTCTACAAGCTAGGTGGCCCTATTTCGAGTTTTTTTTTAATGGAGGCGTGGGCACAATACTACTTTCTTTTATGGTCGGGGGGACCGGAATCTTCAGTAAATGCATATTATTATTTTTTTATATTTCTCATTTGCAAAAACTCGAAAAACTGTACAAGTAAACTGCCACTTCTATCTAGTTGGCCGATTTCTGAAAAAATCAACTGGGACCTCCCGATTTATGTAAAAAAATGCGTGTGTACAGAGTACACGTGTCAGCCAATATAAGCTTCAAATAAACGTTTTTTAAGTATATAGTAGGATGGTATATTTTGGATGGCAGAGAGAGAAAACTATTTTAAAATTCTTAAAGTATTTACAGGATTTAAGGATTAATAGGATTAAATTAAGAAAAATATTAGTTTTATTGAAATTATATTACGAAAGTGCGACATGATGATTTAATTGTTCCACTGTCCACTGTCTGAGCAACCAAATAAATAGTACACAAACCATTAAACGTTTTTCGACATCTTTGTTTTACTTTTGGGGCCTTTTAGTGGTCTTTTTGGAATTTTTAGGGGAATTCGGGAGGTATTTTAAGGGTATTTTGGTGGTACTTTGGGGATTTTCGAGGGTCTTTTAGGGACATTTTGGAAGGTTTTTGGGGGTCCTTCTGAGGTGTTTTGCCAGTTTTTTAGTAGTCTTTTTGGGGTATTTGGGGATCTTTTGGTGGTCTTTTGGGGATCTTTTGGTAGTGTTTTGATGCTCTTTTAGTTTTTTGGGGTTTTATGGGACTCTTTTAAGGGTTTTTGGTGGTATTTTTGGGGCCTTTACATGGTCTTTTGGAGGTCTATTTGGAGTGTTTTGGGAGATTTTAGAAGATATTTTTGAGAGGTCTTTTGGGATTCTTTTTTCTTTACTTTTCTTTTGGTGGTAATTGGGTTTCTTTTGGAAATGTTTTGGCGGTCTTTTGAAAGTTTTTGAGGGTGGTCTTTTGGCAGTCTTTTGGGGATCTTTTAGGAGGTATTTTAGGGCTCTTTTGAGAGGTCTTTTGAGGATATTTTATATTTATTTTTAAAAAAAATCTAATGTGTACATATTTTTCTATTTTATATTATAGAGCATTCTGATTTATTCAATTGTGGCATTTTGTTGCGCTGTAGGGTTATGATAGGTTAACTCTGAAACGTTCGATTTTGACTCAACATTCTCTGGATATTGTGTAAAAAAAACATCATCTATTGCAGTTCCAGATTTTGTTGCTGCTATCTTAGGATCATTATTTATATGCAGATTGAATTTTTCACGCATAATGTTATTTAATGATATCAAATCATTCATCAGCAAAATTTACATTTAAATCACCACCCAAAATGTGGTATATTATGATATTCTGTACCAAGAAGAGGAACACCTATATACTATATGCAAGTAGCTGGTCATGTAAAACAGAATAATGTTTGATTAACTTATAAATAAATAGCTAAGAAAATAATTCTTTCCCATCTATATTTTTTGTTGATAAAATATTCTTGTAGTGTTCTATGCCGATGCGTTAATGCGCGCAAGCAAAATGACAGTAAAAGACCCTCAAAGACACCTAAAATATCTCTAGAAGACCCTTAAAAGACGCCAAAAGACCACCAAAAATCCTTAAAAGACCGCAAAGGAACCCTTTTCAAATACCCTTAAAATGCCCCTAAAAAACTCTCAGACGAACCTCAAAAGACCCCCTCTCTAGCCAAGTACCTTTTTCCGTCCTTTATGATAGAAATCAAATATCAACAAAGCTGTTGAAATATATATTTTCCTGGCAAATGTGAATGTGCATCCACTGAAGACTGAACTATCGGAGTTCAAAAGAGAATTCTAGCTCACAATGACAATGAATATCAATTTGAAAATAAGTAAGTGTAGAAAAACTTCTCGGTACATACTTTTTGGGTGCAATCGATAGACGCATATAATTATAACTAAACGCAATGCTTTTAGTGACGGATTTTGATGACTACAAGCCTTGCTACAACGTTCCATTCCACTCTATTCCCTTGCTATAGCATGAGTTTTAGTTGTAGTAACGTCTATCGATTCAGGCCTAAATAAACGAAAGTAAAAGGAGAATTTCTTGTGTTACTTTTTATTTGACAAGAAACAACCTTCCCTCCCATATTCCACGACAGACAGACCAACAGACGTGCCACGGGCACTCGAAGTTAGTATAATTGCGGTCCAAAGCCTAGCTTATCGCAAACAATTTGCGTTGAGCATGTATATTTTTGCACACAAATGAAGAGGACCTACAATTTATTGCTGGATCCGAACGACGCATTGAGAAGCAATATATTACTTTCGGACGTTTGTCAGACTTTCGCGAGAGGTGTGACACCTTGGAAAAATACTTTTGGTGTTACTGGTATTCGAACCACGAACCTCTAGCTCAGCAGTCATGCTCTTATCCACTGCGCCAACGGCGAAGTTAATACATATAGAGAAAATAAAACTTTGTCTGTATGTGATTAACTCGAAGACCGTTAATTCGATATAGCTGCAACTTGGGATGTTGTGGGGTCGGTTGGGTCGATGTTATTGTGGTGATAGCGATAGAGGGGGTTGACGTGGTGGGTGGCTAGGTATTGTTTATTTAAGCGACTCCGAGACTGTGGATTTGATAGATGGTGTACGTGCTGGGGGGGGGGGGGTAGCTTAAGGTGTGCCTTGGTGGCCACTTGGGTATTTCGGCTAGTAACTAATACATTCAGAGTTTTACCTATCTCACCCTAATTTTTTAATTTTTTTGATACATCTTTGTAGTCGGAGTGCCGTGTATCATACAAACCCATTTGGGCGCACCAAAATTTTTAAATTTCGCCACCTCATCAGACAGACTACAACTTGATATCTGCCCGCTGCGTTCTTGACTGGGCCTGCATTCTGTTTGAGCAAAATGGTTAAATTCTACGCAGTACAGCGACCGCGGTGTGCAGATTCATCTGCCCCCGCCGCTGGATGGTTCTGTTTGACGAAGCCTTTAATGGGCGGACGAGCGGTGGATGGTTTTAGGGTCGGGTGAGAAGGGAGAGGGCACATCGCCGGCTTGGCCACTATACTGTAGTTGAGCCCAATTTTTGATAAATCGAACAAATGCCAATTCCTAAAAGTAACCTGGAAAACTTTAAACCGAAGAAAGTTAGGAACATTTTTTCATTGGCCCACGCTAAAAGTCTAAGTCGGACGAGATTACATTAATAAGAAGTTATTTCCAAGTATATACCTACTTATATTATTTTTATCTGACATAATTTTTACTGATAACCTTTTCTGCAATATAACATTCACGCAGTATAATTATTATCCTGCGTATCATTGCAGCTTTTTTGCCTAAAAACGAAAGCCTTCACTGCGCGTGCACGACGTCAGCAGAGCCTTCCGTACTAAACATCCGAGATAACGCAAACAAAATGTAAGCAAAGATGAGGTCAATCATTCCGAATTCCACATGAAGTTCCCAAATTGCACTTAAAATACATTATTTGTAATTTTCGGCAGGGCAGGTCACAACAATCCACAAATGTGCGATAGGCCTTCCGTTTAATGAAAATATCTTGTTTTTCTTTAATGAAATAACCTTGAACTGACATTGCCGGCGATTTGTTTGCAGAGACCTTCAGTACCAACATTTGTTAATGAAGTGAATATTTATATTGCACATATTATTAATAGCGATGTAACACACCTTCTACGGATTTCCTTCTCAAACAGTTTTAAATAAGAATCCAACTTAAGTAATTTATCAATGTCCTTTACTTCACCATTATTTGGATCCATTTTGCGTAAGACGACGTTCGACCAACAAGCAACAATACAGCCGGCGCCGATGCAAAAAATTTTGCAACTAAATTAAATTTTTTAAAAATTTTCTCTTATCAAATTCGCAAACTACAATGTTAGCATGCTGCATAGCAGAAACACAAGAGACAAGATCTGAGAATGATTAACGAGAACAAACGTTCAAAAGAGGAGGCATGATAGAATGATATAAATATAATCTGACTTAATGTGAAACAGTGAAAGTAAATGTACTAATGTACTGATATAAGGCGTATTTAATTTGCCGAGGAATAAAGAATTAGAATTTGGAAATTAGCAAAACAGAGGGAATAAGATAGTGCAATTGTTGTTGTAATTCCTTATTCCTCTGCATATAAAATACAGCTATAGTTAAGTAATTTAAGCTGCATTTAATTGCCGAGCGAGTTAGGAATTCGAATGTCAAAACCAGCCAAAACCAACCAAACAGCAGGTTTTCACAATTCCAAAGAAGGAATTCGACAGTGCAATTGTTGTTGTTCCTCGGCAATAAAATACGGCTTTAGTTGAATATGAATTTAAATTGTAGAAATCTACATTAGCCGCGTTCGATTGGACTGAATTATGAAAATTAATAGCTGTATCTAAAGTAACATAAGTGAAGAGACTGTTCGTTTGGAAGAGATGTTCTACATGCAGCAAAATTAAAAATAGTTATCGTTGTATTTGTGTGTGATTTTTTATGCCTTAAAAATCGGAGAAAATTTAACTGTCAAAATTCAGATCTGTTTTTTTTTCACTCTCTAAAAATTTTTTTTTCTTTTTTTACACACCGGATACGATATTTTTACTCTGAAAAAATTAACATATCATTTTTGTACAGTTGTAGTTGTTTGTTTCTTTAAACATGAGACATGTCATGTCGATTATTTTGGAGCATTCAGATGAAAAATAAAACTGAAAAAAAACCGCAGATAATTTTTTTTTGATCTGGCAGATTTTTCGTGTAAATTCTCTAATCGGGGATACGTAATGAGCAAAGTTTGAAAAAATTTGCCCGATCATATCCAAATGTCTACAAAAAGTTTTGTCAATCGGAGATACACATGCGTATAAAATTTAAAGAAAATCGGGAACATTTTTTTTTAAAACTTGTATGGGAGCCCCCCGACCCCGGGACCCGATCACTAACATATTTTTACAAGAAGTGTTCTACGTCTGAGATACATATGCGTATAAAATTTGAAAAAAGTCGTGTATTTTTTTTTATAAAATTTGTATTGGCCCCCGGGGACCAAATTTTTATAAAAAGTGTTGTCCATCGGAGATACAGATGCGTATAAAATTTGAAGAAAATCGCGTAAATTTTGTAAAATATTTGTATGGGAGCGTCCCGACCACGAGGCCCCCCAAATAGAAAGTATTGTCGTGGAAGATACACAGGTGTGCAAAGTTTCAATGAAATCTGGCTTAAGGAAGTGAGTTAAAAATTGATCACAAGATTTGGTGTGCCAGCCACGGGCACCGATTGACACCAAACCATGACAATATGTTAGTTTAGTCTGCAGGAAGGTTTATTTTAATCCCGATAGGTAGCACTGTAGTCGTGATATTTCAATTTTTCGTATTTATGGTACGATTTGACTCAAATTCATATCAAAAAGTATGTACTTTGGCTATGGTTATTGAAATGTTTATAATTATGTTGAATTCTGACTTTACAACTTCCAAACAAGATTGCAGTTTTTGAGGACTGCTCAATAAGGGCTTTCAGTGACCGAAAGCCCTAACCGCGTTAAAAAGGTTTTAATGCACTTTGCTATATAACACATGTTATATACAATCATATGATATTTCACTCAAATATATGACAAACTACATGAACCAAGTACAACTTGATCAAACTTCCGTTTTACTGGCGCGCGCACATTACAAAAATAAGGCTGTGTAAAAGTAATCTTCACCTTTCAGTTGATACCAATATTTAGGCCTGCCCACTTTTGCACACGCCCCTGCTGAACTTAAATGTGAAAGTCATTTTTGGCTATAACTCTGTCGAGGAGAGTTGGATTGGACCAACTTTTTTATAGGACGGAAGGTATTTTTATTGCCTATTACATGATAACAATTAATTGTTACACATACCTGTTTTTATATGTGAACAACTCAATCATATGATATTTCACTCAAATATATGAAAAACCACATGAAGCAGGTTCAACTTGATCAAACTTCCGTTTCAGCTGGCACACGCCCATATAAAAAATACGGCCGTGTAGAAGTAATTATCACCTTCCAGTTGATACCAATATTTAGGCCCGCCCACTTTTGCACACGTCCCCTGCTGAACTGAAATGGATTGGACCAACTTTTTTTTAGGACGGAAGGTATTTTTATTGCCTATTACATGATACCAATTAATTGCTACACATACCTGTTTTTATATGTGAACAACTCAATCGTTGCGATTTTCTGTTGGGCTGTTGTCTTTCAAAAAATCTTCTTATTGTTGTAATTTTTAA
Organism: Nephrocerus scutellatus; assembly: GCA_947095585.1. Taxonomy (NCBI): domain Eukaryota; kingdom Metazoa; phylum Arthropoda; class Insecta; order Diptera; family Pipunculidae; genus Nephrocerus; species Nephrocerus scutellatus. The sequence goes on along the minus strand of OX352762.1, from coordinate 24,341,530 downwards.
TTGTTTTTATTTTAATTTATTTAACATATTTTTTTTTCAAGTATTTCGTTTTTTTTTTACATTGTGAAATTAATTCTTATTTTGAAATTCATTTCACTAATATTCGCGGCTTTAAGGGTAATTTTAACTCCATCGTAGCGCATCTTCACGCGATCTTTTATGGGTACCCCTAATGATTTTCAATGTCCGGGGTATTCTCGTGTCGACTGTTTAGTTCCGCATCGAGGGGTTGTTCTCTTAATAGAGATAATATATGTTTTAGTATTCCTAATTTTAATGTTCCGAAATGTAATCCCTTGATATGGATTGAAATTATAATTGCAAACCATTCAATGTTTATTTATTCCCTTTATCGTAGTCCAAATTTGTCTCCTGATAACACTATTATTGAATTTGATAATTTATCGAAAACAATCGACAAGATTTACGAATCCTCACCAACTTCAGAATTAATAGTCTTGTGAGATTTTAATGTCCATAATGATTCTTGGTTGACATTTTCGAATGGTAGAGATCGATCAGGTGAATCCGCAGAACTATTTTCAGATACCAATCTTCTAACTCAACTCGTCGATAAGCCAACTAGATATCCCGATACAACTGGTCAATCACCTCACCTATTAGATATGTTCTATGCCAGATAAATATTCAATTCATTTATCTGCTCCATTAGGTCTTTCCGACCACGCTCTGGTATTAGCCATATTTTATTATATATTTTCAATAACCCCAACCCTTGTAGAGTCAACAAGTAAAAGGCTACTCTGGCACTTCAAAAATGCTAACTGGGAGCTCCTGAATCAATTTTTTAGCTCATTTGATTGGTCAACCTGCTTTTCCAACAATAATGCTGATGAACTCTCAACTGATCACGTCAACCATTCTGCTAGGAATGAAAAATTTCATTTCTTCCTCCTTTTAGAAAAGCAATATTCGTAAGAATAAGTGGTTTAATGATAACTGCAGGTCAGCAGTCGCGAGTAAAAAATCAGCCCATTTGGACTACGTTAATTGCCCATCCGTAGAAAACCTTGTTAAGTTTAGAATAGCCAGAAATAGAGCTAACGCTATTATTAATAGGTCCAAAATAATAAATGACCAAAAGATTCGAGATAGTATGCGGAAAATTTTAGATTGTGATTCAAACATTAAAAGCTTTCGGTCATTTGCAGCAATGGTTAAAAGAAACTTTGCAGAAAAGACTTCTTCTGTTCCTACTCTATTCCATAATGGTATTCTTTATAAAACTGATATTCAGAAAGCAAATCTCTTAGCTTCGCATTTTGCTAGTGCGTCAACCCTTCCATTTTCTAACCAAAGTCCACCAATTCTCCAGAATGTAGGCCCTGGTATGTCTTCAATTTATTCCGTCGTCGGGTTGTTTCCAAAATTCTTAAAGAACTTGACACCAATAAAGCACCTGGACCCGACGGTATTCCACCATTATTATTGAAAAAATGTCATCATACTTTAGCAAAACCGCTTAGCAAATTGTTTTATCTCTCAATGAAGACAGGTGTTTTTCCGTCAATTTGGAAAATAGCTAATATTCAACCCGTCCCGAAAAAAGGTGATAAATCTGCACCTACTAACTACCGCCCTATTGCTCTGTTCAAAAAGTCATGGAATATATCATTAATTTCAAACTAATGAGCTATCTGGATTCGAATGCTCTTTTATCCAATGTTCAGTATGGATTTCGAAAAAATCGATCTTCAGGTGAACTAATGACGTGCATGACTCATTGTTGGGAGCGAAGCATTGAAAATCTAGGCGAATCAAGCGTTGTGTCCTTGGATATTTCTAAGGCTTTTGATAGAGTTTGGCATATTTGTCTTATTAATAAGATTCGTGCGCTCAACTTACACCCCTCTCTTATTACATGGATTGAGGATTATTTATGGAACCGCAAAATAAAAGTGGTATTGAATGGTTTTTCCTCATCTTCTTAATATATATCAATGACTTGTTGTCTTCTACAACATGTGATATCCAATCATTTGCTGATGATACGACGTTATCGGCTTCCATGGAGTTTGTTAGTCAAAAAGAATGCAATTCTCGCTTGATTGGTTCGCGTGAATTAATGAATTCGACAATTCTGTCGAGCATTCAAGTTATTCTTGATTTGGGCAGATCTAATAGGGTGGAATTTAACCCAAATAAATTCCAGGCTTGTCTTTTTTCTCAAAAGGCAATTCAACATTACGTAGCACCAGTAATTAATGGTGCCACTATTGCGAGATCAGTTTCACTTAAGATGTTAGGTTTGAAAATTTCTAGTGAACTTTCCTGAAAGGAACATATTTATGAAATCTCAAAAAGAGCGAGCCAATGCTTGGGCTTTATAAGACGTTGTAATTTTTACTTCAGCCCCTCTGAAGTATTAAGTTTATATAAATCTTATGTTAGACCAATTTTAGAATTTAATTCATTTGTGTGGGGTGGGGCTCCAAGATCGCATTTGGTTCATCTTGATGGAATTCAAAATAGAGTTATCCGTTTGATAAACGATGTAACAATTACTTCATCTCTTGATTCTTTGGAGCATAGACCTAATGTTGGAGCTTTATCTGTTTTCTACAAATTTTACAACGGTAGATGTTCTTCAGAAACCCGTTCTCTATTCCCAGGTCATTTTGTCAGCAATGTTAACACTCGTTTGAGGTCTAATCAACATAGGTTTGGCTTAAAACCGTTCTCATGTAGAACCCAACACTTCAAATCGTCCTTTTATCCGAGAGTGACTTCGATGTGGAATCAATTGGTCGACTCCGTATTTCCCGAATCTTATAATTTACAGGCCTTCAAAATAGCTGTAAACAACTTCCTGAAGGACGACCGTAGTGTTCATTAGAGGATAAGATTATTTTATATAAAAAATTATTATTTTTTGTATTATTTATAATATTTGTTGTTTATTTTGTAATATTTTCTTGGTAAAGGTTTTTTGTAGTTTTCCCTGACCATGATTCATTGATAAAAGTATTTGGACTCGCGTCGTTTTAGTTTCGTGCTCGTTATTTCGTATTGCTTTTTTCAATGAATCAGAGATAATTCTGAGAAAATAAATTGAAACCGGCTACAAACGTGAGGAATGTATTATATTGTAAATCACATTCCTTCGAATTTTTTAATATTTAATTTTAATAAAGGGCCATAGCCCAACTTATTGCCGTGACGAACGTCATTCAGGGTCTTATCCCTTGGCAATGAGTCTTTAAAAAAAAAAAATAATATTTCACTCAAATATATGAAAAACCACATGAAGCAGGTACAACTTGATCAAACTTCCGTTTCAGCTGGCACACGCCCATAAAAAAATACGGCCGTGTAAGTAATTATCACCTTCCAGTTGATACCAATATTTAGGCCAGCCCACTTTTGCACACGTCCTCTGCTGAACTTTAATGTAAAATGTTCTTTTACAAAAACCGCACAAACGGGTTTGACTACATTTTTCACCAGTACATAATGATTCAAACTAACAGGCGGTTACATTTCAAATCTCAAATTATGTAATAATTCGTATGCTTTTTTTTAATTCTAATTTTAGTACTTATTTTTGGCTCTAACTCTGTCCAGGGGGTTGGATTGGACCCAATTTTTTATAGGACGGAAGGTATTTTTATTGCCTTTTATATGATACCAATTAACCCCCTAACATCCATCAAACCACTTAGAAAAATGCATTTTTCAAAAAAGTGCTCAAAACTTTAACACCCCCTATCTCGGAAAGGGAGCGTTTCCGCCAAACTTCGCCCACATTCCCAGTTGGGGAGGAGGTTGATTGGAGCGGAGGGATGGGGGAGGAAAAGTCAAAATCCTTAAAACACATATTTGCCTACATACATATTTGCATATCAGGAAAACATTTTCCTGACCAAAAATACAGCTAATTTACTATAATAATAATTTACTATAATTTACTATAATAATTTACAAAATAGCACGACAGCAGCATGACATGGCAATGATAAAAGTTATTTGGTTATTTTTAGCAAATTAGCTGTCCGGATGTTTTATGTTTTACATGTTTTGTTGACAAAATAAGATGTACAATTTCTAACTTGTTCGTAGTAGTAGAATATTTCAGTCTACCATCAACATATACTCAAGAATAATGTTATATTGGCGGACATTGCTTGGCGGTTTGCACTTTCCAAGAATGAAACTTAGTTCCCGCATGAAAGCACACAGTTCCAACCTCTTTAGAAAACCACCTTGAAGGGCACTCGAAAATTTCTTTTTCGTCTGTTCCGCAATTTATTTCAAGCACGCAGAATAGCGCTTAAAATTATTTCAAGACATGTGCAGAGATTAAGATTACCACGACGTGAATATTTTGTAAAATTGACATATTGCTACATCCAGAAAAAAGCATTGGTTTAAATAAATGACACAGCATTCACAATCTAAGCAGTTTCGCGTTGAAAATGGCCTCAAAAAAAAAATTTCGATTCAAATATGTGTATATTGTAACGAAATTCAGGCGTTCGAGTTCGTAAAGGATTTTGCAAATAAAACACAACACAAGTTTATTAATTTAAAAATAACAACTTTAATAAACAAACAGTTAAAATAATTCAATTAACAAATTAAAATAATTAAGTTCACAATTTATATTGGTGATTATGATACTAGTACTTCAGAATAATTCTCTTAGGTTGTAGCTTTATCACTTTTCAAGAACTTTTACATCTTGACTGGTTGAATTCCAAATAACTAATGAATTCTCTGCAGTGAACGCCACCAATTGAAAAGCTTCCAGAAACTTTCAATATTATAAACATAAATATCGAGAAAACACCAGAAAATTGTAGCCTTATTCCCTTATTTACAACTAACGATACTTATATGTAATGAGTCATCTTCTAAAAATAGACTACATGTCCAATCATGTTCTTTTAGAAAAACCGCACAAACGGGTTTGACTACATTTTTCACCAGTACATAATGATTCAAACTAACAGGCGGTTACATTTCAAATTTCAAATAATGTAATAATTCGTATGCTATTTTTTAGTTCTAATTTTAGTACTTATTTTTGATACAATGCGAATTATCTTGGATTCGAATCTACTGCGCTACTAACTAGTTTTCGAAGCAATATTGTTAATTTAATAGTTTATTACATAAGAAGCTAGGAAAGGGCACGATAAGCACTTCTCAGCGAGTATTGGTATCACGAGTAGGTTGGAGAAAGAGCGGGATGCATCTGGATTTTTCTTTTGAACACCAAATGCGGAAAAGGCGAAAGCAGGAAACATTCCTACGATGCTCAAGCGATTCGATTTTTTTCGCGGTATTTACGTCGCGATGGTGACGCATTTCTGAATTCTGTCTAGTGAAATTAATGTGGTCTTAGGGGCACCTGCCCAGACAATACAGTTATATTCAAGTTTAGGGCGAATATATGCCTTGTAAATAGTAGCCAGGTCTGCGGGAGTAAAGTACATCTTGCACCGTTTTAGGAAACCTAAACATTTCGCAGCATTCTTAGCGATGGTGAGTATGTGATCGTTTCATCGGAGCTTATTGTTGACGCAAAAGAATTGCGAGTTTTTCGGTTTTTTGATGCAAGATCCATTCATGGATAAAGGTTGGGGATTTTAATTACGCTTAGACGACAGAAGACAGCACTGAATTTTTAAAGCGTTCAATTCTACTCTATTGTGTAGTCTACACCTTGTTATGCTGTCGAGGTCAGAATTTAGCGTACTTAACATACATGTTGTTCAAGTTGCACTTGCAATGAATAGGGGCCAGATCACCGATAGAATGTTGCCTTCGAAAAACTCCTGCTGGTCACTAAGGATTTCCTGAGATTTAAGGTATTGCATAAGCTTACGGTTGATCAGCGCTTCCATGACCTTAGAAAGTATGGATGTAAGCGTAATGAGTCGTTACGCGGAGAGATAAAGGTTCGCTTTTTTTAGGAAATGGATAAATGGAGTAGATTTGTCCCATCGAGGTTTCGTCTCTTGAAAGTACAGGCGCCGGCAAGGCGAAATTTGGTAGCGTTGAGCTAGCAGCGATATGTGAAACCTGTGTGTAAAGCTGACGGTTTGAATGTCATTGTGAATAAGTGTTTGAATTTAAGACGCGACAGTATTTTTAATTCGCTACACGAATGACTAACAATTCTTACTTTCTTTGGGCCATTGAATGATTTTTTGTCTCAGTTTCCGGTCGTAGTCGAATTTGACTTGTCTAAGGAAGGCATTGTTATCATTCCTGACTCACCTCATTTGGTTCGGTTTTCCACAGTGGTGTTTATTTTATATAACCGAAATCATACTTTCCGGTTCCGAGAAGCCTCATTGCAACTTAAGCAACAACTTACCAAGCATTTTCCCTCGGTTTGATGCACTTAGTGCTGAAAGTGATACATTGTCTTGTGGATTATGTTTGTGATCGTATCAGAAACGAAATCCACACCCCAACTGGCATTATGTAGCCAGTTAATATTCCTAAAGAAATTATTGAGACCATCCCAGTCGGCTTTCTCGTTTAGGAGTATTATCTTTAACTGCGTGGCTCGACAACGAGAAATTAGCTGGTGTATTTGTAAGGATGGGAAGTAAAAAATAAGTCAACGATATTAGCGTTATGACTTACAATGTCTGGAATTCTAGTGGGCTCATTCACAAGCTGGGTGAGATTTTTTAACTCCGCAAATAACTCAACATCCCTTCCTTGTAGTGTTGTTAAGCCTAAATGGCGAATCCAACAAGAACTGTTTCTGAATGTGGATCAAGTGATAAAATTCTAGAAAAAGCATCAGACAGTGCATCTAAATCATAGTCGAGTAACTGTCTGAAATAGGGCTTCTGTAAATAAAACGGTATTGCCCATTGTTGTCGCTTCTGTCCGCACGTTATTAAGGCCGAATTTATTCTATCCCTCAGTTCGGAGACGTTTTCGACAGATTTGTGGATGCTATCTTCACTCGATATGTTCATTGGTACAGGTGCTCGCGGAGTTAACGTCGTTCACTGAACGTGCCGTGGCAGCTTTGTGACGCTCCCGAAATAGTCTCGCTCGCACGATACCCTCGACACCGGACACCGGACACCGAACCTGTGGGTGGTAGAACGGTTGATTTATTTGCACTAACTGATTTTAACTGTCGAAACAGCTGAATTGGAGGCAAGATTGACTATTTTTCGTTTTTCCGTTGCTGTAAAGGCGGTGGAAACATTTCCCTTGACATTTCTCCAGTACAATTTCGGATCCTTTCATTAATTGCCAATAGCGTGATCACTTCGATTAAACTTGCATGCGATAGCACCCTTAGCAAGCATTCTAAATAATAAACATCTATTTTTGCCTTCTCTGACAATGTCGAAAGCAAAAACTTTCCACTACTATAGAAACATAAACTAATGTATTCTGCGGCCTGCTTGATCAGCACGAGAATTAACTTTCTTTCAATTCCAGATTTAATAACGAAGGACCTAGTGGCCCTGCTAGTAGAAGTTCCGACCTAGAGGGGAACCCAAAACATAGTGTGTGATTTGGCGTACTTATCCGGCGACGACGACCACATTCCACTAAACAAAGGTCCAGGAGCTTATAGAGCACTGTCGGAGCAGAAACCTCCAGTATCTCATACAATGCGATGCCAATGAACATTATGAGGTCTGGGGCAGCAGTGGCATCAATAGAAGGGGTGAGGTTAGTGTATGTATATAATATTTTATAAGTAGTAATATAGAATTCCTAAATAATCCAGTCCATTAATCTCCAACATAGTTCAAATTGGCATATGTCTGACGAAGCCTCGCTGGCAGACCTTCAGCACAGCATGTTTGACATTCCCTGCAAACTGACCAGTCCACGGACTGGAACCTGTATAGGGGACTTGTCCTCCTAGAGGACCTCGATGAATCAGCGTACCAATTAAATGATGTGTTGCTCAATTCCTATCATGACAGCTGTGTCCCTAAAACCAGCTTGTGTAAACGAAAGGTTCCATGGTGGAATGACCAGCTGTTTAAGCTTAGGAAGAAAGTTGGACAACTCCTCAACTCTGCTAAACGCATGAAGAGTTGGGACGAATATAGGATCGCCCTAACCGAGTACATAATTAGGTGGATCCAAACGTGCCACATGGAGGAAATACTGAGAAAACATTGTCGAATTGCCATTAACGGCACGAATCCATTAAGCATTAGCTTGTGTACTCGTGCACAATATACGTACCCGAACACATCTGAACAAGGTGCCTTTATTACTAGTAGGATAGATAGTTTTACATCAGTCTAGTCTACATCATTTGTCCTCAAAACCATGGAGATCTTCGTATTAGAGGCCGGTCAGATTGACTACCCCTCTGCACTCAAGGCATTTTGCGTACAGGAAAGGCAAAAGCACAGAAGTGCTCTTCACTATCTTATAAAGAAGATAGAAGGAACTTTTCGTTCCAAAAAAAATGAAAAATGGACTCAAGGCGTGACCACTTCAAATATTTTGCATAAAGGTTTGTCCATCAGTGATACACATGTGTTTAAGATTTGAATAAAATCGGGTTAATTTTGAAAAAATGTATATGGGCCCCAAATTTTAATAGAGTGTTGTCACCGGAAATGCACATGTGCGCAACATTTCAATAAAATCGGGCTTTTGGAAGTGGGTTAAAATCTGATCACAAGATCTGACCAGCCAGCCAGCCACGGGCACGCGAAGTTATTATGTATATACAATTTAAAAAATGGACGGTGTTCGAGTCAAGCCACCCACCACGTCAACCGCCTCACCATCATTACCAGACTAACCACCTACAAAAATCCAGCACAACCGTCCCCACCACATCACAAAGTTTCAGCTATATCGGATAAGCGGTCTTCGAGTCATGCGCGAACATACATCAAAGTTTCATCTATACTAATATTATAAAGAGGTAATGTTCCATTTATGTCCAAAAATATAAATGCGCAACACAAATGGTCGCGAGAAGCTAGGCCTTGGACCGCAATGGTCTGTCGCGCCGAATATTATTATTATTTAATGTTAGTTTGTGTGTTGGAGGTAATCATCGGAACTACTGGCCCGATTTCAAAAATTCTTTCACCAATATTTAGAATGGACTTTCAGCGTTAACCCGTTTAAATAAAAGGCCCTTTCGTGGCGACCAATTTTGTAACTAAACAATTAAAGTCGACGAAAAAACGGTCGGGCATCATAATGACTGTGCGCTGTGGGCTGCACTGTTCGCTGCGCTGCTTTTTGTGTTATGTTTTGTACGAACATCACGCATATATTGGCATCATAATGACTGTGTGCTATGTGCTTTGTTGCTTTGTACGTCCTATAATCCAAAATTAATGTCTGTTGGTTTGTAATACGACACTAAAACTTAAAAACTAGACAGCCGATTGAGCTGAAATTTTCACAGAATATGCGTCTCAGTAAAATCTCGGTAAACCACACTGTGCGAATACGATCGAGGTGTCGCTTTGTTTAGGTTTAGGCAATAGTACACCCCACCCGTGGTAGCGATGGCTAGGCGGGGATTCATGTGTGCGGTCGGCGGAGCGCCCGGGAAAAGCTAGTTTTTATATATTAAGAAAAACAAGATTATATATATAATTTTATACATTTATAGTTGTTTTTATTTGTATTATGGTTTTGTTATCTTACAAATATCGTGTCTTCGGCTGTAAATCATCTCGGTTTGTTTGTTTGCTTGGGTATTTTTCATACAAATAATATACATATAGGGACATACATATGTATGTATTCATTTTATATGTAAAAAACGTTAAATTTTAATAATAATAATAAATTGTTTTAAAATTAAAATACATATTACGAAGCGAAAAAATTGTAACTTATTTTATTTTACAAACTACCAAGTACCTAATAATATTGATAATGGAAATTACGAAAATCCAATGACTGTGTTAAAAACTTACTTGTCTCGACTCATCAGAAGAAGTATTTGAATTATAATAATATAAGAAGGAACGTAACTCTTAATTGTTACAAAAAAAATTTCTCTCAGAAAACTTTGTTTTTTTTAGCATTTTATATAAATATTAATAATTAATCTGTTATCAATCTGTTGTTGTAACAATAATAAATTAAGGTACATACTTATAAGCTGTATACGACGTACTTACATATAGTTATTATAATAAATTGCTTTGAAGTTCTTTCTTTTAAACGCGTACTTTCCTAAGTGATTGATGAGTTAATTTAAATATTAATTTTTTGTTGCTGCATATTAATAAATATATTTGTTATTTAAAAATTAATAAATATTATTAAATTTGTTTGTTTGTTTGCAGACTTTCTATTTGAAATGTGTATTTATATATTAACTTTTGAGTTGCTATAGGTAATTTTATTTTGTTGTTGTTTTTATTTATTCGCATCATGACTTAAGAAATATTACCAACTATTGTTTAATATCTTGAAAGTATGTTATCACTAGGGGTTTTAGTTTATTTATGTACAATAATAGCTTCCTTTTAAAACGGGACTACAATAATATTCAGAAGATAAATAAATAAATTAATTTTTTTGTATTTTATTATAAATATTTTTTTTTATTTTTATTTTTATTTTGCTAAAATTTTCATTCTATTGGTAACGCACCAAACAATTTCATTATCATTTATCAACAGTTTATCTTCAATTCATTTTTATATTTTTCAGTTGCGATTAAGTTAATGTATGCTCGCAGTTAAGTAGTTTTTTTTAAGTGTAAATCAGAAAATATCATTTATCAGAAAATACTTTTGAACTTGCATTGATTTTGAAAAAAAAAAAAAAAAAAAAAAAAAAAAAAAAAAAAAAAAATGGCTCAAGGGTCAAGGCTCAAGGCTTTTCTGCTCCAACGACTTTGCAATTTAAAAATAAAAAACAAAATAACAATAAACTATTTTAAAAACTAGCATAAGGACGTTCAATAGGCTTCCCATATCGCTTAGTGACATTTTAAAAATAAAGGACAATTGAAAGTTAAATATAAAACAAATTTTTCTTTTTATCATAAGTAACACGAAATTTCACTTTCAAACGCTTAAACATATGATAGACATACCAACTTTAAATTGATAGACACGCAGGTCGAACCGAAATCATAGTAAATTTTGTTCTGGTCGTTGATGTTTGGGGTGTTGGTATACATTTAATAATAAAAAGTCTATTGTTTGTCAGCATATACCCGTAAATGTAATTTTTTCAAAATCGTTCACCGTATAGGAAAAAAAGATCAAAAATGGCTTACGTATCAATTAATTTTAAGAGTGGGTTAATAGTAATTTAGTCTCAGTTTTGTCCAACCGTCTGCGGCTTTTTTACTTGACCCATGTTTTAACGTTTACAAGTCGTTTTTAAGGTGCTGACAGATTTATCATATTGCAGTTTGGTTTTCTTGCAGCGAATGATTTCCAAATACATAGTTAAAGACGTCTCAGAAGAAGTTAAAGATAGTAATTCGTTTGACGGCTTATTTATAATGATACCAATATAACATGGTGACTTTTAAAATTTTTCTTTTGACTACATTTGGCATTTAAAAAAATATTACCACATAACTATAGTCCTAAATAAAACGTCATAAAAATGATAAACCAAAAAATTAGTTAAATGGACTTAAAAAGTAAAATTCTTCTTTGGGATATTGTTTGTCCCATTTTTCACTAAAACTGAAAGTTAAAATGTGTGCCTTTCTTTTGGGCTATGATTATTTACATTTGCTATATTGCTTTGGCAAAGCCGGGTTGGCTTTACAAAGCAACAGCTTTTGACTTTACCGCCCTACGGTGGCTTTAGTTTCTTAATCCTAAAATTTTTTGGATTTCTTTTCGGCTTTATGCTTATGCTATTGTTGTTGTAAGCCAAGCCGGCTTTGCCAAAGCAATATAGCATTTGAATAAAATTATCAAATACTAGCTCCCCTATTATGGTTAGCGAGTTGAATAAAAAAGTTAGCGAATCGAGAAAATTGCGTTCGCCTCAACTGTCAATCTAAGTCGAATGAAACTTCACACTATTATAGGGTTTTTTTTCGATATCGGAGAAATTGGAGAGAACAGAAAAATTACCTAAACGATAAATCCGATAACTTTTTTTCTCTGATCAGATCTGTATTTATTTCAGATCATATCCGAAAGTTATCGGAGTGTAGAAAACAAAAAACGCAAATCTGAATTTTGACGGTTACATTATCTCTCCGATTACTCCATCAAAAAAAAAAGATTCAAATTGTCATTCTTTGTTTCAAATCTAAGCGAATAAAAAAACAACCCATAAAAATTAAAATTTTTCATCTAAATTCTCTAATCGCAGAAATTGATATGGGAGCCCCTCGATCCTGGGCCATTTTTTTTTATTGTAGGAGAAAATCATCGAAACAAACATTTGACATCAGATGTTAAAATTGAAAAAGCTCAGATCATTTTATTCTGAGCACTTAGAGCACGCTCATACTCTGAGCAAATAAGAAACACGAACATTTATCTTGAGAACTCTTTTACTGCTCTGAACTAATTTATGAAAACGCCAAATGACAGAATATTGTGAAAACTTGTTGTTCTATCTGTAAGTTGATATCGACAACAACAAAAACAACATCAATAAAAATACAATTCAGTATATAATTTAAATGTAAGTTGAAGTAAGCATAAAACATGTATGTCTCGTTTCATTTGCTGGGTTCATTTGTGCGTGCGCTAAGATTTCTCTCTCTCTCTCTCCACCACCATCAAAACCATGCAGCGCAGCCGACTGCGCAGCACACACCGCAGACAGTCCATAAAGGGCGACGAATATCTGATGCCAGTACAGATATTTAAAAAATGTATAAGGGCCTTGCGGCCGAACCCGGGACCCGATCACTACCAAATTTTCGAAAAAGTATTGTTTATTGGGTATACACATGTGTGTAAAATTTGAAGAAAATCGGGTAAATTTTTTAAAATTTTTGTTTGGGAGCCCCCCGACCCCGCAGCCCGAGGGGCCTCAAAATTTAATAGAAAGTGTTGTCTCCGGAAATACGCAAGTGTGCAAAATTTCAATAAAATCGGGCCATGGGAAGTGGGTTAAAAATTGATCGCAAGAATCCACGACAGACGACCGACCGACGACCGACGACCGACGACCGACCGACGACCGACCGACCGACGACCGACGACCGACGACCCACGGGCAAGTGAAGTTAATATAGAGAATTTAAAAATTGAATTTGACTTTAAAAACAACCGATACTTTTTTTAACATTAATTCAATTAAATCTTTTTTCCTTTCTGACATTTGAATAAAATTTGGAAAAATATTGGTTTTAAATATTCAAGATGTATGGAGGTACAAGTGTACCTAACAAGCCAACAAAAATAAAACATTCTGACGCTTGGATTAAAAAACAAGCGAACTTAAATAATTGTGCGTATTTTTTATCAAACCGCGAAGCTATAAAAACCCATATAGGTACCACTCGCGAAAATTTTTAACGAGCACGCGAGTTTTATTTATTTATTTTTTATTATTATTTTATTTTTTATCATTCAGCAAACGAAAATAAGAAATAAAACAAAATGGAAAAGATAAAGGAAATTCGTCTTCGAAATCGACTCATCGGAACTATGATGTCTTCGTCAGGGGGGATTTATCAATCAGGGCAAGCTTCAAACGCCAACACGCTACTTTACATGCTTTTGTGAAGTTATAGATATTTTTCTTTAAATTTTTTAAGAATTATCCCGTTTATCATCTACACATAACTACTTGGTTGAAATTATTTTTCTTAACAATATCCCTCATACGAATGCGTGGACAAATCACAGCTGAGTTTTTGTTAGTTTTTAGTGGACAATTGCAAATCTCTTAGGCTATTTTCCAAACGAGTACTTATTAGTTTGGCTAAACTTATTTGACGCCATTAATAAGGCAAATCGCCAGTCCAATCCAATTCAACCCAATACTTATTTGTGAAGACTCACTTATTTGAATAAGTTTGCTGGCGAGGTGACTTATTAACGGCGTCAAATAAGTTCAGTCTAAGAAATAAGTACTCGTTTGGAAAACATCCTTAATGGAATAAAAAGGACTAGTCGATAATTCGGAGTTTGGTACGTAATCCCGCATTAATAGTTTTTAAAAGGAAAAACTATCACATTGTTGTGTGTTTACCGGATTTAGTACTAACGGAATTATATAAATTTACGGGATATTGGATGCGGGATATTAAGCCACTCCAATACTTCGCCTAAGAGGTGATGTCGAGTCTAACGTTGTACTCGCTAACCATAATAGAGGTTTTTTTGAAATTATTAATTTCTAATAAATTTGATTTACTTATTAGTTATAAAAAAATATATGATTACATGACTAATCCAGTCATAGAATGTGTATGAAATTGTCTTGAAACTTTCTTAAAATTGAGCTATATTGTTTATTTTAACTGTAACTACTTTACTGTGTAATTTTTTTTACTGTCCTAACTTTCTTTTACGGGTAAAATATAAAATGAACAAAAAAGTAATCATCATTGAATATACATTGCACACGATCAAAAGTTCGATAAAGAAGGTAAAGTTAAAAAGAAAATTGATTTTTTTTAATATATACATATACATAGTTATAATATGTAGTAATTAAATCTGAAAAATACATTTCATTTTGCCGTCATTACCAAGTTTCCACCAGAAATTTTTAGTAATTTTACAAAAGAGTTAATAGGAAACTCTTCTGTAAAATTAGTAATATTTCCGCCGAACCAATTACAATACAACAGTTAAAAAAATTAGGATGTTATAGCACGATAGGCGGGCGTCACGATTCGACGAAATGGGCGTGTTTTGTGTTATGTCAAATTCACAAAGCCTACACAATTACGTGTCTTCTACGTTGTTGATATTTTAGTGAATTTGATATTGTTACACACGCCCGTTTGCAGTAAAAACAAAATCGTCGAGCCGGACGTCCAACTATCGTCGTGATAACACCACACCCTTCCACTCTAGAAGCAAGTAAAAAATAAATCGATTATTGTCCCCATTGACCATTTACAAAATTGAAAACCTATGAGGCTTGGTGCTGTCGCAAAACTGATATTCCATTGCTGTTTGTTGTCATGAAAACATTTTTTGGCAAGCTACCCGGTACAACAACTGATAGTACATTTCCTGATGTTGATGAGAGTGATAAATCCTGAGGCTGTTGTTGAATAACCGCTAATTCGCCATTTTCATTTCTGGCAAGATAAACAGTTTGCGTCATCTGCTCATTGGATGAGACGACAGCGCCAGATGAATGATCAATGTCTGGAGAACTGCAACTAGATGCAGTGGACAAGTCCATGGCACTTCCTGTTGATGATAAATGTTGTTGAGTGTCTGCTAATCTACAATTATTGCCATTCGTTGTCATTAGAACAGTTTGCGAAGGAGCGGATATACTTGTTGGCGAAGTATAGTTGACAACTTCACCTCCATTCCAGTCTTGGATAGAAATAATTTGTGTCTGATCGTTTAAAGCGCTGCTGTTGTTGCTATTGCTGCTACTGCTACCTGCGTTGGCGTTGCTGGAGTTAATTAAATCACTTTTCGATATTGTCGCTCCAAGTGTTCCATCTGGCGATATTACAATTGTGTTTGGCGGTAAATTAAAACATGTGACAGTTTGACCGTTTGGCTGCATAGCCTGAAACTGCTGCAGTTGCTGATGATGAAGCCCCGGCTGTTTGCTAAACGTATAAACTAGTGGTGGGGGCTGTGTGATGGGCGATGAGATTGCTACTGAACATGGAAGTACATCGGTGGACGATTTGCTAGAGGCTTCTGTCGCTGCGACTGATGGTTTCGTGTCGACTATTGTGTTTGTATTGCTTCTTTTTCTAACTGACTTCACTTCCGATAGTTGTGCAGACTTACCTGGTGGTTTCTTTGTCGTCACCACCATAACAGATGGAGAATTCGGTTTCGCAGTTAATGCTGTGCTCTTTGGTATTCGGAATTTTCGCAAAATTTGTGACGCTGAAGACGATGAATGCGTGGGTGCGTTGTTGGTGATATTTGTCTCCAAATCAGCAGCAGCAGTCAAGTCTTCGTCTTCTTCTTCCACCTTTACAATAGTAATAGTTTCGTTCATTGTAGTCGTAGGTGACGAATTTTTTGGAAGTGCCCCCATTTGCTGTGCCGTTGTGTTTTTGCCTCCTCTATTTCTTTTATTGGTGCTGCTTTTGCTGCTGCTACTGCTGCTGTTAATATGTATCATTAAGTTAGTAAATTCGTTATTAGAAAAACCTTCATTTTTAACAAAATCAGCAAACTGATCAACAAATTTCGATTGATTTTGATTTGGATGTCGATTTTGATTTTGATATTTAAGTTGAGATAGTTTTGAATTAGCAATTGAATTAGTGAATCGATTTGATTTATTGTTGTTGCTACATTTCATCACTTGAAATTGGGATGGTACTTGTGGTTGTTTGAAGATGACCCGAGATTCCTTTCCCATTAAACCTGAATAAGTAAAAAGCACGTTCGTTTGCGTTGTCGTTTCAGTTTTTGTTTTTGTGTTGTTGTTGTTGTTGTGGCCAATTTTTAAAAAACAAAACGGGAACGACAAAAGAAGGAATGAAAGAAAAAAATAAATAATATAAGCCAATCAATCAATTTTAATCAAATTATACAATTTTCATAATTAAAATTAATTAAATAAAACTAACAAATTGTTGATATTTATTTATATATATATATTCTAGTATAATATAAGAATGTATATGTAAAATACTTTACTGAAAACAATAACAATGAAAGATGGAAAGAAAGTAGATGTAGAATGTGGAGTGATTAAAAAAATATATTCGCAAAATTATGCACATTCTGTATATCGCTCGAACATAAAGATAATTGTAGAAACTAATAACGTAATTAAAAAAACCGAATCGACTTTCGACTTATATACTACCAATTGCTGTAAGATATCATTTATAATTGTAAGGCTGACATAAAAAATCAATGTGTAGAATGTGACAGCAGTTAACATTTTAATAGACTGAGGTAATAGCGATTGAAGAGGTTATGAGTTGGTTGAAGCATAATTTACTATCATAGCATAAGATTATCATTTATGTGGACAGTCAGGCGGTCTCACTAAAATCTAAGGTGGCGTTTAGCTGTCACTCCTCTCTTAACGAGATGAGTGAGCAGTTCAATATAAGGATCATATGGGTCCCGGACCACACAGATGTTGAGGGGAACTGTAGGGCGGACGAGTGATACGTGATACCACTATCCAGCTGCTACCGGAAAGGGCAGAGGTAGGGAGTCCTATCGCGACACGGTGAAAACACCGACACTTGTAATATTTTAAGACAGGTCTGGCCGAAACTGGACTTGAAGCGCTCAACTGCGCTTATTTCCCTACAATGACGTGAACTAAGAACGGTTGTAGGAATAATGACAGGACACTGCCTTCTAGGGGAAACACGCGAGAAGGATGGGTATCGAATATAATGACTTCTGCAGAAGCTGCATGGACGAGGAGGAGGAGACCATAGAACATCTTGCTCATGTCCTGCACTAATGTACAGAAGGCACAAACACTTAGGTAAGCGGTAAATGAATAACCTATAAGATCTCGAAAACGGCAAAGTGCGAAATATACTTCGATTCATTAAGAGCTCTGAATTGATCTTCTGAAAGGGGGAAAGGTATAAGATCCTCTAGTAACAAGCTGCCACCGCAAACTAACCTAACGTAACCAAACATTTTAATGTAATGTAATATTTTGAATATAAAATCGAAAGTTTTACTACTTAGCTAAATAAATAATGAATAAATTAAATTAAAAAAACTGTACGCCGAGAATTTAAAAAAAAATTTGAAAAGCTTAAAGGGTAAATTTTTTTAGTGAATTTGTAATGAAGGTAAGGGGGTGTTCAATTTGGAAGCCCATTTCGGGCTAACCGACTTCGTTAATTAGCAAAAATGTCGCATTTCGGCAAGTACCCAATAACTTGAATCTTGTTTCCTTGCGCTCATGGGAACAAGGTTGAGTTGACTTTTCATTTAACTCAAAATGCCTGGGTTAAGTAGGGTGGAAATTCAAATTGGGGCTTTTTTTTTGTTTTGTTATTAGTTGTCTTGTTTAGGTTGTGCAAATTTCAACTAAATTTCGATCCGTTACATGGAAACGTATGACGCCATTTTGCATTTGACGAAAATTAATTTCAACACAACCCAACTCAACCCAGATTCATGGAGACATAGCAATTGATAAACTGTCATATTCAAACTAGTTTATCTTTTGCAGTTTATAACTGTTGACGGTGACACGCTCAATTCTATTTTCGGTTAGTTTACAAAAAAGCGACGATTTAAATTTGTTTTGTTGAGCGAAACTACACTATATTTGCTTAAATATACTAGAGTGACGACTTATGTATTACACCTCCTGCTGTCAACATGTGCGCCAGCAAAATTATTTGCATGTGGTGCAATTTATAACTATTCATCCTTAAAATTATAGGTAAATCAAGTAAAATTATAAAATTTTGGACAACAATGCCTGAAGCGTTTATTCAGAATATAACTTTTTTCAAAGTTTACAAAGTACATAACCCCTCATTTACATGATTTATGTATTACAAATAACAATGAACATTTAATAAAACAATTTCTTAGTGTGTCAAGGGTATAAGCCATACATGAAATGCTTTTTCAGGCGGTTTCATGCTCGAATGGTCATTGGCGCATACAGCTTCTTCAATGATGCTGGTACCGAAGTCACACTCAGTTATATTGATACTGATTTTGTCCGACTATTTTTGTTGGGATATATTTTGGAAGATTGACTTGGAGAATATCTGGTTTTAAAAAATCCGACATTTTTCTTTGGGATATGTATATATCCTGTTCACGATCCATGCCAATAACCCAGATACACGATTCAGGACCAACATCGGACAAAATTTGCAGGCGTTTGCATGCAGGACATTTGAGTAATCTTGTGTTCCATTAATAATGGCATCGATGGTACTCAAACCCAAAGTAATTTTGCTGTTTTGTTAAAAAAAAAATGGGGAGCTCTTTATAAAAAACCCTCAATAAGATGTACAGACGTCGAAATGTGTCAAATTGTCGGCTGTCACACTACACAACTAATTTAGAAGTACATAAAAACTACATATTATTGAACAAATTTTGGTTAATATTTAAATACGATTTTTCAAAATTGTTTATCTCTTCGGTATAATGCATAATGCAGAATATACAGAAAAATGTATGCCCTGTTGATTGCAGTTTGTATGATGGAATGAAAAGCTCACATTGATCATAACAAACATAAAATATTTAAATTTCAAAAGTTGTTCTGTAAATTCTGTAACTTCCTCTTCGGAAGAAATGTCAGAAAAATTCTTTAAATTCTGAACTTACTGTATCGCACCATCAGTTGCAGCTGATTTTGGTTTTTGCCTGTGGTATCGGTAAAGTAGAATATATTTTTAAAGATGACATTACTCCTCAGAATTAATTTAATTTGTTTGATTAATTTGTGTTAAGATTACACTATAGCTTTTCAATTTCAATTTGGGAGTAAACAATTTCAACTTTGGAATAAATAAATTCAAAATGAGAAACAAATCAAATTACTCTTGCCACGGAATATGTTTGAAAACATTTTGATGATTCCTTGACATAAATTTGTTGTTCACTTTTATATTAGACTAGCTAAAATACCAAGCGTTTCACGGCTGCACTTTCCCACTGATCCCCTAACTGACCATCAGACGCTCCCACAGACCCACCTCCAACAATCGAACACCTCAGCCACACAGCAAACTATAAAATCGATACTAATATCGGCAAAAAATAAAACAACCCATAAAAATTAAAATTTTCGTGTAAATTCTCTAATTGATACACAATGTGCAAAGTTTGAATAAAATCGGGAAACAATTAAAAAAAAAATTGGGAGCCCCCTTATCCACCAAAATTTTTACAAAAAGCGTTTCCATCGGAGATACACATGTGTATACAATTTAAAAAAAATCGGGCTAGTTTTTAAAAATGTATATGGAAGCCCCTCGGCCCTGGGGAACCTTCCAAATTTTTACAAAAAGCGTTTCCATCGGAGATACACGTGTGTATAAAAGTTGAAGAAAATCTGGTAATTTTTTTAAAATTTTAATGTGGCTTTCCGACAGCGGGGTCCGATCACGCCAAAATTTTTACATCGGAGATACAAATGCGTGTAAAATTTAAAAAAAATCGGGTACTTTTTTTTATAAAATTCGTATGGGTGCCACCCAACCCCGGGGCCTGATCACTTCCAAATTTTTACAAAAAGTGTTGTCCGTCGGAGATACACTCGCGTATAAACTTTTAAGACGATCGGATAGTTTTTTTTTACAAAATTTGTATTTCGTTTAACTCTTACATCTCAACTCAAACACCTAGACTACGCTGACGACGTTTATTTACTCTCACACAGGATAATAGAGCCGCACCAAATGACAACAAATGTGGAAAAGGAGGCAAATGTTGCAGTTTTGAAGATTAATACTGCCGAAACCAAAATCATCAACCACGGCACTAGCTCAGTAACTCAAGTTAACATTGCTGGACAACCGGTGGAGAGAGTACAGACTTTCTAATATCTTGGGAGTATTGTCTCGAACGAAGGTGGAACCGAACAGGACATTGTTAACCGAATCGGCAAAGCAAAGCATGATATAGCGAAGCAATGCGATTAGCTTAAACAACAAGCTGCGACTGTGCTGTTGTATGGGTGTAGCACTTGGAAGAAGACAGCTACTATCACAAAAAGATTACAAACGTTCGTAAATAGCATCTCTAACAAACATCTTTACCAGAGAACGGGTCAGGAACCAATAGGCACAACCATCCAACGACGGAAGTGGGAGTGGATTAAGGATTAAATAGCAAACTACGCAATGCAATGAAATCCGTTATCTCAGGATGGTAGAAGAACGGGTCGTCCGAGAAATACATGACGCAGAACAGTTGAAGAGGAGTCACGGTAATTGGGGAAGAGTTGGAGAGAGCTGAAGCTCATTGCCCGGAACCGCACGCGATGTAGGCGTAGTAGAGGACCTAGGACCCACAAGGGGATAAGTAAAGGACATAAATGATCCGAAAATGGACTTTATGATAGTATGTGTCGAAAATGTGGTTTTTCCAACGTAACTTGGTTTTAACAGAGACATACCAAAAGTTTCATCCGTTTCCCTAATTTAAGTGCTATTCAAATATAATGTTTGTGTTTTTTTTACTAATATAAGGGCTGTTATTTTGTATCGCAAAAATTTAAAATAGAAATGGAATGGTTTTGAATTGTCTCTTCTTACAACGGTTACTAACGGTTGCCATAACTTGAAATATTTGGCAACATTCTTTATCTCTAATCGTATTATTTATTGTAATAGAACAAAAATTAAGTGAATTTCTCGGGGTGCTTGTGGTTGACTGGAAAACTATTTAAAATAAGACCACCAACGGTGTGTAACAATTTACCAGATAAATAGAGATGACCGCGGATTTTGCAGAAAATTTGTTTTTATAATGTACACACGCTCGAGGGATTTTCACCCTTATAATGCTTTAACACAGCGTGGACGTTATGAAATTAGGGAGAGGGAAAGATGAGATGTATATGCACGTGTGTCTTAAATGACTGCAGATCATAAAATGCAAAAACACAGAGTCGGACAATTCATTCCACATAATTATTGTGCAGCTAAAGAAGTAACCCCTGAATTGGTTAGTACGCTCGAAGATAGGCCTAATGTGTGATCGAATTGAGGCACAGGGATTACGAGTGGGTTCGAGAATGGGCTGGATATTTCTTTTGTAGCGATTCGATTGTTTTCGCGATACTTACGTCACCAATAAGTTTTATCGCGCGATTCTGAATTATGTCTAGTAGATGCAATGTGGTCTTGGGGCACCAGCCCAGACAATACAGTTGTATTCAAGTTTACGCCGCTTATATGCCTGGTAAATAGTAGCCAGATCTGAGGAAGTGAAGTACATCTTGCACCGATTTAGGAAACCTAAACATTTCGCAGCATTCTTAGCGATGGTGAATATGTGGTCGTTCCAACAAAGCTTGTTGTTGACGCACCCCGAGAATTGCGAGTTTTCAGTTTCTTTGATGCAAGAATACAAAAAAGCTTAACGAAAATCTACATTCAAAAAATTTAAGATGAAGTCAAAAGTAAATAAGCTCATTGATTTTCCAACTAAGACTAGTTTGGTCTTTTTGAAAATAAACTATAGCGTAAGTCTTCATCGCTTATAAATATATGCACATTGTTATTATTAATACAATAGGGAAATTATGTAAAAGTGAAAATGTAAAATAAAAACAAAATACTAATTTCTTACAGTTAAGACCAGTTAAAGGATAAGCGTATTAAGAGAAAAAAAAGGTAATTAGAACTTTATATCGTAAGCATTGGTTAGTTGTTAACTACATAAACACAAACCAAATAGTATACAAAACTACACAAACCAATCAGTAAAATGCATTGTTAATGAAATGAAATTAATCGTCAAATCAAATTAAATGAAATCCACATACCTCGGCCAGATTTTTTTTAAATCAATTAATTTTTTTTGGACCACTTGCAACAAATTGCAAAAACAAAATATTAAAATTGTTTAAAACTTATTGCAATGGTTCGGATGATGATGTTGGTGGTGGTGGTGGTGAAACAGGCAGAACATGATTTTGTGTGTGAGTAACAAATAAATTATAAGTTTAGTACACATATATATCTATTTATATATAGTATAGAATAGATACTAGAATAACGAGTAGAGCATATTTCTTGGAGGTTAATTCTTTTTTTGCTTTTATAAATTGTACATTCCAATTAATAACTGTGTGTCTGTTTTTGGCTTTATTTAGAGGGCTAATAGCACCGCTTCAGTGATATCGTAGCTGTAAAAAATATTGTCGAATAAAAAGAAAGAAGAGAGAAAAATATTTTGTTTTCAATAAATAAACATATGAGTAAGTAAGTAACAAAGAATAAAGTTTAAAGAATAAACAATATGTAGAGTAATATGAATGTAATCGAGCTGGTGGTTCAGTGTGAAGAGATAAGTGAATATAATTAAAAATTATAATTAGTGTTTCACTGCTAAATTACATATTCTATGTTCACAAAATTAAATTAAAGAATAAACAATATTTTGTGTAATATAAATGAAATGGAGCAGTCCTAGTGTTAGAGATAATTGAATAAAATTTCAACTTTAAAATAACTATGATACAGTGGAGATAATATATAATTAAATACGCAAACAATAAAGAATATAAAGAATATCTACTATAAAAGCTATATTATAAGAAAATGATATCTTTTTTTACAATTTACACACGCTAAAGGGAATTTCACCCTTATAATGCATAGCACAGCGTGGGCGTTAGGAAATTAGGTAGAGGACAAGATGAGATGTCTATGCCCGCGAGCCTTAAATGACTGCAGATAATACAAATGCGGAAACACAGAATCAGGCAATTCATTCCACATCAGTATTGTGCGGCTAAAGAAGGAATCTCTGAATTGGTTAGAACGTCCGAAGATAAGCTAAATGGTGGACCCTTGGGCCCCGAGTTGAGGCACGGGTATTACGGATGGGTTCGTGAATGGGCGGGATGCATCTGGATATTTATTTTAAACACCGCATGTGAAAAGAGCTATAAAACACTCACAAGCGGGAAAAATTCTTACGATGTTCAAGCGATTCGATTGTTTTTCGCGATTTTTACGATACCAATATCTTTTAACGCGTGGTTCTGAATTCTGTCTAGTAGATACAATGTGGTCTTGGGGCACCTGCCCAGACAATACAGTTGTATTAAAGTTTAGGGCGAATATACGCTTTGTAAATAGCATCCAGATCTAAAGGAGTGAAGTACATCATGCACCGTTTTAGGAAACCTAAACATCTCGTAGCATTCTTGGCGAGATGTGGTCGCTCCAACGAAGCTTGTTGTTGACGCACATACCTAGAATTGAGAGTGGTTCAGTTTCTTTAATGCAAGATCAGTTTCTTTAATGCAATTCAACTCTATTAAGTAGCCCCACCTTGATATGCTGTCAAGTTCAGAATTTAACGTGCTTAACATACGTTGTTATTCAAGTTCCACTTGCGATTTAAAGAAGCGTACAGGGGCGTGAAATCATATGAAAAGCTAAGAGTGCTGTCGTCGGCGAAAGAATGGATTGGATTAGAAGTAGAGAATAGGAGATCATTAATGAAAATGAGAAATAGTGTCGGAGACAAAACAGAGCCTTGTGGAACACCGGCGTTTATGCGGTGAACATTGGATATGAAAGCGACCAATACGACCTGGATTGAACGGCCCCAAAGGTAGTTACTAGTCCAATCAAGCACGACCTTATCAATTCCATAGGCATTCATTTTCGACAAAAGAGCTTGATGCCAGACTCTGTCAAATGCCTTGAAAATATCGATTGAGCACTCGGTTAATTACAAGCAGTTTACGCTAGCTACCTTATAGAATATAGAATATATATATATAGAAGAGATTTTCAACAATGTTCACATTTAGGCCATTAAGGAAGCTCCGACCCAATCAGGAGTGGAATCCTTTCTTACACAATATCCATCTCAGTAGCAGGATTATGCATGCCAACCTTTGCAGCTTTAACATTACCAAAAGAGTCGAGAGAGGCACTCCCCCGAGGGGTCAGCTCTCCTTTACTGTGGCTAATGGTAATACTTGGTGATACTCGTATCAGGCCAGTACGTTTCCGTGTTCAGCTTCTGGGCAACAAGATGTCGCCTTGGAACCAACCCTGGGAAGACTAAAATAGTACTGTTCACCACTTAATCCAAAATACTGGCTTTATCCTTCCAAAACTCAATGGAAGGAGTCTCAGCCTTACTCCCAGCGCCAAATAATAATAATATCGGCGCGACAGACCACTGCGGCCCAAGGCCTGACTTCTCGCAACTATTTGTGTTGAGCATGCATATTTTTGCACACAAATGGAGGGACCCCTACAATTTAATGACGGATCCGAACGGCGAATTGAGAAGCTTTCAATGACAAGTTATTACTCTCGGTGGTGGGTGGGACACCGTGAAAAATACTTTGGTGTTACTGGGATTCGAACCATGAACCCCCTGCTCAGCAGTCCATGCTCCTATCCACTGAGCCACGGCGCCAAATACCTTGGAGTAATCTTGGATAGGACCTATGGATCGCTGGTCTGGTGGCCAGCGATGAAATATAGGTAAATTGCCACTAAACTCAGCAGAATACAGCGATCAGCAGCAGTCGGCATCACAGGATATCTACGGTCATGTCCTACCGAGGCCCTTAAGACCATCTTGCACCTATTACCTCCTGACATACTTGATAAATAGTATGTTGCGACGTGCAGTGCTGTACGACTCAGAGAATCTGTGCGGTTTGTTAATACACCATACGGGCACTTAAATATACTGCAGACATTACCTGAAGGCATGACACCATTATCATCTACTGACAACTCATTAAGCGTCGAGTTTCCTACTAGGAGAAACTGGAAGGATGGGGCAGTAAAGAGGAAAATTGACGCAACACGATTGACGATTCAGCTAGCATCTTTCAGGCAGATATCCTAGCAATTAGGGAGGCCTGCAGGGCACTAAGGCTCAGTAACGCACAAATTGGAAGGGTTAGCATATGTGTTGATAGCCAATCTGCCATAAGAGCGATTTATGCGACCACCATAAACTCGAAACTCGTACAACAGTGTCAAGAAGAATTGGCTTCGATCAGCCAATTCCTGGGCATCACCATGGTATGGGTGCCGGGGCACAGTAATATAAAGGGTATTGAGAGGGCAGACGAACTGGCTAAGATGGGCGTCGCTATGGACACCGGCTCTATGGAGGGTTAACTGTCCAATGGGCATACAGCAAAAGTAAAATCACCGACTTGTTATCTAGGACCCGAAGGGATATTGCCAGACTTTTGGCTATCAGCACGGGCCACTAACCAGTGGGCAGCCATGCTGCTAAGTTGGGTATACCGCACAACAACTTTTGTTGCAGTTGCAAAGATGAATAACACATACACTTCCTCTGCAGTTGTCCGGCCCTACCTACCCACACCGTTTTTCCCGACCTGAAAGAGCTCTCGGATTACAGCATCATCGAGTTGATCTCGTATCTGAACGCTACAGGCTAGATTTAAACCATTTAAATATCCATGCGAGGTCCCTTGAAATGGCGCACACTAGCGCTAAGTACATCGGGGTCCACCACTCTACCTGCGTATTCTTTTACATTGACTGGGCAGTATTTTGGCATAAATAAACTATATATATCGAATTCGCTGATAATTAACTTATTTTCAATGAGAATGTTACGATTATAGCAAGGAAAGCTGAAATCACGAAAAGCAACTAAAAGCTCATAAATACGAGCATATATAATGTTAATGAAATGTACCAAACATTATAATTAACAAAATAAAACCAATTGAATACCAAATGTTTTCAAATACGAGTACACACATGCTATAGAAAATCACAAGCAAATATATATGACTACGCATTTGTTAAAATAATTTACAAATCGAAAAAGTTCAATAAATACATATATGTACACATAAAATTATGGCAGAAAAATGCAAGCATACAAATTAACACCAAACAAATAATTATTATGAAGGAAGTAGGACGTGGTGATATAATCCAGAAAATTCCCCATATACAGTAAAATGATGATGATACAATTAAATACAACCGACAGAGAAATCAAAATAGATTAACAAATAAACAGAAAGAAAAATTCTCAAAACGAAAAGCTTACACTACTAACTTACTACCTAGGAGAGTTGGCCAACTTTTTAATCAATTTCAAATTATACTTCGATGTCCGTTCGTTGTCATCACATGATTTGTTCATGATTCCAAAACGATGGTCGCTCGGAGTAAATCTTATTAAATTAATAATAATAATTCGAAAACAAACAAAATATTAAATAATAATCACACATCGGAGATTTACGAATTACTTGCAAGTAAAATAAATGTCATTAATTTTCAAACTAAAAATACATAAGCGTGATAAGTTCACATATACATAATAATCAAACTAAAAGTATGTTCATAACTTGCTTTTTAAACTAAAAACAACTTAAAATTTATAATTTTCTTTCGTCGAATTGGATTTCCAGAGGACTTGATAAAGATAAAACCACATTGAAAGGGGGTGGGTTTATTCGGTGTAATGCATTTCTAATCAGATGATTAGTTAGTTTCTATAAACGCCTTTTATTTTCTTTAAAAAAAGGGTAATTAGAAAGAAAAAACAGACAAGGTCAAGTTAAATAATGTGAAGGTTTTATAAATTGGTTGGTTACACTCAAATACAGTGTTACAAAAAAAATTCAATATATTGCATTAAATGACTTTTAAAAATATGTAAAGCACTGCAGATATTTAAACAACTTCAGCTCTTTCTTGAATATAATTCACAGTTCACAGGGAGACTTATGGAATGGTAATTGCTGTTTTAAACAAAGGTAAGCTTTGTCCTTTTACTTTACTCGAATTTCAAATTTTGACAGGGCGTTAATAAGTGAAGTTGGGTGCAGAACAAAAGGAAATAAAGGCACAGCACAAACCCTGATCAATGCATTGATATATGAGAAGACTGCTGAAAAATAACATTTACACAACGCATTTAATTCGGGAATTTCATCGGGTAATAAGTGCAATATAATGTCACGGTTTTTTTTTAAATAATTTTAAAGAAACACAAAATTGCCGACATGCGTACTGAAATTTTGCATGACATTTCTAAGCAGAAGGTTACTAGCTTTGGCCTCACATACGTCTTTTTCCGATAGAAGTTAAACTCTTCAAAATGTCATAATCAGAATATAGTTTGGGACTGCAGCAGAAAGCCAAAAACATATATTTGCGGATCACTATATAGAGATATAGTGAGAAAAAAAAATGGTAAAAGAAACAGTGGTTCATGTTGAATGCATTGGTGAATTCTTGTGTTTTAAGAGAAATAGAACTAGCCTCCAATTCAGCTGTTTCGACAGCTAAAATCCAAGAAGCAGCTGGTGTAAATCTACTGCTCGTTGTTTGATTTATATTACCAAACACCACAAGTGACTAAAGCTGAAGAAAAAACTAACATATGCTTCGCGAAAGATTCAACGCTTACAATTCGCGAAAGACCACATGACTTGGGATGTGCAATAAGGAGCAAGTTCGAATAACTGAAAATAGTATTCTTTTCTGACAAAAATAATTAATTTAGATGGACCTTTTACTTCCACAATCTAAGAAAAGAGGAGCTATTTTTGAACCGCAATCATAGCAGAGAGTGGGCGCCGTGGCTCAGTGGATAAGAGCATGGTTTCTGAGCAGGAGGTTCGTTGTTCAAATTCCAGTAACACCAAAAGTATTTTTCACGGTGTCCCACCTCTCGCGAAAGTCTGACAAACGTCCGAGATAAATAATTTGTCACGGAAAGCTTCTCAATTCGCCGTTCGGATCCGGCATTAAATTTTAGGTCCCCTCCTCAATCAGTGTTTGAATGATGTATGATATGGCGAAGCAATGCGATCAGCTTAAACACCAAGCTGTGACTGTTCTGTTCAAATGTTGAATGGGTGCAGCACTTGGAAGGTGACCGCTACTATCACAAAAAGATTACAAACGTTCGTAAATAGGTGTCTTCGGAACATCTTAAAGGTTTTCTAGCCTAACCGTATCTCTAACGAACATCTTTACCAAAGAACGGGTCAGGAACCAATAGGCACAACCATCCAACGACGGAAGTGGCAGTAGATTGGTCATACACTCCGAAAAGACGACAGTTCCATAGCAAGGCAATGGAATCCGTTATCTCAGGATGGTAGAAGAACAGGTCGTCCGAAAAATAAATGGCGCAGAACAACAATTGAGGAGGAGGAGTCATATTCGCCAGACCTTACCAATTTATTTTGAATCTTAACTAATATTATTAATGTGAAGGTAACTAAGTCTTTCAGTTACCGATTTGACTCCTTTTTTTAAAAAAAAAAGTTTTTAATACTCCGTGGATGATTATAGGAACCTAGAAAATTGGAAAATTCGGAAAAAACGGAAACAATGCTGTTTTCCATGGGATTTATGTATGAACTCGCGATTATAACTTACGATTCGATTTTTATACATAAACTATATATATATAGTGGTCAGTTTGGTTGGGTCAGTAGGGTGTGAAGGGCAGCGTTTTGAAAACTAACTTTCACCATCATTTCTATAGAAGGCGAAATATTAATTTTATCTCCTATAATGATGTGATTGTAATATAGTGGTGAACCGCAGTGTATGTATATCATATGTTTAGTCATTTTTTGCCAAAAAGGAAAAGCTGAATGATCGGGCTAGCAGCCAATACCTGCAAAGAAAGGTTGGCACAAGGCTAATATTAACCTCGGGCGTAAAACAACGATGATAATATTATAGGATGATACTGAAAAAGGAAATTTATAAAATACTATCATCTTTTTCCGATGATGACGACCGCCAGAGGTAATGGAAAGACACCAAAGAAAGCTGTCATAGGGTGGATCCAACGTCATCTGGTCAAAGATCATAGTGTGACTAAATATTACATTTAGAAGGTTGACTAAAGTGAACAAAAAATTTTCAAGCCTCTGTGAAATACCAACAAACAACTCAAGTTATTTATCTCAAACTAAATACAAAATAAAATAATAATTATTAATATATCAATTGTACTTTATATACTTCTTTATCACAAAGTCTCAAGAGCGAGCAATCTTAGCATAACATTACGATGATTTATATTATTATTATAGTACGAGTAGCAGCAGCAGTAAAAATCTCCAAATTCGCAGAAAAATTACACACAATACACGATAATATTCAGATTACGTATTTCGATCAAAATCAATCGAAATTTGCCGTAAGCTTAGCATGTGTCTACATGGAAAGTTATAGGTACGAAATGAAGAAAAAAGAAGAACATGAGAAAATGTCTCAAAAAGTTTACCTAATTTCTTTAGTTTCCAATAGCGAAGATGAATTCACATCGTTTACAGCGTTAATCATCGATGAGGGCGAAAATGGCAGATGATACATGGGTGATGTATCAAAGTAGCCACTGACACCATCAACACCACTACTTCCACCGCTGCCAGCTTTAAAGAGTAGTTCATTTTTTATTTCCATAAATTGTCCACCACCCCCACCCACTCCACCCATGCCGCAAACATTGTTGGTAACCGCTTGCAAATGATGATTGTTCGAGCTAAAGCTATATTGTGACGTCGTAAATGGACTCATATCCATATCGTTTCCATCGAGTTTCGTTGCCGTTTGAAATGTTTGTAGGCCATCGGGCGTTATAATCTGATAACTTTGCACAGTGCCGATCACATGATGATTTTCAGATGGCCCACCAGCTGATAATGTCGGCGTTGTTGTCGTCGGCGCAATTGCAGCCGTCGCATGTAAATAGCTGACATTTTCCATTTTGGTTAGTGATGCGATATCCAATTGATGTTGCTGTTGCTGTTGCTGTTGTTGCTGGCGCTGATGCTGCTGCTGCTGCTGATGATGTTGGAGGTGGCCTTGATGTTGCTGGTGATGACTAGAATTAACAGTGGAGGTTACGACGTTCGTCTCCATTTGTGGAATGTGGTTGATCAACTGAGCTTGCTGTTGAAGATGAGAAGCCGTCCGTTGAATTGTTTGGTATTGTTGTTGAAGTTGCTGCTGGTGTTGCTGCTGTTGATGTTGCTGTGCCTGCTGTGACGAATGGCTCTGCTGGATCGATGGAATTGTTTGTACTCGCAGTAAATCGCCTTGGGGACTCTGAATAAGCACGTTTTGCCCGTGCAGTTGGGGCAACAACGCTTGACTGAGATCAATGTGATTGTAGAGAATAGTCGTCCCGTCGCTTGTTTGGAGTGCAGTTTGCTGCTGCTGTTGCTGGAGTTGCTGTGGCTGTTGTTGGTGTTGCTGCTGCAATATACCCGATGAAGTAATTTGCATTTGTCCATTAGTAGACATAATAATATTATTCAAATCGATTTCGGCTAATTGCTGTTGTTCCTGTTGGTTAAGATGCAGTTGTTGTTGTTGTTGCTGTTGTTGTTGTTGTTGTTGCTGTTGTTGTTGTTGTTGCTGCTGCTGCGTCTGTTGCATCTGTTGCTGCGCTAGCTTCTTCGAATTTTTTCTCTTCTTGTTAAGGGCCACTGTGTTCGAAGACACACTATCGATAATATCTGATACTTTCTGCAGAACCACGTCATCGGAAACAATTGGCCGTTTTTTAGCTCGTGACGGTCTCTGTGCTTTTGGCTTTTTCAATTCAGCGATAGGCACTGGTGCCGTCGATGGCGAAGCTGCAGGATCCACCATGCCAGCATGCTTGTCTTTCTTATGCAATTTCATTTTGTCTGGCCGTGAGAATTCCTTTAAGCAAATGGAACATGCGAAAATTTTCCGATTATCGCCCTCATGAAAGAGATACGCATGTCGTTGGAAACTGTATTTATTTTTAAATGTCTTATAAACATTCTTTTGAGCACAGACTGAACAGTATGTAACGCCGTCAACAATGTGTTCATAACGTTGAATGTTAAGCCCTCGAACAGACATTTTCTGAAGGTACTCACCTTGTTCATCTTCTTGCTCAACAAATCTGGTTTTACGTTTTCGCCTCGCTGTGCAATTTGGTTTTATAATCTTTGGTGTACTGTTACTGTCGTCGTTTGTGTTCGTCATTTCAGGGGTGTTTACATTGATGGAGGGGGACGTGTTTTTTGAGGACGGTACCGCCGTTAACATTAAAGTAGCCGTCGTCGACTCGTGGCTAGTGGCGGTGGTGTCAGTGGTGTTAATGTTATTGTTTATTATCGTTGGTTTAATGTCATCGCTGTAGTCGCTGTATGTCTCATAGATGATCGTCGACGGTGAGAGTGTGCCAACCCCCTCTGTGTCGCTTCCACCGGTAGTAATGATGTAATGGTGCTGCAGCTGTTGTGGTTGTTGAAGCTGTTGCTGCTGCTGCTGCTGCAGGTGTTGTTGGTGGTCGGTGTTAATGGTAATATACTGATGAATTTCTGCTCCTCCTGCTGTTGTTGCAACAATTGTCGGTGTCGCCGACGTAGCCGAGGACGAACTATTAGTGGTGACCACATTGTCTTAATTTTTAAAAATTTGTTTGTTTTAAATATATAAAATATAATAAATGAAAATATACAATATTTTGGTTGGTTTTTAGGGTGTATTTTTTCTCAATAAAAGGCATTTCAATATATACACAACAAATACAAACATTAAAACAATAACAAGACTAATTGATTATAACCGATTCGATCGATCCGCGATTGTCAATACTGATCGCTTCCTTTGAATATAGTTTTAAGATTTTTTTTATATATATACAAAGTTTTTAATTAAGTTGTGCTCAATTTAATCGAATCGACTGTAACAATTTAAATTTACAAAAATAAAAAATAAAACAACAACAAATAATACGATACCGAAAACAAACAAAAAAAAAGATGGAAAAGAATTTAACGCTAAAAGAGAAAGAAGACAAAAAAAACAATATTTATACGAACTTAAACTAGAAAGAAATAAATACAAAACAAAAGTCCAAAATAATAAATTATAAAGTAAATGTGTAATAAACATAGAAAATGAATAAAATAAACATAAAAAAAAAATGAAGACCGGGTGGTTATCAAAATCAATTCGTTTTCCAAAAAAGTCTATTTCTATAACATCCTAGTGTTCTATCTGCAAAATCCCAATTATTATTATTCTTTATACGTATATTTGATTATTAATAAAATTAGACCTGACATTTTTTGTTACATTTCAATATTCGGATCACATTACTTTGTCGCGTTATTTTTTGTCATTTTGATTATCGGCTGAAATTATTCCTTGATTGGTTTGGTTGAAAATATTTTGCATTTTTATAACGATTATAGTGATGATGACTTTTTGTGTGATCGTATTGATTCCTTGCGTTCCTATAATACGACGACTTGGCATTCACTTGACCCATCTCTTCGCATCGATAGGGATTGTAATTCATGTATAAACTTGAAGGATAAAAAGTTGGGAATGATTGCTGATGCATTTTCTGGCACCAACGGGGTCGGTTAAGGGCTGTGAATAAACGATACAACTCCTTTGTACTAATAAAACATATTAACGCAAACTAATAAGTAGTGCTCATAGAAACTGCATGAAATTATAAAAAAAAATAGATTTTTGCTATTTTGCTATTATTGCGGGTCGGCAAACAATTTTTTCATGTTTAGTAAAGGGTTCATCAATAAAGACATAACATAACATAAGTTTCTACGCTTCATATAATCAAGAGGTTTCAGTTCTTGAGTTAGTTAGTTTGATCTTGTAAGGGTGTAGGCAAAGATCTTTACGCAAAATTCAATGTGGAGTAAGAGATTCCCAATTTCTGTGAACAGCGTAGAATCGACTGATTTGGCTCATGTTGCACTAAAGCACGCAGCCGTATGTACTGGGTTATTTGCAGTACTTCGACCGGTGCGTTGTCTCACTGGCACAGGAACATTTTGGCTCATGTTGCACTAAAGCACGCAGCCGTATGTACTGGGGTTATTTGCAGTACTTCGACCGGTGCGTTGTCTCACTGGCACAGGAACATTCATTAGTGAATATGTTGACTCGAATTTGTCCACTAAAGCACCCACAGCCTTTCTGCTGGGACGATTATTACCGACATAGAAATTCGATAGTAATTTTTAAGACGTTGCTCGTTCGTGAACGTGAACAATTGAACACGATGAAAATGTAAATATTGACTGACATTTTGGCATTGACAGATCATTAAAAAAGTTTAAGCGTGCGTTTGTATTAAAATACAAAATTGTTATGTCCCTACCGAAAAACCCTTTAGTTATCGACAGTGTTTTGCCTTTGCTATCGCTATGGTAGAGTTTAATTTTTTTGGCAAGCAATTGCTATTTCATTATTTCTAAAATTAAGTACACTAGTACAGATTATAGATTAGTTTTCAAAGAAAAATATAACTACATATGTGGATTTTATTCAGAAGTAATTGTGTATGAAATTATCATGCTTATTTAGGACTCCTGGTTATCATTCACTATATGTAGCCGATAAAGGTAAACCTAGATCCTGCATATGAGTGAAAAGTAACCTAAATGCATTCTTAGTCCCTAATTTTAGCGACCGAGAAACCACCGTGGCGAAGCTAAAAACTGCCAAAGATACTTACTGGATAGTATCGGCTTATCTGACACACGACCACTTTGGACCTCTACGTGGTGTCAACCTAGAGAGTAATCAAGGAAGCTTGTAGCAAAAAACTGGCCTCATTATTGGATGTGACGTTAATGTCCATCATTCAGTATAGGACAGTTCCAACATTAACGATGGAGGTGAGTTACTATTTGATTATCTTTTAAGTACAAACCTCATTATATCCAATATTGGAAATTAATCAACGTTCATAACCAAAAGAAGACACGAAGTCCTAGTCATCACTCTCATCATGTCATAAGAAACGTTAACCTGAATAGGTCAAACTCTCTATCACACATATGTCATGATCTTATTAATGGGGACAAATTGTTTTGGGCACTGCACAGCTTCAAAACATACAAATCTGCATGACCAGACGGCATAATACCGGCCGAACTACAAAAGACCTCAGATATTGATATTATTGATAAATGGCAAAAATTACCAAAATAAAATTAAATTAATGTAATTTCTACGAGCGCTACTACGATTGTGTTATGGAAAATAAAGAAATCCCTAGTTCTTTTTTTTTTGTTAAAATCAAAAACTATGATGAATGAAAAATATGCATAGAACAAAAGTTATTGCAGGGAGGAGCAGGTTAGAATAAACTTTAAAACCCATTATCAAGCGGCACACTCATATGATGTATTAAAGATTAGGTCGCAGAAGTTAACGCAATTATTAGTTCAACAAGGACATCAATAAACATAGAATATTAGTAAATGTACATATGTATATATAAAATGTAAAACCTTAGATCAATTAAAAATGTAAAAATCTCATTAAACCAATAACTAAAGATCTCCAAGAAAGAGTTCTTTTTCACCATGAACCGTAGAGTAATAACTGTTGCTTAGAGAAATTGGTTATTTTTCCGATATTTTCTTTAGAGAACAAGCTCTTTTGCTTATAAATTTCAAGGAACTTCAATTATATTTAAGCAATTTATGCTGGCTATCACAAATTCAGATCAAACACAATAGTTAGTTAGTGTATGTACCTAAATTACCTTAAACATGTATTCAAAATGAAGGTAAGTTGCGTGTTTGTTTGGGTCTAAAGTTTTAGTTGTAAAATATCAAAGCTCTTGACGACTTCACTGTTTTGACTTTCCTATGTGAGTTTTTTTTTGTAATATTTATAATTTTTAAATTTCAAAATTAAAAATCTAAATAATAAGAAAAACTGATAAAAAAAAAAGACTGAAAGCTTGACGACAAAAATGTGCATTGTTTTTGCGAATACATTTTTATAAAAGAAAAAAAAAATGTTACTTAACAAAAATTTAAAAATATATGAAAATTAATGTCATAAAGATGAAAAAAAGTAGTTTGAAAGTACACAAGTGATGGTAAAAGTAAAATGGAAATTTGTTATGTTATTAATTTAATTAAGAAAATTCAGATTTGTTTGGTTGATTGGAAAGTTTTAGGCTAAGAAAATATTTGGTAAAAATGCAATCAACTTTCGTGGCGTAGCAGTTAACGTTAATTGAAGAGAAGCTTGTATAAATGCAAAATATCATGCGTAAACATAAAATATTTTAACTTTTTAATTTCTTTAATTCGTAGTTCTAATAACGATTTAAAATCGATCTGAAACGCACAGCAGTCTGATATTGCTTGCGATTTTATAAATTTATTTTAATTTAATTATATTTGTAAAAGAATACTCTAGAGATCTAAAAATACTAAAATTCGTAACAATCCTAATCGTAGCAAATAACTTTCCTCACAATACCAAATCTGAAAATTCACTAATGGGGATGATATATGCGTTTAAATTCGAGTATATATCAAATATTTTTAAATGAAAAAAAAACGGATTAAAGTAACTAAAAACATATAAACAGAATGTCGAAAAGAAGAAAGCAAAAATAGAGGAGAAGACTGTAGTCTAAAAAACAACATTTTGTAATTTGCATTTCTAGTAATTATTGTAGGACCGACGATTTTGAATTGAAATGGAATTGTTCTTACCTGGTATAGATGCTGATCCCGACAGCTGTGAGTTTTGATGCTGAGATTGACTAGAATGCAGCTGGTGCTGCTGGTGAACAGGATGGTTCTGAATTTGCTGCTGTAGATAATTTGTGCTGTTGTTCGAATTCATCATCGCCGATGGTGACGAAGGTGATGAATCACAAAGCATTTCAGTTTTTATTTGATAAACAACACCATCAGTGGAAATGGTGTTGCTGACGTCTGCTGATGTAGTTGGAACAGATATATACTGTTGGTGCAGCTCTTGTCCGGTGGGAATGCCATTTATTGTGTTAGAGGAAGGCAACATCGTTGTATACACAATTGTATGCTGTTGCTGTTGTTGCTGCTGCTGCTGTTGTTGTTGCTGTTGTTGCTGTTGTTGTTGCTGTTGTTGCTGTTGTTGCTGTTGTTCTTGTTGTTGCTGTTGTTGTTGTTGCTGCTCCTGTTGTTGTTGATGCTGTATTATATTTTGACTAGATAATGACGTTAACGATGCGGATGTAGCTTCACGATGCTGATTGCTCAACGTCGTCACCCCCGCTACCGATGATGATGAAGACGACGTTGCACACAAGATTGGCGATTGGATAATACGATTTTCCTGTGTAGTCGATGCTGTGAAAGTTCCGAATGCAGTCGTCGCTGACGTTGTATTCGTCGCAGGAGTCTCTGTTGGCGTTGTCTTTTTAATAGTTGGAATTCTGCCTTCAAATTTACGAGTTGGATTTATAAATTGCAACGATGGATATTCGGAAAGTAATTGTTCGTTGAGTTTGCGAACAACTTCTGCATTGTGTATATGTGCAGATTTTGCACCGTTGTTTGGTGAGGTTACCGGCGATTCTGTGTGAAACAAAACGATGAAACGAGTTATGGAAATAATGTAAAAAGAAAACGAGAAAGAAAAACCAAAAAAGAAAAGAAAAAAACATAAACAAACAAAAAATTTAAAAAAAATACAATGAAAAATCAAGGAAATTCGATTCTACCATTGTTTTCCTTCTTTTTCCGCGTTGGTGTTTTGCGCGGCGTTCGCTGCTTGTTGGCTGACGCAGCTGATTTGCGAGGCTTTGACGACGTGGTCGTAGTTGTCGCTGCCGCCGCTGCCGCACCAGAAGGATCACCAGGAGACTCCTTACCTTTAGGACTTCGACCTTTACTGCTGTTGCGCGATGAGCTAGAAGAATTAGCACGACGTTTACTTTCAAACCAATCGTCATCGTAGTCGGCATCAGATTTTCGTTTTTGTTTACGTCTTTGAAAATCTTCATCGTCATCAAAATCTTAAAAAAAAATAATACATTGAGATAAAATGCTAAGAATATTATATGAGATATTATTATTATCTTGTTTAGTCACGCTGACATACCTGAACCATCGTCAATGTAATCGAGCAGCTCCTTTTTTGTTTTCAATTCGGCAGTACACTGAAGGCTTATCGCAGCATTCTCTTCTTCAACAATTGGTGGCTCATCTTCGTCTACCTCAAGAGTTAGGACACTTTCTTTCAGTACGGCTTTAACGTCGTCAGGAATGTTTGGATTTAGTTGAATTTCATCAAGATCCAAATCCGGATTTCGTTCCTTGAAGGATTTCTTCTTTGTAGGATTACATTGTTTTTTCATTCTTTGTAGTATATGTAATGGTAAAACGTTGTCCCCATTGCTATGGGGCATTATGTGCGGTTAATATGTAAGAAGAAAGACAAGAAGTTAGTACCAAAGAAGATGTCATTTAGAATGGATTTTATATTTTTTTTAAAATTAACAAAATAAACTAGGATATGAGTTCGAACTCACTTTTTATTGCACATCACATCGTGATGTGAGGGTAAAGGAGCCGCTGCTATTGCATTTGGTGGATCCTCCGGATGTTGGCCAATGTCCATACCTTGAAGCCATGACTCATATTTGTCCGGTTGAAAACGCTTTACAAATGTCTCCATTGAGATTTTTACCATGTCGTTGCTTTTGTCGGAAGTTAAACAAAAACTGTTAGTATTTACGCCCAGACAACAGACTTGAGGTTAGAGATTTTTCTTACCTGCAGGTACATTGTGTAGCACGTTTGCCATACTCAATCCATCGTTCCATCGCGAAATTTGTTGACTCCGCACAATTAAAACCGTGATTAAAACCCGCATGGTAGCCAAATGGAAATGTTATCATGATTTCGCCAGCTTCCTGTGTAATCTGAAACACAATTAAGCAAAAGAGTTTGTATTATTTGAATAGACGTTTCTATTACAATTCGATTTCACACACCTTATTTACGGGCACTTCGTGCTGTTTCAGAATTTGCGGACTGATAAGCGTCATTTTATGTCGCAGGTATGCATTACAGTTCTGATAGCTTGCCGGAAAATAACTATTTGCTACTTTTTCCAGTTTGCGGCCGTGTTCAGGTGGCACCACGTACCACGTTTTTGGTGCACCAAAGTGCAAGTAGTTAATAGAATAGAGATCCATATCTTCGGTATGCCATGCGAATGTTGTTTTCCACATGCCAAAGTACAAGTAGGCAGTATTAACACCATCAATTTGAATACCGTAATCTTCGTTGACAAAGTCAAGTATCGTTCCCAAACGATTAATGTTCCAACTCTGAAACAGATGGAGTTGTAGGTAATTAATTACTGAACTAATTAATTATATTATTTAACCAAAACTTACATCCATTTCAGGATCTGTAACACTCCCACTAACATCAGCGCCATATATGGGAGCAACGTATGTAATATTCTTCCAGTATTTGCGCTCCAAATCTTCATAGTCAAAGTGTTTTGGAGGCTGATAACGTTCCGTATTGGCAAGCTCGCTAAATTGCTTCACTGTAAGAGGTTTCTTCTGAATGTTGATCTGTTGGTAGAGACCCTGTTTGCCTGTCACCACTTGACAAATCGGCGCAGGGATTGTAATATTAAGGGCATCTAAATCATCGTAGCCTTGTTTACGTGGTACCCATTCTGGTGGTGGAACAACCTGTAGAAAATAAATTTTTAAAACAATAAACACAATTCAGGTTCAATGTCTAATATTTTCTATTGCACTTACTTTGGCTAGACCAGCTTTGTGTGCTCCCTGTGTTTCCATATATGCCACATATTTTGGAAAATCTTTGAATTCTTCCCATGTTGGCCGAAAGACCATTATCCTGGGAATATGCTTTGAATCAGGCGAATACATCTTCTAATTTATTTGCTGAAGGAAGTGATGTAAGAAAGCAATTCTCAAGGAATTGCAGAGGTCGGAATTTTTAAGAAGTCTGTAAAAAAAACATAACACTTTAGCTAAGAACATAACCAACTTTTTAACTTATCTTAGTCGCTAGAAATAAACCACAATAACGAAACGCAGCTTGATAACTTTACCAAAAATGTTCGCTCGAGTTTTTCGAGAATTTGTTTATTTTTTCTTTACAAAATGAAAAAAAAAAAGTCTGGTAAGCCATAATTGTTTCCAAAACGTAGGCGAATGCTATTAACTACAACTTCTGCTATAGTAGTTGAACATAACAAGTCAATGGATAGGACCGACTTTTGTCTTAGGTGACGTGACGAATGTTTCTGGTTTATTCCTAATTGGTTTTCATGTACTCTAAAGTTCACTAAACTTCTTCTATTCGATAAAAGCGGAGATGTTAAAAATAACGAGTAACTGTGACGAGACTGTCATGAAATTTGAAGAAAATCGGGTAAATTTTATAAACAATTTGTATGGGTGCCTGCCGACCACGACCACACTTTTTGTAAAAAAAATTTGAAGCGATCGGGCTCTATGGTCGGGGGGCACCCATACAAATTGTTTACAAAATTTACGCGATTTTCTTCAAATTTTATACGGTATCTCCGATGGACAACCTTTTTTTATAAAATTTGTATGGGCGCTCCCTACCCTGGCGCCCGATCGCTAACAAATTTAAAAAAAAAAGGTTGTCCATCGGAGATACCGTATAACATTTGAAGAAAATCGCGTTAATTTTGTAAACAATTTGTATGGGTGCTCCCCCACCATAAAGCCCGATCGCTTCAAATTTTTTTTACAAAAAAAATTGTTGTTCATCGGAGATACACATGCATATAAAATTTAAAGAAAATCCAATAAATTTTTTTTATAAAACTTGTATGAGTGCCCCCCGACCCCGATCTTCCAAATTTGTACAAAAAGTGTTGTCCATCGGAGATACACATGCGTATAAAATTTAAAGAAAATCGGGTATTTTTTTATACATTTTTTATAAAAATTGTTAAAATACTGTTTTGGAGACCCCGGACACCGGGTGTGAGGGGCCACACAAAGTTTTTAAAAAATTAGCCTGATTTTCTTCAAATTTTATATACATGTGTATCTCCGATAGACAACACTTTTTGTAAAAATTTTGGAGACCCAGGGCCCCGGGGTCGTGATCCTCATACATTTTTTTTTTTAAATTAACCCGATTTTCTTCAAATCCAGAACGTCCAAAGAGGTAAACACTAGAAATGGTCGATAAAATCCTTAATATGGTAATTGACGATCGACGAGTGAAGGTAAGCGAGATTGCTAAGGCGGTGAGTATTTCACGTTAACGAGTGGAGAATATATTGCATGAATATTTGGGACTGAGGAAGCTATCTGCCAGATGGGTGCCGCGTTTGCTTTCGTTTGGAAACAAGCACGACTATGTGACAACTGTTTAGCGATGTTCAAGCGCGACAAAAAAAGAGTTTTTGCGCCGTACCGTAACCATGGACCAAATATGGATCCATCACAACACTCCATAGACAAGCCATTGCGACTGCGCACAAGTCCGCAGGCAAAATTACATGAATTGCGAATTCCTCATCCACCTTATTCTCCAAACTTGGCCCACTCCGACTTTATCTATTTCCAAACCTAAAGAAATGGCTCGAGAGATTTGGTACGAATGAGGACGTCATCACTGAAACAGAGTCCTATTTTGAAGGCTTTTTGAAAAATCGCATCATTCGGAGGGTATCCAATAGGAATGCCGTTGTGCTTTCAGCCCGCCCTCGTACCAAACAGGTAATGGAAACAATCTATTTATTAAAGGAGAAATTTGTTGAATTAGAAACAAATGTTGTAATGTAAATGATGACTTTGTGATGACTTTTTACGGCATTATGTAAAGTCAGGTCGCAGTATTATTACCAAACTACAAAGATTTATTGCACTGCAACATAACAATAGCCCTATTTAATGTAATGAGTTGCAGAATAGTTGACAATCTGGTCAGTGAGTACTTTTGCATTCTGGGACAACATTCTCAGCTATCTCTCAGCTCAGCAATAAAAACTGTCAAAGTACCGACAGAGCGAGAGAGATAATAATAATATTTGGCACGACAGACCGCACAGTCCAAGGCCTAGCTTCTTGCGCATTTATATTTTTGGACACAAATGGAAGGGACCTACAATTTAAGGCCGGATCCGAACGGCGAATTGAGAAGCTTCCCGTGACAAGTTATTTCCTTTCGGAACGTTTGTCACCCATTCGCGAGAGGTGGGACACCGTGAAAAATACTTTTGGTGTTACTGGGATTCGAACCACGAACCACTGTGCACAGTAGCCTTGTTAATTTCCAATGATCGAGAGAGATATCGAATTCAAAAAAAAAAATTTAGTGACAGAATTTCTGAATTTAGTAATCAGAAACAAGTAAATGAAAAAAAAACTTAGTTTCGAGTACAAACTTATACGTACATAAAGATCGACACACGCTACTTTTATTTTTACATCGTATTCGGTAATAACCGCTAAATTATCGGTTTTTGAGGTCGGGACTTTTTCAAAGTACAGATATTGTTTTTCCACGCATCACACGCGGGATATCAAAATTGGGCCCTGAAATTGAACTGCTTACAAAATTTCAGCCTTTTAGATCGTGCGAAAGGTGGTTAAAAAGGACCTCAAAAAACGAGAAAATGACCACACTTCCACCCATCACACGCGCCACATGCAAAACGCACCTGACACACGTCACACGCGGAAAATAAAATATTACATTGGGCACTCACAAAATTTAAGCTCTGTAAGACGTATGAAAGGTGGTTAAAAAGGACTCAAAGTAGTGGAAAAACAGACAAACAGGGGTCAAGGCAAGTAAAATAAAAGTTTTTGATGAGTCTTTGGTGAGAAATCGTGTCCAATTTAAACAGATGCCGGGATTCTTACGTTGGGCGCGGTTATCGAATGTGAAATCTCTAAAAATACAGCCGCAATAATCCACGCTATAGAACGATGCTGTGGCGGTCATTTGAATGATGTTATTTATATTTCCTACTTTAAAATTTGTGAAAGTAGTAGTTTTTATTATTTCAATTTAAAATTTAAGCGCTGTAAATAGAAAACCCTTTAGATTTTAGCCAACAACAGTCGGATGAATCTTTGAGTTTTGTAATTTGATTTTAATTACGATTGAACAGAATTAGTACGATACACTTTGTGTTTATTATCAGGAAGAAAATGAATGATAGAAAATTAATTTTTTATTTTGGTTATTGTGAATCTGCTTCAAGTCCTATTTGATAGAATATCCTTTTGGATATGGATTTTTTAGAAGAAGACCCCAATTACGTAGTCGTATCAATGTAAATATTCGTCAGGAAAGCACAATACTTCTTGTATTGGGTAATTTTTTTTAAATTAGGATTAATTTTATCACTACAAACACGAATGCTAACACTCACACATACACAGACTTTATTTCCTTGTTTGTGCCCGATAATTGTGTTAAACGGTTGTAAATATTTTATTAACAACATATGTAAATAAATATTGCACCAAAATGCGCGCAAGGTTTTTCATTTGTGTTATATTCTTTTAAACTAATCTAGGAAAACTCAGCAGCTGTGGTAATCCTTAATTGTAAGCTGCACTCGGGATGAAAATACTTTGGTAAAGTGCTTCTTGGTAATATTCCCTGTACCATTTTCACCGTTAACAAACAAAAACAGCAAAAGGACTCGCTCTTATATCGTTCTATGAGATTAAAGCATAAACTAAAATGCTACGGAAGGAATTGAATGCATGAAACCCTCTGCCAGAACCCAAGCATTACACTAATACACATGCACGTGCAAGCGAGCTGTCCCTTTTCTGGTAGGAAGAGGATGTATTAGAAATCCATACACATTTAAGGAAAACAAATTTTCGAAGGGGTCCTGCTTGACAAGCTGCACACCTCATATATGTAAAAGTGTATATATTGTATATATATATACATAAGGCAGTCTGAATTTGCTATTGCGAAGGAGTCACACGCACGAGACAAGCCAGTAGCGTCGACGCGAACTGTCGAGTGAGTAGCGTGCAACAAAGCAAAATATAGTAAAATGCACAGTCAATGTTAAATGCTTTCTTCCTTTCTCTCATTGGCAAACTTAAGTCCTTTTCGAAGGCCTTTAACCTACATACATTACTTTTATGTATGTAAGGTACCTGATGATACCTGATCTGATCCATCAGACAGGATCAACGATTTTAAACAGTGTACAAGAGTGCAATATGTTCGTTCTTACAGTAGCGATCAAAAAAAGTATACAATTTACAAAATAAAAAAATTAATAATTTGCGTAAGCTGCATTAGCATAAGAGAGTATAAATGAAGGAAACGTAAATAGGACTAACAAAATTCTAACTAAAAAGAAACGTTTTGTTGTAATAAATAAATAAAATTATTGTGTATATGTGACTTACTTTAGCAATGAACGTATTTTCAAACTTGCCGAGTAATTGTAAATTGTAATTTTTGTTTGTTACTTGG
Source organism: Nephrocerus scutellatus (assembly GCA_947095585.1). Lineage (NCBI taxonomy): Eukaryota > Metazoa > Arthropoda > Insecta > Diptera > Pipunculidae > Nephrocerus > Nephrocerus scutellatus. Next base: position 24,297,466 of record OX352762.1, on the reverse strand, counting down.
CAGATGGCCCGTTGACTATTTTAAAAGAAGAATCGCTCAGCCGTACAACACGTAAGTGGAATGCTTTGTCAAGCTCTGTCTTTCCTCATCACTATGATCCACAAGCATTCACGACACAAGCTCATATACATCTCCTCTTTTCTCCTCATTTTCCTTAACGCACACACTGTGCCAAGCATATAGCCGGGCATTATTAGGGTGCGAACCCCTTTTTGCGTGCGCATATTATAAAAAAAATCTGCTTTTGGATACCCACTTCACGGGAAGCTCCCATGTGTCAAGTAATGTCAATCTTGATAGGACAGACACTCGTACAACTATCTCCAATGATCTGGTAAATAAGGATAAACTGTTTGGGCACTACAAGGCTTCAAGCCATACAAATCTGCAGGATCGGATGGCACAATTCCAGTCGAGCTGCAAAGGACTTCGGTATTATCCTTCCTTTGCAACAATTCTTTAGAGTTGTCCCGATCTGGTCCATATTCCAGTTTTATGGAGAGAAGTAAACGTTGTTTTCATATATAAAGCCGAAAATGCTTGCATGTTAGTCCGAAGGATCTCAGACCAATCAGTTTTCATCATTCCTGTTAAAGACACTGGAAAGACTGATCGATATCTACATACGCACACGCATTGATAAAACAGATTAGCACGCGTGTTGTAAAAACACGTCTGTAGAAAAAGCTCTGCACACACTGGTACGTTTTATTAAACAATTCTTTCACCACAAGGAGTACACAATGGCGGTATTCCTAGATATTGAAGGCGCTTTTAACAACGTCAACACGTGTGCGCATACGAATGCGCTGTCGACTTTGAGTTTGGACGACTGCTTGTCGAATTGATTGCTCAATAATTTGATTGAAAAATTTGAAAAAGCAATTTTTACATCATTTCCATCCGACACTGTATTAAATCTGGAACATTTCCTTACGCATAAATATGTATATGCCAACAACCGTAACAAAAGCGCCGCTCCTGCGCGTTTGTCATTTGCGTCTCACGTAATAAATACACTTCCGGCGGTAGTCGTTTCATTTTGACCATATAGTCCTTGCATTCGATCTAGCCTACCGTGCGCGTCATTCGTCCCCTGGCATAAATATTCCTTTTATGCAATCGTCGTAAGCCAAATGCATAAAATCATCGTAGTATGTGTGCGAGAGTACGAATAAGCAACCAACCGTAACACACAGCGGCACGCAGCACGACAGAGCATAAGGTTAGGTTCCTGAGGTCCTTGTTTCGGTGGCTTGTCATTAACGAGCAGAAGTGAATTTATGCTGCGCTGTGTGTGAGATGTTGGTTTTATTATTCGTTTATATAAGAATGCTTGTATGTATAAGTAATGCCTGCATAGAAAGGACGTACATATACTATACGTCTCAGAGTATTTCCTGCGTTTGTACCTTTGTAGCGTCAGTTGAGCATTTAATTTTCGCTTTTGTTAGATAAGCATGCAGCACACGTTTGTTATAAATTGTTTCGTTCCATTCAAGTTTAAAGGTTTCAGTTTTATAAATTTTAATGACCAAAAACATAGGAATCAAAGGTGTTGTCAGGCTGGCTCTGCAGATGGCCCTTTGCTTTGTAGTAGATAATATTTTTAGATGTATGTATATATGTAGCCTTATGGTGCTGAAAAAAGGTCAATGAAATGAAAATGCAAGTCCGTTGCAAATTCACAGAAGAAGATCCCTTCACGCATATACCTGAGAGGAGTGCTCATAAACCATCGTTGGTATAGATGCTCAACATAGATGTTTAGATGATTTTGTTCTTCGTTCTCGCATTATAATTATTGTATATTTCATTCAAATTTAAATGTATTAGTAAGTAGAAACATAACATGTTGGAATATCCTAAAAATTAAAAACAGTTGGTTTTTTTCTTATTCAGATTTTATCTTTATAATTCTAATTATTACATCTCTAAGTCAACTTTACTTTATCTTTATATCTTCTTCGCACATTTGCACATCTTTTTGTACAAATAGCATCCAACATCCAACAGAGTCGAGCCTCAGCTCTTTACATATTTTGGTGAACATCTGGTCGGTTCGAGTTACTTGCTGCACTGTCTCAGATCTTGTCTCGTTCTCATTGATTTATCAGCTGCTCTGCTTAGTAGGTGTTCTGACTACAGCAGGTGGTGGATAATTAAATAGTGGTCGCTGCGTCGTGTGGTGTTATTGGCGGCACTTGAACGAAATCAGCTGTTGTGGTTGTTTATTATGACTGGTGCCACCTACCACCAAATTGACACCAACAAACAAAGGGTGGAATGTGCCTTGGCAACATTTGTACATGTTAAAATATTGTAAACAAAGTCAACGATTTTAAGGGCATCTGACGAGTAAAAGTATTTTACACATGACTATTCCTTACACAAGCTTTAGCTGTCATAGAATTTCAAAGTCAAGACATTAGGTGCAAAAATGTGTTGAGAAATTATTTAAGTGCTTGCTTTCAAGGCATCTTAAAATCCAAAGAAGATTTAAGTTGAATCATCTGGCATAAGTTTTTATCATTTACAAAAAACCGATAAAAATTAAAAATTTTCTTGCAAATTCTCTAACCATGTGTGCAAAGTTTGAAGAAAATCGGGTAAATTTTTAACAAAATTTTTGTAAGTGACCCCCGGGGCCCAATCACTCGCAAATTTTAATAGAGTGCTGTCACCGGAAATACTCATGTGTGCAAAGTTTCAATCAAATCGGTATTTCGGAAGTGGGCTACAAATTGATCACAAGATTCCACCACCGAACTTGATTTAATTTAATTTGTTATGGGTACATAAACTAAAAGTTTCAAGTTGAACGGGACCGTGAAAAATAGAACTCACATGAGTTCTCTTATGAACTGTCAAAAGTTTTTGTATAGAATTCAATTTTAATAGTTCCGTTTCTAATTCCATCAGGGATGTCATACAACATTTAAACGGACGGTAGAAGTGTAGATTTAATGGAAAATTCCACGAAGAATTTAAGTAATTTGAAAATTTGTTGTGTGTTTTTATGAAATCTAAATAGTTTAAAATATACAAATGCGTTAACATTAAATTTGCAGGCTACTGAATGGAAATAAACTTCACTCGCAGTTTCTCTGAAAGAAATTCACGCTGACATTATTTTATAATTTGCGCACGCGTAAAAGGTTTCGGACCCTTATAATGCTCTGCTATATATTTGTCTATGAGCCTGTGTTTTGCATGCCTGTGGATCACAGCGATGTGGAAAGACATAGGTTGGCAGATCATTCCACATACTTGTTTTACAACTGAGGAACAAATCTCTGAACTTAACTGTACCTCCTCAGATGGGCTTGAGGGCAAACTGCTGATCATTTAGAGCTCCACGTGTATTGCAGTTGAATTCAAGTAGAGGTGGCATGAAACTTGATCGGTAGCTGGTGGAAAAAGCGATAAAACAGTTACAATCAGGAATCATTCCTGGGAGGTTCAAACGAATCTACTGACTTCGCAATGTTTTTTTCACCGATAAGCTTTAACGCTCGCTTTGTATTCTATCAAGCAGGTACAAGGTGGTCTTAGGCGCACCTGACCAGATATAACAATTGTACTCAAATTTGGTGCGATTAATCGCCTTGTTTATAGTTACCATAGCAAAGGGAGTGAAATAGTTCTTGTATCGTGTTAGGAAACTTAAACATTTCGCAGCATTTTTATCGACGGTAAATATGAGGTCATTCCAACGAAGCTTTTCGAGAGTTGCGAGTTTATCAGTTTCTTCGATGCAAGTGCCATTCAAGATGGCAGTGGATTTAAGACTCGCATAGACGACAGTAGACAGCATTGGGTTTTGGACGCGTTAAATTCTACTTGATTGTTTTCTCCCCATTTAATTATGCTGTCCAGGTCAGAATTTCACGTGTTACCATACGCAGTTGTTTGATATCCACATGTGAAAGGTGTGACGTTCCTTAAACTAATATGAGAAGCTGAGATTACTGTAATCAGCGAAAGAATGAATCGGATTAGATGTAATGGACAAGAGATTATTAAGAAAAACAGTTGGGTTAATTTTTTTAAAAAAATATATTCGGTTCTGGGGCCCGATCACTTCCGAATTTTAACAAAAAGAGTTGTCCATCGAAGATCCCGAGGCTCCAAAATTTTAATAGAAAGTGTTGTCATCGAAAATACACAAGTGTGCAAAGTTTGAATAAATTCAGGATTTAGGAAAGCACGCATTTTTGACAAAAGAGTTTGGTGCCAAATTTTGACAATGGGCTTGGAAATATCGAGTGCAACAGATTTGCTTTTGCCAAACTGATGCAAAGAACGGTTCCACCGTTCGGTGAGATACGACATCAAATCACCGGAAGAACGCTGTCCAAGATATTTTTACTGCCGGTCACTAAGGATTTCATTAGTTTCAAGATATTTCATGAGCTGATAATTGATCAGCGTTGACCTGAAATTGATCTTACAGTAAGTGCCTTTTTTTTAATAGGTTGGAAAGAGGCTGTGTTCCAACATCTCGGGAAGAGTCAAGAAGAATAGGATGGATGTAAAAGCTTACGCAATGGTAATGCCAGCTTGGATTAACACCTCTTCAGAACTGTTGGGGAAAATGGGTCGTATTAAACTATAGCTACTGCACGAGGACGAATGTAGAAGCGTCCGCATTACCGCGTGCGAGATACACCGCATTCGACAACAACATTGCAGTTGCAACTTATTTTCTTTCTTCCGCCTGGAAAAGCATTTTCCGATTAGAACGATCAACATCCGCACATCTGTCCCATAGTGTTTGGCAGAAATGCACAATCTGGAAGCGTGAAGCTATCTGCAAATTGCACAACAAACAGATTGACCTTGGCCTTAGAGCTGACAGCTGGAATGTCATTATAAATAAGCGTTAGAGTCGACAAAGAGGCTGTATTTTTAATTCTTTTCACGAATGACCAAACAAATTTACTACATTTGTAGTATTTTTTGTCTCAATTTTTAGTCGTAGGCGAATTTGATTCGACGAAGGTGGGCATTGCACATGAAAATTGAAGAAAGCTATCATATGACAGTGATATTTTTAACAAATCATATAGATTCTTAAGAAAGGTCATAAGAGTTCAGACAGTCTGAAGCGCCTTTTAGAAAGACATTCATGTTTACACTACAGTTAAAGCAGTCTGATGTCTGACCAACTGTACCATATTAAGAGCGTTATGGCACTCCTACAATAAAAGGAGGGCCACTGAGTTTATATTAAGATTTCGAAGTGCTATTTCCAGAATTGTGGCTATTAGTACGGGTCACTAGCCGGTGGGCAGCTACCTCAAATACTCCACATAACACCTTCTGCAGCTGTAAGAAGGTAACTGAGAAAGAAACTCGCATTCAATATTTTTGCAACTGTCCGACCTTAGCTGCGTCCTGCAACTCTGAATTTGTTGCCGACCAGAAAGAGCTTTCGGAGTTAGGATTATCGAACTGTTTTCTTACGAGTATTTGAAGGTTACAGGCTGTATTTAAAATCATTCATCAAAATAACACTTGATAAGTCACACAAAATGGTAAACTAAAGCGGTAATTAGGGCTCTCACAATTGCTGCGTGGAACACCACTACAATTATCTAAATACCTTACATCAACCATCGCTCCATCATTGTGCAAGATGTTGCCAACATGGCTAAATAAAGTTTAACAAATTAAGAAACACCTTCGGATTTCCACTTGTTCCGTGTAAAAATAATGCTATATTAAGAAACCATTGGTTAAAGGTACGCAATTAAAATTGCTATAAAATCATAGTGCAAAAGTCATTATAGACAAAAGACAACAATAATTATGAAATTTCTTTGAGCAGTTGCCTGTGCTTCCACTTTGAAGTGTTTTACCTTTGTAATGTGAAACTACCAATGAATTAGTGGTTTTCAACCCTTACATTCGGAGTCAACACACAGAAAATATGTTTATTTCATAAGAACAGAATATCTATTCTTTCTGTACCTTGACCTAAGACAATAAACGGCCACTTAGATAATTATCTTGTAAAGGTTTTAAACATACACACATATTTGCTTGCATAACAAGAGTGTTTGTCTTACAAAGTCGTGGAACCAAAATTAACACAGCTGTATACCTGATGTGCAACGCTAGTTAACATTTCGACTCTCTTCTACGAGGAAAAAAATGGTTGAATGACCTTTTTTGGGTTCGAATGACCGTTGAAAACATCCAAACTTTAAAAAAGCACCATATGTGACGACCGTTTTAATACAAAATACTTATCCTTTTCCTTAGTTTAGCATTAGCTCCACAGTCGCAGCGATCAGTTTTTTGTTCGCAGTAACGAAGTCTCAGCGGAAATCATCATTTAGATAGGAAATTTGTGATTATATTTAAGAGGCTAATGTTAAAATATTATTAAATTTCATTGAAACAATGAAAATTCTTATTCGCAAAAACATATTCTTTATAAGATGTCTGAAAACCATAGGATAAAAATAACCCACCATTTGCGACTATGTATAATTTATTAAGGATTTTTCAGTTTCCTTTGAGATTATGAAGTATGCGTTTATTTGTCACATTTATAAGGATATAAAAGCCCAGCAGATTTTTTAGGTACATCAAATATAAGAAATAATTTTGATGCCGGTTGCTTTCAATGCGGGTTTGAACTCTTTTGTTCCTTCGAGATCTAAACGCGTCATGTTTGAATTTATGCTAACGTAACTTAAGAACTTAGTACAAAATTTATAATATTTACATATTCATAATTATGCTAACCCACACATATAAATAATAGTAATAAGAAGTAATGTAACAACGAATATGGTGATTCTTCATATTACATATTTCGATCACATAACATCAACACTAAAACCAAAAAACAGAACATTATTGTGAATAATGTCAAGTATCTGTACAACGTCTGCGCTCTGGCAGCAGTCAGCAGAAAAAGTACAACAATTCATTCACAATAATAGTAGAGCAAGCCCACTGAATACATGCGCTTACATCTCCATAAACAAACATATATTTGGAAATGAAATAAGGACAAAAAAAGAGAGAAGGAATTGAAAAAAGAAGCAGATGTCCGGAATTAAATTTGTTCATCGAAAAACCAGTTTTTGATACTTATGCATTGGAGGCAGTGCTCAACTGGGTATTCGGCTGATCAAAGTAACAGCAGAAACTAACAAAATTTTGGTCAATTTTTTGTTTCATGTGTTTGCCAACTTATCAATATATAATTTTTAAAAGTCGAATCTGGTGGTGGGAATTATAAATAAAAATTTGGTTAAATATTTCTTAACCACAAATTTTTTTTGGTTAACGCTAAACCATTTTCTGGTCTATCCAATGTATTTGTTGTTGTAATTTTTATTTTTTTGATGAAAGCAATATAGCAAATGTTGGTTAGCTCGTTCACAAAAGGCGTCTGCCTGACTGTTTTAATCTGAGTTTATTGAATAATAAATTTCACTGGTATTCTCTATACCACTACACAGGCCCGACCAAACTATCTTCAAATTTTAATTAATTTCTTTTATAAATATAAAAGATAGGTATACTTACAATTGGAAGCCAAAATTAATATAAAGTCTTATATTTACATTTGTTTACCTGTTTCTTACGTCCCGAAATTAGGAGAAAATAAACATTCATAATTTCTTTATTTCTGCCAGCTGAACATAGCATGAACATTTTCGTGTGATGATTTTTTACGATTTTCGAAAGGAGCTAACTTAACAACAGTGCTTCGAATTACTTCATTAGACTTTTAAGGACGAAGCACCATCCTTGGCTTGTGTTTCTAATTGGTACAATGAATTTAAACGCGAACGACGTTCACTCAAAGACGAGCCTCATGAAGGCGTCCAAAAACAGCCGTTGTGACTTATCGGGAAATCGAGGCATGCCTAGCATTATTGAAACCAGCGTGTATACGATCTTACATGAACATTTAAAGGTGTGGAAGCTATGTGCTCGTTGGGTTCCACATTTTTCGACAGACGCACAAAAAAGTTCGTGTCGAATGGTACCGCCAAATGCTTGAAAAATTCGTTGAAGGTACTTCCAAAAACACTTTTCTGGGATTAATGTACGCTATTTTTAAATTCTCTATATTAACTTCGCGTGCACGTGGCTGGCTGGCTGGGTGGCTGGATGGCTGGTCAGATTTTCCGATCAATTTTTAACCCACTTCCCAAAGCCCGATTTTATTGAAATTTTGCACACATGTATATTTCCGGTGACAATACTATTCATTAAATTTCAATTCTATTAAAATTTGAGGCCCTCGGGTTCGGGGGCTCCCATACAAACATTTTACAAAATTTACCCGATTTTCTTTAAATTTTGTACACATGTGTGTCTTCGATGGAAAACACTTTTTATAAAAATTTGGAGCGATCGACCCTTTGGGGACCCCCATATACAATTTTTAAATATCGCTATATCGCATCAAATCATGGCAAAGTCTGAGCTCTGTGCTTTGTGAGCAGCGCTGTTCGCTGCCGCTGCGTCATTTGGTGGATGATTTTGCCACAAAACGAGCACGCAGTGTGTGTGTGAATTAGAGAATTTACAAGAAAAATTTTAATTTTTATGGGTTGTTTTTTTTACACGATCAAATTCGATTTTTCTGCTAAACCTATTATGCGCAATGCAAAATTACTGGGGATCTGCATTGGGATTGATCGGGAAAGTACTGACTGCTCAAAACTTGGTTTGGGCCAGTGGCGCAACAATCAAGTTCGTGATGAAGTGCTTGCTCTACCTCCTCGTGGTGGTCCCCGGGCATCTATGTGTATAAATCCTTATATATGTAGGCTAAAACTGCAAGTGCGAACGGTCTAGGGTTTCTAGTCTAGGTAACGTGGGTTAGCACCATGGGGTACCGAAAAATGCCCGCTACTGAAACCGACACAACGCCTCGGATAAGTAATGATCGAATAATGACGACTTTTGGCTATTGTACTCGGACAAAGATTCGTTTCAGGAATGTGAGGACACCCCTTGACTCAGGGAGTGAAGGACCTCAAAATGCCAGATTTCTTCAAATGGAACGTGAGTTTCTGCGATATAATTTGGACATACTGGGAGTGAGTGAATCAAGATGGTTCGACGCGGGAGAGTGCCAATCCCCAACGTGCAACACTGTGCTACTCTTCTCCGGCAAACCCTCCGGCAGTCCCCGTGAATCTGGAATAGACCTGCTGCTAACGCCATCAGCACGCAGAGGCCTAATTTCCTGGCACCCGCATAGTGACAGGATCTTATCGGCCAGATTTTGGCCTAGAGTACGGCGCCTCACGATCATACAGTGCTACGCCCCAAAGAATCCTTCGACTGAGGATGAAAAGGACAATCAACTAAGCGCTGTATTAAACGCAACGCCGAACGGAGATATCGTCATCGTGATGGGGTACTTGAATGCCAATTAAGGACTTAAACAACTGATTAGGAAGCACGGCCTCGGCAAACGAAATGACAATGGTGAAAGATTTGTTGATTTCTGCAACACCAACAACCTTGTCATAGGAGGCACCATGTTTGAGCATAAGACTTGCCACAAGTTCAGCTGGGTGTCAACTGACAGGCAATCATCATCCAACCAAATCGACCATGTGGCGATCAGCGGCGGATTGAAGAACGTAAGCTACTTAAAGCTCGTATTGTAGATATCCCAGCAGCAGCGAGAATCGAGTTAAGAGTCCATGTATCGAAGGAAAATGAGGTAGAAAGTTTCCCCGACAAGTGGAAGAAGGGAATGATTGTCAAGCTCCCTAAAAAAGGTAGTCTTATGGAGTGCGAAAACTGGGAGGCATTTGCGTTCTTCCTCCAGTTGCAAAGGTAATAGCCAAAGTAGAACTTGAGCGTATTAAGGAACACATGGAAGATACACTCGATGCCGAACAAGCCGGTCTCCGCACCGGATCCTCCTGTGTAGACCACATAAACACCCTGCGGATCATTATTGAACAATGCGTTGAATTCCGGTCACCACTGCACCTGCTGTTCATCGATTTTGAGAAAGCGTTTGACAGTGTCAACAGACAGTTTGTCTGGTTCGCCTTGCGAAGGAGAGGTGTACCCGATAAACTAATAGCTATTATTAAAGCAAACTATGAAGTGGGGTACGACAAGATTGCATTCTATCGCCGATACTTTTTTTGTTGGTGATTAGCGATGTACTTCGCGCAGCTTTATCTACTGGAAACGGAGGAATACGTTCGACTCTTACATCTCATCTCAAACATCTGGATTACGCTGACGACGTTTGTTTACTCTCACACAGAATTATGGAGCTGCACAACAAATGTGGAGAGGGAGGCAAATGTTGCGGGTTTGAAGATTAATACTGCCAAAACAAAAATCATCAACCTTGGCACTAACTCAGTAACTCAAGTTAACATTGCTAGACAGCCGGTAGAGTTTCAAATATCTTGGGAGTATTGTCTCGACCGAAGGTGGAACCGAACAGGACAAAGCAAAATCGGTGTTTGGAATGATGTCCATGATTTGGCGAAGCAATGCGATCAGCTTAAACGCTCAAATGTTGAATCTGTGCTGTTGTATGGGTGCAGCACTTGGAAGGTGACCGCTAGTATCACAAAAAGATTACAAACGTTCGTAAATAGGTGCCTAAGGAACATCTTAAGGGTTTTCTGGCCTAACCGTATCTCTAACGAACATCTTTACCAGAGAACGGGTCAGGAACCAATAGGCACAACCATTCAACGACTCCAAAAGGCGACAGTTCCATAGCAAACTACGCAATGCAATGGAACCCGTTATCTCAGGATGGTAGAAGAACGGGTCGTCCGAGAAATACATGGAGGAAGAGTCACGGCAATTGGGGAAGAGTTGGAGAGAGCTGAAGCTCATTGCCAGGAACCGAACGCGATGGCGCGTAGGCGTAGTAGAGGACCCACAAGGGGATATAGGACATAAGTAAGTAAAAATTACTCTGGGAATGTGTGTTTGCTGTGACTGCAGTAAATAACAAAAGTATTTTATATGTTAACTCACTAGTGTGTATAACGGCTACTTTCGACGGTAGGTTATAGTATATGAAACAGTCACTTTCGTCATGGACGTGTGAAATAGTATATTACAGAACGAGCAAGGAAAGTGGAGTTTATCGTGCGAGGTCGAAGCAAACGTTGACGAACGAGGCGGTAGCCGAGTTCGGCAATCTAAGGAGCACGATGAGCACTTTTCACAAACGACAAACAAAAGAGAATTCTTGCTCATGCGCAATGTGTTCGCTGAGATTGTAGTAAATAACAAAATACGTTTATATCATAACATAACTAGTGTTGTTTGGGCTACTTTCGAGGCTAGTTTATAGCGTACGAAACAGTCACTTTCGGCTATGGGAGCGTGAAAATAATATAACAGACAAACGTTTGTCAAAATATGGGCATGCTGTCATCAGCCGTTTGACGATACAGCAGCGTGAAGTTAGTAACACTTCGATTGCCAGACTGTATAGCCGCGTTCGATTGGACTGAAATTGGGCAACTAAAGTAAGTGAAGAGGTGTTCTGCTCGTGCAGTTACTTCAGATGTGTAACATTGACATTTATATAAAGTGAAGAATACCAATCGAACAGTCTCTTCACTTCAGTAGCTCTTTTTTTTTTTTGACCTCACCTCAGGCGTGACAAACGTCGGAGAGTAATAACCTAATAACTGTCACGAAAAGCTTCTCAATTTGCCTTTTGGGTGAATATACGGAATAGCGATTAACGGAATTTTTACCATCTGCCACGCCCCCAACTCCACTTCCTAAAAATGTTAACAGGACCTGTAAAACCGAGAAGCTTCCAAAGTTCCGAGATTTTTTTTTGAAAAATTAATTTTTCTCTGTGCTTTGAAGAAGGAGGTTTGTATCATTTAAAACATAATAAAAATACCGTCCATTTAAACAAAAATATAACACGCGCAACATGAATAGTCGCAAGGCTAGGTCTTGGACCACAACGGTCTGTCGCGCTTAATATTATTATAAACACACTTGCATGGTTTATGGCGACTGGAAAACCCCTTTAATAATAATGAATAACATTAGAAATGGCATGGATTTTGTTAACTTTTTTAACAGATATATTCCTAAAAACTCTTCCCCAGAGCGCGCTCGAGCGTATATTTTTTCAAAAGGGAAATCGAACACGAAAGGTGAAAATCTTTTGTTTACCTTTTTTGTTGCATCTGTTGTTGTTGTGTTAGTATAAAATATAGAGATCGGTTTTCGCTCTACGGTAGAGTTGTTTTGAAGGGGAAACGAACAAGTTGACAGCCAAAAAACAACTCTGGGCAGAGTTTTACGAAAAAAAAAAACGACATAATAATACCAACACACAAACATTGTTATAAACCAATCTCAACTGACAGCTACAACTATTAATTGCGACAGACTTGTTACGGTTTCATGTTGAGTTACGGAACAGGTTTCCTCCCGCAAAACAGACAATATTATTAGTATTATTTATTATCCTCCTAATTTTGTGAATAAATGCACTTTTATTTGCGGACATAGTTTTCCCTGTTTTACTTAAATAATTGACAGTAACTTTTTACTGGTTTTCAGAAGAATAGACAGGCCAATTGTGCATTTGTAAGTCAAGATAATAAATATACGAAAGCGGACGAATGGGTGTCTAAAAATTACAAATGTTAAAACAGTCCAACTAATCTTAAAAGAATACTAATAAGAAATAAAAAGAAGTAAGCAAATATTTTTATTATTAACATGGAAAATGTATTAATCTTAGCACAGCACATAACTGCCACACTACTAGCAAAAAAAACATTTCTCAAACAACAATTGCGTAAACTACGTATGGATGTGTACATACTGTCCTTTTAATACTTCCGAACATCGCCGGCTTTTATTAGGCATATATGTGGAGTTTTTTAGTTTATTGATAAGGAACTTAGCATAATGTAAACAGAACTTACCATCAAATAAAAATACAAATTTTTGCTTTTTATATTTGTGTTTTGGATTAGTATTATGCCTTTCCGTTAGCAGACGGTCAATATATGTATTTGTCGTAATTAGGAAAAGGTGTACGTGACCACGAAAATTTTCGATGGTTCACAATAGCGTACCACTGCAGATTAAAGTGGAATTCACAATACTTTTTAAATTACACATAGGTTTGCGTTCATGTATCTACATACTTCACAGTAATATATTAATTTTTTCTTGCAATACCGTGTTTTCTCAATTATAGGTTATTTATTTTGCAAATATACATATGTTTACACGCTTCCAAAGGAAATGAAACGTTTGTTCAGATTTCACAATAAAATTAAATTTTATAATTAGGTCTCACTTGAAGGGGTTCCTCTGCTCTTATTGCAAATATGTTGTACGTTCTACCGTGCTTGTATTGTCTCTTTTTCGCGTTTTCAATTTTTCCGATGCGGACCAAAGGTAGACTGCGATTATGGCGAATGTTTTGGGGTGAGAAAATAAAAAACAAAATGGTCGACTCTAAGATGCAAAATTATTAATTTTTGTTTGTGCTATATTTTTTACACATTTTCGTATTTAATTTTTGCTTAATTTCTTGTTCACTTTGTCAACGGTACAGCTGTCTTTGTTTTTCAAAAACTTCGTAGGTTTTATTTAACCATTTTGACCGAAATTATTGGTTTTTCACGGAGCGACAACAGACAGAACAAGAGACAGAAAAGACGAACGGCCGAACCGCCGAAGAAGAAAACAACTAATGTTAATATCTGAAAATCTGAACAAATCAGCAAAGTAGCTACTCGCTACAACTTCATACACTACGTTATCTGCAACCAGAAAATTAAATGTCGAAATGTATTAATGTAATAATTTGAAAATACATACGCTTATAATGTCGCGTTTCATTTGCACTTTGACGATTGTTCCATGCATACCTAAATTCATACGTGTCTTCACTTTACGGCAAATTTCTAAGTTTTATTATTGTTTTTTAATGATTGAATTTATTGTTTTGTTAAATGTGGGGTATTCTTGAACTCCATTTCCAATCGTTTTGTTACGATTCAAACTGTCACTAGTGCCACGTGCCTAGCTAAATGAGAAAAGTTGTTGGTGTAACGTAAATAGAAGTATAAATTATAGTTTAGAATAAATATACAGATGAGCACAATGCAGTCGCCGTTCGGTTTTTGTAGCAAATGGAACAATTTGACACCCAAACAAACAATCAGTATCGACTTTTTTTAATTTGTTTTTAACCACCTTTTCCACAACACGACATTAGCCGTGTTTAATTGCCGAGGAATAAGGAATTTCAACAACAATTGCACTGTCGAATTCCTTCTTTGTAATTTGAAAACCTGCTGTTTGGCTGGTTTTGACATTCGAATTCCTTATTCGGATTCAAATAAAATACAGGTATTTTTGTATGTGAAACTACTTTATCGGCGGCAAGCACGGTATCAAAAATAATTTTGTGTTACGATTTTGCGTTTGTTACATTTTGTGTAACGTTTTGGAATTCTTGTAATTAAGTAATTTCTCAAGCGATTTCTATGACAATTGGTATGTAGGACAAAGATGCGACTATAAAACTTGATCCTATGGAAATTGTGGAATACGGTCATTAGGGACTGGAATTCTGGGTACAAAGTAATGTTTCAAGCGATTCTTCTGAAATTCGGTATGTAAGACTAAGATGCGACTATAAAACTTTTTCCTGTGGAAATTCTGCGACACGGTCATTAGGGACGGGAATTTCGTGAACTAAGCCACTTATAAACTGATTTGTACAAAATTCGGTATGGCCATTTGGGTGTTTTTTGAGGGGTCTTTTTAAGGGTCTTTTGGGAGTTTTTTAGACGTCTTTTGAGGTCTTTTGCTGGTATTTTGGGGAGTTTTTGGAATAGTCTTTGGTTGGTCTTTTCAGGTCTTTTATTGGTCTTTTGAGGGTCTTTTTGCCACACAACATCAAAAAAGTTTCACTTACATCGCGCGTAAAGGTTACACGCACTGTTATATTTTTTTTGTAAGTGAAACTACTTTATAGGCGGTGAGGAGAAACTTTAGTACGGTATCAAAAAAATGTTGTGTTACTTTTGTGTTGCGATTTTGTGTTACATTTTTGAGTTCTTGTAACTGTAATTTCTCAAGCGATTTCTATTAAATTCAGTATATAGGACTCAGACGCGACTGTAAGACTTTTTCCTATGGAAATTCTGGGATATGGTCATTAGGGTCTGGAATTTTGGGAACTAAGCCATTTCTCAAGAGATTACCATGAAATTCGGTATGTAGGACTAAGATGCGACAGTATGACTTGTTCCTATGGAAATTCTGGGATATGGTCATTAGGGTCTGGAATTTTGGGAACTAAGCCTTTCTTCAAGCAATTTGCATGAAATTCGGTATACAGGACTAAAATGCGACTGTAAGACTTCTTCCTATGGAAATTCTGGGATATGGTCATTAAGTTCTGGAATTTTGGGAACTAAGCCATTTCTTAACCGATTTGTAAGAAATTCGGTATGCATGACTAAAATCCAACTGGAAAACTTCTTTCTACGGAAATTCTGGGATATGGTCATATTCTGGAATTTTGGAATGTCATTAAGGTTATTAAGCTCTGGAATTTTGGGATGCATGACTAAAAACCAACTGTAAGACTTCTTCCTATGGAAATTCTGGGATATGGTCATATTCTGAAATTTCTCAACCGATTTGTATGAAATTCGGTATGGCCTTTTGGGTGTCTTTTGAGAGTTTTTTTGTGAGTCTTTTGGGGTTTTTTGAGGGTCTTTTGGGAATCTTTTGGGGGTCTTTTTTTGGGGTTTTCTTAGACGTTTTTAGGGTCTTTTTGTGGTTTTCTGTGGATATTTTGGGGAGTTCTTTGAAGAATTTTTTGGGTCTTTTTGCAGCCTTTTGAAGAGTGTTTCGAGCGTCTTTCGGGTGTCTTTTGTGGTTTTTTGTGGGTCTTTTATGGATCTCTTGAGGGTCTTTATGAGGCACAACATCAAGGAAGTTTCACTTACACCGCAAGTAAAGGTTACGCGCACTGTTTAAAAAGCTTAAATATGAATTTTATTCCCCATCACTTCACTCATATGGGATGTAGAACGGACACAGACAGACAAACAGAGAATTTTTTTCGCTTTTTCTGACTCAGGAGATACGAAAATGGCTAAATCTGCCTTAATCCCGAGTTCAAAAATTTTCAGGATTACTATACTTTCCTTTACTATGTAAAAGAGAGTAAAATAAGATTAGGCATCAAGAAAAGTTTTGGTAATGAATTCCATCGCTTCAAGCATAAAATGTGTGCACTTCCTGGTCCTGAGAAACATTTTGAGAAGTGTCAAAAGACGGTGAATTTGAGTTTGAAACTGACAATATTTCAGCTGCTACAAACCATACAAAAATGATGTCTGTAGTCCTACGTGTTCTCTTACTCTTTGGATGGGATTCACAAAAATGTGGGTACCAAAGTCATGCAGTTAGGCACATACTGTGATTAAAATTCTGTCCGTGTTGCTATTGTTAAACATATAGCATATAAATATAACACTTTGGAAAATATGATATTTATTAGACGTTCGTCGATTTATAATAATGTAAAGTAATGCCATTTGGTATTAGTACCAAGGAGGTTTAATAAATTTACTAACGAAAAACATTTGTTACATTGTTAGCATTCGTATGCATCTACCTATACTTAGGCACGAGTATCGTATCAAGTTATTGCGCATTAGAACATAGCAACGTTTTGTTTTGCATATTGCTTCCATCCTAATCCTAGCCATATCCTCAATTGTTATTGTTTTGGAAGTTCGATATCAATAGTGGGACGCAGATAGGTCATAATTTAGGTTTCGTAATTCTTTTATGTTTCTGAAAAAAACCGCACAAGAAGTTTCTGCTTTCTGTATCGTTAAACATGAATCGATGGAAATCTACGAAATCTCATTCGTCGCGTCTATTATTCTCGTCTAGCAATATTCAGCCTCGATTTGTTCCGCCATTTTCACTTCAATCACGGCAGAAAAATACAGTTGTTACACATGGACCACTGTATTCAGCCTCTCCATCCACAGCAAGTGCTCGAGGAAAACAAAGTACGACTAATAGTTTTTGTTAATTTCTCCTTACAAAATCAAATTCTAACGTAAAATATTTTCGCTTAAAAGTTAAAACTAGCTTGCAGCATAAACAGGTAGCGCGAGTTGACAAATCATATAGGGCTGTGGCTGCTTGCACATCCTTCCGCATGTTTTATGACCGTGGGGATTTGCCCATCAAAATGGAATATCTAACTGGAGGGGAAAAAATTGGCTGGACGGTAAGTGTAACGAATAGTTTTCCAAATCTAATGTATTCATAAATTATCATTGAATTTTGCAAAGGAACACGAACAAGACCCTTTAGTCAATTTACCCCATACACATTTTTCCATGTTGTTTTGAATCCTCTAAATCTAGAGTCTAAAACGAGAGCACGAATTGAGATGCGACAATTTAGCTTATTACCAAAGCCTGAAATGAGATTTTTCGCTGAGATCTGAGAATGAGCTTGCGATCCTTTTCGTGTATGTTTAGGGCGCAATCACTGAAGTCACCTCGCAATGATGGTCGTTCGGCTTCAGTTCCTGGGTCGAAACGATCTTATATGGATGCAGTTCCAAGTTCCTTGCGCAATCTTCACCATAAATAATTCACATATATGCCCATTTATGACATCGACGTGTAATCTACAAATTTGGCAGCATACTCACACTTAATATTCTCGACGTGAACTGCTTTTGTTTACTCAAAATTTTCCACCAGCCATTTAATTTAATCTGATAAACCCTATTGGAAAATGGGACATTCCAATTGAAAACCAGTCTTGTTTCTTGAATGACATCCATATCCTTGTATGACTGAAAACGAGTACATATTATTTCTCACGTGAACTACGATGAACGAATTGTGGTCTACTAGAACCGTATATTTAATAATCTCATTAAGCACAGAAATAATTCTTTTTTTCAGGTTGACATTGAAAAACTCGACTTCAACCTGTACTTACCATTATTTTTTGATGGTCTCTCAGAAGCGAAACACCCATATAAAACCTACGCACGTCAGGGTGTTCTCGATTTACTCGCTAATGGTGGCGAAAGAATTCACTCTGTTGTTCCGCAGTTAATTTTGCCAATTAAAAGTAAGTTTCTGCCAACAAAGTTTTAATTGTTACGAGTATTGCTAAGTGCAGCCCTCACCAAACAATGCTAAACTTTCGAGCAACTAGCGTGTTTTGCGTTGGCGGCACGCAAGGGTTGTAATTGTAGACAATTTAAGAAATTTTGTAGAAATATGTTTATTTGTTTATATTACGAGTATTTAATGTTTTTATTTAATTTGTAGACGCTCTCAGTACGAAGAATGTTGAAGTTATGTGTACCACTTTAAAGATCATTCAACAGCTCGTAATGTCGTCGGATGCCGTTGGTCCAGCATTAGTGCCATTCTATCGGCAATTGTTGCCAATGTTTAATTCATATTATATCAAAAACTGTTTGTAACATAAATTCGATTGGAAGAAAGAAAAGGTGTAAAAAAATTTATAATTCTTTCAGTGAATTGTGGGGACGAAATTGACTATAGCCAGAAAAAGAACATGAATTTGGGCGATCTTATCGATGAAACACTTCAGGTTCTTGAACTGCACGGCGGAGAGGATGCTTTCATCAATATAAAGTATATGGTACCAACATATGAATCGTGCTATTTAAATTAGTAGAATTTATTTTTGTGCACACCAAAATGCTTATTGACGCTTGAATATAGTTTAAAAATATTTCATTGTTATTTATTGTAAACTTATACCTAAATAAAATGTTTACTTTCGCTGGTTTGTTATACCTACAGGGTATTGTAGGGAAAGTTATATTACTTTTTATATATTCATACATATACCGATGGCGGTATGATAATATTATCTCCCGATAGAACACATTATAAGAATCCTATTTAAATTAAATCGTTGTACATCTTATAATTATGTTAGTGAAATTGCTTAGTACATATTTGATAATTTTTGTAAAATTAAATAAATTTTTTATGAGTTCTCATGTTCGTGACGGAAAAAGAGAGCTAGCGTTGCTTAAGTTCAACACCCCAGTGTGTGACCAGGGTTCTTACTATAAAAGGGTCGTTACATTAATAATTTCTTTTGTTTTGTTGCTATCTTGGAATTCAATTTCTCACTTTATTTTCTTCAAATTATCGTTTAGAATATACAATATCATGCAATTTATATTAAAGTTGTTCGTAGCTCGTTGAGGTGTGTAGGTCTAGCACCATGTACGTCGGTGCCGTGCGTGATATCGTAGCGGCCTTTGCTCCTAGTGTTAGGGAATTACAAACAATATTTAGTAATGGCAAGTACTCTTACTCTTGATCAATTCGTCGAGACTTAGAAAATATCGCAGCGTTGAGCTTCAGCGGGAATGGCAAGGTAAGTACCTCTTCAACCATCAATTCGAGGACCTAAACAATTTTTGCAGCTTTGAGCTTTAGAAGAAATGACAAGGTAGGTACTCTTGAACCAATCGTTGAGACTTAGAAAATATCAAGGCTTTAGCTTCATCGGTAATCGAAAGTCAGGTACTCTTAAACCATGAGTTGAGACTTAGAAAATATCGCAGCAGTACCTTAATAATTATTGCCGCTTTGAGCTTCAGAAGAAATGGCAAGGTAGGTACTCTTAGACCCTTAGTTGTAGACGGGAAGGAACTCAGGAACCTTTTGTCCAGCTGAGTGCTCCTTTTATATAAATATAGGGAAACCGTTGTTGCTATGCGTTCTCGAAATGCGTAGGGTAGTTTCTTTCAGTTTGTTCTTGCTTTATATGTTATCGTGTGATATCTGGTATTGCATTACATTTTCCCCATATTCACCGTACAACATTTGCCCGTGCTGAGGCAAAACCAATTGTGTTGTTGTTGTAATGCGTGTTAGCGTATGAAGTCTCGTACATAACATGTTTCCAATTAATATGATCTCCAACGGTCCTCAGTTCGTAGACCCCATCAGCTGTTGCATTGCATTTCAGTGTCGATTTTCTGAGTTCGTTAGCCTAGTTAATTTGCCATAGAAATCTTTGGGTGTGAACGCGAGGCATAAACCTTTAGCGTATTCGATATTGCTCGTTGTTGTGCAGTTTGTTGCAGTTTTCTCCTTTTCTCGAAAAACTGTCGAAGTAAACTGCCACTTCCGGTTGGTCGATTTCGGCCAAAATCAACTGGGACTTCCCAAATTATTTTTATCCCCATCAATTCAGCCGTCTGGGCTGTAGAATGGACACAGACAGACATATAGAATTTTTTTTTCTGCTTCAGGAGATACGGAAATGGGTAAATCTGCAAAGATCCCGAGTTCAAAAATTTTCATGATTTCTATATGTACCTCCTTTTACGAAAAAGAAAGTAAGGAATGTGTTCTTTAAAAAAAATTCATGGCGTTCGTTTTGGGTGGAAAAAATTCTATCCTAAGAACTGTGTTCCTCACACACACTTTTTTATGAGGGAGGGAGGGAGATTAAATTGCATGTAGGATGTATGCACGTGCTGTATCTATTCTGATTGGTGGAATTCCGATTAAACCTTAAAGTGAAGACCGCCGATATTTTTTCCCAAAAAAGGAAAAGTAGAATGATCTGGCCAGTGACAGTCCTAGTAAGGTCGGCATGAGACTAAAAACCTCATCGTAAAAAACATAATTAAGTAACCCCAAAATGGACTCGGAAACACTGATCCATAACGACAGCATAAGTAGCGAAAAAGGCTAAACCAATTAGGAATTTTATTACTGAACGTAAGTTTACTGTATAGAGCTTGAGTTTCATAGCACCTAGCCGAGTACTTGTACAAGCTGACATATAAACAATTCAAGAGATGCGGTGGTGGAATAGAAGATTCTTGTATACTACAGTCGTGGGCGCCGTGGCTCAGTGGAAATGCGCATGGCTACTAAGCAGGTGGTTCGTGGTTCGAATCCCAGTAACACCAAAAGTATTTTGCACGGTGTCCCATCTCTCGCGAATGGGTGACAAACGTTCCGAAAGCAATAATTTGTCCCGACAAGCATCTCAATTCGCCGTTCGGATCCGGCCTTTAATTGTAGGTCCCTTCCATTTGTGTCCAAAAATATACATGCGCAACACAAATGGTCGCGAGAAACTAGGCCTTGGACCGCAATGGTCTGTCCCGCCGAATATTACCATTATTATAAATACTACAGTCATCATGCAAAACATAGTATGTGCGGGTTGGCTTTCACAACAGAAAAAGAACGAAACCCACCATAATCGGATTTAAAGCAATAAATGAAATGCTATGCACGTTCCCGATCGACAAGAACACACCGCCACCAAGCATAGACTGCGAACTTCGTCTACGATAAGGCCGATAAATCGGTATAAAAAAAATTAGGGGGCCCAGCTGGTTACATCAGGAGGTCCCGCACTACACGAAGCAATTCATGTACTAATATTGCAGGTATAGGAGGAAGAAGCGATGCCAAAAAAGTGACTAAGAGGCATCCCCATATATCAGAAGGGCGTATCACAACGTGCATTTACCGTCGTATAACATTCTCTATCTTTCGAGGCAGTGTACCAATAGGTTCAAGTCATTATTGGCGCATTCCAGTTTGACATCTCCCAGGATAATCAACAACTAAAGAGATGTTCGTCCCGAACAGATTCAGCACTCTTTCTGATGTTGTATACTTTTCTAATCTGTTGATGTGGAAAACATTCTTTTTACATCTAGGGTTTTGTTGAATCCGATAAACTGCGTCGTTGTTCCTCTTGAAGTGGTCCTCCAAACTTTGCTGTAGTTTCTGTGATGTCCCTTGCTTGTCTTGGGATTGTAAAGCCAAACGAAATCTCCATCCTGAAATTTTCCATGGTTCGCACGCAGGTGATTTCATCCCTTCAATTCCATTCCTTACTGTTGTATAGCCATTGAACATTCTTAGTCTTTGATCGGATTGCTTGGCATCTTGCCCAATTATTGGCGCTACAACCTTGAATTGATGCGTTTTCCCTCTAGTTGTTTGTTGCGGTCCTCTTCTAGCAGTACATTTTTGACACGTTCGGCACCAGCGGCAAATGACACAGAAGAATTGACGTCTTACTTCATCTAATAGTGTCCTCTTAAATCCGAAATGTTTTCCTGCGGTTCCAATGTGTGTTTTATGAAGAACCTTGATCACCAAAATCGTTGGTAACAATACCTTTGATGTGCTACATGGGCCATCGGTAGATTCCCATTGCCTTACCTGTAGTCCATCTTTCAATTTTAATGTTTGCCATTGAGCCCAGTAACTTTTTACTGTAGGACTTGCTGATACAATCTCACGCCACTGCGGTCTTTCTGCTTGGTTCATCCATTGAAATATTGGAGCAATAGATTCATATTGCTCTTTTCTTCCCCTAGCACATAGCGGAACTTCTATATTACGCCATCTTAGTACTTGCTTCCTCAAATCAAGTGACATATCTGGTGCGCCATCATAGTGTCCAGACCCACGGGCAACAAAAAACCGATTTCGAAACCTTAATCCTCCAATCTCTGCAAGAAAACGTTCACCCTTAACTGCTTCAGCTTCTCCTGTAGCTGTAGGGATGCACTATCTTTACTTGCTCTCCAAACACCATTTCAGGACTCACGATTGATCTGGAAGCTCCTGTATCTAAAATAAAATACACGGTCTTCTTTTCAATACGCCACTAACAATCAGACTGTTGCAATCCTATCCAAGATTTGTGCTGCGTGTTGTCACCCTGGGATATTCCCTTATCTTCTTTAGCCTTTGCCCTGCAAAGCTGTCACAAGATGATTGCTCCACCTTATTCAATTATTGTGCATCTATCCTCCGTAATTTTTCCAGATTATTGACACCATTCACAGGCTGTCTCATCTTGTTTCCATTGCTCAGTTCCTTGCAATCCCGAATGAAATGTCCAGGTTTTTCACATCTAAAACACCTTAATGAAGAATGGAATCTGCTATTTCTGTCGTTTTGAAAGCAACCAGTGGTTGATTTTTAGATCTCCTCTCCAATCAGTAATCCAACAAATTATGAAGACACACTGGCCTTAGCTGCTTCATACTCAAAAGCCAATCACAATACTTCATTTATTGTTTTCCCTCTTGATGTTGTTTTCAAATGAAACGTAAATTCGTCGTTTCGAACAGGATTAATAAAGGCATCCACTGCTAGTTCGCCTACTTTATCAGCTGAACACTGCAAAAGACTAGTCGCGCCAGCTTTGTTATTTTTCGTTCTAGATCTTTAAGACTTTCTCCGTGCTGTTGTCTTTTATTGAGCATTTGCATAACTCTTGGTCCGAGTGTCCGAACCGCTTAAGGATTCTTTGGGAGCTCATCTCTGCGTCTGTAATCATCGGTAGCAGATCTGCTGCCTTGCCTCGCAGCGCTAGTATTAGAGCATTAAGATGTTCCTCAGCAGCCCATCCATTAAAACAAACGCAGCTCGAAACTGAATTTTAAAGTTTTCAAATTCAGTATCACGATCAAACGTAGGCCTAAATAGGTCTTAAAATATCTTTCTGGATTTTAGAAAATTCTGGAATGAGTCTGAAACTGATCCGTCTCCAATGAAAACACATTACCAGCTTCCTCCATTTTCGCTTTTAAAAATTGCAGCAAAAATAATCCTTCTATGTTTTGCCTCCTACTTTAGTTCCTGAGCTCGTCTTTCAGCTCTTATTGATTTGCAAAATTTCACCTAATTATTTTACTGTTTCACGATTTGCAAAATTTAACTGTCTCACAATTTGCAAAATCCCACTTCTGACACTAATTGTTACGAAATTTATGCTTTCGAGTTCGTAAAGGATGTTGTGGCAACTTCCCTTATATAGATATAGATATAACTAACCATTCTCATGTGTAATGAGTCATCTTCCAAAAATAAACTCCAAATGCAATCATGTACACAGAAACCGGACAAACCGGTTTGACTACATATTTTGCACAAAAGTAAACAATGGTGTAATCTGTCAACTACTGCTACTAAATGCCTAAGAGTATGCAATTCTAATTGCTCATATTCCATTACCGATCGGGGAACGCCTTGTTCCATTTCACTACCAGTCACTACTTACTACTACCGAATTATTATTATATGATCTGGATGAAAATTTCAGTTGTCACACACCGTTTGAAATACGTATCTCTTTTAGAATAGGCCCCACGTCATAAATCAACAAAATCTTTACAATATAATTAGCAAAATATAATATAAATTTTTACACTTTATAATTAATTATTTAGATAATTTCTTACCCATAAATGCAATTTTTTTTTTGGCTTGTAAAGTCAAAATTAAAAAAAAATATCATTCATTATTCGGGAACGCAATGGAAATGTTATTTTAGTAACAAGATTTAAAATGGGATGAATTTACAAATTATTTGTATTATGTGCTAATTATAACTAAAATGTTAGATTGTTTTCTTATAAAGAAGTCCCATTCCACAGATAAACGCTTCGTACTTGATGACCATATACAATGAGAACTAATAAACAAAATAGAATTAAATGCTGCAAAAAATCTAGCGCCAACTTCTCTTATTAAGCCATCTGTCAATATTCCGCCGCTTCGCAAGCATATCGCTAAGACCAGCAATTTCGTTGTATAATTTATTAATACTTTTCAATAATAGTACAAATATAAAAAAAACTTCAGAATTAGAAAAAACAAATTTATTATAATTATAAGCATTCATAATTGCATGAATTATGTAAAGAGATGTGCATATAATCTTCTTATTTAAAGAATGCAACTCCCAGTTCTATTTTTCCGTTTAACGCCATTCGTTTCCGGAATGCATTGCCTTCGACATGTTCTGGGCAATGACGTTTGATGCAACAGCAGAACTGTATTAAACAAAGTAAATAAATAATAATGGAATGGTAACTTTACATATTTACTAAATCTTAGCTAAAAATATCTACTTACGGCTGTTGCACCGAATAATCTTTGGTTCGTGCTTCATGGTCATTTCCTTTGATATTGTGTGGCGAATAACGATTGTAAAGACCCCAAATAGAGTTCATCAATTTGCCATTATACTTAACTGGACTATATTCCATTACTGTAATTCATATGTTTAATTGTTAATAAATTTATTTAAATGTTCTACGCCGTAATTATCCCTCGGATTACTTACGCTTCTTATTAGCAAATGCGCTTCTTGAATCGGGTATCTCGGTGGAAGTTTTAAGTCGAGCAACAGTCATTTCGCGTTCATTGGCTGCGCGCAATTTACATGCGGCGAATGCACCCTGTGGTAAGGCAGCCATTTTTTTGCAATCTGTATGTGTTATGTAGCATTAAAAAAATTGTAAAAGGAAAAACATAAATGTATGTAGTTTTTAGTTTGTAACGTTAAATATACATAATAATAATATTCGGCGTGACAAGGCCAAGGCCCTAGCTTCTCGCGACCATTTGTATTATGCATGTGCATGCAAATAACTTATATCATTAATACGCCGTCGAATTATCCTTAAACGTCAATCACGACGTCACCACCAATTAAAAAAGCAAAAAGTGGAAATATTGTACCAGCAACACCGCAATCAAGTGATGCCATTAGTCGTCAGTTCAGATATGCTGGAGACATTGATGCATCTTTCAATTGAAAGAGGAACTTGGGAAAACTCGAAAATTAAACAAGCCACTTGTCACAAAATGTAATCGTTATCAAAAAAAGGTTTAAGATTTCGAAAATTTCATGAAGAGGTTAGAGAAAGAAGGAATTATTAGTCATCCTCCGTGATACATTAAATGTAAGAAAATTATTTTAATTAAGCGCTTTACCCACAGGAAATCGAAAAGAAAAATTGGACGAAAATTACTAAATACGGTTTTTATTTTTAGTATACCTTTTGATATACCTTATTATAATACTGTTATAAGTTATTTGCTATTAATTGTCAATACTAAATATTTATAATTATTTTTTTAATTTATTAAGACATAAGCCAAGAACAATAATTTATATATGAATTAAAATCCGGCGTACAATTTGGCAAATATACACCGACGTTGCGACAGTTTGCGATAACCATGTCATTTTTTTCGACTGCTGGTTATGAGCATCTGCGGCAATATTTTATTAAATGTATCAAACTCAACAGGTAGTTGTGGAACATCTGCGGCAAATAATCAAAACAGAGAATAAAGACATCTATTTCTTCATAATGATGGACGAAATGTCAATAAAAAAATGTATTGATTGGGACAGCAAAAATAAGGAGTTTGTGGGGTTTGTGAATTACGGCGCAGGTTGTTTGGATGATAATGTAGATGATGAACAAACACAGGCATCTAATGTGTTAGTGTTCTTCATTTGTGCTATAAATTTGAAATTTAAAATACCTATGCTGTTTCGTTAATAATTTGTTGAATATAAAAAACTGTAGATAAAAAAAGGTAAACATTTCGTCAACTACTACTAGTGCCATCTACCAATTCTCTCCGGAATGATATTATGTTGGCACACGAAATCGACGCGATTTCCTTATAGTAATATAAGTTATTTGTGTGCATGACAAGTTTTATTACTCTCGGACGTTTGTCAGACATTCGTTTCATAAACATACAAAGTAGATATACAGGGTGCGGCAATCGAAAGAGAGAAAGGCAAATTAATATTTTTATTAAAAATGTTTAGAGAATGTTAAAAATAAGTCAAATTTCATGAAAAACACGTTACTGGTCCATATAAAGGGGGCTATATGGAGCAATAACGTATTTTTTTTTATAAAATTTGATGATATCGTCGAGTCTCTTAACGAAGGCATTGCATGCTGCCGCACCCTTTATATATACAGATTAACTCAAAAATATTTTATGTCAATTCTCTAATCGGAGATACCCATGTGTGCAAAGTTTGAAGAAAGTCGGGTTAATTTAAAAAAAAATTGATATGGGTGATCCTCGGCCCTTAGGCCCGACAACTTCTAAATTTTCATAAAGTGTTGTTATAGGCGATACACATGTGTACAAAATTTGAAATTCTGTAAATTTTTTAAAAAAATTTATATGGGGCTTCTGGTGCCCGATCACTTTCAAATTTTAACAAAAAGTGTATTGGTATTATATGAAAGGTAAAAAACAGTTGTACACAGCTACAGACTCCAACCTCCTTAAAACCACTTGGAAAATCTAATTTTTCCAAACTCGCTCAAAAAGGACGTCCCCCCAGGCCAACTATAACGCCGTAAATTCCGTTACGGGCTATACTGTATAAACACCAAAAACTTTAGCAGACAGAGCGAGCGATAAACCAACTTTAAAAAATAACTTTGGCTTCGGGAGTGGCCGACATCACTGCGGAGCTGATAAAAAGCGGTGGGATTTGCAATCAATTCATGATCTTATAGCGCAAATATACAGAAAGCCTTAAACACTAAAATCTTTGTCCAAACGATGCTTCTGCCAGACAAATTAGGAATTTACCAAAGGTTCCCTCTATGGACCAAATCGAGGAAGAATGTCTAAAGTTTCAAAACACCTTACTTCTGTTTGTGAACTTTAATGTCAACTAAGATTCCCAGAGTAGAATTTTATACTCGTTTAGCCAGAAGATAATTCGGGGTCTAAAATAAGCCATAACATCCAAACGTCGTACCAGTACTTACATACGGATCACACACTTGGGTGCTTAGAAATAAAGTCTTACAGAGAACTGTTGGCTTGGTATCCGGGAAATGATTCCGGAGCCTAAAACCGTGGGATGCTTCTGAAATTGCCCTTTGACGTAGAACTAGGCCTTTGTTGGAAGAACCAACGAGAAGAAATATGAATTAAACACAATAAAGATTTGCTGTGGTCAAGATACCGCTCCCATATTATACGCTTATATTTTAACAAAGTGGAAATGTACATCCACATAACGTTATCGGGTAAACGGGTAAATAAAGTTCATTATACATATCTAGTTTAAAATATTCAGTAAATATATTTTTTGAAGTGAAACTTTTTTACGGAGGGGGCTACAATTTTCAAGCGTTACACTGTTATTACTCTGTTGTACACATTGGTTACACTGTTAGTACTATGTTGTTCATTTTTGTTAAATTTATGCCTCGTTTTCTATATTTATATTGTAGTGCAACTTTTTTACGGACAACAATTTTCAAGCGTTACACTGTTATTACTCTGTTGTACACATTTGTTACACTGTTGTTCACATTGCTCCGTCGTTCACTTTTGTTAATTTTATGCCTCGTTTTCTATAGTTATATTTTATATGTATGTAACTATATATGTATATAACTACAAATATAGCTATATATATATAAACACATATATTACTACGGCCACAGCTGCTATGGAAATTCTGGTATCTGGCCAATAGAGTCTGTAATTTTTGGAAACCAAGCCATTTCTTAAGCGATTCGTGTGGAACTCGGAATGTGGGACTAATATGCGACTATAAGATTTGTTCCTATGGAAATTCTGGGATCTGACCAATTGGGTCTGGAGTTTTGGGACCCAAACCATTTTTCAAGAGATTCGTATGAATCTCGGAATGTAGGACTAATATGCTACTATAAGATTTGTTCCAATGGAAATTCTGGGATCTGACCAATTGGGTCTGGAGTTTTGGGACCCAAGCCATTCCTCAAGAGATTCGTATGAAACTCTGAATGTAGGACTAATATGCGACTATATAACTATGGAAATTCTGGGATCTGGCCAATAGGCTCGTAAGTTTAGGGACCCAAACCATTCCTCAAGAGATTCGTATGAAACTCGGAATGTAGGACTAAAATGCGGCTATAAGATTTGTTCCTATGGAAATTCTGGGATCTGGCCAATAGGGTCTGGAGTTTTGGGAAACAAGCCATTTCTCAAGGGATTCGTATGAAACTCGGAATGCAGGACTAATATGCGACTATAAGATTTGTTCCTATGGAAATTCTGGGATCTGGCCAATAGGGTCTGGAGTTTGGGAAACAAGCCATTTCTCAAGCGATTCGTATGAAACTCAGAATTTAGGACTAATATGCGACTACATAACTATGGAAGTTCTGGGATCTGGCCAATAGGGTCTGAAATTTTTTGGAACTAAGCCATTTCTCATCGTCATCTCATCTCATCTTTAATCGTATATCGGCAACAACGTCAAAAAAGGTTTCACTTCGGCACTCTTTTTATTTTTAATCTGCCCCGCACGCGAAGGGTGCATATCTGTTCATTTACTGCTTTAAAGCCGATAAAGGTGGGTTTCATTCTTTTGCTGACTAGAAACCCCACCCCGAGTACATGATGTCTTGCATGCAAGCTGTAATATATGTCATACTCTGATTATTTTATTTTTCTTGAAATAAACAAAGAACTAAAAATAAAGAAATATACTTTTAATGTTGAACACACCTTTACAATTATTACTCAATAGACTTTTAGCAGTTAAACTTTTTGGATCGTCAATTTTAATACAAGAATGAATCAGACTTTCACCTTCTGGCACATGAAGCAACAAGAATTGTTGAAAACAGGAAAAATCTTTATTGCACAATGAAACTTTCACAAAAACCACCATCTATTTTTGTTGGAAACCGTATTTTCAAAAGTACGCGCTATTCACGAGCTCTGGCTCTCCTGATATGTAAACTAGTATGTAAGTATTTGTGTATCTTTATCCACTTATATATTTTATTCTTAATTCACTTGAATTTCACTTGCATCTGTTCGTGGTGAAAAACAATCACAATATATGTACGAGTTTATGGATGCGAATATACGAGTACTTCACTTTAACTTTGTCCGCTTATAAGCTTTTATTTTCTAATCCACAACAACTGTTCAGAATTTAAAACTGAACTGAGAAATTCGAACGAGTTGTATGCCTCTTATATTAAATTTTCTTCTTTCTTTAGAGTCATGTTTTTACTTGTCGTGGTTATCTCTATAATTATTAATTCGAAACTAAAAAAAAAACCAAAAAGAAAAAGAAAACCTTGCTCTAACTTTGAAAGCGATTAAAATTTAATAAAACTGAAATCAATCTCAGGCATGTAATAAGCATTTGTACGGTTATTTTTTAATTTTTCTTAATGGGTCAGGATTTTATTTCTGGGGCGGGGTTATCACTTTTATATATTACAAAAATATAAATATGTACATGTGTTTTTTCGCCTTTTTGCTATCGGGCTTAGTATTATGTTTGCACTCTATACAGAATACATTTTATAATAAATACGTTTTAACAAAAGAAGCATACACTCGTACAAATGCTCAATATTTGCAGTCTAAAATTTTATTTCTTAGCGCCTCTGTCTGAATCTATATTGTATATGAAATCAAAGTTGTAACTTTTTTTGCTAAGAGGTATCCAATACAATATTTAAGGCTTAAGAAGCGTAGTGATGAGCTTATTTAAAGCATAAAGAAGTGTTCTAAAAAAATCGCATTATCAGACAAAAACAGATAACATTGTGTTTTAAAATAATTCAGACACTTAATGTATACATTTTATAAACATCCGAGGTGATAAGATAATCTGTAGGTGCAAAGTAACTTAATTTACATAATCAGAATTTTTACTACTTTTTTGGCTCAATAACCTGGAGCCTGGACCACAAAGCAACAATTTAGTAATAATAAAAATATTTGGCGCGACAAGCAACACGGTCCGAAGCTTAGCTACTCGCGTCCATTCGTGTTGTTTAAGAAGCTTTCCGTGACAATTATTACTCTAGGATTCAAACCACGAACCTTCTGCTCAGAAGTCCAATGTTCTTACCACTAGAGCCGAGGCGCTCACTAAATCAAAACTATACATAAGACCAAATTCGCTATAGTTTAACAATGCTTGATGCTTTGTAGGCCCACATCGTACCGGATTTAGAGCCAATGTCTTCAAGTCTGGCATTCCTAGGCACTAGTGCATGTCCCTTGAAGTGTCTGCTAGTTATAAAAACTTCTTTGGACTTCTACGAAATTGTTTTTCTTAATATAAGACTTTATGTCAAGTTAAGTTAAACAGAAATCAGATCAGCTAAGCCCAGGCTAAACTGTGCAATAGCTCCTACCTCAAAAACATAATTTGACGATTATAACCAAAAAATACAATGTAAAAATAAAAGTATTGTTATTATTATTTATTTAATATTTATTACCTCATTAACTGAATGTTTTTAGTTTTTATTCATAATTTTATGGAATATAAATTTTCATTTTATAAATCGTGCAGCACAAAAGTGAAATGGCCTCAGTAGATTTCCTTTGCAAAAGAATAAATACAAAAGTTATTTTATTCACAAAATAAAATTGTATAAAAAAACTCATGATCAGCTCCAGGAACACCAACTAACATCGGATCTCCAGCCGACACATTTTTAACACCCAAAAGCCGGCAGCGCCAATAAGACACCAGAATTTTCCTATATAGTTTCTGTTATCCAGGTTACTGCCCGGCATTTTCCAAAGTGGATTAAAAAACTGCAAATGTGCCAAAATAATTATATTTTTCGCTGCTAAACCTTCTGCGAAAAATGCATAGTTTTCCTGTGATATAACAAAAAGAGAAATGGTTTCTCTGAATTCCATAAAGCATAAATTTATTAAATGTATTTTTATGTTTTAAACTTTTAATGTAATGTTATGAATAATTTGTTTGTTGTTTTATTTTATTTTATTTTCCTTCTTTCCTTCTAAATGTGGTGCACGAGTAGACGAACCTGGGAAATGAACCTGGGGTAGGGCTCTGATTGTATGCTAACTGTCCGACGTGTGGGTGCCATCGGCCTTTTTTAATAAACCTACACAATATGTCTGATCTTTTACTATTGCTTTATGGATGCGTATCGCTACTGGCATTTCAACAATGTTTTCGCAGCCTTTCCTCCATGTGGCACGTTTGGATCGTCTTAATTCAGAGTTGTACTCCGTAAGGGCGAACCTATATTCGCCCCAACTCTTCATGAATTTAGCAGAGTTGAAGAGTTGTCTAACTTTCTTCCTAAGCTTACAGCTGGTCGTTGCACCAGATAACCTTTCGTTTACACAGGCTAGTTTTAGGGACACAGCTGTCATGATAGGAGCAACACATCATTAAGTTGATATGCTGCCTCATCTAGGTCCCCTGTGGACTTATTAGACGTGACAAGCATATCTACTTTAGAGAGGACAAGTCGCCGATATAGATTTCAGTCCTTGGATTTTGGATCATATCTAGAAGAAGCATGTGCCAGTTTGTCGGGAAAGAAAAACCTGATGTGTTGATGGTCCGACAGCAAGGCTTCGTCGGACATATGCCAGTTTTCAACAATGTTGGAGATTAATGGTCAAGTACCACTTCGGATATCGCATTTATGAAGGTTGCTTAGAGCACTTACTTAGGTTGTCTACATTATTACTGATAAGATATCATAAAAGACACTCACCCCTTCTGTTGATGCTTTTGCTGCCACAACCCTCATGATGTGCGTTGGCATCGCATCCTATGATGAACTGGAGGTCTTTGTTCCGGCAGTGCTCTATCAGCTGCTGGACCTCAGTGGGTGGAATGTTGTCTTTGTCGCAGGGGAAGCATGATGAAGCACACACGATGTTCTGTGTTCTCCGCTCGTTTGGAACTTAACTAGTAAGACAACTAGGTCTCTCGTTATAAATTCCGGAATTCTGGATGAGAACGAGGGCTATGTTTATGATGGCTGATGGTTTATTTTGGCAGGTTCGCCTGTAATACCCTAATAGTTTCCATCGTTTCTCTTTGGATGCTTTGGCCTGCGGGAGTAATTGGGCTGTTTTAGGGCCCTTTCCCCTACGGCAAGCAGTTTCTCTGATAAGTGTGCCCAGAGGCGCCACTTATTGGAAGAGAAACTGCAGCTCTAGCTGCCGCAGTTTTGCTGCCAGAGCTACTTTTACCAGCAGGCCCAGTGGCGCTGCAGGTCGAAGAAGCTGGTTGTGGGACCAGGGAGCCCATCCACCCAGTAGTAGAACTGTCTGAGAAGATGAAAACTGCCCATCCTGATTTCAGGTGTTTGCCGGAAAATGTGGCCATATGCCACTATTGGTCATCTAAATCGAGATATCTAACACCGCCTCTTGAAAAATAACCATTTGCGCAGTTGTTAGGGGTTTAGTCGACAAGTCTGTCTGGACAACGCCCATCCTGACAGCACTAGCCACTTGGCTAAAAGTGGGGACGAAAGGTGTAGGTCTTTCTCTGGCCTTCTTGGCAGCCAATGTTGGTGGTGTCTTGACTTCGCGCTGTGTGAAAATGGCGGCTTCGGTAAAAGCAAGAGCACTTTATCTGTCCTTGCCCATGCGTAAAGCCTGTTAAGGTCCCCTTATCTACAGCGAGTTCAATTTAATAAATCCGCTCCGCTGTGGCTGTAACTGCAGTTCATCTAATGCCTTCCCAATGAAAGAGCATCCGGATTTCTCCGATATGACGCTGCACGCATCAACATGCATGCGTCAGAATCAGAACTGTTTGATTTCACGTCCGTGATACCGACGCCTTCGCTTGATTCGGACCGTAAGGCAACGCCACCTGAACTCTGGGGAGAGTTCAAATGCTTACGAGCAAACCGAGGCGAAAATGGTTGGCCGTCGAGAGCACAGCAGCTCCTGGGGAGAAACATTGTGCTGCCCAACAGCAGAACCCGAGGTTGATGCGCTTTGAGATGCATCGGTCTAATAATTATTTTGGAACCAACGAGTATCCGGGAAAAGAGGTCACCTATGGCAGAGCTCGGTATGCCATGGGAAGGCCATTTGGAACCGAAGGTTGCCAGGTATTCGGAGTCCGCATACTAGCGACTAAGCATCCTCTTAGCCATGCATTAATCAGCGTATGCACCTTGGATTATGGATCTGAGCTTTACTGAAAATAAGACTAGTCCATTACCTCAAACCCTCCTCCTTATAACCCGGGCTTGGGATCGGCTTGCTACTCTCGTAACAAGACGGAAGCTAGGCACCACGTCTACCGCTAATCATGCCTAATATCATCCTCCGAGATATCAACCATTATCAGCAACAAACGCAAAATAAAACGCCTTTTTTTCAATAGAAATTAAATATTATTTTTTCTATTTTCTGTACGCATATGAAAATTCAGTCCGTATGCAGATGCGACACTGCAATTGACGTAAAAAGTGAAGCTAACAACAAAACAAATAAATAAATAAGCATTTTTGCTATATTTTGATATAAAAAACAATTTTTACAATTTAAAAAAAAAATCATTTTTTTCAATAGAATTTATTTTTTTTTCTAACCCTAAGCATATGAAAATGTGCAGATGCGACTACGACTGTCGACTAATATGATTTAAGAAAAAATGAAGCGATCAACAAAAATTACGAATGAATAAAACAAGAAACATCGAACAAATTCATGGCCAAGTTCACAGGCGACGGTTTGATAAAAATATTTTTCTTGTCATTACCCGTCTCTCTTTCACGACTTTTTAAATTTAATTATTTAATTCGCTTATTTCTTCATATATCATAATATATCGCTTGTAGATATACTTGCGACTATTGTGATTGATGAAAAAATTTAAACAACCAACAAAAATAACGAATGAAGGAAATAAAAATATCGAAAAAACCAAAGAAAAGTTTTCCCACGACCGTCCAGAAAAAACATCTTCCTTGCCATAAAGCCTGAAACGGAATGGTTTGTGGTTCAGTACGGTATTTTGACAGCTTGTTTATAAACAATGAAAATATTTGGCGGACACAAAATTAGTGATCTATAGTGCACTGCACTTCACCGCACCGCGAAAGCTTAGCCAAATTTCTAAATATTGCGGAAGCCATATTCGCTGGCATTCATTGGAAAGTAGCAAACAGATTTAAATAGATATCAAGGAACAGATAATAGAATTAGTTAGGGAGTATCCGCCTTTAAACAATATAACAAATAAAAACTACAAAAACAATGGAAAAAAACACAAAATATGATGTGAAAAAGCTGCTGAAATGATTATCCCAGGTTATTCTGATTGGCATTAAAATACTGCAATGGCGCCGCACTGCGCTGTAGCCACCACACTTCGATCTGTTTTTGCTTTTACACATTTCTCTTGCATTTATAAAAATAGAAAAGTTTCGTTAGACCTGTTCTGTTTGGCATTAAAATACTGCAATGGCGCCGCACTGCACTGTAGCCACCACACTACGATCTGTTTCCAAATTATGAATCTGGCGTCCGTGAATCTTATGTTAATTTTTTTTCGTCAAACTCTGCCCCAGATTTTTCGTTTCGTTTCGTTTCCCCTTCAAAATGCCTCTAGCGTAGAGCTAAAACAGCTCTCGATATTTTGGGAGATTTACCCCTCTTTATACTAACACAACAACAACACATGCAGCAAAAAAAATGTAAACAAAAGATTTTCGCCTTTCATGTTCGAATTCCTTTTTGAAAAGTTCTGGGGTCGAGCGCGATTCTGGGGTAGAGTTTTACGAAAAAAAAATTAACATTATTATTCTATAAGCGTCGCCAAGTGGCCATGACGTTATTCGATGTTTTTTTTTGTTTCATTCTTGCGTAATTTTGGTTGTCTGCTTTATTTGTTTTACTTAGTATCCTAGTCGCATCTGCACAGGGACTAAAGTAAAAATGCCTATGGTTTAAAAAAAAAAATAATTAAAATTCTATTGAAAAAAATTGTTTTTTATTTTAAAAGTTGTTTTTTATTTTAAAAATTGTTTGTATCAAAATATAACAAAGAAGATTATTTATTAAAAAAATAATGTACCTTATTTCATTTGACTTAATTTAATTTTTAGCAAACATTTATCATTATCGACCAATTAACTGTAACAAAATAATAAAACGTAACTCATAATTAGTACCGTACTTAAAGATTCTATAACCATCGTGTAGACACCAACTTAGATTTTCGTATATAGAACCTTTCTGTAACGAATTATGATTTATGAATGGAAATGTAAGTTGTATTTTATTGAATTCGAATTGGGAATTACAACAATTGCACTGTCGAATTCCTTCTTGGGAATTTAAAAACCTCCTGTTTGGCTGGTTTTGACATTCGAATTCGGATTCGGATTCCATATAAAACACAGCTGTAAAGCTACTAAAAACTAAACCAATGAGCAAAACAGCTGTCAAAGATCTATCGTGTAGTTAAAAAACAGAAAAAAAATTGTAAACATCGGAAAATATACGATACGTTGTGTAGTAAACATTAAGCAAATACTTTAATTAAATATAGTGTGGGCCATTTTTCATTTCACCAGGCTGTTAATAGTTGTTGTAAGTAGAACCTAGAACAATCTGTATTAGGTCCCTTAGTAGAATTATAGAAAATTATTAGATGTGCACTACTTTGTAAAGTAGGCCTTGTGAATTAGCTGAATTTATTACTAAACACTAGACGACCATGAAATGACAGTCAACAGCTGTCATCCTTCTCATCCAAACTGCGTTCAATTGTAGGAAACTCGCATATTTATTGCGCGACACCGGCTACTAATTGAGTTTTTTTTATTTCTGTTACAGAAAATCAAATTTTTTTATAACACAATTCTATAAAGTTCCAAAAACAGAAAACTATTTTTCATTAAAGGCCAAGTGGAATTTTGCTTAAAGAGGTAAAAACGCAACTACTGCATTATTCAATGAATACCATTATGGTTATCGAAGTTCCTTTTGTCCCACAGGCGCAAGTGAAGAACTTTTTCGCAACATATCGCGACCATTAAAAAAATAAAAAAATGAGTTCGGGATATTCTCGTGCCGATCCAATAGCGCTGAGTTTCAACGAAACCTGCTTGAGGGTATCGGATATTCAGCTGCTGCAGGGGCCCCACTGGTTGAATGATCAAATCATTTCGTTCTACTTTGAATATTTGGAACGAGTAAAATACAAGACAAATTCCGATATACTTTTTGTGCCCCCGGAGGTAACACAATGCATGAAAATGATGGACGATACCGAGCTTGAAATGCTCTTGGGACAATTAAATGCCCCTAAAATACCATTTATTTTCTTTGCTTTAAATGATAATGAATCAACACATGCAGGCGGCACTCATTGGAGTCTGCTTGTTTTCTCACGACCCGAAAAGACTTTCTTTCATTTTGACTCGTGGGGCAACTCGAATTCCGATGCATCACAACAGTTTGTTAATCGTATTAAGGATGTGTTAAATTGTCGGCATTGTCATATGAAACCAATACGGTGTTTACAGCAAGCAAATGGCTACGATTGTGGTATTCATGTTTTGTGCATGACTGATAATATTGCTGACTATGTGAACCGCTATGAATGTGTCGATGGAGTTGGTCCTGTGCACCATGATACAATAAGCGCGAAACGCGGAGAGCTGTTGAAATTGATCGTCACGCTCGGCGGTAAAGTCTAAGCAACTCGAGCAAAAACTTGGTCTAATATCATTACATTTTATACGAGTATAATTGTAAACTTTTAGTCAAGTTTCG
Organism: Nephrocerus scutellatus; assembly: GCA_947095585.1. Lineage (NCBI taxonomy): Eukaryota > Metazoa > Arthropoda > Insecta > Diptera > Pipunculidae > Nephrocerus > Nephrocerus scutellatus. The sequence goes on along the minus strand of OX352762.1, from coordinate 24,259,988 downwards.
TTGTTACGAGCTAAGCATTTTTTATTTTCTTTTAAAAACACGTTCCTTAATGTCAAAATATAATATAAAATACCTCATAAGGCTCCCTTTGTTTTGAATTTTTCGCATTTCTGAAATCATTACTTTATCTAAATCAAATGCATAAAAATACATATTAAATGGACAACATTTTATCAGGGGCTTGGTTATTTGTCCCTCCTGAATTAATTTTGATAAAAACTTAAATATGTGTACATATTTCTGTGAATTGAAGTTTAGTTGTATTTTCTGTTGGAGCAATAAATAATTTAATTGGCAATTATATTTGGTAACAATTATTTTGATTTTTTATTTTCCATTTATTTAAAAAATGATTTATTTTTATGAAAAAGCATAGCATAGCATTTTAATTTTTTTATAATAACTTGAAGTATTGAAGCATAACAGTGTCTTACTTTATTTGAGGCTTGCAATGAGAGCACTTTGTGCGCTTGTGATCCAGTTTCATGACGGGTTCGTTTTCTGGACAATATATTAAAATATTTGAAAAAAAATCTAAGAAATTCATAATTTGTAAAAACAATTAGTATGGTGACTCCTTGGCCCAGGAGTCGGACCGCTTTTAAAATATGCCTATTAAGTGGTCATTATGATATTAAACCCCTACACAAAGTTTTAACGCAATTATTTTAAGGGTTTGGCAGTCCAAACGGAATATACATACATCCATACATACACACAAAGTTTCACTTTTATGTATATAAATAGATAGATAAAAAAAATTTTCAACTAAAAAACTAGTGGCAGAAAGAAAATCCTTAAAAAATATTTTTTAACTACATGGACATTTTTTTTGTTTTTGGGATCAAAAATGTCTGAAACTTCGAGTATGGAGTACTTTTGGGTTTTTCTGATTTGTTTCAACACTTCAGTTTTTTTTTTTGAAACAGACAGATGTAATTTGTCTGTGCGAAAATCTTTTTTTACTTCGTGTGGCTGGTGGAATATTGTGATCAATTTTTAACCCACATTCCAAAGCCCGACTTAATTGAAACTTTACACACATGTGTATTTCCGGTGACAATACTTTCTATTAAAATTTGGCAGTTATCGTGCCCCTGGGTCGGGAGGCTCCCATACAAATTTTATTTTTCAAAATCATGTCATATAGCGGCATCAGATCACGCTATACCATAATCACTGTGTGCGCTGTGTGGAGCGTGGCAGTGCCTCGTATGTGTTTTTATTTTTTAGCATTTATAGTGGAATCATTATAAATTTGGTTAATAGAGAATTTATCTGAAAAATTTTAATTTTTGTGGATTGTTTTTTTTTTTGGTGAAATTATGTTGATAAAATTATTACTAAAAAAACAACCCATAAAAATTAAAATTTTTCTTGTAAATTCTCTAATCGGGGATACACACACACACACAAACACACACACTGCGTGCTCGTTTTGTGGCCAAATCATTCACAAATGACGCAGCGGCTGCGAACAGCGCTGCTCACAAAGAACAGAGCTCAGACTTTACCGTGATCTGATGCGATATAGCGATATTTAAAAATTGTATATTGGGGTCCCCAAGGGGCCGATCGCTCCAAATTACGAAAAGTGTTTTCCATCGAAGATACACATGTGTACAAAATTTAAAGAAAATCGGGTAAATTTTGTAAAATATTTGTATGAGAGCCCCCGACCCCGCGGCCTCAAATTTTAATAGAAAGTGTTGTCTTGGGAGATATACATGTGTGCAAAATTTCAATAAAATCGGGCTGTAGGAAGTGGGTTAAAAATTGATCACAAGATTTGGCCAGCCAGCCAGCCACGGGCAAGTGAAGTTAATATAGAGAATTTAAAAACGATTCTCTGTGAGAAAATCCTTTAAAGACTTGTGTCTGTAAGAAAATCTTAAAAGCGAGCGTTTTTTCAAAATCTTAATATATAAGAATGAAACGTTGTCTGTATGTCTGTTCACGCTTAACTCGAAGACCGTTCATCCGATATTGCTGAAACTTTAGGATGTCGTGGGGACGATTGTGATGGATGTTTGCAGTGGGATAGTGGGATTATGGTATTAAGAGGGTTGACGTGGTGGGTGGATAGGTATTTTTTGTGTGAGATCGACTCGAAGAGTGTGCATTTGATTTAGTGCCCCATCTCAAGGTGGGTATTGGTCGTATGTGGGAGGGCGGTAGTGTGATGGGGGCAGCCAGGCAACGCTGGGTATTTCCGCTTGTTATCAATGAAATTATTTTAATTAGATTTTAACATAATATTGACGTGAATTAAAAACACTTAATGGTAATTTCAAAGGCGGTTTGAGCACATTTTTACGAAAAGATACCGACTTCAGACGAATGTATTTTTGCAGACAACACACTAATGCTTCCACAGCGCAGACGTCGATTTGGTCGGCAGACGGCAAATTCTATGGAGATTGAAGCCAAAAGGGTTCGAATTGAAGTTGCAAATATCGAAGTCGATCAGCATTCATGCGAATAATGATTCGTTTTAGGGTAAACTATTGAGCCATTCGTACAAAAACTGCAACCAATGTCTAAACTAAAAGCTTACCAGCAAAAATAATGTTTTGTGTGATGCATGCCTATGAAGTTTTCAGCTTCCAACAATAAAACAAAAAAAGTTAAAAGGCATGACACCTATTTAACAAATGCCTTTTAACTCCCCGCCACCGCAACCTAACCTATTTAACAAATGTTGAATGGAAGAATTCAATTAGTAATGTGAGGGGTTAAACTCCGAGCGTTTATAGGTTTAAGGTAATACAGGCATATATAAATATTCTGAACATTGAACAACATATTCCATCGCAACATCATTACCTTTATTTCCAGAAGAACTTGCAATTGTTAAAGGGCGACGTTCAGGCAGAAGAGCGAAAGTATTTAATGCTTCAATATTGCTAAAGCAAAAAAAATCCGTTATATTACGATATAACCATAAACATACCACAGTCGCTTTGATGTCTGTTGACGGAAGTATAGCAAATCATTTGAGGTATTTAGAAGAAGTTTAAGTTTTGCTGAAGTTATAGAAAAACATCAAGTAACTCAAAATGGAATTCATATGCTGGAAACTCGAAGGCAGAAGTCCTAAACTGGCCGCAGGGAAATCCAAATCCCATCCACGAAATTTACAATAGAGGTTATATAGTTACAGCGTTTCCTCATTTATTTCCTGCTGTTAAAGCGAAATGATAAAGTAACATTCAGAGAATAGGCACTTTATTTGCTACGACAATCTGACCAACGCTTTTCACAGGTTCCAAGATTTCCTTACTTTTGCTTAAATACAATTCAAAAACATGATGCATTGCAAAGAGGAACAATTTACGGAAACATTCACAATTCGCCAGGCACCGTAAATGAACTGTTACGTGAAGTAAAAAGTAAATCATATCAAGCGATGATGAAACGACTCCTTCACATTGGCTGTAAAATAACGGATAAAGTACTCGAATGGAATTAAAAGCATAGTTTTACAACTTGGCGTACTTACGCTGTTTTTGACATTGAGCGCGGCTGACTTGTTGTGTCCTTGTCAACGATTACGATTCTAGGAACAAAACAAATTCGTCCTGTTTTACACAAACTAAAAGCGTAAAAATGCTACCTAAACCACCCTGCTTTCATGGCTCTTGAGGTGTAAGATGCCATAAGGAAGGCTAAACCTGCCAAGGCACTTGGGCCGTACGGGATTTCCATGTTAATGTTGAATAGCTCCAGCTTTGATTATCTAGCAAAAAAAGCAAAAAAGTTTTAAACCTAGCAAACACGCCCACAAAAGAACGTCTTATAGACCAATTTCGCTGCTCTCTCGTATAGTCAAAACTTTAGCGACTCTCCTCATCCCGTCTTCATCAACATTTGAGTCTCGCCTTCCATCAACACGGCTTTAGGAAACATCGCAGCGCTACAACTGCCTTAACGGAGTTGACGACCCATATTGCGGACGGTCGTTATCACCATCGTACGCACTGGCGCACTGCTGTCGTGGAACTCGATTTATCCAAGGCTTTCGACACGGTTAACCACTCTATCCTTCTACAGGACATCCTGAGTTCCACTCTCCCCGACTCCATCAAAAGGTTCCTGTCAGCTTACATAAATGGCAGGAGCGCATATGTGGAATTCAGAATTTCCTGCTCAAAGCATCGGAAACTCAAGATGGGAGTCTCACAATGAGGGGTTCCCTCTCCCATCTTATTAAATTTCTATGTCTCGATGCTCCCTACTCCTCCTACTGGCGTTAAACTGATCACTTACACTGATGATTGCTCTGTTGCTGCCTTCGGTGCAGATGTAAACGAGGTTACACATGGGATAAATTCCTACCTGAATGAGCTATCTGAATTCTTTAAGAAAAGGACAATCGACAACCTCCTTACTTTCTGTAGGCACGCAGTCGTAATAGGGATCTAAGCGCCCTAGCCGGGACCGCATAGGGTATTGAAAAAGAAGTTCCTGTGACGACGTATAAAGCTATTGGCTCTCAATTATTAACTACGCCGCCCCCATCTGGATGTCATTTTCAAGTGACACTCAATTAAATAATATCCAGTCCAGACAAAATAGAGCCCTTCAACCCTGGCAGCACATCGTCCTGAAATTCGAACCCTATCACTAAGATAAACAGGCATTCCTAGGTCTTTGGAATATAACTATTCCTGTCTGTCCCTTAACACAGACCTGTAGTATTGTACGAAATGAACCACTAAATACGAAGACTTGCCCATAAGGTAATTCTAAGTACCAGTAGTCCACTTCGGGTCTCAAGTACGAAGACATTACTCATCCGGAGTATACTCTAAGCACCGACGACCCTTGATTTATATTCCAGCAAAAGCAAGATACAGCGGTCCCCTCGGGGATACATTACTGTCAGTGAGATGCCTTCATGCTGCATACGCCAAGACATCAGGACGTACAGAGACTGCATAAACCCAGTCATACCGGACACCTGGAATCCCGCCACTGTCCGTTCAGCCTCTAATAGTATACACTATGTTTGTGTCTCTGCAGCAGTCTCCTCAAGCAAGGTTAAAAGGTCCTTGGTACACATCCCATCATAAATAACAGCGAAAAGTCGCTGCCCAGAGAAACCAACACAACCCTGGCACAACTTCAGTCGGGTTGGTGGCGTATGCTTCAGAGCTATAAAGCTCGCATTATCACCGGCACCAATGATCTCTGCCCGGACTGTAACCAAGGCACCCATACTACCAACAACCTTTTCCTCTGCCCCCTTCACCCAACAGATTTGGACGTTGCAGATTGTGGTCCAACCCTGTTGGCGCGGCATCTTTTCTTGGCCTGCCAACATAACTCGATGACTATGCACCACATTTAGTACATCTAATTAGTATAAGGAATTCTATTTTCTATCTGCTTTGCTTGCCATGAGTCTTTAGTTCATTTAAGTACACTGCGAAAGTTAATAGGTTTATTTGTACTGTGAATGAAAGCTTCCTCTTGATCTCGTTTCAGGCCTGCAGTAGCTACAACAACAATAATAATAATTCAGATAATACAGATTGTCAAATAATTGCCTCAGAGCATCCTTACATAGATCACAAAATATGCTTCAAATAGCAAGCCGAGTTCAGAAAACGTTAAAGAACTTTTCAATCGCATTGCCAATGTTCATCGCATAAACACCGGTGTTCCCCAAGGCTCTGTTTTGTCTCCGACACTTTTTCTCATTTTCATTAATGATCTCCTGTTCGCTACTTCTAATCCAATTTATTCTTTCGCTTTCTGCACGCACCTCTACATCGCAAGTGGAATTTGAACAACAACATACGTTAAGCACGTTAAATTCTGACCTTGACAGCATAACAAGGAAAGTATACCTCTCTAATCCTAGAAGCCTCATTACAGCTCGAGTCATACAACCCATCCTCTTTTGGTTTGACAGACTTATTCCTGGAGGGGATAAAGTCTCTCATACCAATAAGGATGATGTTTGTGATTGCATCAGCGGCGGCATCCAAGTTGCTATCGCAAAAAAATAACGACCGTTTAATGCTCCCAAACAAGTTGTTAAACCCATCCCAATTGGCTTTCTCGTATTGGCATACTGTTTTTTTTTTTGAGTTTTTTCTCTAACTGGGTGGTTTATTAACGAAAAATTAGCTGATGAGCCTAGAGGCGATAATACATTGACGGAGTATTTATCGGACGAGAGGTAAGGAAAAAGTCAAGGGTGTTTCTGGAATGATTTGCAATATTAGGTATTCTTGTAGGATCATTTATAAGCTAAGTAAGCTGCTTAAACTCAGCGAATATCTCAACACAGCTTCCTTCGAGTGTTGTCTGGCCGGAATGGCAAAGCCACCCGGAATTGTGAATATTGTAATTGCCCGCAATAAAAATTTCATTTTTACGATACACGTATTTTGTAACAATTCTTGCAATTGAATCAGACAGTGCATCAAACTCATTACGAGTTGAAACATAGTCTAAATTGGGGCTTCTATAGAAGAAACAGTAGTGTATATTAAGATTTCGAACCTTCACTTTGAGCCATATGAAATTAAATTCCGGATTGGAACATTGCCTGAATTGAGGCAAAGTTGAAATATAGCATCACTACGGACATAAATTGCCAGTCCGCGTCAGGGGGAAAAATAATGGCACCAAGTTATACCTAGGCAGATTTAATTCCGAGTTATAGGAGTTATCTAATACCTAAGTTTCGCTCAGTGCCAGGAATGCTGGCCTCTGGACATGTACATGTGTGAACACAGCAAAAAAGGTCGTTCTCAGCCCTCATATGTTGCTGAGATCTACTCCAATGAAGTTTACACAGGCCAGTTAATCCCCTGGAAGCCGTTAGAGATGTTCAATCACTATCAAGAATCTGATATCTTTACATGGTTTATAACATTAGTCGTCGTAAACATGGTCGTATTTGCAAGCCGAATTCTCTAATGGCTTCATAAAGTTTTACTAAGACTCTGCTATAATAGTGGTTTTAAAGTCTAGAAACAGTCAATAGCAGTTATGTTTTTATTGCATTGTCTATCGTTAGAAATGCGAAATAAGATTGGGCGTCAGCACGAAAAATCTCTTTTGTTCGCTAACATTTCTAACTTTTCTGCATTATTCAAGGTAGTATTAGGCTTTATTTGATTAACCATCTCAATAACGAAAGTTGTCCAGTAAGAGCCTTCAAATACTTTTTTAGAGGCCTTTGTTTAATTATTAATGGCCATTCCGATTATCAACCAATATATTGATAGATATCAGCAAATTCATATGACAAATACACACCCACAACGATCTTAAAGTTATTTCCAATTTATATTTAATGCATTCATTCAATTGCTATGATACATTTTTACTTTCTTTTACTAGTATTAAAAGTAAGTATAGTAATCATGGACATTTTCGAGCTTTGGATTTTTGCAGATTTACCCATTACTGTAGCTCCTGAGTCAAAAAAGCAAAAAAAAAAAATTTCACTGTCTGTCTGTGTGTCTGTGGCTCTGTGTCCACTCTACAGCCCAGACGGCTGAATTGTTTAAGACGAAAATTCATATTTAAGCTTTTTGGGAGGGCCCAGTTGATTTTGGCGGAAATCGGCCAAACGGAAGTGGTAGTCGTAGTAGTAAACTACTATGCGAAAATGCAAAAAAAATTACAAAAAAAAATATATTATACATTTACTAGATTCCTGGCTCGTCAGTAAAAGAAAGTCGTATGGTGACCACATCATCATTTTTTTTTAATTTAGTTATACTCACAATTTCGAAATAATTTTTATAATAGCCCTCATACATAAAAGATTAAAAATTTAATTGTTAAATTTGTAGATTCATACACATATAAAGGAACGACAATAGGTGAAACAACGATTATTTTGTTGTTATTCAAATTTAAATACAGCCTTCACTTTAAAAATACTTTCCAAGCCCCTGTAACCTTTAATGAACACCAAACTTAAATTTTAATTTCTGGACGTGCCCATCCGCCAAATGCTTTCTCGAGTTCTAGGGCTACAGCTAAACACAAACGATCTTGATTGAAATTTGCTATAACTTGAATGCCCAGAGGAAGGCCTTCAGAGCCAAGTTTTCCTAAAGGGATCGTCGTCGCCGGAAATCCTAAAACGTTTACAATTGCCGTATATGAAAAGTTAATTGGTCGAAAAATCGGTTCATTGTGATATGGCGCAACTGTCGGATGTGTTGGATAGAGTAGGACACCATTCTCTCCAAGCAACTGTTGCATTTCTGTTCTTAATTCATTGCGTTTCTTGACCAAATAATTATATTTTGCCGAGCCATGCTGAGCCTGAGATTTTTCGACAATCGCGGTCAGAAGACCAACAAAAGTGTGCTTTGATAGACCAACGGACCATTTGAGTAGCTCTGTGACTGGATTGATTTTACCCTTTAGGTTGGCCAGTTGGTGATCAAATCCCATTCCAGAGTCATCTTTCATGTTAGCAAACCAAATGGCAGCAGATTTTCGAAATTTTTCGATTTGTAGTCGCTCCATCTTAACATTTATAGTTGACTCTAGATGAGAGACAACTTTTTGCATAGCTGCCCTAAGATCAGCGTCGACAGAAGAGACCAACCGTCCACCGCCATCACTTTCCTGGTAAAAGAATTTCATTTTTTTTAGAACGACAGGCTCTTCGAGTTTGAGAAGATTTGCCTTGCTGCCCGAAATTGTACGTAACATTGGCATCAGGTCCTCAGCGTGTCGACATATCGGTCCGATAGCCAGGAAAGATTCTTGCTCCGAACTGAAGGGCATAGGAAATTGTCCCTTATTGGAAACTACAAATTTTGATGGCTTATGCCCAAAAACACCATTGAAAAATGCTGGCATACGGATAGATCCTCCAATATCGGAACCAAGACCAATTGCAGAAGCCGCTGCAGCTTGAATGCAACCTTCACCGCCACTCGAACCGCCGACTATACGATTTGTATCATAGGGATTGCATGTGCGGCCATGAACTGTATTCGAACTTTCCCACCTTAAAAGCAAAGGATTCAAAATTTTATTTGAAATAACTGCTATTATTACTCACCACATGCACATTTCGGAGACATTAGTTAAACAAAATGGAATCGCACCAGCTTGTCGCATAAGACCAATCGCATCAGAGTCCTCTTCGGCGCGGAAAGATTTTCTAACATACAATCCAGCTGTATGCAAGAGACCCTTAACAGCTATGCAATCCTTTGTTGAAATTGGAATGCCCAAGAAAGGTTTTGTCTTTTCCAATTCATCTAATGTAAATTCTTCAGAAGAAATCAATTTATCCACTGCTGCAGCCTCCCTAAGAGCATCATCGAAGCGCTCATCGACACAAAAATTCAATAGTGGATTAACCTCTTTTACACGTCGAATAAATGATTCCATGACTTGTACGCTTGTGAGCTAAAAAAAGGAATATTTAATTGATCAACAGTTGTTAGGTTGTAGCGAATTTCTTAGTTTCACTTACCTCCTTGTGTCTTATTTTCCTCGCTAAAGACGTCGCTGACTCTAAAAGAACCGGATCTGTAATGGCTGGCATAGATTCTCCTTTTACACCGTAAATAATTTGAAAAATAAAACGCACCAGCATTGTGTATAAACGAAAGATTGTATTTCCGACTACCACCGTCAACGGTAGAGGCTTTGGGGTTTTAAATGCTTGTAAATCGGTCATTTCCACTGTTTGTACTTTTTTTCGTTGGAATGTTTTATTGTTTCTAATGCTATTTTATTTACAATAGTATAATATATTGTATTAAGAATATATTACGTGTACGATGAAGGCAATTTCTTTTATGTAAAATGTTTGTAGGTAAATATTTATCAAAAATATTTAATTGATATTAGAAAAGTCTCAGCGATAGTATGAAGTTTTCTCATTTAATGTTGGTTCACTTGTTTTAGTAAGCTGTAAAGAGAGTTTTCTGATGTTAATTTGAAGCACTAAATATCCTAAAAAGAATAAGTGGGTGAGCGATTGGTTTATATGTGGGATTGGTCCCCATTATAAAAAAGCATGCTTACATTTTGGTTATAATTAGCACATAATATAAGTTCGTTCTTTTGTTTGTGTTCGGTAGAGGGCGTTAGAGTGGAAATAGTTACGAAAATTTGGTTTGCCTGTTGGTGCCCATCTTTGTAACCTCATCGCGCCTAAACCACTAGACATATTGAAGTCATGTTCACAACATATGTTTGATTGGTGCTCTTGAAGATTTATCTCTTTTTAAGCCCGTAAGGTGGCGCTGGAGTCGAGTTGTTTTTGAAAATTGAATTCTGCATATATATGTAACCTAATCGTGCAGTCAGCCATCAGCAGAATAGGGGGAATAACACAAAATACATTAGAATTGCAAATTAATAACGGAACCCAAAATCAGCCTCGGATACACTGATGAACGACGACGACCACGGCAGCGAAAATGGCTAAACGATTTCAGAAGGTTCTCATGGAACGTACGCTCACTGTATGGAGCTCGAGCTGCATAGCTGGCCGATACTTTGTCTAAATATAAAGCGCCCCGACACGTTACTGCATTACTCACATCATCGTAAAGGTGTATTAGCGGACCACTATCTTGTTGGTATGATGCTATGAGTGCGGATTGCATCATCACGATAGACTGCATCCGCGAATCAGACTCGAGTCAACACGGCAGCCCTTCGCAACGAAGATACCAGAAACAACTACGGTCAAGCGATAGGACTTATCCTAAATGTACGGAGAGTAAGTCCTGGGACTGAGATGCCGGGCGTAGAAGAGGAATGGATACGCCTTAAGAATACTGTCTTTAGTACTGCTGACTACATCTTAGGCAGTAGTCGTAGAGACCTGGTTCGATGTCGAATGTAAGCTAGCGACTGAACGTTAGAATGTTACGTACAAAGCAATGCAACAATCTCATAGAACGCGCGAACACAAAAATGAATATAAAGAGCTCGGAAGACATAAAAGAACAGTTCACCGGCGAAAGAAAGCAGCCTGAGAGAAGAATTTCGTCCGTGAACTAGAACAGAGAGCAAGGACCGCACCAGGCGCGAAAGTTCTACCAAAGAATCCGCAGTATGACGCAATATAAACCACGCTGCACATACTGCAAAGACAAAGAGGTTAATCTCAACGCTGATCTCAAAGACATCTTACAGCGATGGTTAGAGCATTGTTATGAGTTGCTAAATGGCCAGTTAACTGAGGAATTGGAGGCTCCACTAATGACCGAAGATCATACTATACTGCCGCCACCAAGGATAGACGAAGTTAGCAGAGCCATAAATCGGCTCAAACATAATAAGGCCCCGGGATCAGATGAGATCCCAGCGGAATTGATTAAAATAGGAGGCCTCACTATACACCAAGTAATTCATGAAATAATAGCGCAAGTGTGGGAGGAAAAAGCGATGCCAGAATATTGGCGAAGAGGCATCCTGTGCCCCATACATAATAAGGAGCAGCAAATATCGTGGTATAACGTTGTTATCGCGTATAAAGTAAGGATAGCCCATACGATATAGTCATCATTGGTCTATACCAGTGTGACCTCATCCCATGCAAATCAAAATCTGATCAGATTTACAAATGAGAGATTGAGTTTTTTACAAATGAGAGCAAAACAAAGTACATGGTGGCCACGTCTGCGAGTAGAAGATCCAACATTAGTTAGTCACGCAATTAAAATAGTGGATCGCGAATTTGAAGTAGTGCAATCCTTTTACTACCTCGGATCAACTGTAGCAGCCGATAAAAGCATGGAACCAGAAATACGTGCACGGTTGCTCAAAGCCAACAAAGCATACTTTAGTCTGTCAAGACTCTTCAAATCCAGGAATTTAACAATAACATCCAAGCTGCTGATGTATAAGACCCACATATAGATTCGAGACTTGGGTGCTTAGCAAAAAACATTCTGACCTCTTAGCCGCGGTTCGAGAGAAAAGTCTCACGAACAATTGTTAGCCCCATATGTGAGAAAGGACGATTCCAGAGACTCTATAATGATGAGACCTACGAGCGTTACCGCGATGTCGACATCGTGAAGAGAATTAAGCTCGGTAGGCTCCGGTGGGCAGGACACCTAGCTCGCATTAGCGAAGAGGATCTCGCTCGGAAAGTCCCTTGCGGTAGGATTTATATAACATGACAGCAAGGCCAGCAAAGCCTAGCCTGGAAGGATGGCGTAGACTAGGACGCCCAGAGTTAAGGGATGCCAAATGGATGTATATATACACCTGTATATAAATATTAGCACGATAAACTAATTATAACCAAATACACGTAGGTACATTGTAAGAATAGTAATAGCATATATTGCTTTGTATAATTAGACCATTTTGCTTAAAGACAAAATAATATTATTTTTTCATAGAGAAGCCGGTTATTCATACTCAGTGCTTTGACTTTTACCATTAAGTTCGATTTTTGATATTTTGATCGTGGATTTAGAACGAGTTGTTTAAGCAACAAAAACAAAAAAAAGTCTTGTTTGATACAAGCAGACAATGAATTAATCGAAACAGCCTCGTATTCACATTCAAGAAGCAGCTGGAGCCAATTATTACTGCATATATAATATAAACAGCATCTTACAAAATACTGATGTTTCCTTGACTCGATGCAAATAATATTGCATTTCCAATGATATAAATTGTTTTTGTTAGATTTATTAAACGTGAAACCAACAAGCATAGAATTTTGTCGTTTCATCGTAGACACTTAATGGGGTGTATGGATCATTTTACACTTTTTACGTTAACTTACGTTAAAAAACGATATTTGATATTTCAAAGTACATAAAAGCAAAAATGATAAAGACCACATTTAGAAACGAAAAAATGGAAGCAAAGTACAACTATGAGAGTATTGTTTGGCCGGAGGAAGATGACATCACTTTATTAAACCTTTGTCCAGTCTCCAGTCTCTTTGTGCACAGACAACAGAAAACACAACGTAGATAAATAATTTTTTATCAATTTACAGACAAAGTGCACCACACAGCCGGCAAATAGCTCTTCTAGATATTTACGCAATATGTAAGTAAATATAGCACCGAAAAAGCCATTTTTTGATATTTCGCAAAGCCTACTTACTTACTTCTACTTAGTTTACGCAGTTCATTTAAATTTAAAATATTGTTTATAATTTAAAAGGCATTTACAAATATAATATTACGTTTTTAGTGGATTTTTTAACAAAAAGAACAGAAATGCCGACACTAATACATTAATATGCAATCCAATTACAAAATCTTACAATTAGTAATTAAAATAATTGCACTTATGCACTTAGCAATAAAAAAAAATTCAACAAAATAAGTTGTAAAGAAAAAGGCAATATCACACATACAAAAACTGAAACAAAGCAAAGCCACTAAGAACAGCGCACCACTCTACTTGCACTATAAATTGTTTCTAATTGGAATGGAATACGACACTCAGGCCGTATCCTATAATTTATCATACCCTAACAACATCATGCACTACAGCGCTGTACAGCAAAATTAGCAAAATTGAAACGATTTTTGTTGTTTTTTGTGCAGCTTGCAGCTTCTCTCTGAGATTTTCTTATGTTGAATTCGAATATGCCAAAACGATCAATCTTTCACACACAATCACATGAGGTTTCTTTACACATTTTTTGTATCATAGATTGGTCTTTGTGGTCGATTCGAATGTGTTGTTATTTAACAAAAACAAATACATGTGGCTGTGTGTCACAGATTGATCTGTGTGGTCAATTCGAATTCAACATCTTTGTTTCTTTTAGCGTTTGAACTGACAGCTATTTTAGCTGTATTTTATTTACCGAGGAAAAATGCGTGAAACACAAACACGCTTCAGCTTCGTCTTCGTCTGCGTTACGATGCAACCGCTTTGAATTTGTTTTGAATGACATTTCCCAAATGACAGTTCTGCCACAGTTCTCTGCTTTTCGTGCTACAAATATGAACCCTGCAATTGAAACAATTAAATTTGTTGCAAAAGTAGTATATGTAGCCTATCGTTTTTATTAATAAAAGCAATTACCTGGTCTGTTCAGACTCTTGCCTATTTCTTCCCAAGCAAGGGTTCTTTTTAACACGTTTTTATTCGTTTTGGAACGTATATTAAACAAAAACTCCCGCTCGCTCACCAAGTTTATTAACCGTTCTTTGAAATTGCTATATTGCTTTCAACAAAAAAATAAAAATTACAACAACAAACACATTGGATAGACCAGAAAATGGTTTAGCGTTAACCAAAAAAAAAATTGTGGTTAAGAAATATTTAACCAAATTTTTATTTATAATTCCCACCACCAGAGTCGACTTTTAAAAATTATATATGGATAAGTTGGCAAACACATGAAACAAAAAATTGACCAAAATTTGGTTAGTTTCTGCTGTTACTTTGATCAGCCGTTAACCACAAAAAATACCTAACCCATTTTGTTGAAAGCAATATAGCAAATGTTTTAACCATCTTAAAAAAAAGAAAAAAAAACGCAATCTGCTATTTTTGATTCAATAAAGAAATCTAACTTTCCTTCGCTAACAGAACATAAAATTTTGAATCTATTTTTGGAATGCATGGTTCTGCCAATAGAACTCTATATAAATTTGTTTTAATATACAACGTTTCCATAAGATAGCATTATTCGTTAACATTTCGTCGAGTTAATAATATGGCGGCGCTAATGGTCGATAGTAGTAGACTTTCGGGTGTATGGACTAGTGTCAAATGTTAACGAAATGCTTTCCCATTTTTGCCAAATTACAACAAATGTTTGTAATGAAATTTTGCATTAGCATTTGTCTGTTTTTCGTATCAAAAAGACAAGTGTCAAATTTACACCTGTAAAGACGAATCTGAATTGCTCGGCCCAATGCGCGCGACAGTCAACGAAAACTTAACGAACCAGAGTTGAACTCTATTGCAATCAAACTTTCTGTGTATTGGCAAATTCGTCCATGCGTGCTCATGCAGGTCCATGTCCATTATAATTCATGCTTAACTCGTAGCAGCGTTTTTTCGAAATTTTTGTTTAAATTTGTTTTGCTTTTCTCATAAGTGCTATACTTGTTGAGATATTTGAAAAAAACTCGAAAACTGTCCAAGTAAACTGCCACTTCCGGATAGCTGATTTCCTTCAAAATCAACTAGGACCTCCAAATTTATATAAAAAGCTTAAATATGAAATTTTATCCCCATCGATTTAGCGTCTGGGCTGCAAAGTGGACAGACAGATATTTTTTTTCGCCTTTTCTGACTCAGGAGATTTGGAAATGGGTAAATCTGCAAAAATCCCAAAATTGCAAACATTTTCATGATTTTTTACTTCCTTTTACTCTGTAAAAGAGAGTAAAACTTCCCCTTTAGGAGAGAGAGGCATCAGAAGTTTTATTTTTTAAAAAAAAAATGTTTTTTTTGTATTTTACCAAGTGGTCTGAAGGTAGTGTGGTGGTATTGTTATGGTAGAAAAAGATAATAGAAATACCGTTCATTTTTTTAAAAAAAATCCAACGAATCCAACCCACCTCGGCTGATTAAGAGTCCCCGCACACTAGAGACTTTCTGTCGGCCGATAGTTTGAATCAGTATGAACATGTATGCAAGTGCGCAGACACAACGGATTGGTATCGGCCGATAAATAAGTTGAATGTGCGACACGATTGCCACTCAACTTTGTCTTTGTCTGTGCACTCACCACTAACCCGACTGTTTAATCGGCACAGTGTGCGCACTGGCAGCCGAAAACGACCAAACTATCGGCCGATAAAAAAGTCTCTAGTGTGCGGGGACTGTAAGACTCAAAAACTTGACTTTTCCGTAAAAGTCCAACAGTGCGCGTGTTTAAAAGTTACTGTTGTTTTAATCAAATTAATTTAAATGTTTTGAAATATGTAGAACAATAAATTAAACTTTGGTTAAAGTTTGAAAGGTCAGTAAAAATGCAGTATACCTTGCAAATACTTAAAGGGGTGATTCCTTCGTTAATTACGAAAAATTCGTGTGATAGAGAGGGGGGGTCTATTTTTACTACCTGTGGTGTACATAGCGTTTTAATGCGAAACGTACTTTTGAGCTTACATCACTTTACACCCTGTAACTTTGGAACGCTTCTAACTACAGGGCCACTGTTGGTCTTTTTTGAAAGAAAATTAAATCTTTAAGGTCTAACCATGTATATTTTTTTAAATACTTAAAACTATTACCGTTATGAAGATGTCAAAGTAAAAAAAACTAGTGTGTTTAACCGTGTGGTTAAAATAAATCTTCTTTGACGTTGTGGCCGATATTACAATTAAATTAATATAAAATAAAAAAAATGGGTTCGTGTACGTCGGCTTTTGTACGCGTGTTAGAATTTATACTTCGTTGAAACTTGTCGTTGAAAGATTAAAGGAAAAGGTTAATATGCATACATACATATGAGTAGAAGTATAAGGGGAGTGAAGGGAGATAGTAAATACGATCGGTGAACTTTTATCGCACGATATGATATACAACACATCACAATGGTTGAGTTCATTGCGCAACAAAATGTCACAGCTGGATTAAGAATGCTCTATAATGTAAAAAAGAGAAATATGTAATTTACTATTGGACTGACTTAAACATATTATATTTTTTTAAAAATATATAAAAAAAGACCCCAAAAGGCTCTCAAAAGATTTCCAAAAGACCCATAAAAGACCTCTTTAAATATCCATAAAACACCTTGTTAAAGACCACCAAAACACTTCAAAATGAGCTCCCAAATACCCTTAAAAGAGCCCTCAAGAGACCCTCTAAAATCCTCAAGAGACCCTCTAAAATCCCCAAAAGACTTGCAAATGATTTGAAAAACATTGTTGTCAACTAATTTATAAACACGCCCTAATTTGTTTGCTTTTAAGTGTCTATGAGCAGTTGTAAACCTGACCTTGCGATTGCACAAAATATATTTTTACATGCATATGTTGTATGCATATACTAGCTGATCTCGGGCGCTTCGCTACCCGCTCATATGAACGTCCGCCTTTCTGTTTCCCATCACAACACTTTCTATTAAAATTTGGCGCCCATCGGGCCTCGGGGTCGGGTGGCTTCCATACAAATAATTTACAAAATTTACCCGATTTTCTTGAAATTTCATGTTAGAGTGATCGGGCCCTGATGCCCGAAGTGTGCCCATATAAATTTTTTAAAAATTAACCCAAATTTTTTTCAAATTTTAAACAAATCTGTATCTCTGATGGACAAAACGTTTTGAACATTTTTTGTAGTGATCGGGCCTTGAGGCTCGAGGGCCAAAATTGTAGCAAATAACGTGTTCGAATCGTGAGTTATGGTCGCCATGGAAAACGGCATTTTTTCAGTTTATCTCGAATTTTCCTAGTTTTTCCCGAATTTTACAATTCCTATAATCATCCCCAGACTGTTACGAACATTTAAAAAAATGAGCCGTTTAGCAATGAAAACGTGACAGACAGACAGAGTTACGTTCACATTTAAAGGGTGTCCAAACAAGAGCGCCGGATTTGACGTAATTGGCGAACTGTTTTCGCAAAACTTTCACAATTTTTGTAATGTATTTTACAATAATTAAACGTTGTTGGTTTCCATTCCATATTCCTAAATCGCGGGGTCTGTACGTGACAAAAGAAAATCACCGTACTACTCGTATTAACAAAATGGCGGCAAATTTAAATCCGGCGCTCTTGTTTGGACACCCTATATAATATTAGTATAAAAGTATGGATAAATTTCCAGTCGAGCCACAAGTATCCATTTGCATTATTTTTATTACGATCTCGTTCAGGTACGTTACTGCAGTATCTCCAGTAAGCATCCCGATTACCCAAAATCATCAAAGCATGTCTGATTCGTTTATGCGTTGTCCTTCTAGCAACATGGTAGATCAAGGGTACGTTGCATGAGTCCGACAAATAGCCCAGAGTGCATCCAGATACAAGAAAGCCTCAGGTGATATCAAACCATATTCTCCAGCGCACTCTCAAAGTACTGCAAGAGAGGCTGACCGAGCGAAATGGTTCCTAGTTAGATCTAAAATGACATTATCGATTGTTGACACTCCCGAAGCATCCAAGTTACTTATTCGATACATAATGCCTGTAATCGGAATGTTCGCTCCTATATATGTACATACACGCTCTTAGACATTTTCTATCGAGAACGCGGAGTTTTTCCATATATGAGGGATTGATGTTTCACCATATTGGACACCCATACGTAAGAATTTGTCTTACGAACGTCTGGTAGCAAAGAGCTTTTAGCTCCCATCTCAGATGGCGCGAATAAAATGACTTTTTCCCAGCGGCATTTGCGTGTTCATTGTAATACAAAAACAACCCGTAAAAATTAAAATTTTTCATGTGAATTCTCCAATAACCAAAAGTATACTCTTCTATAAATGCTGAAAAATAAAAACATATGCAAAGCACTGCAACCCAACAACAAAACAACCCTCATCGTTGAGCAAGCACCGCTACTCACAGTCACAGCGTACCAGCGCACACAGTCATTGTAGTATAGCGTGATCTGATGCCGCTATAAGGAAAAAAATTGTATGGGAGCCCCCCGACCCAGCGGCCAGATCTTTCTCAAATTTTAATAGAAAGTGTTTCTTATTTCTTATTTATTTAGTCATTAAATTCTTTGTGCAATTAAGAATTAATCTATTAAGCTTACTCAAGTTGTTAAAATATATCAAACAAGTAAATACCGGGTGACTGACACGAAGTGTTACCAACTTCAGACTGTCATTGCTGTCAAACCAGTGATGACAGAGCGCTCAAATTTACACTAATGACAGTTCATTCCATTGTTTACAAGCGTATTTACAAGCATTTTATTGGGAAATATTCAGAAAAAAAGTTATCCGCAATGGAATTCAAGCGTAATAGTGTGATTGCTCTGTATTTGGCTGGAAAACCACAGCCGCAGATTGTTAACCAGTTAAAATATCTGCATGCGAATAAAATGTTTGCGTATCGCACCATAAATCGTTATAACGATACTGGCAGCATTGCAAAACGCCATGGTGGTGGACCGAAACGCACTGCAACATCGCCGGATATTATTCGGAAGGTGAAGGCCAAATTGGCTCGGAATCCGCGCCGTAGCGGCAGAAAAATGGCTCGTGAGGCGAACATTTCGCTCGAACGGATGCAGCACATATTGAAAGATCATCTTGGACTAAAGGCCTTGAAATTCCAAAAAATGCATGGTCTCACCGCTCAAAAAAAAGTTAGAGTGGAAAGAGCAAAGGAGTTGTTACGCTTGCACGAAAGTGGCGATTTGCCGAATTTGGTTTTCTCCGATGAGTCACCGTTCGTTATTGAGCAATATGTGAACAGGCAAAACGACCGGATTTACTTGCCCGGCCGTTCTACTGAAAATTTGGACCAACGGATTGCCAATCGAAACCTAGCGCCGCCGATGGTATTGGTTTGGGCCGCCGTAACGGCCGAAAGCCGTTCACCGCTCGTTTTTTTGGACCGTGGCATCAAGATAAATGCTCAAATTTATCGGAATCATGTCTTGGAGGGAGCGTTGAAGCCTTGGGCACAAAAACATTTAGGCCGCAGAGCCTGGACATTTCAACAGGACTCGGCGCCGAGTCGTAAAGCGCGCGTCAATCAAGATTGGATGAGAAACAACGTTCCGCGGTTCATTTCCACTGCCCAATGACCACCAATTCGAAAACTGCTATTGTAATTCGAAAATTTAATTCGTGAAAATTTTTTACTTTGATTCAATAAAATTCATCAAAAAATTAAAAATTCTGTGGCGTTTTGTTTTGGTAACACTTCGTGTCAGTCACCCTGTATAATTACACAAAAATAAAACTCAAACAAAAAACTATAAAAACTTTAAAAACTTTAGAACTATTTCTAGAAGTGCAATAACATAAAATAAAATAATTTTAATTGTAATGAAAGAGAGAGAGTAAAAAATGGAGAATAATTTATGAAGAATATAGGAAAAAGAAAAATAGAGGATTTAGAAATTCGAGAGATTCCGTCGGTGATTCTCAGCATAATACTGAAATTTTTTTCACACGCCCATAGACGAAAGTGACTGATTCGTACGCTATAAACTAGCCTCGAAAGTAGCCCATAACAACACTAGTTATGTTATGATATAAACTTCTTTTGTTATTAACTACAATCTCAGCGAACACATTGCGCATGAGCAAGAATTCTCTTTTGTTTGTCGTTTGTGATTTCTGCTTCTCTCTCGATTTAGCAGAAAAACCGGTTTGGACGGGTGAAAAATTCATTTCTTTGTTATTTACTGCAGTCACAGCGAACACACATTCTCACATTTCTGCTTCTCTCTCGATTTAGCAAAAAAAAAAATTAAAAATAGCGTACACGACTCGTAGAAAAGTGCTCCAACTCCACTAAACTCCACTTTCCTTGCTCGTTCTGTAATATACTATTTCGTGAAGGTGTTGATCTTACTAGTTTGCCTAATATCAGGGGTAGAACGTAGAAGGTTCTAAAGTTGAGAGGAATAAACGAAGAACTGACGAGAGGTGCCAGATATGTATGTCTCGGTGTTATTAAATGCTGCGTTCTCTGACTTCTAGCAAAGTTAATTTTTTCTAATAGATATGCAGGTTTTTTAGTCGTAATTATTTTATTTAATGTTACAATAGTTTTATGCTTAAACAAACTCATTAAAGAAGAGAGCCTGGTAAGCTCAAAGATATGTGCGTGTCGGCTAACATTAAATATATCTTGCACAGCTGTTCGTCTCTTTGACCCACTATCCATGCATGAAAAAATCTCACATCCATATAGCATAATAGGTTAAATGAACGACTTTACAAGCTTTAATTTACCGTGCTGTGGAAGATATTTTTCAGTACGGCTTAAGCCGCGTAGAGCACCGTAAACTTTTGAAAATATTTTATTAATGTGGACATTCCAACTAAAGTAAACTCCTAGATTTTTAAAATTAGACACTATTTCCACAGGAGGGCATTAAGATAAAGCATTGGAAATGTTTCTGTAGATTTACTTCTATTAATTATTAGCGCTTTCGTTTTCCTCGGATTAAGGCTAAGCTTATTTTCTACCGACCAAAGAAGTACTTGACTTAGTACTTGATTGATTTTGCTAAAGGCCAGATTTTTGGGGATATAAGGAAAGCGTGTATACAGCTGCACATCGTCAGCATATATGTAGTATTTAGACTTTTTATTTTCGCCGATGTCGTTTATGAAGCATGAAAATAATAGTGGACCTAATATAGATCCTTGCGGAATGCCTGAAGAAACAATTAGTTTCGATGAGCATTCATTATTGTTAATGACATATTGCGACCGCTTCAAAAGATATGATGATAATAGATTGCATAAAGAATTTTCAAAAAGGAATTTTTCTTTAGGTTTCTTGACTAACAAGCTTTAATTGACAGAGTCGAAAGCCTTGGAAAAGTCAAGTAAACAATTAGCCCTGACAAGTCACTATCTACACCAGCAGACCTTTAGAAGAGCCGTAATGCAGCTGTGTTTCTCCAGAAAGGCAGACTGTTATTCAGTGAGTAGCTTTTTACTATTAAGAATTTTTTTTTTGATTGCTTACAATCGCTTCAAAGACTTTGCTTAAAAATGGTAGTGTAGCTATAGGACGATATTCCGTTCTCTTGGTTGTTGTCGTTTTGGCAAGGGTATAATTAGCGATCTTTCATCCATTGGGAAAAGTTGAGGTTGTAATAATAGTATTGAAAATATGTGTGATGTGAAGCAGAATAATTGGGAGAATAACTTTAATGAAATCAGGATGGATATTGTCGGAACCAACCGCTTTGGATTGGATATTCTCATAAAGACTTTTTGTTTCTACGAATGAGAAACGTCACAGCATTGCGTTCTTATTTAAATTCATTATGAATTGTAGAACACCTGTATCTTCTCCATGAGTAGTATTACGTAACGCACATATTCTTTTCACATACAAAATCAAATGGGTCTTAAGATCACGGATCACATTCTTGAGCTCATTGTTAGCAGTACGAGATTTTTGTAATTCAATATTACACAATTTGGAAGTTAAAATCTTCAACTGTTAATGAATCTTTTAGGTTTCTAAGATAAATGTACATAAGTTGAGTAAAGAACGATTCTATATAATTACTTGCATTATTTGGATCTATAGATACCAACAATATTAAATTTGAATTTCGGTTGGTTTAAACTAAGAAAGTGTTTACAGTTGTCAGTCATTAGATTTAAATATGTATCATATTCGAGGGAATGCTTTCAATACTCACCCGAGCAGGGTAGTTAAGGTGGAAGATTATCTTATGAATGATACGATTATAATTCTGGAAAATCATAAATTGCGACTTCGTCTTCTTTTAGCTGTTTCTGATATATAAACAATATGACTCGTTAGCCTTATTATTGAATCCTCAGTGTCTTATAACTTAATTCTAATACTTTGTAGACTTGTAATAATTCTATGTAGCGCACCACCTTATGCGCTATCTTCAATATGCTAATATTTTTTATTGTTTTACAAATTTATTTACAGCCTTTTACAGGCACAAATATAAAAACATTATGCTAGCACCATCAGGCTCACATAAAAAGCTTAGTTCGGGTTCAGCAACTGGTATCGTATTACATTTATATGCCTTAAGAACTTTTTCTCCACCATGTAAATTTTAGGTAACCCTCGAAACAAATGTGCTCTCGAACCAGGGCATTCCTTAATGGACTGGATTCGTTTAAGTAATTCGGGAGTTGATTTATCAGGAACACGTGGTGCTTTGATACCAGTTAGTAGTGCAGAGCTTGCAAAGCACTGCCTTCGTACCGATGCTTGGATGGCTATTCGGGGGAAAGTTTTTAATGTCACTCGTTACATGGATTTCCATCCTGGTGGTAATTGTTTCAGTTTATTGAAAACATAGCTTTAATATTAATTCGTCAAATATTTAGGAGCCGATGAACTAATGCGTGGTGTTGGCCAGGATGCTACAAAACTTTTTGATCAAGTTCACGCTTGGGTTAACTACGAACAGCTGCTCGCAAAATGCTTAATCGGCCCTCTACGAAATGTTGTGAAAATAAATGCGGATGACCTTGGAACTCTTTCTAAACCAAAGACAAATTTGGCGAACGGAACTTTTCAAATACCGAAAATGGATTCACTGCAACTTCAACAACCCACCCAAATTATTCCACGTTTCGACTGGATTCAAAAACGTTCCGATATTTCCATTTATTTTTATACAAAGCAATTTTGCAATCCTGGTTTAGTAATTACTTATAAAAGCGCGAAAGAATTTAGCCTTCAAATACTAATTGAATCGCACAACCGTTTATACAATTTCGAACTTCAGCACGAAATAATTTGGCCACCGAATGTATTGAAAATTGCAAGCGAATCAGGAAAAATCGAAGTTACTTTTAAAAAAACTATTTCCCATCTGTGGACCTCATATGGAAACCACAATAGTAAAAATAACAGACAATTAGAAGATTTGACGTTCGAGTTCAAAATCGTCCACAAAAAAGCGATAAATCATAATTCGTTTGAAATGGTGCTTAGTGGACAGAGGGATATCATAGTACCTCCGATTGGATGTCATTTTAGCATATCAGCCAATGTTTGTGGTAAGAAACTGAAGAAAAATAAATGTTCTTGTTTTGCTACAAGCTACTTGTGAAATCTTACAGGAGAAACTGTGAGCCGGAACTATACACCAGTTCCACAACAGTTCTCAACATTCACAGAAGATGTCGTTCCTACTGCAAACTTAGTCTTTTTTATTAAGACCTACACGAATGGTTTGCTGGCAAAACATATTGATGGATTGGAAATAGCTTCAGAACTACATTTGTCTCAACCGAAGGGTGCTTTTAAATTCCAAACGCTTTTGGCGCACAATCGAATTGTGCTGTTGGCAGCAGGAAGTGGCATAACCCCAATGTTGCCTTTGTTAGAACACCTTCTGGCGCGCTCATCTAATAAAGTGTAAGTTAGTTGTATAGCGGGTATGCTATGTAAATTTTTGGTTTGTTCCGAAAGAACACACATAAGATAATGTAATTATTATTTATTTATTAGCAACATTTTTATTTTTCAATTGCTGTCTTTATTAAGCTGGTATATTCCTACCCGGCTGGTTCATCAGCTGCCAATTCATCGCGGCAGCAATTCATCGCAACAATTTCAAAATAAATACCGTTTATCACAAATTGAATTTACCGCTACCCAAACCGCGTAAAATAGAGTGCGCTCAATTAATTTATATTTAGTTAGGAGCTTTTTCCTTTTAAAAAGCATTTTTGAAAAGTACGGACACATAGCCATATGACTCGCGATGAAAAATACTTTTCTAACGCGATGAATTACCACTTTGCGATGAAGTGCTTCCACGATGAATTGTCGCTGCGATGAATTGCTGTGTAATGAACCAGCCTA
Organism: Nephrocerus scutellatus; assembly: GCA_947095585.1. Taxonomy (NCBI): domain Eukaryota; kingdom Metazoa; phylum Arthropoda; class Insecta; order Diptera; family Pipunculidae; genus Nephrocerus; species Nephrocerus scutellatus. Next base: position 24,235,560 of record OX352762.1, on the reverse strand, counting down.
GAATCGGCATATTTTATATTTCAGGAGGTTCGTTGTTCGAACCCCAGAAATACGAGAAGTATTTTTCATCATCAATTTCGTCTCCGACACTCTTTCTAATTTTCTTTAATGATCTCCTTATCCGCTAGTTCTAATCCAATTTATTCTTTCGCTGACGACAGCACTCTTAGCTTTTCATACGAGTTCGCGCCCCCTTTTTTTTATATTTCGCGCACTCTTCAAGGGGTTCGCACCCTTATAATGCTCGGCTTTATGCTTGGCACAGCGTGGGCTTTAAGGAAGAGGAGGAGAAAAGAGGAGATGTCTATGAGCTTGTGTTTTGAATGCCTGTGGATCATAGTGAGGTGGGAAGACAGAGCTTGGCAGAGCATTCCACATACGTGCTGTACGGCTGAAGAACGAATCCCTGAAATGACCTGTACTTCCGAAGATGGGCTTGAAAGTAAACTGATGAGAATTTAGAGCGCCAGAGTATTGCGGTTGAATTCAAGGAAAGGTGGCATGCAGCTGGCTATTTCTCTTGAGCACCGCTGGTAGAAGAAGCGATAAAACAGTGACAAGCAAGAAACGTTCCTGCGGTGTTCAAGCGAATCTATTGATTTCGCTATATTTTCGTCACCAGTTTTATCGCGCGGTTTTGTATTCTATCTGAATACAATGATGCAAAGTAGTCTTAGGCGCACCATACCAGATATGTACTCAAGTTTTGGGCGAATTAAAGCCTTGTATATGGTAGCCAGATCAGAGGGAGTGAAATATTTCTTGCACCCTCTTTATTACAAGTGAAACTTGAACAACAACGTATGTTACGCACGTTAAATTCTGACCTTGCCAGCATAGCAAGGTGGGGACTACACAATAGAGTATAATTTAACGTTTCCAAAAACCAATGTTGTCTTCTGTCCTCTAAACGTAATTTAAACCCCCAACCTTTATTCATGGATGGATCCTGCATCAAAGAAACTGAAAAGCTCACAATACTCGGTATGTGCGTCAACAACAAGCATGACCACATATTCGCCATCGCTAAGAATGCTGCGAAATATTTAGGTTTTCTAAAACGTTGCAAGATGCACTTCACTCCTTCAGACCTGGCTACTTTACAAGGCATATATTCGCCCTTAACTTCAATACAACTGTATTGTCTGGGCAGGAGCTCCTAAGACCACATTGAATTCTACGGAATTCAGAACCGCGCGATAAAACTTATTGGTGACGTAAATATAGCGAAAACAATCGAATCACTTGATCAGGAATGTTTCCTGCTTGTCACTGTTTTATCGCTGTTTCCAAAGTGTTCAAAAGAAATTGCCAGATGCATACCGCCCATCCTCCAACCCAACCGAAATACCCGTGCCTCAACTCGAGCCCACGCGTTTACCATTAGACCTATCTTCGGACGTGCCAGCCCCAGCCAATTCAGAGATTTCTTCTTTAGCCGCACAATAAATATGTGGAATGAATTGCCCGACTCTGTGTTTCCGCATTTTTATGATCTACAATCATTCAAGACACATGTGCATAGACATCTCACCTTTTCCTCTCCTTAATTTTCGAGCGCCCACGCTGTGCTAAGCATTATAAGGGTGCAAACGTGGGAGCCTGTGTTCATTAAAAAAAAATTGCATACCTCCCGTGAATGTCTAAACGTCCGATAATAATAATTTATCAGTTTGCCACGGAAAGCTTCTCAACTCGCCTTTCGGATACGGCATTAAATTGTAGTACAACACGCGAAAGGTGTTTCGCGCCAAATATTATCATTATATTATAATTAAAGAATTGCTCTACTTCAAATTCGCGCTTCACTCTCTCAATTCAGGGAACAATGTTGGATCTTTCCCTCGCATACGTGGCCACCATGTAATTTATCATTATTTGATCACTTTGATCACTTTACACGTTCCATTTTCTTACTATAGCGACCTTGAGGTCTATTGTGCGTCCCAGATGTTTTACCACATTATGTTATAGCTCAGTTCCCTTGTAAACGCCATCACATCTTCCAATACTATTGGTTTGGCATTTGGCCAGAGAACTGTATGAGCCTTGAAATGTTTTATTCTTTTCCGGGTGCGGGCTGCACATATGAAAAGTATGTGCTCTGACGTTTCCTTTGTCTCGTTACAAAATAGGCAACGATCCGATTGAGATTTACCCATTTTCAAGAGATGGCCATGGAATGGGCAGTGTCCCGTCAAGTACCGGACTAGTGTTTTTAGTGTATGGCGGTCCATATGACTAATGTTGTTGTGCAACTGCACCCGTTGCACTTAGACAAATTAGTCTTTGTATTTTGTTCAGTTTTGAGCGTGTCGTTGCTTGCTCTGTTTTTGGCTTTCAAATCAGGGCTGCGTATGTGATCCTGAGTCTAATGATGCTTTGGTATAGCCATAGGGTAATTTGCGGGTTTATTCCCCACGTTTCGTTAAACATACGGTGGCAGGTAAAGATGGTGGCTTTGTTAGTAATATATGATATGAGGGAGTTCCATGTCAGTCTTTTTATCAAACACGACCCTTAGATATTTAGCTTCTGGCATTAATTGATGGGTTTGCCTTAGATTGTAGTGCTGTAAGCGTTATTTTTTTACTTTCTGTAAAGTGTGCAAACTATTTTTTCTGGATTGACGCTTTGGCCAAACTAATTGCACCAGCTTTTTACTAGTTTGAGAGCAAATTGGATCCGTCCTGTTAGCGTGCTCTCGATTCGCCTCGAACCATTAGAACTAGGTCATCTGCATAACTAATTTTTTTTAAGCCGTTATTCTTTAGCCTGTCAAGTAGCTTGTTTATCACTAATAGCCTTAGAAAAAGCGTTAGGACACCGCCTTTGTGGTCAGCCTCTGGTTGCCGCTATTGTGATGGTTTCGTCACCGAATGGGTCCTGCTTTTTAGCATGCTTATGACCCAGGATAGATGAGTCAATTCCTCTTGATCTAGCCTTTGTTTGAATTACTTCGAAGCTAGTGTTGTCAAAAGCGTTTTGTATGTCAATGAAGGCTCATAGTAACATTTCTTTGCTACGAAGTGTATCTTCGAACGTACCATAGTTTCTGGAGGGCTTTTTCGCAGGACAGGTATTTAAGGAATAAAAATAATTTATTTTTTTCTTGCGTGCATGTCTACTAATAGGAACGAATTGTTGGTGGAACAGTGGGTGCCGTATCATCCAAAGTTTTGTCAATAACATTTCTGTATTTAATGTCAACCTTGCCTTCATCGCCGCTAATCCAAGTAAGTGTGTGCCTTTGTTTGAATTACTTCGAAGCTAGTGTTGTCAAAAGCGTTTTGTATGTCAATGAAGGCTCATAGTAACATTTCTTTGCTACGAAGTGTATCTTCGATTTCGGTTTTTAGATCATGTAATGCTGTTTCAGTTGATTTGCCAGTCTGATACGCGTGTTGACTGTGGATTCGGTTGAGATGAGGTATGGGTGCAAGTTTATTTCCTCGTTTACTTCTTAGTTGTAGTTCTAGTAACGACTATAAATTCTGGTCTAAAGTATAGATTCTATATTATACACTATAGGACCAATCTCATTTTAAACATTTTTATTAACTCTGTCTGTTCGGTACAAATTTCGTAATTGATTTTAAACTAACTTCCTGATGAGCTAGAGACTTGAGACGTTAAACATAGCTCAGAACTGGACGGCAATGCAATATAAACTCACTTTTTTGTCTGTTCGGTATGGTGGCGTACGGAAGACTATTACTAAGTTCACGCTATTCGTCCGACCATCTGGTTTTGTTACCTTGGAAAGGCTGTATCTTTTGAACCGTGAAGGAAGACTTTAAACGAACAAAATAATTATTTGAAAAAAAAAAACAAATTTTTAATATACAACGTTTTTAAAAAGAACTAAAAAGTATAAAATACCGAAAACGTGTGGCGCATGCAACTATTCATGCATCAATTATCTATTGGATACACCCCAAGTTTTTCATTTTAAATCTTATTTTATACTTTTGAGTTCATTTTAACCCGTGGTGTATTAAAAATTTATTTTTATTCAAATAATTTCTTTATTATATTTGTCTCTACTTTTTCTTGCAGGGAGAACATTCTCTTATTGTTCTTTAACAAAACCGAACAGGATATTTGGTGTAAAGATGTACTGAATAAGTTATGCAATGATCGGTAAGTGTTGAACGCTACAACAGTGAAACGTAGTAAAAGGCTTTGAATATTTTAAATTCAAGATTCAAATGTATTAACATTCTGTCCCAACCATCCACCAACTGGACTGGAAAAACTGGACGAATAAGCAAAGAACTTCTTGCTCCAATTATAAATCCGCAATCCGCAGAATACTCAACATTTTCCATCATATGTGGTCCACCGGCTTTTAATGAGGTGACAGAAAAACTTTTAAACTCAATTGAATTTAAAGACGATAATATTTACGTATTTGGAGGGTAAACAAATGAGAATGAATGGTCTGCACTGCAATAAAAAAGTACAAACAATCGTAAAATAATAAGGAAACATAAAACGGTGCATATATTGAATACACAGGCCGTTCTTATAGATATGATGTGTAATATAAGTACATATAATCTAATAAAGTTTATAAATCGTTTTTTTAAATGTATCCTATATATTTTTAATTCTTATTAATTATATATAAATATATATACTCATAGCATTTCTAAGATGTGTTTTTACAAATATTCACATATTAAAACTAGAAAAAACAACCATCGAACCTTCTGCCTCCACAAACTTAAAATTGTTGGTGGTCTTAAAAGTGTTAAGTATGCATGGCATTATGTGTTAGGTAAAAACAGTATGTGAACAATTTCAGTAAAAAATGTAAATTTTTAAAAAAACAGAAAAAATGTATATCATATAATTTATTTTAACAGGAATAAATAGCAAAAAGTACGAGAAAGTAATATTTAAAGCTGTTTAAACACATTCTTTAGGCAAGTGGGACAGATACAATTTTATTTGTAGTTGCCGGTGTTGTGAAAAAAACGTACCATAGTTTCTGGAGGGCTTTTTCGCAGGACAGGTATTTAAGGAATAAAAATAATTTATTTTTTTCTTGCGTGCATGTCTACTAATAGGAACGAATTGTTGGTGGAACAGTGGGTGCCGTATCATCCAAAGTTTTGTCAATAACATTTCTGTATTTAATGTCAACCTTGCCTTCATCGCCGCTAATCCAAGTAAGTGTGTGCTTGCGCCAGTGTTTTTCAACCGGAAGTTTCTCTTGTCCATCAATTGGTTTGCTATAATCCTGCGATGCGAAACAAAAGATTGGAAGTGAAAACTAATAATTGGAAATGTGAAAAGAAAAGCCAAATTACGTATTCATCAAGACGAGTCTTGAAGTCATCACGAGCATGGGCACCACGAGATTCCTTGCGTTGTTCGGCGGCAACAATAGACATTTGAGCATTAGAAAGAAGATTTTGCAGTTCAAGCGTTTCAATCAAATCAGAATTCCAAACGAGCGATCTTGAAAGCAGGAAGAATATAAAATGAATACGAAAAAAAAATTATCGACTCAGTTAAATAGCATCTTTCAAGCTTTAAGCAACAAAAAAAAACCTCCTGCCTATGTAATATACATTTGTCGAGATTTATTCTTTTCATTACTCACTTGTCAGTCACCTTAACATCCTTGATTTCCTTATAAATGTCTGCCATCTTAGAAACGCCTTCCTGCAGTAATGGTCCAATGCGAAATACTGCAGCGTGTCTCTGCATGGTTTTCTGCATCTTTAGCCGGAGATCAGCTGTTGAAATAGTTCCTTTCTTGTGCAGCAAATAGTCAAGATTAGCTATAGACTCTTCTCCAGCGTTCTGTTGGTGTTACAAGTAAAAAAATATGAGCAAAAACAGGAAAAGTCCATTTTTTTCTAACTAACATCCTTTAGTGATGGTGGAGTTGCACCTGGTTTATTCGTTTCGGCAACTGTTTTGGCGCACGCCCGCCCAAAAACGACTAAATCCAACAGTGAGTTGGCGCCTAAACGATTCGCACCATGCACCGATGAACATGACGATTCACCGCATGCTAACAGACCGGGAACAATAACATCATTTCCGCAATCATCAACAGTAAGTACTTGACCGCGGTAATTCGTTGGAATTCCGCCCATATTATAATGAACAGTTGGTATAACAGGAATCGGTTCGCGTGTAACATCTACTCCCGCAAAGATCATCGCCGTCTCTGAGATACCGGGGAGACGTTGAGCTAATTGCTCTGCCGGCAAATGATGCAGCTGTAGGTAGACATGATCCTTTTCAGGACCGACGCCGCGTCCTTCCATTATTTCAATTGTCATTGAACGGGATACAACATCGCGCGAAGCTAAATCCTTTGCGTTTGGAGCATAACGTTCCATAAACCGCTCCCCCTTTGAATTAACCAAATATCCACCTTCACCCCGGCAACCTTCGGTTATCAAACAACCCGCTCCGTAAATACCGGTTGGATGAAACTGAATAAATTCCAAATCTTGTAAAGGCAGATTCTGACGACCAACCATTGCACTTCCATCACCAGTGCAGGTGTGAGCAGATGTACACGAAAAGAAGGCACGGCCATACCCCCCAGTAGCGATTACCGTGTTGCGAGTACGGAAACGATGAATTGAACCATCCTCTAGGCACATTGCAATAACGCCAACACATTCTCCATTTTCCATAATCAAATCGAGAGCAAAATACTCGATAAAATAATGACAATCATAACTCAATGATTGGCCGTACAGTGTGTGCAAAATCGAGTGGCCGGTTCTATTTAATAAGTTTATTATAAGTTATATGTACTTAAAAAAAATGCTTTGTTAAGTAATCTCACCTATCCGCAACAGCACAGCACCTATGTGCTTGTCCGCCTTTACCGAATTTTAAACTCTGCCCACCAAAAGCACGCTGGTATATTTTGCCTTCAGGAGTTCTTGAGAAGGGCATACCGTAGTTTTCCAGTTCTATAACTGCCTTTGGTGCTTCACGAGTCATGTAATGGATTGCATCTTGGTCACCAAGCCAATCAGAACCTTTGATCGTATCGTACATGTGCCATCTCCAATCGTCCTCTTCCATATTACCAAGAGCAGCATTAATACCACCCTGAGCAGCAATAGTATGCGAGCGTGTGGGGAATAGTTTCGTGATGACAGCCGTCTTGAATCCTTCGTTTACTAAGCCAAATGCTGCACGGAGTCCAGCACCACCGGCTCCAACAACTACCGCATCATACGCATGATCAATTACTGGATACTCCTTAGAGATTGCATTCGGACTGTGGCTTGCATCCGATTTATTTTGTGATATGTGAAGATTTCGTGATGGAGCAGCAGACAGTAGGCGCGTCTAAATGGTTAAAATAAAGATAAGGAAACCTCATGTTTAGCTCAATAAGAAACAGTACTTTACAATCGTTGTTGTTTCATCAAATTCTGTAGCATGCATTGAGCAATTATTACCTGTCAAGGCATGATTACCTGACTGCCTTAATAATTTTAGTTCGAAATTACTTATAATTAATTGCATTGTATATAATACTGTCAAACATCCGCATAGGTAGCTTTACGTTTTACGAGCTACCTTAGTGGTAACTCTACAGACAGACATGACTGTAACTCTTATAGTTTTTAATGTTTTGGCGAATTTATTTGGAGGTAGTTTTAAGTCTTTAGTTATAAGAAATAGTGGAAGAATTTCTTAAGTTTTATAAATTTTTGGCTGAAATACCCGGCCTTTCCCGACAACATAAAATATATATATTTTTTTTTCGAGCTTTCGAACTTTAATCTACTTCCTAATGTCCGGTTTTATTCAAACTTTGAACACATGTGTATCTCCTATGTCCGATGACAACACTTTCTATAAAATTTGGGGCGCATTATATAAAAAAAAAACTAAACCAATATACTTAAGACTTCCCATAGTAATGCGTTTTATTTTCAAAAATTCGACCCGCGTTTTTAGTTATAGAATATTACAATTAGTTCTAAGTATGTAGATGCACAAGGTCTTTATGCAGAGAAAAAAAATTGTTTTCTTCTTTTTAAATTCTCTATATTAACTTCGCGTGCATCTCTGGCTGATTGGCTGGCTGGTTGGCTGGCTGGTCAGATTTTGTGATCAATTTTTAACCCACTTCCCAAAGCCCGATTTTATTAACATTTTGCACACAGGGATATTTCCCTGAGAATCATCATCATCATATCTAGCTCTACAACCGGAGTCCGGTCCTGGCCTCCCGCAAAATTTCTCTCCACCGGTCCCGATTACGATGTCATCCAGTTTGGCATCTCTAAACTCTGGGCGTCCTGGTCTACGCCATCCTTCCAGCGTAGGTTTGGCCGGCCTCGCTGTCGTGTTCCATAAATCCTACCGCAAAGGACTTTCCGAGCAGGATCATCTTCGCTCATGCGAGCTAGGTGTCCAGCCCACCGGAGTCTACCGAGGTTAATTCTCTTCACGATGTCGACATCGCGGTAACGCTCGTATATCTCATCATTATATAGTCTCCGGATTCGTCCTTCCTCACATACGGGGCCAAAAATTCTCCGTAAGAATTTTCTCTCGAACGCGGTTAAGAGGTCAGAATGCTTTTTGCTAAGCACCCAAGTCTCGGATCCATATGTAAGTACTGTCTTATGGTCTTATACACCAGCAGCTTGGATGTTATGGTTAAGCCCCGGATTTGAAGAGTCTTGACAGACTATAGTAGGCTTTGTTGGCTTTAGGCAACCGTGCGCGTATTTCTGGTTCCATGCTTTTATCGGCTGCTACAGTTGACCCGAGATAGATAAAGGATTGCACAACTTCAAATTCGCGCTCCACTATTTGAATTGAGGGACCAATCTTCTTGGCCAATCCAATTTTGGATCTTTTACTCGCAGACGCAGCCACCATGTAGTTTGTTTTGCTCTCATTTATGTGCAGCCCCAGATTTCGTGCCACCTGCTTTATCTGGATAAAAGCTTCCTGTACAGCTCTTCGGTTTTTACCAACGATGTCAATATCGTCTGCGTAACCCAGTATCCGAATGGACTTATAGAGGATTGTTCTTCTCACCGGTACGTCAGAGTCTCGGATCACTTTCTCCAACGCCAGGTTGGAGAGGACGCAGGCCAGTCCATTCCCTTGTCGGAGCCCGTTATAGATGTTGAATGGGCTTGATAGTGATCCGGATATTTTTACTTGGCTTATAACATTGGTCATGGTCAACCTACATAGTCTTGTCAGTTTACTTGGGATGCCGAATTCTCTCATGGCTTTATAAAGATCTACTCTGGCTATGCTATCATAGGCGGCTTTAAAGTCTATAAAAAGATGGTGTAGTGAGTTTTGAAACTCTAGACATTTTTCCATCACCTGCCTAAGGGTGTAGATCTGATCAGTTGTTGATTTGCCTGGGACGAAGCCACACTGGTATGGACCAATGATGACTTTAGCTTATGGGGCTTTCCTGTCTTAAAGGATAGAGAATATACGCGGTACTCAACAACGTTATACCACGATAATTGCTGCAGGTTGTGATATCTTCTTTCCTTTGTATGAGGCACAGTATGCCTCTTCGCTAGTCTTCTGGATTAGCTTCTCCTCCCATACTTGCACTATTATTTCATGAATTGGGCTTCCTATTTTTATAAGTTCCGCTGGTGTCCCATCAGATCCCGGGGCCATATAATTTTTGTGCCGGTTTATCGCTCTGCTATCTTCGTCTATGCTTGGTGGCGGTAGCATAGTATGATTTTGGGTCATTGGTGGAGCCTCCAATTCCTCAGTAAACTGGCCATTTAGCCACTCATGAAAGTGCTCTTCCCATCGCTCTAAGATGCCTTTAAGATCGGCGATCAGATTACCCTCTTTGTCCTTGCAGGATGTGCAACGCGGTGTATATTTCGTCATACCGCGGACTCTTTGATAGAACTTCCGCGCCTGGTGCAGCCCTTGCTCTCTGTACTGTTCTAGTTCACGGACGAGTTCTTCTCCCAGGATGCTTTCTTTCGCCGGTGAACTGTTTTTTCGTATCTTCTGAGCTCTTTATATTCGTCTTCGCGTGCACGCGTTCTAAGAGATATTTGCATTGCTCGTTACGCAACATTCTTACGTTCTGTCGCCAGCTTACATTCGTCATCGGCGGTTCGGAATCAGTTTTTCCGAAAATCCACCTCTTTCATGGCTAATAAACACGACCGCACTCCTATATACACCGCTCGCATTGTTAAATCGTTTGTTGCCACTGAAAATTGTGAAATTTTACGATGGCTACCATATTCTCCGGACCTTAACATTATAGAAAATGTAGGGCTGGCTCACACGAAAAGTGTAAGAAGGTGGTAAGTTAGCGCTGATCGATGCCGTTAGCTTGTCTGGAATGAGATTTCACTCGTTGCCTCATTGTACAACTCCTTCAAAAATGATCAGATTTTTGAGGTTATTTTGTAGAAAGATGAAATTGTGAGTAATTTGAATTTGAATTTTTTTAATGCATTCTATTTTTTTACATAAATTTTAATTTTTTAATTTGGTTTTTCGTATTTGAAAATTAAAATTTAACAAGAAAATTCGTGGCTTGTTGTATGTTAATGACAGTTTTAAGATTTTGGACAGTATGGATTTTGGTTTTGACAAAAAAATGAAAAAACGGTGATAATTATTTTGTTCTCGTCGATGGAAACACCACTTATGGAAAAAGCGATAAAACAGTGACAAGCAGGAAACATTCCTACGATGTTCAAGCGATTCGATTGTTTTCGCGATATTTACGTCACAAAAAAGTTTTATCGCTCGGTTTTGAATTCTGTCTACTAGATTCAATGTGGTCTTGGGAGCACCTGCCCAGACAATACAGTTGTATTGAAGTTTAGAGCGAATATATGCCTTGTAAATAGTAGCCAGGCCTGAGGGAGTGAAGTACATCTTGCACAATTTTGGGAAACCTAAACATTTCGCAGCATTCTTAGCCATAGCAAATATGTAGTCATTCCAACGAAGCTTGCGGTTGACCAACATACCGATTATTGCGAGGTTTTTAGTTTCTTTGATGCAGGCTTCATTCATGGATAAAGGGTTTAAATTACGCTTATACGACAGAAGACAGCATTGTGTTTTGGAAACGTTAAATTCAACTCTATTGTGTAGTCCCCATCTTGTTATGCTGTCAAGGTCAGAATTCAACGTGTTCAAGTTCCACTTGGGATGAAGAGAGTCGTGCAGAAAGCGCGATCTCATATAAAAAACTATGAGTGCTGTTGTCAATTAAAGAATGTATTGGATTGGAAATAGAAAAGGAGATCATTAATAAAAAAACAACCATAAAAATTAAAAATTTTCGTGTAAATTCTCTAATTGATACACAAAATTCAAAGGGAGCCCCCTTATCCTGATCACTACAAAATTTTTACACAAAGTGTTGTCCGTCAGAGATACACTCGCATATACAATTTTAAGATAATCGGCAACTTTTTTTTACAAAATTTGTATTGGTCCCCCCCGACCCCGGCGCCCTACCACTAGCAAATATTTGCAAAAAGTGGTGTCCATCGGAGATACACATGTGTATAAAATTTGAAGAAAATAGGATATTTTTTTTTTTTATAAAATTTGTATGGGTGCCCACCGACCCCGGGGCCCGATCACTTCCAAATTTTTACAAAAAGTGTTTTTCATTGGAGATACACATGTGTATAAAATTTGAAGAAAATCGGGTACTTTTTGTAAAATATTTGTATGGAATCCCCCGACGCCGCGGCCCGAGGGGCAACAAATTTTAATAGAAAGTGTTGTCATGATACACATGTGTGCAAATTTTCAATAAAATCGGGCTGTAGGAAGTGGGTTAAAAATTGATCACAAGATTTGGTGTGCCAGCCAGCCAGCCACGGGCAAGTGAAGAATTTAAAAATGAGAACGAGTGCCGCAGACAAAACACTGGATTTGATACCGTCCAATACGACCTGAATTCAACGGTCAGAAAGAAGTTACTAGTCCAAAAAACAGGGTCTTATCATTCCATAGGTATTTATTTTCGACAAAAAAGAGCTTGATGCCAGTCTCTGTGAAATACCTTGGAAATATCGAATACAACAACTTTACTTTCACCAAATTTGTGAAACCGGTTCCACTTTTCTGTGAGATATGCCATCAGATTACCTGTAGAACGATGCCATCGAAAACCTGCTGGTCGCTAAGCATTTCACGTGATTTAAGGTATTGCATAAGATCACAATCGATCAGTGCTTCCTTGACTTTAGAAAGTATGGATGTTAGAGCAATGGGTCGATACGAGGAAAGAGATGTCTTAAGACATAAAAGATTGTATGAATTTGGGTTTTGATAAAAAAAACATTTTTTTGGTCGTTATTTTGGAATTCCATACAATCTTGTATGTTTTAAGTATTAAGTTTTTCATTGTTAGAGCACGCTCACTCATTATGGCGATTTTACTACAAAAGAGTTCCAGTACTCGAAAAATTTGCTGAAGAGAGCGAAAATTCCCTCCATGGGAATTTAATCAACTTTTACTACAGCAACAATCTGTGAGTAAAAGTAAACCTGCCAAAAAAGAATTTATTGACAACTAATAGGTCCGTTCCAGTAATTTTTGTAGTAAAAATTGGTAAAAGAGAAAACTGACATAAATACTCTCAGAGAGAGCTAGCACACAAAAAAGTACGAGAACAACATTCACAAGTATGTTACTCAAAGAAATTTTTGTAGTAAAAGTTGTCACAATTCGCATGGAAGGGAAAGGAACTTACTCTCTATTTTCCGCTCTCATTTACTATTTTTCGAGTACGGGAACCCTTTTGAATAAAAATTCGTAACAATTAGTATAATTATTACTATTTTTGAGTACGGGAACAGACCTTATCTGGCGTTTGGTTGATATTAGATTTCTCCGGTCCTTTACACTAATTTTTAGTCGACAAAGGAAACAAAAATTTTGCACTTCGTACGTAAGATTTCTGCAGAAATGGCCGCACAAATTCGACAATGACGATTAGAATGATAAAAATTTTAAAATTGTACGGAAGCTCTCAGAATGAAAAAACTTTATACTTAAGACATGGAGCATTCTATGGGTTTCCAATCCAACATAACATTGTCAAAATCAAAATCCATACAATCCTGTATGTCTGAACTTTTTCTTTTGTGAGAGTAGCATAACCTAAATGAAAGTTTAGTGCAAGTTTGTGACCATAAATGCAGTATTTTTGCGACCATTGTAATTTTTTCTTTCAAAAGAATGCCACATATCTAACTTCTGAATGTTAAATTTTGGCGTGAGGAATTTTGACAGTTTTTGCCAAGACAAAAATGTTGCGATTTACCACGTTTCCATACTTCTTAATGTTTGCTCTCTGAGTTTTTTTTATAAATTTAATTATTTTTAATCAAAAAAGTACGAGAACAGACCTTACAGACCTTACAGAGAACAGAGCTTAGCCAAAATGTACTCAACACAGCTTTCAGCATTATATTAGCTGTATTTTATGTGCAGAGGAACAAGGAATTACAACAACAATTGCACTATCATTTTCCCTCTTATTTCTTATTCCTCGGCAAATAATAATACTCCTATAATCATTATAAACGCGGGTTATTATTGATAAGTGTGCACCTGTAATTAGCTGTTCATAGTTGTTTTAATTTGTAACGTAAAAAGAAATTCTCTGAAAATCATAAAACTTACATAACTGCACGGGAAGACTATTTTCGGTTTACAACGCAAAAAAAACACTTCCAAACAATAAGCGGGATCAGAACTTCGGTATTCTAATTTTACATCAACCAAAGGATTATTTCAAAAATAAATTCAGAGAATATTAACCACTGCATTTGCATCTTTGGTCAAAATTCGAAATAGGAACATATTTAACGTTTGGCTGCAATACTACAGTAGTTCAAAACACCGCTACGGTATTAAAATGAAGATGATTCGAGATTTGTTGTGATTATATAACTACCTGAAGTAAGTTTTTCTCAATTGTTTTACGTATAAAATGGTAGTTCACAGCATCGCAGAAACTTACATAACTAGACGGAATGAATTTTTCGACATCGCCGTCAAATCAAATAATAATGCGATTTGAAGCAATTACTAAACAGAAAATGTGGGGTCCCAATCCAATATTGTTAGATGTTAAAACGAGTTAAAGCCAAATATTTTAAAAAACTATAGAAAACAAACGAGATATTTACCACTGCAGTTGCGTTTTTGGCCAAAATCGATTGTACTCTAATAAGGGACATTATTTAGGTTTGCTGCAATACTTCAGTAATCCAAAACACCACTACCAAACAAGTGTCGTATTGAGATTCGCGAGGAATTAAATAACAAAAATAAGATTTTCTATATTTTTCGAATTTTCTTTCGAAATTGTCAGTTCGGTAAACTTTTCCGCCTTTACGCCCGCACCGGATTTACTGATGATAATAAAAGTTTTACGCGTTCAGCAAATAGCCATGGATGGATGTATAAAAACCGAAAATGACATTGCTATGAAAATGACATATTCTGTAAGGCTTGTACTACACGGAAACTTTTCAACTTTAAACCGTTGTCATTGAGGTTGTTTACATCGCTTATTTATTGGTGACTTATCCGACCTGAAGCCAGCTTCCGGTTTTATGGGATAATGTAGTATGGAATGGAATTTTTATTTATCTAACAATTTGTTTTCTCGCAATCGAAATTCCGTTCCACAAATTCAAATTCTTGATCTCTTTGCGAGAATTCGTTTTTAGTACCAGTACTAAAACGAGAGAAAATGTTAAGAGTGGAATATCTATCAGTCATTTTTACTTTTTTCTGTTGGCGCTTCTGTTTTTGTGCTTACATTGAATTTTATTAAAACAAATAAATTTCCAATATTTAAAGTGAAAAGTTTTACAATACAATTTTAATTTTACAATTAAAATACATTTTCATATATACATATATATATTATATATAATCATTGAATATAAAAGGATAGAAATAAAAATAGAAAAAAAAACATAACCTCAAACAACAATAGTCATCATTGAGAATGCGTTTACCAGTTACAAGAAGAAGAGAACAGGATAGGCTGCGATTATTGAGGCGTCGGCCTCAACTACGAGACGACAATAATCCATTTAGTATTTCGGATGCCAGATTTCAGGAATTATTTCAATTCCGAAAACATTTGGCAAACGATTTTAGCTGTATTTTATTTGGAATCCGAATTCGAATGTCAAAACCAACCAAAACCAGCCAAACAGCAGGTTTTCGAATTCCAAAGAAGGAATTCGACTGCAATTGTTGTTGTAATTCCCAATTCGAATTCAAATAAAAGACAGCTTTTATTGACGAGTTATTTGCCGAGGAATAAGGAATTATAATATGAAAACTAGCAAAACAGCAGGTTTTCTAATTCCAAAGAAGGAATAAGAACTGAATAAGTGCAATTGTTGTAATTCCTTATTCATCGGTAATTTTTAAAATTGTAACATAACTTATATCGAGTTCTATTCACTTTTTTTGAAAAATCAAGGGGTATATATCTTAAAAAATGTAATTTCTGAAATTTGATCTAGATCAAACAATCTCTTGATTTTTCGTGTAAATAGAACACAAAACTTTGATCTGCCGGTATTTTTTTGATTAAGATCAAGCTATTTGGGTGAGTAGAACATCACATTAGTCACCCAAAATGGAGCACGCTAATGAAGAATATAAATAATAACAATAATATTCGGCACGACAGAACGTTGCAGTCCAAGTCGTAGCTTTTCGCAACCATTTGTGTTCGTGTTGTGCATGTTTATTTTTGCACACAAATAGAAGGGGCCTACAATTTAATGCCGTATCCGCACGGCGAATTAAGAAGCTTGCGTGACAAGTTATTGCTCTCGGATGTTTGTCAAACATTCGCGAGAGGTGGGACTGTGAAAAATATTTTGGTGTTTTCTGGGATCGAACGCTGCTATGAAATCGATGCACTTAACAACTGAGCCACGGCGCCCAATGAAGTATAGTTAGTTATTATCAAACTAAAATAGATTTTAATTATTTTCATTTTAAAAAAAAATAATAAAATTACCATTTACATGTGCACAATTTTACTAATTCAGCCAATGGAATATGGAATTCTTAAGCAACAAAATTACTCATCCTAACAAGATTGGAAGTGGAAAAAGAATTTAACCATGGAAAACGAAATATAAATTAATTTTAAGATAATCTTTCTTCTAGTTTTATTTTTTCGAACAGAAATGAAATCTCCATTATTTTTATTTAATTAACTAGCGGATTCAATGACAAAATTATATATAATATATTGTCCATATAATTTTGCAAGTTTTTCCTGAATAATATAATATTTTGGTGAATTTATGAAATATAATTTTTCAATTTCACTAATTCTAACTTAAAAAAATATTATATGTCAAATGAAAAAACTATGTGCAATTGTGCATTTCCGGTTCTGTCAAATTTTTAAATTCTCTATATTAACTTCGCATGTCAGTGGATTTGTTTGTCTGTCGTTGAATCTTGCGATCAATTTTTAACCCACTTCCTAAAGCCCAATTTTCTTCAAAATGTGTACACATGTGTACCTCCGGTGACAACACTTTCTAAAACTTCATCGTGATCAAATTTTTTAAAAATCACGCCATATAGCCGCATCAAATAACGCCATTCTATGACTGTGCGCTGTGTGCAGCGCTGATGGGATTTACCACAAAACGTCTTTTTGTTTTTCAGCGTTTTTAGTGGAAAAGTCGTTCGTGTCAACGGTACTACGCATTGAACAAGTTTTCACAACAAGCTGCCTATTGGTTAATAGAGAATTGACATAAAAAATTCGGTTTTATGGCTCTACCAATGTCGAGGGTGGTTTGGCCCTTTTCTTTATTTTATTGAAAGGTATATTTATTCCTTTCCTTTAGTACCAATTAACCCCAAACTTCCTTTCAGGCTATACCGTATATATACATATACATTACCATATGATTCTCAAAAACGCCTTTTTAAAGGAAAAACCACTATCTAAATATAAATTAATTGCGCGCATAGTATTTTACTGTTTCCATTCTTTTCAAACACGCCTCTTAAAAGGAAAAACTAATTTGTGAATATAAACAAATTGAGTGAGAGAATCAAATCATCAGTATGGAAAAACTCAATCATAATGAAACATAAACTTAACCACCTTCCGTTAAAATTAAGCCACGCCCATAAAAATGTTATGGCTGTGTACAGACATTTTTCATCTTTCATATACCAATATTTAGGCACACCCATTTTTAAACACGCCCCTTTTTTACTTTTGTTTTATGACTCCACCAACAGCAAGGGTTGTTCGATTGACCCAATGTTTTTTTTTTGGAAACGCATTTTTATAGCCTTTCATTGAAAAATTAATTTAAAAAACAAAATGAAAAATGGATCAAAAAGATGGCGGTCTTAAGGTCTGCTCAATGAACCTGGAACCCCAAACACTTTCCGGACTACACTGTATTTTACCCATCGAAACCAGCGTTTTCGGTTGTAATTTTTTTTTGTATTGTGTTAATGTTAATGCACAATTTTAGTTTTATGAAAATAAATTAGGCTGTAAATACATTAGAATCGTGTTTTTAAATCTGTGAAAACATTAAACCAAATAATGTACAGTATGTCAAAATTGCAATTGATCTATCTTATTGTAGCAAATTTCTGAAACCCCACAGTGCTAAATTTGCCAAACGCTTCAAGCGGATAGTGTCGCCCTTCAACTGGCGAATGAATTCTTATTTGACGCATATGAGTATCTCGACCATTCTGATGATTTGTTATTACTGCAATTTGAATCATAAAAGTGCGGATTGACTTGGACTGATCATCCTTAATAGGAATGACCACCCAACCTTGGAAACAAGTCACAAGTGAATAATTTATTATACGAAAACGCATCAAACATACCAGTTGGTTCAGTTAAATCAATTATTTCTAGTTCTTGCAAATCATTAAAATGTGTTCCGGATCTAATTGAAATTCTTGAAGGTGTGTAACTCTCGTCCAACTTATAATCAGTATATATGTAAATTTGGCTAATGTTAGTTTTACGTTGAAACTGAATGTTGACCAAGTGTGGAAGCTGTCCATCAGATTGCCAATAAGTGTCCATTATATTGTCACGAAGCCGTTCGACTCCAAAACCTATATTGAATTATAGGCAAACTGAAAAAACTGACTGATTGTTACTGTCTTTTTGTTTACCTACCTGGCTTACAAGAAGAGAGACTCCATACCGCCTGTGAACCAACTTCACGAACATTTCCAAGTCGTTCTTCAGTTAGTGGGTCGTCGTCGCCACCACTTTTAGTGTTCATTTCAGGCACAATTTTCTATTGTAACTTTAGTGCTTCCACCAGTGCCACCCTTCTCTGTAGAGTTATAAAAACAATTATAATCAGAAGAGAGATGCAAGTTTTTTATTTTTTAAAATTAAATAAAAGCTGTATTTTATTTGGAATCCGAATTCGAATGTCAAAACCAGCCAAACAGCAGGTTTTCAAATTCCAAAGAAGGAATTGGATAGTGCAATTGTTGTTGTAATTCCCAACTCGAATTCAAATAAGATACAGCTAAACTGACAAATGAGAGCGGCAGATTGACAGTTAAAGATGTTGGCTGACATTATTCGTGGTATAAATAAGGTTTGTTTAGGTAAACAAAATTATTGAATAGAATTAATAAGTAATCTTATGTCATGTTTTTAAATCTGGCGCAGATTGATTTTTTTGGCTGCCAAGTTATTCGTTTTTACCAAAAAATCAATCTACAATAGATCGGATTTCTATCTCTATATTTTGGGAGATTTACCCCTCTTTTCATTAACTGAAACAAGAAACACATGCAACTAAACAATGTAAACAAAAGATTTTCGGCTTTCGTGTTCGTTTTTTCGCGAAAAAATCTGAGCTCGAGCGCAGATTTTATTTAAATAAGTACTTATAATGGAAAAACTTAAGACTTACGCTGTAAAGTGTAAACCTTATACTGTCCGGGCGAAGATTTTTTTGTATGGGAAAAATTCAATCATTTCCACTTAATCGCTATACAGTAAATTAGAATCCCAGTCCGGTTCACTTAATTAGACGCACCTAATTGTTTTCTGTAAATTTCTTCTTTGTTAACTTTTTAAAAAGTTTTATTTAACTTGGCTTGAACAATAGATCTGAAATTTTGTGAGTCTCTAAGTTCAAAAAGTTCCTGTGTCGCGTTTCTCATTTGAGGCGTGTGACGGTCGGAAATGCCGCCATTTTCTCGTCTTTTGAGGTAATTTTTAAATTCTTATTTTTAAATATTAGGAACAAATTTTCACCTTTCATTTGATATCAATATTTAGGCCCGCCCTCTTTTGCACACGCCCCCAGCAGAACTTTAATGTGAAAGTCATTTTTTTCTCTAACTCTGACGAGGGGGGTTGGATTGGACCCAATTTTCTATAGGACGGAAGGTATTTTTATTGCCTTTTAGTTGATACCAATTAACATCCCTAACATCCATCAAACAAATTAGAAAAATTCACTTTTCCTAAAATAACTCAAACTAACTAAAATAACCCCTCTCAACTAAAGGGTCTCTTCCAAACAAGATTGCGGTTTTTGAGGTCTGCTCAATAAGGTCTTTCAGTGTCCGAAAGCCGTAACCAAGTAAAACCTATAATGCACTTTGCTATATAACACATGTTTTTGTATGGGAAAAACTCAATCACATGATATTTCACTCAAATATATGAAAAACCACATGAATCAGGTACAACTTGATCAAACTTCCGTTTTAGCTGTCGTACGCCCATAAAAAAAGTACGGCCGTGTAGAAGTATTTGGGCCCCCTGATGAACTTTAATGTGAAAGTCATTTTTTGGCTCTAACTCTATCGAGGGGGGTTGGATTGGATTTTTTATAGAAAGGAAGGTATTTTTATTGCCTTTTATATGATACCAATTAACCCCCTAACATCCACCAAACCACTTAGAAAAATGAATTTTTCAAAAAAGTGCAAAAAAATCCTTGAGGGGGAATTTCCGAGAAAAAAGATTACTGTTCTTGAAGTCTGTTCAATAAGGGCTTGCAGATGGGGGGAGTCCGAAAGCCGTAACTTTATTTTCGGTAAAACGCACTTTAGCCAAGTTTTTACCCGAAAACAAAGTTTTTTTTACATTTACTTGTTACTTTATTCCACACAGTAAAGGAAGTATAGTAATAATGAAAATTTTCGAGCTCAGGATCTCAGTATCTCCTGAGTCAGAAAAACCGAAAAAAAAGTCTCTGTCTGATAGGAATAAAAATTCATACTCAACATTTTTACATAAATTGGGAGGTTCCAGTTAATTTTAACGGAAATCTGACAACCGGAAGTGACAGTTTACTTGGACAGTTTTCCGAGGTTTTGCAAATAACTAAAAAAATATAGCATTTATGAGAAAATTTAATAAAAAACAAAAAAAAAATTAAACATACATTTACTGGGTTTCGGCCCGTCTTTACCTTTAACCTTTTTTTTAATTACTACCCTAGCACATATGGCAGACTCTGCGACCTGAAAGATCTATTTTATTTTAGGGTGTCATTACTCTAAGAGACTTACCATCTCCCTAATAAGCGGTAATACATCCTTAGTAGCAGAATTTCTCAACTCGGCTGTCGAGCATGTTTCCTTGTGAAAGATGCGTCTCCTTAACCAAAGTAATGCCACACCAGTTTTGTTACGGTGCTATCGAAAGCCACAATGACCTGGTTTGAACTTTTAAGTGGTGAGTAGCACCTCCACACTTTAAAATTACTTCGAAAATTCTACTCTTAATAGACTGTTATACAGATTTTAAGAAATCCAATGAAATTTCAATCCAAGCAGGTTTGGTTGATACGATCAAATCTTCATTGCTTCCATATCGCCTGCCTCCTTCGTAAACCTTGCGTGTTAGCCAGCCCCAAAGGTTTCAATTATATTTAGATCCGGTGAATATCTTGGCCACGACAATAATTGGATGTTTTCACTCAACTTTTCTCCAATCATTGGCAACGCTTCCAGTTTGCACATCCCAGGTCATGTGATCTCGTACGAATTTCAGCCGCGGAATTTAGTGGCTGTTTTTTTAAACTTTTTGAATTTTAAATGTGGAGTACTGAAAATCGCACGACGCACTGTTGATTTACTGACCCCAGCTGACGCCCTGGCTTTGTTTGTAGTTAGAGCTGAATTGGCAGCCAATCTCCGAATGTTCCGCTTATCTTGAGGTGTTAAAGCTGTCAGATCTTCCCGGTTGTTCTTGCCATAGATTCGCGGTTTTTTAAAGAATTTCGGACACAATGATCACTTCGGTCGATTTTCTTTGCTTTATCGGGTTTTGTAAAGCCCTTTGGCGTGGAAACATACATTTTTGCTTTTTCCTCCGTTGCTAAAATATTTTTATTTTCCATTTTTAGGCCAAAACACGAAAAACACAGTCCTTTTCACTATTAATTAGTTATCCGATGGAACTTGCTCGACAACTTTTTACAACTTATTTTGACTATGCGTCTACTAATCGAATGAACCGAAAAACGTGGTTATTTTGAGGTCATTTAATCATCATTAAGTGAACCGGACTGTACTTTAGAATAGCCCGCACAATCCTTATCCTTACGGCTAAACCGATTTGGCTCATTTTTCTTTTAAAATGTTCGTAATCGTCTGGGGATGATAATAGGAACCTGGAAAATTCGGGAAAAATTTAAAAAAAATTGGAAAAACAGAAAAAATTCCGTTTTTCATGTATATCCATGCGTATTAACTCGCGACCATAACTCACGATTCGAACACGTTTTTTATAGACAAGGCCCAGGTTATAGGTTACAATTTTGGGTCAGTGGCTGGTAGGTAGCGGTGGTTTCAGTGGGGGAGCGGCCAGCAGTTTGGTTGGTCATTTGATTGTGAGGGACAACCAAACCACGCCTGTTATTTTAGCTTTTGGTGGGTATAAACGGTGTCTTGGTGTTGTCGGTCAGCGGGTCCCGGGTATCGCCGATGTTAACAACTAGTGAATATATAAAGTTCAAAATGTTACTAACTTCATTTCGTATCTCTTACGAAAAATTAAAAAAATGCCCGCTACTGAAACCGACACAACGCCTCGGATAAGTAATGATCCAATAATGACGACTTTTGGCTATTGTACCCGGACTAAGATTGGTTTCTGGAATGTGAGGACGCTCCTTGACTCAGGGAGTGAAGGACCTCAAAATGCCAGATTTCTTCAACGTTAGTTTCTTCGATATAATTTGGATACTGGGAGTGAGTGAAGTAAGATGGTTCGACGCGGGAGAGTACCAATCCCCAACGTGTAACACTGTGCTACTCTACTCCGGCAGTCCCCGTGAATCTGGAGTGGGTCTGCTGCTAACGCCAACAGCACGCAGAGGCATAATTTCCTGGCACCCACATGGTGATAGGATCTTATCGGCCTGATTTCGGACTAGAGTACGGCGCGTCACGATCATAGTGTTACGCCACAACGAATCTCCAACTGAGGATGAAAAGGACAATTTCTACAATCAACTAAGCGCTGTATTAAACGCAACGCCGAACGGAGATATCGTCATCGTGAGAGGACTTGAATGCCAAGGTTGGCAACGACAAGCTTGTCATAGGAGGCACCATCAAGGTCAGCTGGGTGTCAACTTACAGGCAATCATGATCCAACTAAATCGACCATGTGGCGATCAGCCGACGTTTTAGGAGCTGTCTTTTAGACGTCCGAAACAGACGAGGAGCCGACATGGATATGGTACGGAATCATCACTTTATGGTAGCTACTGTCTAGTTACGTACTGCACCAGTTCAAATAATCCGCAATATCATCCGAATGCCTCACTGCCGACAACCATCCAAGAACATTGGAAAGCTGTGAAAAATTGCTTCACATCTGGAGCGGAAAGTATTGTTGGTAGAAGCCAGGCAGACGTATTGAAGAAGGTAAGCAACTTAAAGCTCGTATTGTAGATACCCCAGCAGCAGCGAGGATCGAGCTAGAGTCCCTGTATCGAAGCAAAATTAGAGAAGTGCAGCGTAGTGTAAGACGTGACAAAACAAACGTAATTATATTAACAATTCCGGCCACCACTGCACCCGCTGTTCATCGATTTTGAGAAGCCGTTTGACAGTGTCAACAGACAGTTTATCTGGCTCGCCTTGCGCAGGAGAGGTATACCCGATAAACTAATAGCTATTATTAAAGCAACCTATGATGGCTCTCAATGTCATGTTTTTAAAAGGTTGTCCATCCAATATTTTCATAGCACTCAATTAGTTTTTTTAACGTTAACTTAAGATAGTCTAAGTGTATCGTATTTTTAAATTCAAATTATATTATAGGAGTATATTGAAACAATTACTAAGACGTTGTAATTTATTAAAATCAAGAAAAAATACTTGTAATTAAAAAGTGTCTTAATAAGTTCTTAAATAACTTAACAAAAAACTAGATGTTATATTACATTTCAGAAATTAAAACAATTATGATACAACACATTTGCTTTTGTTTTTTGTAACTTTTTGAGGTTGCTGATTTAAGATTTCACGCTGTGTATTCACGCCGTTGCCCTGATTATGCCTGCTAGTATATTGCAATTGAGGGAGTTGCGAAGAATATATTGGGGATTCCCTTGCTTGCGAATATATAGTGGCTGATGCGGGTAAATTATTAATTGCTCCAACAGACAGATTGTAATGGTGAATGACTTCGGTACTCCTACTTGGATCAAGTATCCTTGCTGAAGCTGTAACTGGCGCAGAACTTAATAGAGATGATTTGGGTTCTGGTGATAACGGTTTGGTACAAACCGCAACAGATGGAAAAGATAATTTTTGATGAACCTCTATAGCTTGTATAACACATTCTTGTTGTGCACGTCGTGGCATGGGTTCAACAGCTGCTTGAAGTTTCTTTTGTGGTTTTGTATACACAGTCTTTGGCATTGATACATGTTCTTTAGGCACAGAAGGTAGTGCCCAAAAAATATTATCTAGTGGGAAACTTTCGATAGCTTCTTCTGCTTGATACGTATTCTGATTTTTTGAAGCATTTGTAGACATTTGCTTTGGCGATGGTTCAACCACAAGTATTTCTTCTGATTCCCCAATGTCATCCGCTATATGATTTTCTTCATTTTGAGCTTATCCAGACAAAAAATGAATAAAAACACAGAGCAATTTACCACAATACAATCTTGTTCTAATAATCAAATTCGTTTTTACTTACTTTGGTTTTCTTCAGAATGTTGATTTGTTTTCAAATTCGCTGTAGATATATCCAAATTTCTCAGCGATAAAGACACATTGTCCGAAATGACGCCATAGCTTTTACAGTTAACGATTTTATTATGATTCCAACGACTACTAGAGCCAATAAAACTGTTATTCTCCTTGCATCTCCTAATTAGGTATTTAAAATCGTCACTCGCGCTGAGAGTGACTGGATTCCCAATTACAATTAAAAGAGATTTTGCACGAGAGAGTGTAACATTTAAACGCTGGTAATAAAAACAAACCGTCAAATTATGAGAAAATAAAAAAAAATTCAATGTCTATGTATCCCAACTTACACGAGGACTGTCAAGAAATCCGAGTGTTTTCGTATATGATCTTACCATAGATACAACGACTATGGGCTTTTCTTTGCCTTGGAAGATCTCAACGGATCCTGTTTCTATTTTATACCAGTGTCGAAGGTTTAATTCCTCTTGGATAAGTGTATATTGCGATTTGTATGGTGATATAATACCAATATCGGACTGTTTGATTGGTTTGCCGTTTATTCCAAAATACATAAGATCCTTTACATATTCCATTACAACTTCAATTTCCTTATAATTGTGAAGACTTTAGGTGTAGGAGCAAAATTAATTAACGTAAAAGAATTATAAAATTTCAGTACATTTCTTCATATTGCTATTAAGAATTTTACATATAATTTTGTTGAAGGAGAAAAAGCTTAACTTTAACTAAATGTTAATAGAAATGCCTTTAAATTATAGGCTACTTTTATATGTTATATAATTTAACTTAGCAATGCAGGAAGAGAGCAGCGGACAGGGTCTATACAGGGAAGCAGAAAGCAACCACAAAGGCGACACATTTAAGAAAAAGTAGGTTTTACCAGTTCTTTGCAATCGAATCAAACTAAAATGGATCCTTTAAAGGTTGTCACTTTATTGCATACTTTGCCACTTGCCACTATAGACAAACACTAGCCCAATTGGCTGATACTGCGAACTAAAAAGATCTATTGCATCGTTGGGTTTACCTAACCAAAGAGACTTGCTACCTTCCTAATGAAGGATAGTCTTTTGTGGTAGAATTACGCAGATCTGCCGACGAACATAATGCCGTGTGGAAAATTTGTCTCCTTAACCAGATCATAACTGGACAGTCACAGAGGATGTGCCCGGATATTTCGTCCTCCTCCAAGCAGAACCTACATTCCGTGTTTGAGCCCAGATTAATTTTGCTAAGGTGATATCGCAAGTCACAGTGACCTGTGAGAAAGCTTACTAGCTTTCTGATGCTATCCTTGCCTAGATCAAGGATTCCCTTATAGGAAAAGGGCCTCATTAACCGTTTGGATTGTCTAAGCCCCGGGATATTATCCCAGTGGGCCAGAAGAAGTTTACTTTCCCATTTATTGATTATCGCTATAATGGTGGCACAGCTGATACCACAGTAAGGTTCTGGTCCTAATAACGCAGATTTCAGACCAGCCCTGGCTAGTTCATCTGCATGTTCGTTCCCTGCAACACCCTGGTGACCAGGAACCCAACCGATTTTTACCCTGTTGTCCCCTGCCAGGGATTACAGTGCATCATAGCATCATTTTACTGATTTAGAGTCCATTATGCTGCACGATAGCGCTTTCAGTGCTGCCTGACTGTCTGAAAAGATATAAATCGTAGCGCCTATAATTCCCTTATTAAGGTTTATCCTAGCGCAAACCGCCGCGTACGTGATAATTGGTCTCACCATCATGGTATACATCCAATGTATCATTTTAGGATTAAGAGCCCAAGTTCTGTCGTAGAGGCGTCTACAGGCCCTAGTGGCGCGTTCGATGGCGCCAGTTAAGCCGTTTATCAAGGATGACTCCGAGATATTTAACCTCACTGGAATGCTTTAATGTAGTGCCTTTTATGATGATAGGTCCCATATCGGACAATCTTCGTTTCGTAAAATGCATTAGAACGGTTTTTCAAGGATCGATGGAAAGCCCTTTTCTAGTGCACCATTCTAAGACGTGAAGTAAAGCACCTTACATGACATTTGTTATGGTCGTTTTGTCGCCAAATCATCAGCATAACCCATGGCGATGTAGCCTGATCTATTCACATCGGCTAGAAGGTTGTCTATGACGAATGGGAGAAAGGATGCCTCCGTGCGGCAGCCCTTAGCTGCAGTCACCGACACAGACTCTCCCCCTGAGGAGGAAGTAATGACTCAACTTTCAAGCATCCTTTATCCATTGGTTGGTCGAGCCCTCGATACCTCTGTTCCTGATTCATCTTGTTATTGAGTCGTAGTAAAGTAAAGCATTTTAGATAATCGATAATTTCTGTAAAGAAAGCACTCCACTATATTAAATACTAGCTGTTCCCGGGCGCTTTGCTACCCGCACAAATGAACCCCCGGGGTGACGGCCAATAATTTACGTTGACATTTTTTTAAAAATACGTTTGTAAATCTCATGTTAAAATTTTACCTTTCTTCCCTTCCATCTATACCTATAACTTTCTACTATCTTAAAAATTTCATAAAATTGAGTTTAAAAATGTGGCTGATTTAACATTTTACATTCCCTGTGTGTAAAATATAATAACTACTAAACAAACAAATGCAGTTTTCTTGACTCATGTGTATAAAATTTGAAGAAAATCGGATTAATTTTTTTGAAACACCTGTATGCAATTTGTGAAATGGTGACCCTTTAACCCAGGAGTCTGACCACTTTCAAAAAAAAAAACTATTTAGCGCCCATTATGGTATAAAACCCCTACGCAAAGTTTAAACGCGATTGGTTCAAAAAAACATGCAATTTGTAGAAACAATAAAAGAAATTCTTATGGAGACCCTTTGACTTAGGAGTCCGACCACTTTCAAAATATGCCTATTATGTGTTCATTATGGTATAAAACCCCTATGCTAAGTTTGAACGCGATCGATTCATAAAAACATGCAATTTGTAAAAACAATAAAAAAATCGTATGGTGACCACACCACTTGACCTATGAGTCTGACCACTTTCAAAATATGCCTATTATGGTAGAAATACCATATGCAAAGTTAGAACGCGATCGGTTGAAGGGTTTGGCAGTCCATACCGGACATACATACATACACATATACAAAGTTTCACTTTTATATATACATATAGATAGGATCATAACATCTTCGTCATTAATACTTTAAATAACCTATCCATACAATTTAAGTTTAATATCGCAGAGTATGGAATTGGAAGGTAACTGTATAGAGTACAACATAGTTTCATGCGTTCATACTAAATGGCCAAATAAACCGAATATAATAGAATTATTTGACGTAAATGGCAAAAGCAATTGAACCCGTCTGTAGTATATTTGACAGCCACTTTTCCTAACTTAACCATAAAATATTCATAATTAATACCATACCTATTCATATTATTCTTTTGTGATGTACCAAATACCGAATGGAATATAATCGGAAACTTTGGATTTGATAAACCGTGCCATTTGGTTCCCATATTGACATCATCTATTGAAATTAAATGGAATAAATAATTTTTTTAAAGATCCACATATAATTACCCAGATTCGCCCTTGCAACCAATTCTGAATCGTAAAACAAATGATTGAATATGTTTACAATTTCAAAATGTGATCGATGATTTGACCTCAATCTTGTCTGAATTGACCGATCATAATCACCATTTTTATCCACTGCATAACAAGATCTTGACAGCAATCGCTCCATTATTGAAATATCTAAACCATGTTCCTTGGATATCTCTGAATGAAGAATAGCTCCCAGTTGTTTATGATCACCGGATATAATAAGGCGGCATTTAGTCGATAAAGTGCCCATTAATCCAACAAGAACTTCTGGTTCGGTGGATGCAGCTGCTTCATCGACAAAAATATGTGAAAAAAAGTTATTTCCACCGAAATCACCGGTTACCAGCCTGCCAATTACTGATAATGTGCATACAACAATGCGAAACGACTCTATCAGTTCAACCGCCGGGTAGAAATGAGTGTCGAACATATTCGACGATTCCAGAAGGAGTTCATCGATGGAATCCAAACGTTTATCGTTCGATTTTGAAAAAATTCGTAATAATTGCCGGGTGTTTGGAGTTATTTCAGCGAAAATTTTGCAGAGACGCAGTGCTACTTCGTCGCAGGCACTGTTAGATCCGGCTGTCACAAGTATTCTGGTACTTGGGCGATTTTTCCATAGTTGAAGGATTGCTTCAACAATCGTTGTTGTTTTTCCAGTGCCTATTTGTTTTTATATAGATAATTTAAATAATAAAATAGAAAATAAAAAAAAAATGTTCATGTACATTTTTAAACAAAATATTCGCCTAAAAGTAATCAACTGTAAATACTGAAAAATATAAACACTGCGAGCTTTTGTGATTCAAATCTTAAGGCAGCGCTGCACATAGGTACACAGCGATTATAGGCATGATATGATAACGCGATTTTTAATGTATGTTGTATGGGAGCCCCCGACCGCGGGGCCTGATCACTACAAAATTTCAATAGAAAGTGTTGTCACCGAAAATACATATGTATGCAAAGTTTCAACAAAATCGGGCTTTGTGAAATGGATTTAAAATTAATCGCAAGATTCTACCACCGAACGAACGAACGACAGACAGAACCATGCCGACGCGAAGTTAATATAAAGAATTTAAAAACTATACGATTCAATATCGATAGAAAAAAACAACCCATAAAAATTAAAATTTTTCACGTAAACTCTCTAATAGGGGATACATATGTGAATATGTTATCTAATATATAAAAATCTCGTGTTTGAGGCTCAACTACTCCGAAACGGCTCGACCGATTGTTATGAAATTTTTTATGTAAATATATTTAGTAGGTATGAGAATAGGTTTTAAAGTGAAAAAAAAACCGGTAGGTGAAAAAAAAAGCAAAAAAAAAATTTGAGAACGACTGGACTGATTTGGCTATAGTCCGAACATTGTTTTTGTGGTAGTATTTATGGAACGATTTGGCTCAAATTCACACCATATAATATTTAAATAAAAAGAAAGTCGTTGACAAAATTTGGACCGTGGGCGTGCCGTCGGTGGGCGGGAGGTCAGTGGGCGGTGGTCAGCGGGATGGGGCAGCCGGGTAACGCGGGTGTAAGTGGGCGTGGCGTCAGTGGGATGGGGCAGCCGGGAAACGCGGGTGTAAGTGGGCGTGGCGTCAGTGGGTGTGAGGTCAGTGGGTGTGAGTTCAGCGGGTGGTGGGTCAGTGTGTATGAGGTTAATGGGTGGGTGGTCAGTTGGCGGGAGATCAGTGGGCGGGAGATCAGTGGGCGGGGGTCAGTGGGATGGGGCAGCGGGGAAACGCGGGTGAAAGTGGGCGTGGCGTCAGTGGGCAGGTAGCAAAGCGCCCGGGAACAGCTAGTATATATATATATGTTGTAATGAATTTTAAATAAAAGTTTTAAAAGCTTTGTTTTTTCGGGTACATAAACCTTTTATTTTAACGTGTGGTTAAAAAAGACCTCAAACAAGTTACAAAACGAAATTGACCCGCTTGACATGCGCGACACGCGACACGTAAGACGCAGTACAGGTGAGCGCTTAGAAATGTGACTAAATGTGATGAGATTATGCACGATTCCCGCTTTCTAGGCTAAAAAGCCCCTCAAACAAATTGAACAAACAGAACGAGAATTTGGGGTCAAGTCAAATGGAAAACTTTAAAAAGTAATTTTTTATTTTATCGTCTTGAATTATGCTAAACAGCTTGGGATAAAAATTATTTATGAATTGGGCTAGAGTAGTAACTAAAAAAAAGAGGTTAATTATTGATTTCTGGATTCTCTGAAAAATGTGTGGAATATGATTGCTTAATTTTTTTTAAATTTTTATATTTTTACTAGCTGTTTGTGGGCGTTTCGCTACGAGCACAATTCGCTTCGCTACCATCACAGGCAGTGAGCTCAAACGCGTTCAACTGCGCACCTACATGACTCTACGTAGACTCTAGATTTAGAGGATTCATAGCAACAATAAAATATGTAAATTGACCCAAGGATCCCGTTCCAAAATATGAAGGTTTCATTTCATTTGCAAAATTGAAGAAGAATTATGAAAATAAGATTTGAAAAAAGAAAGTTTCACTTTGTCAAAAAGTTTAAGAAAAATGCAATTAACAACATAGCCTAACCTGGTGGACCAAAAATAATGTACGGTGCATGCTCCAATGGTCCCTCAGCTATATTTTGAACTGCTTGTAGTTGCTCAGCACAATTTGCGATTGTTGGATTAAAGAGCTCCAACCTACTCAAAAAAAACATAAATAAAACATGTTTTACATTATTTTAAAAGAAGAATAACCAAACTTACTGAATAGTTGATGGTTTTGTCCCTAGCACACTCTTCGGAAATAGAAGCTGTAGTGCAGGCCGATTTGAACTAAGAAGTTCCAATGCACGATATTGATAAATTAACGTTGATCGTGATGGACGGAATACAACATTGTAGTCGCAATCATCAGGAATACTTGATTTGTAGTAAGTAAAAAAAACCCGATTATTGTTAACCTTCTCCACAGAGGCTACATAGAGGTGTTTATCTAATTTTGGCATTAATATATCTATTGTTTGATCAAGTTTTCTATTTTGTTGATAGTTTTTCTTCGATGGAATTAAAATTATTTCATCCCATGGATTAATAATCGTTGACGCATGTAGCTTTTCGTTGGTTTTGCTTGCCTGAAATGTAGGTAGAGATTTTTAATTGAAACAAATTAACAACTACGATAAAAACTATATTATTTAATACATTTCCTCACAGCTCCCTGTGACTATTTTTCTCTTACGTGTTGATTTAGTTCCACGGAGTATTCTTTGCCAAATCTGCTTATCTTTGCATTACGTTGATATAAATTTAAGTATTTATGCAATGAATCTAAATCTTCAATTTGAAGCAGAATGTTATACACACTTGCCATTGAGTCTTCGACGAGATTTTTATTCGCACAAAGGTACTCCCTGGAAGTAATAAAAAAGTGAATAGTACCGAACACATAGTTATTTAATAGAAACGAACTTAAATTGCATAGATGCCCGACAAAGTGAGTCTGACGAAAACCTTTCCGTTTGTGCAGATTTCATTTCAACAGACGGCATATAATTTGGAAGGTTATATTTTATCTTAAGCCCCCTGTAATACGTTAGATGTCAGCGCGAAGTTATATAGGATAATGTAGTATTTCTCACTCTTTGGTATTCAAACGAACTGACATAGTGCGAAAGTAAACTCGTGGAAATTCTTCGGTTCTCTGGAAAATAAAGAATATGTATATGAAAATATTTACACAAGCAGTTCTCAATAAGTGTCTACAATCTTTTATAACTTTTATTTTCTCAAAACAAACTCGGTGACGTCGGATTGGAATCGGGACCAGTGGAGAGATATTTTGCGGGAGGCCATGACTGAACCCCGGTTAAGAGACAATACTTTTTGTTGTTTTTAATTTCTTTTACGAGTAAAAGGAAGTATAATAACAATAATAATATTCGGCGCGACAGACCATTGCGGCCCAAGGCCTAGCTTCTCGCGACCATTTGTGCTGCGCATGTATATTTTTGGACACAAATGGAAGGGACCTACAATTTAAGGCCGGATCCGAACGGCGAATTGAGAAGCTTTCCATGACAAGTTATTACTCTCGGATTGTTTGTCACACATTCGCGAGAGGTGGGACACCGTGAAAAATACTTTTGGTGTTACAGGGATTCGAACCACGAACCTCCTGCTCAGTAGCCAAGCGCATTTCCACTGAGCCACGGCGCCCACAAAAGGAAGTACATATAGTAATCATAAACATTTTCGAACTCGGGATTTTTGCAAATTTACCAATTACCGTATCTCCTGAGTCAGAAAAAGAGAAAATAAAAAAATCTCTGTCGGTGTCCACTTTACAGACGGTTGAACTTAACGGGATGAAAATTCATATTTAAGCTTTTTACATAAATTAACGGAAATCTAAAAAAAATTTCCAAAATTTACCCGATTTTCTGAAAACACTTTTTGTAAAACTGTTGGAGACCCCAAGGGTCGTGGAGCCCCATAATTTTTTTTTAAAAAAAAATTAACCCGATTATCTTCAAATTTTGACCCCAGTTCACAGGGCCCCAACAAATTTTTTAAAAAAATTAACCCGATTTTCTTTAAATTTTATATACGTGTGTATCTCCGATGAACAACACATTTTGTAAAAATTTTGGAGAAAAGAGGGTCATGGGGTCGTGGGGCCTCATACAAATTTAAAATAAAAATTAACCCGATTTTGGTAAAATTTTATACAGATGTGTATCTCCGATGGACAAAACTTTTTGGAGCGAATCAGCACTGAGGCCCGGGGTCATACAATTTTTTTTTTAAAATTAGCCCGACTTACTTTAAATTTTATACATATGTGTATCTCCGATGGACAAAACTTATTGGACATTTTTTGAGGGGTGCCCGTATAAATTTTTTAAAAATTAGCCCGATTTTCTTCAAATATTAAACAATGTTTATCCAGATGGACAAAAGTTTTTGTAAAATTTTTGGAGCGAATGGGCCCTGAGGCCCGGGGTCATACAATTTTTTTAAAAATTAGCCCGATATACTTTAAATTTTAAACATATGTGTATCTCCGATAGACCGAACTTTTTGAAAAAACGTTGAAGTGAAGGGGGCTTTTATATTATTTTTTCCAAATTAACCCGGTTCAAACTTTGCACACATATGTATCTCCTATTAGAGATTTTACATGAAAAATTTTTGTCTTTTTATATAGTAGCGTCATAAAAATTTTGGAACGTTTTGGACCGTTGGTCAAATGTTGTAGTGTACCAATGAATGAGCAATGTCGATACATACATCACTACGCAATTCTGTAATGTTGTAATGTACCAACGCATGCGCCACGTCGATAAATGCACCCTACCGATCTATAATACAAGATGCCAATGTATATACTATATACCATACATACATCACTACATAGTTTAAAAATAATCATAAGATACAAAGTATTAAGTAAATCATGCTAGCGAGACAAAGTAGTAAGCAATAAAATATTTCACACAATGCAAATATCACCACACAGCTCGCACATTAATAACTTAAGCATTATACGAAAAGAGAGTTCATTATTAGGGTGACTTACTCATAAATGTCATCTATGTAATTATTATCAATAGTTTATGACTCTGTGCGCTACCTCTATAAACTAGGTCAAGCGCACCGAAATCAAATGTAGAACATTAATATAACTTTTTTTTAATATGAATTTTTTGTTAGACGCTTACTTCCGATTTTTGATCATAAGAATCTATGTTAGAAAGTAAGTGTAAAAGGGCCACCTATTTTAATAAAGAACTCAGAATTAATTTATCAATCGAACATAAGTGTTTTAATTCTCTCGTCGATCTTCTGCTTTTGATTTTGCCAAGAATGCTCACGACATTTAGAATGAGTATCTACCATACTGATTTCGCGCATTCCACCATATTCGTTCGTATGCATCAATACCGCAAAAATCTGGTAGATAGGTTCAGTGGAGTGGAGTAGAGACAGTGATATTCATCCTCTTATTTGATTAATTGTTTATTTGTTAATTGTTCTTTTCACGACGTAGACATCATTCCTAATTGATTATCGAATATCCTATTGAAATATCGTCTTTCTTGACAAAATAAACTTACTATAAAATGATGTTGCTCAACGCAACAGCCTTTCTTGTCAAATTTCCAATGGAAAACAATTACAATTGGCTGCTCAACAAATTTTGTGAACATATGCGAATCGACAAAGAATGTATCAGTTCCATCTGCAAAACAAATCACAGTAAAAAATCAGTTAAAAGTCTATTTAAATGCTACTTACCCATTTCATACGGCACAATGGCGTTTTTAATGTAGTACATGGAACGTGTTTGCACGATAATTATTTTATCTATAACCACATCTTTTTCTTTGGTCTTCATCGTAAAACAAAAGTAATGCGATTTTTTACACAAACGATAAGAAAGATTGAAGAACGATTCTCTGTTCGGAATATAATAAAAAAAAATGATTTTTAGTATTAAAAAGGTCGAACTAAAATTTTGTTTGTTAATAACTTGAGTTGTATTAGATCTTTCAGCGATTCAAAATCGGATTCACCGCTATGCTGCTGTACATGGTCCTCAAATTTTTCTTGAGAAGGATAGTTCTCTTGACAGATAAAGCATCCTAAGTTGGTTGGTTGAAAATCGTCTAATTTCTTTTGTTTTCTGCCGCCTTTATAATAGAGTAGATACTCTTTTGAATCAGGGTCAACTTCAAAAATAGGATGTTCTAAAAATTAAGGAAAATTTCTTGTTTTGTAGTAAAATTATGGTATTCATTTATTTTTAAAAGCTTAATTTTTAAAAATGTACTGCCAATAACCATAAAATTTTATATAAATTAGATCGCGTTTAAATATTGATGAGCCCTATTACTGTTTCCAATTTTACTGTAATAATTAATAGGAGAAAGTATACAATTATTGTCCTTATTTAGCTTACATTTCCTACTGAGAAGATTTGTGAACAATTAATTAACTACATAAATGTATTAGTTTATATTGGAACGCTAGTCGGCGTCGCCCGGTCCGTTTCGCACAGCGTGTGCTTTAAAAAATTAGGGAGAGTAAAATATGAGATGTCTATGATGTCCTAAATGACTGCAGATCATATAAATGCAGAAACACAGAATCAGGCAACTCATTCCACATGACTATTGTGCGGCTAAAGAAGGAATCTCTGAATTGGGTAGTACGTTCGAAGATAGGCTTAATGGTGGACCCGTGAGCTCGAGCTATGGCACGAGTATTACGGATGGGTTCGAGAATGGGCGGGATGCATCTGGATATTTCTTTTGAATACCGCGATAAAACAGTGAAGATCTGAAGGAGTGAAGTACATCTTTCACCGTTTTAGGAAACCTAAACATTACGCAGCACTCTTAGCGATAGCAAATATGTGTTCCTTCCAACGAAGACGCACATACCGAGAATTGCGAGTTTTTCAGTTTCTTCGATGCAAGATCCATTCATGGATAAATTACGCTTCGGCGACAGAAGATTGCATTGAGTTTTAAAAGTGTTAAATTCAACTCTATTATGTAGTCCCCAACTATCGACCATTTGTTTCCGAATCGAGGAGTTATTCTCTTCGTTCGGGATGATATCTGTTTTAGTGTGCCTAATTTTATTGTCCCGAACAGTTTTATTTGTCGATAAGCCTACTAGGTATCCCGATACAACTGGTCAATCACCTCACCTTTTAGATTTATTTCTAACTACTATGCCATAGAAATATTCAATCGATTTATCTGCTCCATTAGGACTTTCCGAACACGCTCTGATAATAGCTCCAGCCCTTGTAGAGCTTATTCCTAAAAGACTACTCTGACACTTCAAATATGCTAAACGGGAGCTCCTAAATCAATTTTATAGGTCTTTTGATTCGTCAACCTGCTTTTCCAACAATAATGCAAGTCAGCGGTTTTTAGTTTAGAATAGCCAGAAACAGAGGCCATAATAAACAGGTCCAAAATAATAAATGACCAAAAGAAGGGATAGCATGGGAAAAATTTTAAATTCAGATTCAAACAGTAGTAGCTTTTGGTCGTTTGCAGCCATGGGTAAGAGAAACTTTTCAGACTTTTGTTTATTGCATAATGTTATTCTTTATAAAACTGGTATTCAGAAGGCCAATCTCTTAGCTTCGCCTTTGGTTGTGCGTCTACCCTTTCATTATCTAACCTAAGTCCACCAATTCTTCCCAATGTAGGCCCAGGAGTGTCTTAAATCTATTTCCGACAACAGGTTGTTTCAAAGATTCTTAAATTTTTTCATCAATTTGGAAAACATCTGAAATTCAACCCGTTTCAAAAAAAAGTGATAAATCTGCACCTACTAACTACCGCACTATTGCTTTGTTGTCGGTTATTTCTAAGGTTATGGAATCTATCATTAATTTTAAACTAATGAGCTATCTGGATACGAATGCTCTTTTATCCGATGTGCAGTATGGTTTTAGCAAAAATCGCTATTCAGGTGAACTAATGACGTGCATGACTCATTGTTGGAGCGAAGCATTGAAAATCTAGGTGAATCAAGCGTCGTATCCCTGGATATTTCAAAGGCTTTTGATAGAGTATGGCATATTTGTCTTATGAATAATATTCGTTCGCTCAACCTAGACACCTCACACAGGTTTGAAAGTTTCAAGTGAACTTTCCTGGAAGGAACATATTTATGGAATTTGGAATTTCACCTGCCACTTCGTCACCTCGCCACTGCCACGTCACTCGCTGACCACTTCAGTGCGCGCCTTTCCTTATATATATGTACTTATTTTTATTACTTCTCACAACACAAATGATGTGCATGACGATAATTTACAAGGAGAAGAATACTCATTTAAGAAATATCTCTTCAATTAAATATTACACATAGTATTAATAAGTAAATTATAAAATAAATTTGAATTTTACACAGATTGAAATTAAGTTAAATTGAATCAAAACGCGTTATATATACATAGGGATATAGTTAGTAGTTATTGACTATTTTATACGCGTCTTATACCGCTTTTTCAAATTATATGTACAACAAACCTGTATCAAGCTGATCAATTTGGGCCATATCACTATTTTGGGTATTCGAATCACAGTTAACTCCATTTTTACATTTGTTGTCCATCTCTTTAAGCTTCGCATTTTTAAAATTGAAAAAAGTTAATCTATCGATCTGAAAATAATTTGAACCTCGCGGTGTGTTTCTAAGAAAACCAGTTTGTCGAAGACTCGTTCCAACCTGAAAGTTATTTAGTTGATTACCGGAAATAAATATTTTTTAAGTATCACAGTATCGATAATTAATATATTATATTACATAGTTATATATATATCTTTAGTCATAAGTGTAATTGTAGTAGTATATACCGGTAGTAGTTATACATATCTGATGTTAATTTCGTATTGCCTTAAGGTGGTCTATGACAGATCGGTTTCAATTCGTAAGTTCTTTCAATTATAAACACGCCCAGTTATTTGTATGTTAGGTATAATCTATAATACGAGTACCCAATATTAGAAGAATAAAGGTCAGCATCTCTTTAAAACGTTATCGGTTTTAAGGCAGTAAATTAAGGACGATGTATTTTTCGCATGCGAAACAAATTTATGAACATAAGCCTCATAATCAGTCGAACAGGAACTACATGCCTGCCCTCAGGATGAAGTGAAACTCATTTTGGGGGATATGAAAGCAAACATGATGACGGTACAAAGGTACTGAGGTGCCAACGTCGACTCGAACCACATTCTTGTTGGTATGGTGCTCCACGCGTGGATTGCATCACCCAACACCCAAGAAAGACTAAACTCGACTGGAACATCAGGGAGAGATGCCAAACTTCATCTGAGGCAGTAGTCGTAAAGATCGAAACGACTCGGTCGATGATGAATGTAAAGTCATCATAGTTCAGCCTACACAGTTCACTATGATACAGTCTCTGCAAGAGTCTCCTCAAGCAAGGTTAATGGGTTCCTTGGTACACCCCACCCCCACCCCATAAATAACAGCGAAAAGTCGCTGCCCAGGGAAACCCAGAAAACCAAGGCACAACTTCAGTCGGGTTGATGCCATATACTTCAGAGCTTGAAAGCTCGCATTATCCCTGGCACCAATGATCTCTGCCCCGACTGTAACCAAGGCACCCATACTACCAACCACCTATTCCTCTGCCCCCTTTACCCAACGGATTTGGACGTTGCAAATCTGTGGCGCGGCCTCTTTTCTAGGCCTGCCAACATAACTCGATGACTATGCACCACCTTTAGTTCATATAATTAAAGGTACATCAAAAACAAAAATGATAGATTTTGAGTTGGAATAAATAAATTACGCAGTTATGTTTTTATTGAAATTTTATTTTATAAGTAAACCTTTGTTTTTATAAACAGTCAAACACCTACTTGACCAAGATTTAAGTGCCCGTTGAATCATTGCCAAGGAATGTTCCTAATCTCTCGCTTTATCAATCTTTTTAGTTGCGCAATATTATCAACTTTAGATCTTGCCAATTGTTCCTAATCTCTCGCTTTATCAATCTTTTTAGTTGCGCAATATTATCAACTTTAGATCTTGCATTGCACACTTGCACTTACTTGATATTGCACACTTCTTTGGCCGTCGGCATTTGTTAAATAAAACTATGCTTCGTCGACTGTGATATATTTTTTCCATTTATCGCCTTTCAGTAGTCGGTAAAGGCCCAGATACCGTTGGTGCCTTTTGGTGATTGTTTGCGCAGACGCTTCGGCTTCTTCACAAGTCTTAGTCCCAATTTTTTTTTTAGTTAGTGTATATTGTATGACTCCAACCTTTCCGTTAAAATGTTTTGCCAGATGTTTCTGCGTCGGTGGTTGTGGTTTGGTTGCCATTTTTCGCAAATTTGAAATTTGGCGTTTTGACAAAGATGATTTTCGTCCCTCATTTTCAATTCGTTTATTATATTTGGTTAGTGTACCTTTTGAAATATTAAACCACACTTTTTTACACTCTTTTATAATTAGTTGTCAACACCATGATGAGAACTAACATTTAAAATAAAATTGCATTTTGAATATTCTATTGTTTTGATGCTTGTTTTTTTTGTTTTTGATGTACCCGAAGGGAGTCGGGGACAAAACAGAGCCCTGGAGAACGCTATATAGTAGAGGAACTTTTATTTTCTATCTGCTTTGCCTTTAGTGTAATTTAAGTTCACTGCGAAATTAAATAGGTTTATTTGTACTGTGAATGAGAGTTTAATGTTTGGAGGGTTTCCTCTTCATCTCGTTTCAGGCCTGGAGTTGCTACAACAATAATAACAATCTTACAGAACGCGGACACGCGAAGAAGAATATAAAAATAATAAGAAGAAGATATGAAAAATGAGTACACCAGCGAATGAAAGCAGCATGGAAGTAGAATCTTGTCCCTGGTATGATGCACTATATACCGCGTTACACATACTGCAAAGACAAAGAGAGTAATTTGATCGCCGATCTCGAAGGCATCTTGGAGCCATGGGAAGAGCACTTTCATCAGATGCTAAATGTAGGCTGCACCACTGATCGACAACCACACTACACTGCCGCCACCAAGCATAGACGAAGTTAGCAGAACGATAAATCGGCTCAAAAATAATAAATCAGGAGAGCACGAACTACACCAAGCAATTCATCAAGTAATATTGCAAGCATGGGGTTAAGAGGCTTTGTCCGAAGCTATGAAATCATTATTATGATGATTTCATTTTTGTTCTTATATTGATTATGCTTGACAAAGCACACTGTACAAGTAGCGTTGTATAAATAATGTATATATATATATATATATATATATATATATATATATATATACATAAATACATGCATAATACATATTATTTATCTATTGAAATTAAGTTTACGTATGCATATATTTTAATACCTAAATTGCAGTTTTCGTTATAAGTAATATTGTGTCCAGTCAGTAACTTAAGACCCAATACATAAATATATAATACAAAGCATGTGTCATAAGTGCTGCATTGATCCTTTTAACAAGCCTTTGGTACGCATGCAACCAGGGATTGTATTCTTTGAATTAAGCATTAAGTGCGAGGGTAAAAAAACATATATTTTTCAGACACTGTCTGAACACAAAACCGAACGCCAATTATAGAGCCGAAAAGATAACGACGAAATAAATCAAATGTAATTAATACCATTGGAAGCAGGATAAACAAATAAAATCGGGCTGAATCGTCTGAATCAACAAAAAATAAACAAATGCAATGTTGAAGCTATAAAAGATTCTGTGATTTGTACAATGCATGTGTTTTCGAAATACGTTTACATTGGTGTTCATGTGCAAATAAGTACGAGTATTGCAAGATGCAAAGCACAATTTATCTACCTAAACTTTGTATAAAAGTACAATATATTTGTCGTGTATGTACACATATACATGTATATGCTGAGCCGTGGCTCAGTGGTTATGTGCATGGATCTCTAAGTAGAGGCTTCGTAGTTCGAATCCCAAAAAACACACCTCTCGCGAATGTATGACAAACATCCGAGAGTAATAACTTCTCACGGAAAGCTTCTCACTTCGCCGTTCGGATACGGCATTAAAATGTAGATCACTTCCATTTGTGGGCAACCGTAACGGTCTGTCGCGCCGAATATTATTATTATTATTATAACTATTATATTATTGAAGATAAGCCGTTGCTGTTGGCAAATTTACGAAAGTAGTCTACAAACCCATTTAGTCAGAGGCATTATTTCAGTGCCAGTGAAATATCTTTGTACCTTATTAAAACGTTGCCTTCTGTATATTCTGTATTTGAAACAAAGAAAAAATCACGAACTAACTACGATAAACAAGTACGCTTGTAGAGGTTATTTTTGTAATGTAAGCGATTTTAAAATGACCAAGTCGAACGTAGATTTCATATCGCTATATCAAAATCGCTTGATTGAGGCCACATTTTTTGCAACCATTTTTCGTGATTCATACCTCTATGAAATTTGTTGCCCGAAAATATTTGCTACCTGTGAGTACATATATTCATGTTCGCCAGAGATAATGTTACTTGGACAATGAATAAAAATGTGTTGTTTTCGGTTGAAAAAAAACAACTCAAAAAAATTAACATTTTTCATGTAAATTCTCTAATAGAAGATAGGATAGGAGAGCTGGTAGATTTACGAAACGCATACAAATTATTCATGGACGAATACCAGCAGCTGAACCATATGAAGTTGATTCAACCCAAAGAACTCGATTTCAGGACTGAGCACTTCTACTTGCCACACTATCCAGTAATCAAACCAGAAAACGCAACCACAAAGGTCCGAGTGGTTTTCGATGGCTCAGCAGTCACGTTCGTCTTTAACTTCGCTCAATTCCAAACTTTTAGTGGGTCCAATAGTACAACCGGATCTAATTACCATCCTACTGCGATTTCGCTTACATCCAGTAGCCTTTAGTGCAGACATTGCGCGTATATATCGGCAGATTCGGGTCGACCAACGTGATTGTGACTATCAACGCATCGTATGGCGTGACAGCCCTACTGAACAACTAAGACATTTCCGCCTGCTAACTGTCACATATGGCACAACTGCTGGGATTAGAATCAAGGATCGAATACCCACATGCATCAAATGCGATACTCCAAGACTTCTATGTTAATGACCTCCTGAGTGGAGGAGTCGACGAACCATCAACATTGGCACTAGCCAACAACATAATATACATTCTTAGCACTTCAGGCTTTCCATTACACAAATTTGCGTCCAACTCGCAAGAGCTCTCATCACTAGGCAAAACGCAACAAAACATGAGTAAATCAGTAGTAAACCTAGATGGACCAAGCAATCATAAAATCTTGGGCCTACATTGGGACTCAAAGGCAGACACATTCACGTTCCGAGTTAACGAGATACAAGAGTCACCAACTAACACGAAACGAAGCCTACTCTCCAAAGCATCCCGCCTATACGATCCTTTGGGTTGGCTAAGCCCAGCAATCGTCCCAGTTAAATCCTTATTCCAACAACTGTGGCTGGTGCATCTTGGATGGGATGATCCACTGCCACACCCAATAATTCATACCTGGTTAAAAATCCGAGACGACTTCAAGCAGCTGGATGCCATCACCATTCCTCGCTTAATCAAGATCACGTCACCGATATGTTAACTCCACGGATTTGCTAATGAAAGTTCTACTGCCTATGCCGCTGCACTATACTGCAGAACAGTAGATGATCTTGAGAATTTCCATTCATCGTCTGGAACTATGTGGTGCACTACTGCTAGCTAAGCTAACTAAAACGGTCATCGAATCCATGA
The DNA here is from genome assembly GCA_947095585.1 of Nephrocerus scutellatus. Lineage (NCBI taxonomy): Eukaryota > Metazoa > Arthropoda > Insecta > Diptera > Pipunculidae > Nephrocerus > Nephrocerus scutellatus. The sequence continues at coordinate 24,193,381 of OX352762.1, read as the reverse complement.
ACCTGCAGCATGTTCCGGTACCCTCGTGGACAGATTCAGAAATAGTTTTGCATTGGCTGTCCCAACATCCATCCAAATGGAAGAAAGGTTTAAATAAATAAATTTAAAGTACCAATCCCAGACAGCAGGACTCTAGAGGAACGCCCTACACTCGTCTACAGCATCACCACTGCCACAGATTTTGTTTCCATGATTGCGAACCGAACTTCGTCATACACTAAGTTGACGAGGATTCTAGCGTACATTAAAAGGTTTATTAAGTTTTTTCTGCCCCAACGTTCGAAACTATTAAATACCCCATGTCAAAGAGGCACAATAATCACTGCTGCAGAATGCAATGGGCAGAAAAGCAACTGTGCAAAATAGTACAGCAACATCACTTCGCAGACGAGATCAAATTACTTAGATCAAAACATCAGATTACGAAAGGAAGTTAAAGGGTATGTGTTAAAATTTGAAGAAAATCGGGCTAATTTTTAAAAAATTTACATGGACACCACACGGGTCTCAGGGCCCGATCCTTCCAACAAACTTACAAAAAGGTTTGTCCATCAGTGATACACATGTGTTTAAAATTTGAAGAAAATCGAGATAATTTTTAAAAAATTTATATGTCCATCGGAGATACACATGTATATAAAATTTGAAGAAAATCGGGTTGATTTTTTGAAAAATTTATGGGACCCCACGACCCCGGCCACCAAAATTTTTGCAAAAAGTGTTGTCCATCGGAGATACACACGTATATAAAATTTAAAAAAAAGGGTTAATTTTTTTTAAAAATTTTTTTTTAAAAAAAGTGTTATCCACGGAGATACACATTTGTATAAAATTCAAAGAAAAACGGGTTAATTTTTTTAAAAAAAAATTTACGAAAAGTGTTGTCCATCGGAGATAAACATGCGTATAAAAATTGAAGAAAATCGGGTAAATTTTGTTAAATATTTGTGTGGGAGCCCACCGACCCCGTGGCCCGAGCAGCCTCAAATTTTAATAGAAAGTGTTGTCTCCGGAAATATACATGTGTGCAAAATGTCAATAAAATCGGGCTATGGGAAGTGTGTCAAAAATTGATCGCAAGATTTCACCACAGTCGACCGACAGACGAGAGACTGCCGACCGACATCCATGCCACGGGCAAGTGAAGTTGATATAGAGAATTTAAAAAAGGTTAATCTTGCCGGGTCCGATCGTTGCAACATTTATTTCTACGATTTAAGAAAAAAAAAATTAAAATTTTTCATGTAAATTCTCTAATATTATATTATGTGTTTAAAATTTGAAGGAAATCGAGCTAATTTTTAAAAAATGTACATGGGCACCACTCGAGTCTCAGGGCCTGAAATTTTTACAAAAAGTGTTGTACATTGGAGATACACATGTGTATAAAATTCAAAGAAAATCGGGTAAATTTGTAAATACTATGGCTCAATCGAATTTCAACTACTACAATGAACGCTGGAATGGAAATTTCCAAACCTAAAGAATATTTATGGAACTCTATTACCAACGATTTTTCAACAAGACAACGCCCCAGTCCACAGGGTAGCTAGAGGCTGGATTCAGTCGGAAAAATTGGAACTTTTGTCATGGCCGCCCTATTCATCCGACTAAAATTGGAACTTTTGTCATGGCCGCCCTATTCATCCGACTAAACTTCACGAAAAGTTAATGAAGCCGGTAGACAGTTTGATGATAAGGAGGCCTCAATCGAAACTATCTCAGATGCCTGGGATAGGATTTCGCTGTGAGCGTTGCTACACGATCATGAAAATGAAAGTCATGTCCAGCAAAACAGGGAGGTTTTTAGTGAGTTGGAAAGAGAAAGCTTGATTCCACCGAGAATCCACCGAAAGGCAACTACAAAAAATTACTTTCGGCGCAAGCATGAACGTTCTATACGGCAAAACAACAACAAATGTAGCCGAGCTCTTAGTTATTAAAAAAAACAACCCATAAAAATTAAAATTTTTCGGGAATACACAATGTGCAGTTTGAATAAAATCGGGTAAATTTTTTAAAAAATTTGTATGGGAGCCCCCCGACCACAAGGCCCAAATTTTAATAGAAGTATTGTCATGGTAAATACACATGTGTGCCAAATTTGAATAAAATCGGACTTTAGGAATTGTGTAAAAAATTGATCACAAGATTCTGCCCGCCAGCCAGCCAGCGACCCAGCCACGGTCACGCGAAGAATTTAATAAAGAACTCTAATCGAATAGAGCTAATGCTCACAGCGCACCAACGCACACAGAATACAATCATTATAGTATGACTTGATCTGATGCCGCTATAAGGAAAAAAAATTTGTATGGGAGACCCCGACTCCGAGGCCCAATCACTCACAAATTAATAGAAATTATTGTCATGAGAAAGTTTGAATAAAATCGGGCTTTAGGAGGTGCGAGAAGTGGGTTAAAAATTGATAACAAGATTGTACCAACCAGCTAGCCAGCCAGGGGCACACGAAGTTAATATAATAATAATATTTGGCGCGACAGACCATTGCGGTCCATGGTATAGCTTCTCGCGACCATTTGTGTTGCGTATTTATATTTTTGGACACAAATGGAAGGGACCTACAATTTAAGGCCGGCTCCGAACAGCGACTTGAGAAGCTGTCAGTGACAAGTTATTACTCTCGTAACGTTTGTCGCCCATTCGCGAGAGGTGGGACATCGTGAAAAATACTCTTGGTGTTGCTGGGATTCGAACCACGAACCTCCTGCTCAGTAGCCACGCGCATTTCCACTGAGCCACGGCGCCCAAAGTTAATACACAGAAGTTAATATAGAGAATTTAAAAAATGGCGCACATGCTCACTATTAATGGATAAAAACATAATAAATTAATGTTTAAACTTCAACTTTGTTTCTTTTTTAAGTCACCCTAATCAAGTGACACGGTTTTCACGGTTTTTAGCAGTTCATTTGGAGAATTTGGGAAATTCCAATGCATTTTCTTAATTTCCTCTTTAGTTTTATGGTTTTTGGAAGATATGTACTTACTCACCACAGGAAGCAAATATTTCAGGGTAACAAATTTCCTAGAGGTAAAAATCACCAAAAACGGTTGGCAAAAAATGTGACCTCAATCAAGTGATTGGAAGTATATTTCACTTTGCAACACATCAACGATTTAATTTTTAATAAGTCTGTTCCCGTACTTTTTGTAGTAAAATTTAGCAAAAGAGAAAATTAACATAAAATCTCTTAAGAGAGAAGAAGCACACAAAAAAAATCGGGAACGCATAAAACCCCAAAAATGTTGATTTTGTAGAAACCGTCAAAATCTTTTAGGGGGCCAGCCCATAGAATCCGTTGCGTCCGTTGGGGCGACGTATGCAACTGACAGATTGACGAAATATACGCATTCTTATGGGAAGTGTCCCAAAGGCAGCAGGAAACGACGCTGGAGTTGACGATTTCAACTTTTTTCACCGGCAAATGCTTAAAGTTTATTTTAATTTTGTTCAATGAGAAAAAAGGTAGAACAGAACAGCACAAATTTGTGAATAATGTCAGATCAAGTTAGAACAGAAAATTACAGCCATATGTCAAAAATGACTTCATTTTCTATTAACGGATAGTTTATTTTAGTTTTGACTGAGGTGTAAGAGCAATCGTGAAATATAAATTAAAAAAGAATTGAGCTCGATTTCTTTTTAACAAATGGTATTAGAAGTGATTGATTCGCAAAGTGGAAATAGTTTTTCAAGTGATATAAGTTCCAGCAACGCCGAGTAGAAAGCATGAAATTTGCAATTAAAGCTGATTTTGACATTTCTCACAAATCTGTTCTTCCTCAAGAGTAGGCGGCGAAAAACTATGCAGAGCAGAGTCATTGAACACAAAGTAGAGCAGTCTCAGACAGAAATTTGTTTTTGTTTACCTGTGCGACGACAAAGTATTCATTGGGTCACCTCTTTGCGTTACATACGGCAACGTCAACGAATACGTCGACGCTACTGACGCAACGGATTCTATGGGCTGGGCTCTTTATGAGAAGTGTCCCATAGGAAAAGCATGTCACTTTCAACTTTTCTCCGGCAAATGCTTAAACAGTTCTCTCTCAAGGTAGTTTGAAGTTTATTTTGGCATTCGTTTTTGTTTGCATATGCGACGAAAACGTATTCATTGGCTCACCTCCTTGCGTTACATAAGGCAACGTCAACGAATACGTCGACGCTACTGAAGCAACGGATTCTATGAGCCCTTTTCACCAAAATTCAACATTCACAGGTAAGTTAGATATGTGGCTTTCTTTTGATATAAAAAGTGCAAAAAAAAAAACTGTACTCAATTTCACAAAAGTGCACTCGATTTGTTTGCTTATGTTACAATTTTAAAATAAAAAAAAATGTTATCATTAGTATCGTCATCGTGGCATTTGTGCGATCAGTTCGTTTTCGACACAAATTCACATAAAAAACGTGCGAGTGGAAAATTGAAACATAAACAGTGTAACATCGAGTGCACTTTTGTGAAATTAAGTGCAGTATTTTTGCACTTTTTCTACCAAAAGAAAGCCGCATAACTAACTTACTTGTGAATGTTGAGTTTTGGCGTATGGGATTTTAACTGAGACTCTTTACTTTTAAGTCAATTTTCTCTTTTGCTAATTTTTACTACAAAAAGTACGGGAACAGACCTAATAATTATTACTTTTGAGTGAACAGGCCTAATAAAAAGATTTACACAGCAACGCAGAAAATGTTTAGTTATCTATTATCTTTACTCGTACAACACAAGCGACCTTTATCATTAACTGATATAAGAAATTATAACCTTCTTTTTAATTGAAAAAGAAGTTATTCGTTACGAGTTTAACATGTTATACCTATATTAAAAAGAAAAACGTAAATGTTTTAGCAATTTGCACAGAAAATTACGGTTTTTGTCGAGGTATAAGGATAGGGAACGACTACTTCATACAGCGCAAGGCATACACGATTAAAAGCACAACACCTTTTAGTGGATTGAACTGTGAAATTATGATTTAGATATTTAATTCCATACAAACAATAATGCTTGCAATAAAACAAAGGCTAATAGACACCACTTACATCACGAAAAGCCTCAATCATCTTTACTGGGACACCATGTCTTTCCGGAAGTTTAAAGTACTTTTTAAATTCTTGTCGCGCTTCATATTTTATTAAAGAAAAGTCTTGTTTCAAAACTAATCGACAATAGAGATGAAGAAGAAAATTCCCAATTTCTTCTATATCTTCTGCAAAGCAACAAAGAAAGACATATTTTATATAGAGATTAGAGAGGTTAATTAACAACTAAGCCAAATCGTACCAAGTTTTTGTTGAGGCTCACTGTTAGCGAATTCGCTCGTTATATTTTTCGAATTTTGTTTATTAGCGATTTTGTTCTTTTTTATTGTTTTTGTTTGCATTCGCAATAAATCTGCATTTGACAATTTGTGGAATTTTCTATAACGTTTATTATGATGAATATCGCCATTCTTTTCTAAATGAGTCATTTCAGTTACCACTTTTTCCTCCACATTATTTATTGGTGGTGGTGATAAAGACGTTGCTAATATTACTGTTTTATCACACTTTTGATTACTGCGACCGCAATCGTTTGTTAAAGCTGTTAATTCAGCTGTTGAAACCATTTTCTACTTATGTATGTTGACTTAACTACTTTTAACGACAATTTCACAATAAAATTGACTATATGACAACAGGAAAATAACGCCGACGCCGATTTCTTATGAACAGAACGAACAAAGTACAAAGACACAATGAATGATGTTTAATTCCGGCAAAAACGCTTTAAAGCCAAGAACTCGAGACGACGTTCGACGACGAAATAACATGAGTTTTTTCATATTTCCTAATCAGCCGTTGTGTTTGCAATGTATGAGATACCATTATTGCAGGGAATCCCCTTTTTATTTGTATGATCATCGTCTGAGCTGCTTTTACACGTTCAGTTTCCGTTTCAGTCGAACTATCAGCTTATCGTAAAAACGAAAAACTGATATAAAAACTGAAACGAAGCTGAAAGAATGGGATAGTAGTAATAGCTGTATTTTATTTGACAAGGAATATGAAATTACAACACAATTGCTGCGTTGCTTTGGCTAATCCAGCTTGGCTTACACCAAAATCGCAAAAGCATAAACCCGAAAATAAATACAAAAAGTTTTTAGGATTTATAACTAAAGCCATTTTTTAGTTATAGCGCTCACCGTAAGGCGGTTTTTTGTTTAACACACATTACAAATAACAATTAAAATGCATCGACCATTTAAATCCAAAAGCTGTTGATTTTTTAAAGCCAAGCTGGATTAGCCAAAGCAATGCAGCAAATTGCACTGTCGAATTCCTTCTTTGGAATTTGAAAACCTGCTGTTTGGCTGGTTTTGACATTCGAATTCCTTATTCGGAGTCCAAATAAAATACAGCTAATAATTGCACTATCTAATTGCCGTAAAATTTACATTTGAGACGTGCGAGACAAAATGAGCTATAGTTAAATTGAAGTTGTGGTTAGCCAGAAAAGATTGACACCACACGAACTAACAGTAATGCGATGGCCGGTATATGATGAATAAAACAAAAGCTGTATTTTATATGGAATCCGAATAAGGAATTCGAATGTCAAAACCAGCCAAACAGCAGGTTTTCAAAATCCAAAGAAGGAATTCGACAGTGCAATTGTTGTTGTTATTCCCAATTCGGATTCAAATAAAATACAGCTATCTATATATAAATAGGCAAAGGCAAAACCGTTAAGAACCATTTTCTCCTCTGTTCGTCAACCGATTTTTATTTTTTTTTTGGTAGCTATTGATGAGCTTTAGTGTTATCAATAAAAAAAAGTTTGTGTGAGGTTGTTGGATGGTTGCGGATGGGTGGTGTAGGGCGAGGGAGTGGGTGGATGTTGGGTGGGGCGCATCAGTGACCGTGTGGAGGGTCGCATAGATTACAGAGAGACAGTCGAATTTCGACCAATGGGCGATAACTAGTATATATAAATGTCCGAACGCCTGACTGACTGACTGACACTCGAAACTGAACGCTATCAAAAAAAATTGCGGTTGACTGTCAGTCAGCGGCCATGTTACTTTATGATCAATAATGTGTACACAAATTGGTCAGTCAGCTATAGTTTTTAACGTGGAAAGATGTTATGGACATGGATGAAGGTACAGATTTTAAGAATGATTTGTGTGCGCCCTTTTATAGTCTATAGTACGTAGTAGTCACTCCAAAAATTGTACAAAAAGTTTTGTCCACATGTATTTTAGGAGATACACTTGTGTTTAAAATATAAAGAAAATCGGTCAAATTTTTAAAAAATCTTTTATGGGCACACCTAACGCCTCAGGGTCGTTATACAAGTAACATGGGAAATGTTATATACAGCATTATGGTAAAATTAAATAATATACTACTTCTCTCGTCTGGCTAACCACAATTGCTATTTAACAGCCGTACTGCTCATTTTTTCTCGCACGCCACAAATGCAAATTAAGCGTTATTCCTTGGCAAAAAATACGACTAATAATATTTTGGGATGACAGACCGTTGCGGTTGAATGCCTAGCTCTCGCGACCATTTGTGCTGTGTATGTATATATATATAGCACACAAACGTTGCACCTACAAATTAATTCCATATCCGAACGGCGAATTGAGAAGCTTACCGAGACAAGTTATTATTCGTTGCTTCCACCTCAAATAGCAATAATTGCAGATTTAAACGTTGCTTCCACCTCAAATAACAATAATGCTACAATAAAATAATTTTCTTTTTTGCATGTACACGTATACTGGCTTCTAATTGAAATAAGGCTACAAAAAATGTGAGCCGAATTGAAGGGAAAATGTTGTAGGATTATTTTAAGCGATTTTCAGGGTCAGCACAAATCAAAATGGCGAAGTTTGAAATTGAAGAGAAGAGTCGCATTGCAAAAACCGAGACGGAGGCAGAGAAAATTAAGAACTTATGTATCAGTGGGCGTTATAATTATTACCAGTAATCACCGTAATTATGAACGAAACCACACCTAATGCACTACCAAACTCAATATTTAGACCACATATTACCTTAAGAATCAGATGCAACAAAAACAGATGTTTTCTCATATACGATAACATGTGTTTTAAATTTGTTCTTTAATTTTTGCCATGAATGCATTCCAGCGATAACTCCATAATTTAACTGACACAAGAAAATTATTTTATTGTAGCATTAAAGTGGACTTAGACTATAGCCGTGCAAGAAAAATTAGCGGGACGACTATAGATGTGTCCTGATTATTTAGTTTGGTGAATTGGTTGTGGTTTCGTTCATAATTTCGGTGATCACAGCTACCAATTTTGACGCCCACTGATATATGATCTAAATTTTCTCTGCCTCCGTCTCGGTGTTTGCAGTGCGACCCTTCTCTTCAATTTCAAATTTCGCCATTTTGATTTGTGCTAACCTTGAATATCGCTTACAATAATCCTGCAACATTTTCCTCTCAATTCCGGTCACATTTATTGTAGCATTATTTGAAGCCCGTATACGTGTACATGCACTCAAGCAAATAATTTTATTGTAGCATTAAAGGTATTTGAGGTGGAAGCAACGAGTTACTCTAGGATGTTTGACAGAGTTACGCGAGAGGTGTGACCATTAAAAATTCTTTTGTTTCCTGGGATTCGAACCTCGAACCACGGACAGTGTTAGCAGCCATGAAGATGGAAATTATCGTACCAAAGCTTACTATCGTATTTGAGAAAATAATATCGTATTTATAACTTATTTTAAATTATCGTTGATGATGAATAAAAATATTTTAATTGTTATTCTCGTAAGCCTACATTGCACCCAATCGATAATCAAAATTATCGCATACGATACTGTTATGTGATGGTACATCGTACGCTGATGTGAAATTATGGCACTAGTACGACCTATTTGAATCGGATCATTCAAAAGACCCATCAGTGACCGTGTGGAGGGTCGCATAGATTACAGAGAGACAGTCGAATTTCGACCAATGGGCGATAACTAGTATATATAAATGTGCGAACGCCTGACTGACTGACTGACACTCGAAACTGAACGCTATCAAAAAAAATTGCGGTTGACTGTCAGTCAGCGGCCATGTTACTTTATGATCAATAATGTGTACACAAATTGGTCAGTCAGCTATAGTTTTTAACGTGGAAAGATGTTATGGACATGGATGAAGGTACAGATTTTAAGAATGATTTGTGTGCGCCCTTTTATAGTCTATAGTACGTAGTAGTCACTCCAAAAATTGTACAAAAAGTTTTGTCCACATGTATTTTAGGAGATACACTTGTGTTTAAAATATAAAGAAAATCGGTCAAATTTTTAAAAAATCTTTTATGGGCACACCTAACGCCTCAGGGTCGTTATACAAGTAACATGGGAAATGTTATATACAGCATTATGGTAAAATTAAATAATATACTACTTCTCTCGTCTGGCTAACCACAATTGCTATTTAACAGCCGTACTGCTCATTTTTTCTCGCACGCCACAAATGCAAATTAAGCGTTATTCCTTGGCAAAAAATACGACTAATAATATTTTGGGATGACAGACCGTTGCGGTTGAATGCCTAGCTCTCGCGACCATTTGTGCTGTGTATGTATATATATATAGCACACAAACGTTGCACCTACAAATTAATTCCATATCCGAACGGCGAATTGAGAAGCTTACCGAGACAAGTTATTATTCGTTGCTTCCACCTCAAATAGCAATAATTGCAGATTTAAACGTTGCTTCCACCTCAAATAACAATAATGCTACAATAAAATAATTTTCTTTTTTGCATGTACACGTATACTGGCTTCTAATTGAAATAAGGCTACAAAAAATGTGAGCCGAATTGAAGGGAAAATGTTGTAGGATTATTTTAAGCGATTTTCAGGGTCAGCACAAATCAAAATGGCGAAGTTTGAAATTGAAGAGAAGAGTCGCATTGCAAAAACCGAGACGGAGGCAGAGAAAATTAAGAACTTATGTATCAGTGGGCGTTATAATTATTACCAGTAATCACCGTAATTATGAACGAAACCACACCTAATGCACTACCAAACTCAATATTTAGACCACATATTACCTTAAGAATCAGATGCAACAAAAACAGATGTTTTCTCATATACGATAACATGTGTTTTAAATTTGTTCTTTAATTTTTGCCATGAATGCATTCCAGCGATAACTCCATAATTTAACTGACACAAGAAAATTATTTTATTGTAGCATTAAAGTGGACTTAGACTATAGCCGTGCAAGAAAAATTAGCGGGACGACTATAGATGTGTCCTGATTATTTAGTTTGGTGAATTGGTTGTGGTTTCGTTCATAATTTCGGTGATCACAGCTACCAATTTTGACGCCCACTGATATATGATCTAAATTTTCTCTGCCTCCGTCTCGGTGTTTGCAGTGCGACCCTTCTCTTCAATTTCAAATTTCGCCATTTTGATTTGTGCTAACCTTGAATATCGCTTACAATAATCCTGCAACATTTTCCTCTCAATTCCGGTCACATTTATTGTAGCATTATTTGAAGCCCGTATACGTGTACATGCACTCAAGCAAATAATTTTATTGTAGCATTAAAGGTATTTGAGGTGGAAGCAACGAGTTACTCTAGGATGTTTGACAGAGTTACGCGAGAGGTGTGACCATTAAAAATTCTTTTGTTTCCTGGGATTCGAACCTCGAACCACGGACAGTGTTAGCAGCCATGAAGATGGAAATTATCGTACCAAAGCTTACTATCGTATTTGAGAAAATAATATCGTATTTATAACTTATTTTAAATTATCGTTGATGATGAATAAAAATATTTTAATTGTTATTCTCGTAAGCCTACATTGCACCCAATCGATAATCAAAATTATCGCATACGATACTGTTATGTGATGGTACATCGTACGCTGATGTGAAATTATGGCACTAGTACGACCTATTTGAATCGGATCATTCAAAAGACCCAATCTACACGCTGGAAAGTCCTTCCATGAAATCTAGAATTCCATAAAAGCAAGAGTGAAGGGTAATGACAAGGCAGATATTTTTCTCGAACCGTCGCGGGCAAATTTGTCCATGAAATTTTTAAATGTTTTTTTTCCTCCATTCGTAATTTCTGTCGTTTTCTTACTTTTTTTGTTTTAGAAATTTGCGCTCGAGCTCAGATTTTTTCTCAAGAAAACGAACACGAAAGCCGAGAATTTTTTGTTTACATTGTTTTGTTGCATGTGTTGTTGTTGCAGTTAATGAAAAGAGGGGTTAATCTCCCAAAATATTAAGATCTGTTTGAGGGGAAATCCGATCTACCGTAGATTGGTTTTTTGGAATAAAGGAACAACTTGACAGCCAAAAAATCAATCTGTGCTAGATTTAAAAAAAAAAAAACACGACATAAGTGAATGTTCGCTTCATTGTTTCCGTTTGACTTTGACGTAGTAGACGCATATTTGTTCTGTCTTTTATGCCTGAAACACAAACACGCTTCAGCTTCGGCTTTTTATGGGTTCAGCCATATTTGGCAATCGTAAAGAAAATCGTAATGCTACGTAACGAAACTACAAAAGGAAGCTCTAGTTCAAAAGTGCTGAACACCTGCTTTGCCTGAACAAAATAATTTTGCTTGGTGTCGTTTTTTCGTTTGCTTGGTGTCGTTTTTTCACAGCTGTTGAGCTGTCAGGCAAAGCAAATGTTCAGCACTTTTGAACTAGAGCTTTCGTTTGTAGCTTCGTTACGTAGCATTACGATTTTCTTTACAATTGCCAAACGAAACGTTGAAGCCGAAGCGACATTGTGATAGGAAGCATTGAAATCGTATGGCTGAACTCGTAAACGTCAGGCGAAGACGAAGCTGAAGCGGGTTTGTGTTTCAGACATGAAGCCGAAGGACAGTGATAGGAAGCATTGAAATTGTATGGCTGTATTCGCAAACGTCAGGCGAAGCCGAAGCTGAAGCGTCTTTGTGTTTCAGGCATGAACGTTTTGGATACACTTAGCGAAGCATTGTGTGTATGTTTCTCAATTTATTGTTGTTTTGCCGTATAGAACGTTCGTGCTTGCGCTGAAAGTCATCTTTTGTAGATGACGTAAATTGTCCTTACAAAGCGAAGACTTGCGAAAAATGCAAGAGCCTGAATCATAAAGCTGGTCAATGTCAAAGTTATAAAGATTTTATAAAGCAACAGGTCGAGAGAGCCAACCAAAATGCTCAAGAAGCAGGCCTTCAAGTCAGCGAAGTCAACAATGCCGCGCAACGCTAGTTTTTTTAACCAAAGATCAACGGCGCGAACAGGAAGCTACAACTAGGTACAGCATCAGAGATTAGACATAACGATCATCTCGAAAAGAAACTGGAGCCGCCATGAAAAACCAACCCTCCAGAGTATCTTAAAACCAGCAGGCAGCGCATCCGGAGATGAAGTTCCGCTGCTTGGAAGTTTTCCATGTGTCATCAAGTTGAATGTGATTTAAGAGTACGATGAGTGATGTGTTCAATCGAGAAATTAACCTTTTCGGAATTCCTTGGTTCCGTGTCCGTGAACAGCATCAATGAATTTCAGGACCTAAGCAATTTCTCAAGTGATTCGCATGAAATTCGGTACTTTGGACTAAGACTGTAAAACGGATAACTACTCTCGATAACTTCTGCCTTCTCCGTGAAAATCTAAACGTCGCATTTCTTTTATCATCTACCCACAACTACATTGTAGGTCTTGGGAAGTAATAATGGAATACTGCTGTTAAGTTTTAAGAATATATATATCATAAATACATTATTATAAATACATATATATATATATATATGTCATATACCAAACATACATTGCACAATGCACAGAACATCCTACACATTCCTACACGACACAAAAATCATATTGCACCATGCACATTTTACTCGAAAGAAAATACCTATTTTGATTTGCACGTCAATTCCTTATGTGTTTCTTCTGACGCTATCTCTGCAGAATACCTTTTTGGTTGGAAACAACTTCAAACTTATAAATTTTTTTTTTCGCTTTTGTCGCCAAAGCAAATAATTTATTTTCACACGCCCATAGACGAAAGCGACTGTTTCGTACGCTATAAACTAGCCTCGAAAGTAGCCCATAACAACAATAGTTATGTTATGATATAAACGTCTTTTGTTATTTACTGCAATCTCAGCGAACACATTGCGCATGAGCAAGAATTCTCTTTTGTTTGTCGTTTGTGATTTCTGCTTCTCTCTCGATTTAGCAGAAAAACCGGTTTGGACGCGTGAAAAATTCATTTCTTTGTTATTTACTGCAGTCACAGCGAACACACATTCTCACATTTCTGCTTCTCTCTCTCGATTTAGCAGAAAAACTGGTTTGGACGCGTGAAAAATAGCGTACATGACTTGCAGAAAATATACTATAATGCATTAGTTATCTATGTAAAACAATTTATATGCTAGGTTAACATATATTTTAATAAAAACTGATGGGATGACGTTCTCATTTCTCGGGTGTTCTGATGTACTATCAGCAACACAACCTACAGTCAAGATACAAGAATCTTGATCTGTAAACTAGCACAACTATAAAATAATCATAAATTTGCTTTGTCTCATCTCTGAGGTGTTCTGGTGTACCATCAGCAAAACAACCTGCAGTTAAGATACAAGAATCTTGATTTGTATCCTACATAGCGATAAAAGAATCGTTACAACTGCAAATATAAACTTATCACTCAGGAGTAGTGGCGATTGAGACTTTTTAATCTGGAACGTTAGATTATAATATCCTAGAAGCTGGAGAACAGGACTTCGACTGACACTGTGGCCCGAAGGCACCAGAGTTAACAATTGGCGAGAACTAAAAACCAGAAGAAAAACGAAAACATTGCAATTTCTAGAGACCGAACTAACTAAAATGTATAATTATTATATATTTAAATTAAAACAATAAATTAGACATTGTAATACATAAAAAGCAGAAAAAGAAACTACATAAAATTGGTCAGAAAACGTTGTTTAAATGACTTAACAAAACAATAGAAGAACATAATTCTAATAACATTTAAACGAATTAAAAAACTAATATCATCATATAAAGAAAAAAACGTAAGAATTAGGATAAAACACATTTCATTTTCTGTTCGTCTATTTGTGATTGATAATTGCTGCTAGGGTACTGCAATAATTCACAGCGATAATAAGATTCTGCTTGGGAATATGTATTTTTTGACAGTTTCTTGTGATCAACGACTTCGGTGCTTCCAATGGGATCAAGTGTTGTTCTTGTTAAATTCATAGCAGAAGCAACGCTTAATTGGGATGGTTTTGGTACTGGAGATAAGTGAATGGTATTTCGATTAATTGTTGTCTTTGTTAAAGCCGTAGCAGAAGCAACACTTAATTGAGATAATTTGGGTGCTGGTGATAACTGATTGGTATTAGCCACAACTTTTATGACTCTTTCTCGATTTGTGCGTCGTGGCATTGGTTCAGCGGCTGCTTTAAGTTTAATTTTGTGTTTGGGGCATTCAATGTGCGGCATTAACATATTTTTCGTATGGACAGAAGGTGCCGGCAAAACGATATCTTTAGATTCTTGAACATTATATTCTACTTGATACTTATTTTGAAATTTGGATGAATATGTAGACATTTTATTTGGCAATTGTTTAACCACAAATATTTCTGGTGTTCCTCTAATGTTTGGTTCCTTGGCAGCAATAAATTCTTCCTTTTGAGTTTTATCGGACATAGTTCGCTCTTTATTAAAAAAAATAAATTTTAATAATATATTTCTGAATAAAGAAAATTATCGCGTACATCCCAATACACGTGATTGAAGTGAAACTTCTTCCGTTGCTTGAATGCAATATTAATAAATAAATAAATTTTACTTCTTCTATTCCTCCCATTACATTACAATACAGTCTTTACTTTCCCAACAAAACGTAACGTCCTATAATTATTCCATCTTAGAAAAAACGTAATGGTAACCATGAATTAGGTTTTAAGTATACTCATACTGAGCTTAAAGATGTTTCACTTCAAAAAACAAAAAAAAATTAACACAAGCCGCTTTATACCAATACAATCTGGTTCTTATCATCAAATATGTTTATGCTTACTTTGCTTTTCTTCGAAATAGTTATTTGTTTTCAAATTAGCTGTAGATAGATCCAAATTTCCCATCGATAAACACAGATTGTCCAAAATAGCACCATCCCTTTTGCTATTAACGATTTTATTATAATTCCGACGAGTAGAGCCAATAAAACTTTTTTTCTTCTTGCATCTATTAATCAGGTATTTAAAGTCGTCACTCATGCTGAGAGTAATTGGATTCCCAATAACAATTAAAAGAGATTTTGCACGAGAGAGTGTAACATTCAAACGCTGGTGATAAAAAAACCGTCAAATTTTGAGAAAATAAAAAAATGTTCAATGTCTATGGATGTCTACTTACACGACGACTGTCAAGAAATCCGAGTGTTTTCGTATAGGATCTTACCATAGATACAACGACTATGGGCTTTTCTCTGCCTTGGAAGATCTCAACGGATCCTGTTTCTATTTTATACCAGTGTCGAAGGTTTAATTCCTCTTGGATAAGTGTATATTGCGATTTGTATGGTGATATAATACCAATATCGGACTGTTTGATGGGTTTTCCGTTTATTCCAAAAAACATAAGATCCTTTACATATTCCATTACAACGTCAATCTCCTTATAATTGTGGAGGCTGTATGTATACCAAAACATTGTTAGTGCAAGTTAAATGTCAATATGTATCTTTTTAGAAATTTGTTTAAAGGGAAAATGGTATTTGCACTATGCTATTAGCAATGAAAAAAACACATTTAAGTGGCTTATGTAATTTATTGATGTATTCCATTCTGCACGAACAACTGTTCATGGTGAGGGAAAACTACAAAAAAAAATATTGACCAAGAAAATATTACATAAGGACGTAAGTGAGCCTTTAAAATTCTTGGAACCTCTAATAAACATTTACGTCCTTCGGGACCAGTTGTCGTCTTACATGAAGGCCAACAACTTCACAGTGAATCGTACCGGATTCGTCTCTAGTACCAGGCCTTACAAACGAAAACGGCACGCACATTTATCGAACTCAAATAATACAGACAATTGCGGTGCAAGGCCTAGCTTCTCGCAACCATCTTGTATTCCAAGGCCTAGCTTTTCGCGACCATTTGTGTTGTGCATGTATATTTTTGCACACAAATGGAAGGGTTCGTATCCGAACGGCGAATTGAGAAGCTTTCCGTGACAAGTTCTCTCGGACGTTTGTCAAAAATTCGCGAGAGGTGGGACACGTTCAAAAATACTTTTGGTATTACTGGGATTCGAACCACGGACCTCCTGTTCAAAAGCCATGCACTTATCCATTGAGCCACGGCGCCCAAAAGTCCTCTATAGCAACTAGAAATGAAATGGCGCATTCCCATTTCGGTTCTTTCGTTTTTATTTTTTTTTTAAATAATTAAAATAAAAAATTTTGAATTTTGTAAACGAATAGAACTTTGGAAGGCATAATAGAATACAGTACATGTGTCATTTTACGATATGTATTCATTATTATTAGCACTTCATTGACATTTTAATTTTCCGGCTGTCTTTTAAATCTTCTATTTTTAAATTCTCCACATTACTTAGCTGTCTGTGTCGTGGGATCTTGCGATCAATTTTTAACCCACTTCCCAAAGCCCGATTTTATTGAAGTTTTGCGCACATGTGTATGTCCGGAGACAACAAATTTGGCCGAGGGGTGCCGATATAAATTTTTTAAACAAATTAAGCCGATTTTCTTCAAATTTTATTCAGGTGTGTATCTCCGATGGACAACATTATTCGAGTTTGAATACTTTGTACACATGTGTATCTGCGATTAGAAAATTTATATAAAAAATTATGGGTTGTTTTTGTTTTGGTTTTTGTTTTGTTGAAACTAAGCTAATTTCATCATCTTACCTATTCGAAGAACTTTTTGCGGATGTACCAAACACTGAATGGAATATAATAGGAAATTTTGGATTCAGTAGACCGTGCCATTTTGTTCCCATGCTGACATCATCTTAGAAGATTAAATTGAATTAATAAAAAATAAATAAAAAAAATTCACATATTGTAGTTACCCAGATTCGCCCTTGCAACCAATTCTGAATCGTAAAACAAATGATTGAATATGTTTACAATTTCAAAATGTGATCGATGATTTGACCTCAATCTTGTCTGAATTGACCGATCATAATCACCATTTTTATCCACTGCATAACAAGATCTTGTAAGCAATCGCTCCATTATTGAAATATCTAAACCATGTTCCTTGGATATCTCTGAATGAAGAACAGCTCCCAGTTGTTTATGATCACCGGATATAATAAGGCGGCATTTAGTCGATAACGTGCCCATTAGTCCAACAAGAACTTCTGGTTCGGTTGATGCAGCTGCCTCATCGACAAAAATATGTGAAAAAAAGTTATTCCTACCAAAATTACCGGTTACCAGTTGACCAATTACTGATAATGTGCATACAACAATGCGATACTGCTCTATCGATTCAACAGCCGGGTAGAAATGAGCGTTGAATGAATTCGATGATTCCAGTAGGAGTTCATCGATGGAATCCAAACGTTTATCGTTCGATTTTGAAAAAATTCGTAATAATTCACGGCTGTTTGGAGTTATTTCAGCGAAAACTTTGCAGAGACGCAGTGCTACTTCGTCGCAGGCACTGTTAGACCCGGCTGTCACAAGAATTCTAGTACATGGACGAAGTTTCCATAGTTGAAGGATTGCTTCAACAATAGTTGTCGTTTTTCCGGTGCCTGTTGATGTATTTTCGGGAAGGATATTAATGAAATTAACCAATTATTATAAACGAACGAATGTTCGTCCGAGGCAAACATAAAATGTGCTCTCGAGTTTTTGCCAAACGGATAGACATAACTTCTACATATAATAAAAATATAAATGTTTTTTTTTTTAATTAGAAAGTAAGACGAATTCTATACGAACAGTTATTCCAACGTGATTATTTCTTTTGTGGAGCCAGCGCAAAACCCTGTACAAACTACACGGTAACTTTCATTATCGGAGGCTTTTTTAAGTTTGATAATTTGGAAAACATGCAGCAGTTAAATTTAAAAAAAAAGGGTTTTTTGCTTTAAGCTCCAAAGGCTATGAATAAAAAATTGATTTTGTGCGGTTTTAGATTATTTTTATTTTATGTGTTTGTTGTACACACATAAAATAAAAATAAATATAAGGTGCTCATGGGAAGAGCACTTTCATGAGTGGCTAAATGGTCAGTTAACTGAGGAATTGAAGGCTCCACTAATGACCGAAGATCATACTATGCTGCCACCACCAAGCATAGACGAAGTTAGCAGAGCGATAAATCGGCTCAAAAATAATAAGGCCCCGGGAGCTGTACAAGAAGCTTTTATCCAGATAAAACAGGTGGCAAAAAATCTGGGGCTGCACATAAACGAGAGCAAGATCATGGTGGCTACGTCTGCGAGTAAAAGATCCAAAATTGGATTGGCCAAGAAGATTGGTTTCTCAATTCAAATAGTGGAGCATGAATTTGAAGTAGTGCAATCCTTTATCTATCTCGGGTCAACTGTAGCAGCCGATAACAGCATGGAATTAGAAATACGCGCACGGTTGCTTAAAATATAGCCTACCATAGTCTGTCAAGACTTCAAATCCAGGAACTTAACCATAACATCCAAGCTGCTGATATATAAGACAATGGACATAGCAGTACTTACATTAGCATCTTAGCCGCGTTTGAGAGAAAAGTCTTACGTAGAATTGTTGGCCCCGCATGTGAGGTAGGACGATTCTGGAGACACTATAATGATGAGATTTACGAGCGTTACCGCGATGTCGACATCGTGAAGAAAATTAAGCTCGGTAGGCTCCGGTGGGCAGGACTCGCATGAGCGAAGAGGATCCTTCTCGGAAAGTCCTTTGGAACACGACAGTGAGCCGGCCAAGCCTACGCTGGAAGGATGTCATAGACCAGGACGCCCAGAATTAGGGATGCCAAGCTGGATGACATCGGCTCGAAATCGGGACCGGTTGTAGAGTAAAATAGGATGATGATGATATTAACTTCGCGTGCCCGTGTGTTTTTATTTGTCGTGGAATCGTGCGATAAATTTTTAACCCACTTCCCAAAGTCCAATTTCATTGAAACTTTGCACACATGCATATCTCCGATGACAACACTTTCTATTACAATTTGGGGCCCTAACCCCAACTAACTAACTAACCCGATTTTCTTCAAATTAATATACATGTGTACCTCCGATGGACATCACTTTTTGTACAAATTTTGGAGACCCCGGGCCGCGGGGTCAGGACGCCCCATACAATTTAAAAAAAAAATTACACCGATTTTCTTCAAATTTTATATAAAGGGTGTTTTTTTGGGAGGTTTGTTTTTCCGATAGATGTCGTTTTATTTTATGACAGTTGTTTTGACAGCTCAAAGTGGCATTTCTACTCAGTATTGTTTGGCAAATCATTATGAAAAAAAAAAAAAAAAAAAAAAAAAAAAAATGACATTTGTGAAAAATAGTCGTGGTAGCTATATGCCAGAAATTGTGTTTAAATGTTAAATGCCAAAAAATTATCTACCAAATAAAAAAAAATTTTGGTCATTTCATAATTTTATATGTGTTTTATTCAAAAAAAAAATCGGCAACCTCTTAAAAAAACACCCGTTAGATATAACGTGTTTTTTTAAGAGGTTGCCGATTTTTTTTTTGAATAAAACACATAAAATTATGAAATGACCAAAATTTTTTTTTATTTGGTAGATAATTTTTTGGCATTTAACATTTAAACACAATTTCTGGCATATAGCTACCACGACTATTTTTCACAAATGTCATTTTTTTTTTTTTTTTTTTTTTTTTTTTCATAATGATTTGCCAAACAATACTGAGTAGAAATGCCACTTTGAGCTGTCAAAACAACTGTCATAAAATAAAACGACATCTATCGGAAAAACAAACCTCCCAAAAAAACACCCGTTACATGTGTATCTCCGATGGACACCAAGTTTTTGTACAAATTTTGGAGACCCCGGGTCCCGGGGCGCAGTACAAATTTTGTTAAAACTTAACCCGATATATAATATATAACATATAATTTTTTTTAAAATTAGCCTGATTTTCTTCACATTTTAAACACATGTATATCTACGATGGACAAAACTTTTTGTAAAATTTTTCGAGTGAATGGGCCCTGAGGCCCAGGTGGTGCCGATATAAATTTTTTAAAAATTAGCCCGATTTGCTTCAAATTTGTATCTCCGATGGACAAAACTTTCTGAAACATTTTTGGAGTTAACGGGCCCTGAGGCCCGAGGGGCCCATACAAATTTTTTAAAAATTAGCCCAATTTCTTCAAATTTTCAACACCTGTGTATCTCCTACTATTGAAATTTGGAAGTGATCGGGCCCCAAGGTCGGGGGCTCCCATAGAAATTATTTACACATGTGTATCTCCGGTGACAACAGTTCTTGTAAACATTTTGAAGTAAAGGGGCTCTAATATTAATTTTTTCCAAATTAACTAGGTTTCTTTATTGATATGTTGTCAAATTAAAAAATTTACAATGGGCAAGAAAAATGGAACAGGCATATAAGTTGGATATCTGAAGACTCTAATAAGATATCAATTTTATTTAAATGCAGTTACAAAGGCTAGTATTTCTTTTAAAATTAAAGTTCTAAACAAAGTTTCTACCATTAGAATAAACAGAGCAATTTCCGTTAACATGGGTAAAGGGCACACAAAAATAAGTTTTTTCTTAAATCCACGATAAATGATGTCACATTAGAGATAGTCCCTTCCTGTTGAACGATTTTTTCTTATAATATACCCAAGAAAAATTTCCCAAATTGTGCACGAATAACGGCACACCCTGTAGAAATAAAGTCTCCTATAAAAGAAAAAACTATCAAGTTTATCCTCTCTTAGCAAAATTTGGACTATAACATTTAATGACCACTTTTTATCAGCAAAAATTAAGCAATGCTGATAAAATATTTTCACATCACCATAGACGAGTGGTTCCCGAAGTGTGTTCCGTGGAACCCTCGCGTTCCACGAAAAATTTAGGGGTTCCGCGTGACAAATTTTATTTCATTAAAAAAATAAGAATGGTGTTATAGTATATTACAGAACGAGCAAAGAAAGCTATTTTTCACGCGTCCAAACCGTTTTTTTGCTAAATCGAGACAGAAGCAGAAATGTGAGAATGTGTGTTCGCTGTGACTGCAGTAAATAACAAAGAAATGAATTTTACACGCGTGCAAACCGGTTTTTCTGCTAAATCGAGAGAGAAGCAGAAATCACAAACGACAAACAAAAGAGAATTCTTGCTCATGCGCAATGTGTTCGCTGAGATTGTAGTAAATAACAAAAGACGTTTATATCATAACATAACTAGTGTTGTTATGGGCTACTTTCGAGGCTAGTTTACAGCGTACGAAACAGTCACTTTCGTCTATGGGCGTGTGAAAAATATACATATTTACATTTTTCTCGGAAAGTTTACAATGACCACCAAATGACTTAAAACACAAGCATCGGTAGCAACTCGAACTTCACCAAAATTTATGTAATTTTTGTAATTTTTTTGTGTCTTCGAGAGTGACAAAGAACAAAAAAACAATTCACTACTAACACTTACGAACGGTTCGTTTTGTATATGTCACTAAACTATACAAAAATGTTTCGGTCTCGCTGTGTGAATTGGTTACACTCACTCAGAGAACGGTTCTCGTAGCAATCAGTTAATTTTCGTACTCTGATCGTGAGTTTGGCTGTTACTTTAAATCTAACAATAACTATCTAACATCTAACACAACTATACTCTGTGTTATAAATCAGGTAGGACTATAAATAGTTTTTATAATTTATTCATTATACTCTGTAATATTTTTACCATTTTTGTTTCTATAAAAAAGAATTGCCCTTATAATGGATCGATGGGTAAAATATCGGTCGTTAAAGAAAACTGACGTTGTTAGTAGTAATGCAGAAATCGCGGAATCTACAGATACAGGCATTCTGGAACCCGCAATGCCATCAACTGCCAGTTCCGTACAGCTACAGCCTCATCATCCAACTCTGCCATCTTCCAATTTTGGACAGGTGGTATCAACTAAAATACGTTAATATGATATTGCAAACAAAAGATAAATTGGTTGCCTGTTCAAGGCAAATACAATATAGTATTTCAGCTGTGGAGCAAAATAACTTCGAGTGTTTCCAGACGTTAAGTGATTTTCTCGATGAATCTGAACTGGATTTAGATATGAAAATCCGTGATGGCATAAAAACACATCTGTCCAGTTTACAGCAATCACTCAGTGATTACTTTCCAAACCTAGAAAACCAAGATATTTACTGGGTACAAAATCCTTTCAAAAGAAAAGAAAAACCAAAAGGATTTATTTCCATGGGTTATGAAAATTTCATTGAATTGAGTTCGGATACACAATTAGAAGCAAAATTTAGAACATTTTCATGAACAATATTCTGGTCAGATGTATTCGATGAAAATCCAAATTTATTGAACCAGGCTATTCGAATTCCATTGCCGTTTGCAACCACTTATTTGTGTGAAGCTGGGTTTTCAAAATATGTTGCGACAAGAACAATCTTAACAAACTTGATGCTGATGCGAGTTCAGTTATCAGGCATAACGCCAAATTTTAAGAGAATAATGGAATCAAAGAAGCAGATGCATTCTTCACATTAAAGTTTTTTCATTTATTTTAGTTGATGTTTTAATTATTATTGATTATTTCTAAGATGAATTGTTTTTTTAAGTATTGTTTAATTCAATAAAATCGGAAATAGCAAAATAATACTTGTTTCATTTAATATCAGATATTAAATTTTGAAAAGTCGTCGTTTAAAAAATATTCAGGGTTCCGCGCGATCATTGGCAACAAATTTGGGGATTCCACGACCAAAATAGTTTGGGAACCACTGCCATAGACGAAAGTGCCTGTTTCCTACTCAATAACCGAGCCTTGAAAGTGGACCTTATCCACACACGTATGTTAACATAGAAAATACTATTGTTATTTACTGCAGTCTCAGCGAACACACATTCACACAGTAGTTATGCATTGTGCATGAGCAGTTTAGAAGAGGGAGTATGCGGACGCGTTGAATACGAAGTATTTAAACGCAAACGTTTATATTAATTTATTTAGGTTATTATTATATAACGATTATATTGGTTATGGTTTAAGTTTAAGCAGTGGTCTTTTATAATATTTTGGATGGATCGATCAACCAATAGCATTAGCTTGTTCGATCCACCAATAGTACGACAGCATCGTTAAGTGTATGAACTAGGGTTCAATACAAAATGCAAGTATATAGCACACAGTCGACCTGCGACATCTATGTCTCTTCTGCAGTCAAGCCACTTAACGGTAACCTTAGAATTGCCCTCTTGCTGATATTACTATTTCGTAATATTACAGTGGCTCAGTGGATAAGAGCATGGACTTCTGCGCAAATTTTTAACAAAATTATTTTACACGGTGTCCCACCTCTTGCGAAAGTCTGACAAACTTCCGAGAGTAATAACTTGTCACGGAAAGCTTTTAGATTAAGATATTTTTATTAAACATTAAAGTAATATACAATTTTGATTTAAAACTAAACTTATAACTAATATTAATAAGTGTCGGCTCAACAATAGGGGCCCGACGTATTTACATTGTCTTTTTTTTGGTATTGTTTATTTTTAAACAATATTTTTTACTACTTAATCTACTACATGTTTATTTTTAAGGGAATTAAATTTTAAACAATAATTTTAAAATAAAATAAGAATGAAAAATATTAAGCGGCGTATAAACAGGGCGAACTTCAGTCTCTGTAATATTGGTTGCCCGCCTTCTCGTAGAAGGAGGCGTCTTGATTGTTAAAGATGTCATCGAATCTAGCATCAGTGAATGTCACGGAAAGCTTCTCAATTCGCCGTTCGCATCCGGCATTAAATTGTAGGTCCCCTCCATTTGTGTGCAAAAATATACATGCTCAACACAAATGGTTGCGAGAAGCCAGGCCTTGTACCGCAATGGTTTTTTGATTAGATTAAGATATTTTATTTAACATTTAAGAAATATACAATTTTGACTTAAAACTAAACTTATAACTATTATTAATAAGTGTCGGCTCAACAATAGGGGCCCGACGTATTTACATTGTCTTTTATTCGTATTGCTTATAATTAAACAATATTTTTGACTACTTAATCTACTACATGTTATATTTAAAGCAATTTAATTTTAAACAATAAATTCTAAAATAAAATAAAAATGAAAAGAATGTGAGAGGGTATAAACAGGGCGATCTTCAGCCTCTGTAATGTTGATTGATGGCCTTCTCGTAGAAGGAGACGTCTTAATTATTAAGGATGTCGTCGAATCTAGCATCTGTGAATCCTCTGATGTGTATGTCCCGGTGACTTGGCTCGATTTCTTCGCTTCTCAGTCCTTGCATCTCTGGACTTGGATGAGTTTCCAATCCGTCGACGAATTTCCTCGCCATTTGAAACAAGTGATCTATTATTGGCAGCAGACCTGCTGCTTCGTAAAGTATTGCAGTCGACACAAAGTTATAGCTGTTTGGCACCCTCCAGAGCCCTGTACAGATCCTTAGTACCTTCCTTTCAAATAGGGAGATCTTCTTCATCGTAGTTGGTGAGACGGTGAACCATATGGGATAGCCATAGGTTATCACTGGCCTGATGAGCTGCTTGCAGATGAGCAGCCTGGTGTTGTTGGACAGTCCGTTTCGTCTTCTTAGTAGCGGGTGCACCAAATGAAGAGCGTAGTTCGCTTTTTTCATTGTTTTGTACCGCAATGGTCTGTCGCGCCGAATATAATATCTGCATTTACACTAACTGTTTCTCAGTATCGTATCGGCATTTGTGAGCTGCGTTCTGTGCTTGAAACTCGAGATGCATAAAGGATCACAGTGCCTTTATCGCATCTTGATCGGTTTCTTATTACAAACACCGGCCATACGTACGTACTCTGCAGATTAGTAGTTGATGTGAATTCGGAAATTCGGTAGACGAGTGTAACGGCAATGTGACAGGCTGTGACGCATCAAGTCAGTAATTTATCGAAAGCAGATATGGGTAGAGTGAAGACTGTGTGTGGTCAGGCGTGTAATGGTTGTGCCGGTCACAACACTGCTAATTATTGCTCAATCTATCAGATCTTTTGATAACATTGATTCTGTATTCTCTATTTCTTTTAAGACAAGATATTCATCGACTATTCAGTCGCTGCTTTTTTTAAATTCTCTATATTAACTTCGCGTGCCCGTGTGTTTGTGTGTGGATTTGTGTGTCATGGAATCTTGCGATCAATTTTTAACCCACTTCCCATAGCCCAATTTTATTGAAATAGAAATTGCACACATGTATATTTCCGGTGACAATACTTTCTATTAAAATTTCAGGCCCCCCTCGGACCTCGGGGTCGGGGGGTTCCCATACAAATATTTTAAAAAATTTACCCGATTTTCTTAAAATTTTATACAAATGTGTGTCTCCGATGGAAAACACCTTTTGTAAAAAATTTCGAGACCCGGACCCGCGTTCGTGGGGCCCCATAACTTTTTTTAAAAAAATTAACCCGATTTTCTTCAAATTTAATACACATGTGTATCTACGATAGACAACAATTTTTCTAAAAAATTTGGAGACCCTGGGTCCCGGGGTCGCAAAATTAAAAAAAAAATTAACCCGATTTTCTTTAAATTTTATATACGTATGTATCTCCGATGAAAAACACTTTTTGTAAAAAAATTTGGAGACCCCGGGCCCCAAATTTTTTTTTAAATTTTATATACGTGTGTATCTCCGATGGACAACAAAAATTTTGGTGGCCGGGGTCGTGGGGTCCCATAAAATTTTTTCAAAAATCAACCCGATTTTCTTCAAATTTTAACACATACCCATCTCCTATTAGAGAATTTACATGAACAATTTTATTTTTATTATACGAGAAAATGGTAAAATCTTAAAATGAATTATATATGCGACTGAAAAGCAATTTAAACAAAGCCTTCTACTTTTTACAAACGAAGTAGGTTTTATGCAAAAACATTTTAGACAAATGTAACATAGTCTTACCTGGTGGACCGAAAATGATATAGGGTGCATGTTGCAAAGGTCCATCGGCAATATTCTGAACTGCTTGCAGTTGCTCAGCACAACTCGCGATTGTTGGATTAAATAGGTCCAACCTACTCAAAATAATAAATAATATTTCTACAGTAATTTAAATACAAAGAAGAATAACGAAACTTACTGAAAAGCCGATGGTTTTGTTTCAAGGATACGCTGCGGGAACAGAAGCTGTCGTACAGCCAGATTTGCATTAAGAAGAACTAATGCACGATATTGATAAATAAGCGTTAATCGTGATGGACGAAATACAACATTATAGTAGCAATCAGTAGGAATGCGTTTTTTTT
Source organism: Nephrocerus scutellatus (assembly GCA_947095585.1). Lineage (NCBI taxonomy): Eukaryota > Metazoa > Arthropoda > Insecta > Diptera > Pipunculidae > Nephrocerus > Nephrocerus scutellatus. The sequence goes on along the minus strand of OX352762.1, from coordinate 24,166,807 downwards.
TGTAAGTAAAAAAAACCCGATTATTATACACATTCTCCACAGTGGCTACATAAACGTGTTCATCTAGGTCGGGCATTAATATATCTATTGTTTGGTAATGTTTTTTAACTTCCTCATAATGTTTTTTTTTATTCAAAGGAATTAAAATGATTTCATCAAAAGGATTAATAATCTTTGATGCACACATCTTTTCGTTGGTTTTCTTCGCCTAAAAAGAAGGTAGAACTTAAAAGCTACTAAAAAGTCTATATTATTTAATAGATATCCTGACACCATCCTGTGATTAGTTTTTTCTTACATTTTGATTAAGCCTCATTGAGTATTCAGTGCCAAACCGGCTTATCTTAGTATTATGTTGACATAAATTCAAGTATTTATGCATGGAATCTAAATCTTCAATTTGAAGCAGAATGTTAAACACACTTGACATAGAGTCTTCGGAGAGATTTTTATTCGCATTTAGATACTCCCTGGAAGTAATAAAAAAGTGAATAGTAACGGATACATAGTAGTTTGATAGAAACACGCACTTAAATTTCAATGATGCCCGGCAAAGAGAGTCCGACGAAAATTTTTTGTTTTGTGCAGATTTCATTTCGATGGAAGGAAAATACTTTGGAAGCTTATATATTTTCTTCAACAAACTGAAATATTGAAATACGTTAGATACCAATACAAAGTCTTTTATGATAGTTTAGTATTTGCTTACTCTCCTGTGTTCAAACGAACTGACTTAGTACGGAAGTGAACTTGTGGATATTCTTCGGTTATCTGAAAAATAGAGAATATCATTTTTAAGTACACAAGAGGTTATTATTTTAATTCTTCAATATATTTAAGTGATATGATTATTTGCTCGATATACTGCTCAAGCAGAAAAATGTAGCTTAGGCTTGGTACTGGTACTTGGTATTTTGTGGCAGTTGGTAGTAGGTTCCCCGATAAGGGGCACCACGGTTATCTTCCGAGGTGTGAAGAGCCACAGCCTTATGGGTAAAACTCATCCATGAACCATTCAAAAACTTTTCGATGTAGGGAAAACCGAAGGTTTTTAATTCTGCATGGGATTAACCAAGAATTTGTGAATCCCCTCGCTGGCACGCCTATCGGCATCGGATATGCAGGCCCGAACCCAATTGATGGCTGAGATGTCTGGGCAAGTTCTCAGAGGCAGCAAGCTACTGGCTATGAATGAGGATGCACTTATTAGTGAGTCATCATCTTATTTGATGTCTTATTGAAATGGTGGGAATGACAATAGACCGATCTATCAAATGCATCAAAATAAATTCACACGGGCGGTAAACAACCTAGATCTGGTGAGATATGATCGGGTCTGGCGTATTTGTCAAGTACTGTTTGCCAAGCTGTTCAAAGGATTCAAAACTCGCTGAGGTAGACAAGTCGACACGGAGGCACAGCCATTCTTAAATAGCGGCAAAAGTATTGACAGCTGTTATAACATCCAGGAAGGAAGAAGGCGAGAAAAAAACAACTTGAATTTGTTCAAGACCGCCTGTAGAAATTTGTGGAGGAATCATGAGTAAGACCTTAATGGATAAATTTACTGGGGCTTATCCAGCCAGAAAAGAGTAAATGGGGAAAACTGTGCCCTCATGTAGCAGATATCTTCAAAAACTTTGCAAAGTCTAACGGAAGTTTTTAAATAGAGCCTTAAAACCAGATATTAAAAGCGACTGGGAGACAGAGGAAAAACAAAGAATATAAGACAAAAGTAAAGAAATAAAAGCTCGAGTCCTATAAGAATATCAGCTTTAAAATAAATGAGTTGAGGGAAACAGCAAGGCTCTGCAAATCAGAGCTAAATTCAACTCACTCAGAAAATATGATTATTATATGATTAGTATTTTTACTAAATCTATGCAGGGTTCAAGAATGGGCGGGATGCATCTGGATATTTCTAGTGAATATTTATGGTAAGACAGTTCTAGAGGGATGGTGTCGAAAGCTAATTTACTTGCCTGAAAATTGATAAGAGAACACTATCCACAATGAAAAGGCACGTCCTACCTCGACAGATGGTCTCATTACACTGCTAAATATGGATCTAGTTATTCAGATGTCATGATGCGTATATGTGTGTATTGAAATATTTGCTATTTTGCAAGTTGCCAGTTGCATTGTTCTGGAATGTAAAAGAAGACGGAACCCTATTTAAAGATAGAATTCCGTCCCGCTCTTCTGGATTCCGGGCAATGCAGGAATAAAAGGCAATGAATCTGCTAATGTAGTCGCAAGAAGTGGTTCATCCGCTATTCCCTGCTGGTCCGGAACCAATGTTAGGCCTCAGTCAGAAGAGCTTAACTATTGGTATTCAAAGATTTGTGGAAGTTGAACAGGAGCACTGTTGAAACTCCATAAATGCATGTAGAAATACCAAGGATAGGCCGAACAAAAACACCGCCAAGTTTCTTTTAGGGATACCTAGAAGCAACTGTCGGAGCATAGTCGGTTTACTTACAGGGCATAAGTCGACTGGAAAAAGAGCAGACAACTTTACAATTACTTTGTAGATTTTCAGCTTTTTCCAGGAGTATGAACGTTTTGGGAAGCGATATAATAACGACCAAAGAACTTCGAACTTTTCTTTGGCTTATCACACATACCAACCACAACTATTTATCCATAAATTGAAAAAAAAAAAAACATAAATTTCCGCCTGTTCAAAACAACATTCTCAGTGCTACGTCGCAATCCAATTACAGGTTGTCGAAACACACTTATCATGACTTTTTCAACCTATTGCTTTAGCTATTTAAAAACAATACATAGGTACTAAGCAGGCAGTAAGTTCTGAGTTTCGACTGACTCAGAATATGGAATATCTACATCACATTCCACCGAGTCAGTGAGCGTTATCCGAGTAAACCTGGTAGTTACTGATTGCCACAACTCTGACAGCTGTGCTGTTCTGTTCTTTTCTCGTATCACATCAATCTTGACTGATTCATGATTAGACAGCCGATGTCCAAAGTTTCGCTTTAATTAGCTAAATTAATAATATTATTTGGCACAAGGCCTAGCTTCTGGCAACCATCCGCATTTTGCATGGGTTATTTTTGCATGAAAATAAAAACGACCTAGAATTTTAAGCCTTATCCGAATTGTGAAGCTTTCTCATGACAGTTATTACTCTCGGATGTTTGTCAGACATTCGCAAAAGGTGGGCCGTGTATTATTCTGGGATTCCCGCTCAGTATACTTACTATTATGTGATGTTCCTCAACGCACCGGTATTCCTTGTCCAATTTACGGTGGAAAATAATCACAATAGGATGCTCAACAAATTTAGTAAACAAATGTGAATCGACAAAGAATGTATCAATTCCTTCTGCTGAAAAAAAAACAGCAAAGAAATAAAATGAAAAGTCTATTTAAAAATTGAACTAAAACACTACTCACCAGAAGTTATCTCAAACGGCACAAAAGTGTTTTTAACGAAATACATGGAACGTGTTTGCACAATAATTATTTTATCTACAACGACATCCTTTTCCTTGGTCTTCATTGTAAAACTAAAGTAATGCGATTTTTTACACAAACGATAAGAAAGAATGAAGAATGGCTCTCTATAGCGGAAATAAAAAGAAAGGAAAATAAAGTCTATGGTCGAACAATTCTTTTTTGTTAACAACTTGAACTTGGTTAGATCATTTAGCGATTCAAAATCGGAATTGTCACTATGATGCTCGACATGTTCCTCGAATTTCTCTTGAGAAGGATAGTTCTTTTGACAAATGTAGCATCCTATATTGGTGGGACAAAACTCGTCTATTTTCTTTTGTTTTCTGCTAACTTTATAATAAAGTGGATACTCTTTTGAATTCAGGTCGACTTCAACAAAAAGATGTCCTAAAAACAAAAGAAATTATTTGCTTGGTAAATAGTTAAAATTAAATAAAACAAAATCGTTTTTATATTGGGCATTTCTTACAATTTAATGCTGTATCCGAACGGAGAATTGTGAAGCTTTCCGTGACAAGTTATTATTTCTCTCGGATGTTTGTCAGACATTCTCGAGATGTGGGACCGTGAAAAATACTTTTGGTTTTTTCTGGGACTCGAACTGCGAACCCCCTGCTCAGAAATCCATGCACTTAACCACTGACCTACGGCGCCCACAGTTTATTATTATACTACGCCGTTTTTAGCCAATTAAAGGTTACGTAGTAGAAGTGGATGACAAACGGTGATGATGACGCGTTTATAGACAGTCATGTCCTAAGCCTCACGCATCACAACTCCTATCTTATGCGTCCACGTCGCGTCACTGGAAACTTGGCCAAATCAAGTGAACAATTTCGGCACCTAATTCTATTTGTATTAACTTGGGTCGGTGCTAAATAAGAAGGGGACACGGCGCTTCATGTCGACCTAGGTTGCGGTTGGCCAATCACCACTTAACTCAGTTAATTGATTATTGAAACTAATACAAGCCTCGGATACATATCGAATTTGTCAACGGAATGACCTTTGGCCCACGGAACTTGGAACATTCGCACGCTCGTCTAGACAACAACGCTTGCACAGTTGACAAAATAATTTCGTAAATACCATCTTGAGATTCTTAGTCTTAGTGAGGTAAGATGGCCTGGAATAGGGGCAAAACGAACATCTACCGGCGAGTTTCTAATTTTTTCGGGTAATCCTGCAGGAGAACACCATGTGAATGGAGTGGGATTTCTACTCTCTAAAGCCGCGAGAAGATCGTTACAGGACTGGCAAGCAATATCCGATAGAGTTGTTATTGCAAGATTAAAATCTGCTGTTCGACAGGTCATGTTTGTTCAAGTTTACGCACCAACGGAACATGGCACCTCTGAAGAAAAAGACACGTTTTACTTGCGTCTAAATAATTCATTAGATCAACTACGGAAGAGTGACATCGTTATTTTGATGGGTGACTTTAACGCAAAGGTAGGCAGCGACAACAGTGATTGGGAACATGTCATGGGAAACCACGGCCTTGGTTCTATGAATGACAACGGTGAAAGGTTTGCTGATCTCCTTCTGACCGCAACCTAATCATTGGAGGCACAATTTTTCCCCACAAAAGCATCCACAAAGCCACCTAGACTTCTCCTAATCACATATACAACAACCAGATTGATCACATCGCTATAAGCCGCAAGTGGCGATCATCGTTGCTGGACGTTAGAACCCGAAGAGCAGCCGACGTCTACAGCGACCACTACCTTGTGGTTGGCAGTGTGCGATTAAACGCGGCTTCGAGTGCCGTGCGAAGCGCATTAGCGCGGAAGTATAGAGATCTGGACCGCAAGTTGGCTATTTAGCTAGGAACGACAAACGAGCATGGCTAAACGACATCGCAACACAAGCACATCAAGCCGCTGATAGTAGACAATACAGCACAGTCTACCAACTCGCTCGTAAGCTCCCCAAAAAGAAACACCACATCAACTACCCTGTTAAGGCAATAGACGGCTCGTTGATGCCTATGGAGGAACAACAATTAACCCGCTGGACAGAACATTTAAGAATGTACTTCGCCAGACACGACCATCAACCCAAATATGCCTCTTAAAAGGTTACATAACATCTGCGTCGCTACTCCTTCGTTGGATGAGATAAGAACAACAATTCGTTCACTGCAATCAGGTAAAGTAGCAGGCAATGACAACATCTACGCAGAACTCCTTCAAGCGGATGTCGAGTTAACTACGAAAACATTGCATGCGATATATCAAGGTATCTGGGAATTTGAAACCATTCCATCGTCGTTAAAAGAAGGCTAAATAGTCACTGCAATCAGGTAAAGTAGCAGGCAATGACAACATCTACGCAGAACTCCTTCAAGCGGATGTCGAGTTAACTACGAAAACATTGCATGCGATATATCAAGGTATCTGGGAATTTGAAACCATTCCATCGTCGTTAAAAGAAGGCTAAATAGTCAAACTCCCCAAGAGAGGTGATTTGTGCAATTGCGAAAACTGGAGAGGAATTACCCTGCTAAACACCATAAACAAAGTGATCTCCTCTATAATAGCTAGGCGCTTACAGAATGCGTTAGAGTCAATTTTGAGAAACGAACACGCAGGATTTCGCCCAAACCGTTCTTGTAGAGCAAATTAACCCCCTGCGTATAATCATTAAACAGTTAGTTGAGTATCGCTCTCCTCTGTATATGGTTTTTGTAAATTTTAAACGCGCTTTTGATAGCGTAGGACGAAACATGATGTGGTAGATTTTGTCTAGCTATGGTGTTCCGAAAAAAATCATTAACATCATTAAGGAGCTGTATCGCGACTCAACATGCTGCGCCATTCATAACGGTCATCTTGGCTAACCTTTCAACATCAACTCGGGAGTCAAGCAAGGTTTCACCCTCTTACCATAGTAACCCGTACTCCATCAAGTTTGTCATGGAATGTTTTTCATCGCCTTTAAGACCTGGACTATGCCGATGATATCTGTCTCCTATCACAATCGCTAGGTGACATGGGGCGAAAATTAAACTCACTAGAACTCCACGCTAACAAAGTGGGTTTAAAAATTAAACAAAAACAAAACTACTTCGCGTTAACGCTAGTGAAACATGTGATCTCTCGATTGACGGACATCAGAAAGAGGAAGTCGATAAGTTTTGTTATTTGGGCAGCTGGACGTCAAAAAATGGTAGTGCTGACTTGGATGTGTGCTCTCGTGTAAACAAGACACGACACTCTTATAGTATGCTAAATAATATCTGGAACTCCTCGCAAATCTCCTGGAATCTGAAGTGGAAGTGGAGAGTAAAGCAGCAGCTGGATTGGCCACACTTTGAGGAAGCCAGCGGACGATATTACGAAACTAGCGCTCGACTGGAATCCACAAGGAAGCCGCAGAGTTGGCCGTCCCTATCAAGACATGGAAAAGGACAATAGAAGAGGAAGCAAGATCACAGGGGACAGAGTGGCGTCTCTTGAAACCTCAGGCGATAGATCGAATTCGTTGGCGGGCGTTTGTAGAAGCCCCCTATGCTCCCCCGCGAAGTGAATGAAAGAGATAGAGAGTAGAAGTATGAGAGCGCGAAGCGTAATTTTAAGCACCCTTCTAAAAATCTTCATAAATTGTACGAATACGCGTAGTATACATATAGAGTTAGTAGTTACAAACTATGTTTTACCATAAAAGATTCTGTTGTGTTTACATACGTGTTATATATAACTCTTCCTAAGATCTGATGTACAACAAACCTGCATCGAGCGGACCAGTTTGAGCCATTTCAGTAGTTTTGGTATACGGAATATAATTAACCCCGTTTTTACATTTGTTGTCCATCTCTTGAAAAACCATGTTTCGAAATTTAAAGAATTGTAATCTATTGATCTGAAAATGATTGGATCGTCGCGATGTGTTTTTAAGAAAACCTGTTTTTTGAAGTCTCGCACCAACCTAAAAGAAGTATAGTTGAATGGTAAAATGGTTTAATAAAAAACGAAAGAATTTAAGAATTAAATATAAATAAATTAAGTTAATTATAAAAGAATCAATAACGAAATTTTTAAGCCAATACCTGCACTGTAACTTTCTATCTAATACTAGCTTTTTGGGTGCGCTTTGCTACACGAACTGCCGCTGCTCAAACTACTCAAGCACTACGTGCTCTTATTCTTATTCTAGACTCTAGACGAAAAAATGAAATTAAAAAACTAATGATGAAAAAAATTTGTTTGAGGTCCATTGACCCAGACGTCCCATTCGAAAATATGACAGGTTCGTGTTCGTATGAAAATTTAAGGCTACTATGTAAAATTTCTGAACCATTTATGAAAACAATATTTAGAAAATATATTTGTATGGGAGCTGTCTTTACCAAAGTATCCAAGCACTTCCAAAATTTGGCAAAAAGGTAAGCAAAATTACAGGACACTATTATTTTAAAATTCTGAGAAATTCGTATTTTGACCTCTTCACCGATATTAGTGTCGATTCTATAGTTTTCGGGGTGGCTGAGGTGAATAGTGATGGTACGAGGCCTCTAGGGTGATGGAGTCGTTAGGTTGGGAGGGGGGGGTGCCATATATTACTGTCATAGAGCAATAAGCACATAATCTTTTTCTTTAACAAGAAGTTGGTAAAATTAAAAATTTAATTATTCGGCCAATTTTGGGCTAATCTCACACACACACCAGTTTGCCAAATGGTTGTGCGGTAGAGAATGTTACGTCTGTCTTTTTTACTTCTTTTATACTATCTTTAATTCTCTGAGAGAACACTGTTTGTTTGAATTGTTCCATGATCACGATTATGACTGCTATAATAACATGCGTATTAAATGCGTCATTCCAGACTTTTATTCAGTAGATGTATAATACAGAAACACCATACATTTTTTATGAATAGAGGTAGGCTGATGGGGGCGATATTAGTATTAAATTTTACTATCGTGCAATGCCGGGCACTCAGCTAGTAGTATGGTATAAAAAACCTACACGAAGTTTGCGATCGGTTGAAGGGTTAAACAGACCTTAGGTAACATCCATATATCCATAGAAACATACAGAGTTTCACATACATACATATATATTAATTTAATTTTACCTTTTCTTGTATTTCCTTAAACGTTTATTGCAGTATCATTTAAAAATTTAAAAGTTAGCAATTTAATAAATATGCCAAAAATTAAAATTTAGATACACCATTCAATTGATACCCTTAAAAGAAAACACTTACATCTCGGAAACACTCATTTTGAATTTTTTCAACGACACTTTGTCTTTCCGGAAGTTTAAGGTACTTTTTAAATTCTTCTCGCACTTCATTCTTGTTTAAAATAAAATCATCTTTTAAAATAAGCCGGCAATGGAGATGGAGAAGAAAATGTCCAATATATTCGATTTCTAGGTTCAAAAAAATTAATGATTTTTTTTTTACTGAAATTACAAATAAGCACAATCGTACCCATCTTTTGTTGATTCTGACGGTTTAATAAATCCTTCATTGTATTTTTCGATTTTTGATTACCGATTCTGCTCACCTTATCTAAATAAAGAATAAAAAACAGTAAATAAAAATTAAAACTGTTCTTATAATTTGTCTAATCGAAGATACACATGTGTATAAAATTTAAAGAAAATCGGACTTTAGGAAGTGGTTTAAAAATTGATCACAAGATTCTGCCAGCCAATCAACCATCCACGGGCACGCGATGTTAATATAGAAAATTTAAAAATGAGGGCGTGTAACCTTTAAGCGCGGTTAAAGTGAAACTTCTTTGACAATAAATGCTGTTTTGGACTTAGACACTCACAAAATTTCAGCTCTCTAGCTCGTGTGGAAAGTGGTTTAATAGGACCTCAAAGTGGTCGAAAATACAAACAAAAAGAAGCCAAGTCAAGTTAAATAAAAGTTTCCAATAAAAATAAAAGTATTTTAAAACAAATAATAAAGGACTAAATGACACGATCTCCTCCTTACGCGCGGTTGAACTAAATATTCTTTGTCGTTGTGGCCGATATTACGATTAAGTTAATAATATAAAAAAAAAGTATTTTAAAACAAATAATAAAGGACGATCATACGATCTGTACAAGTTTTATATTTTTATGTATTTTTATCTTTTGTATCTATCTGCTAATGCGCGCACGACAGTGACAGAATGTTTTACGATCAGTATGTGCAGGGATCACTTAGCGCCCCTGTTAAATTATTTAATATACATATAGCACCAGCGCCCTTGTAAAAAAAACATCTAACATACATGTCGCACCAGCTACATTTTAAAACAATTAATTGCTACGCAAGTCTAACTGCTCTCTTGATTCCTATAATCCCCGTTAATTACGTTCCCCACAAATGCCATCTACATACGAACCGCACTTTTATTACTAAAGCCCAAACACTCAACGAGTGAACAGAAAAACAAAAGTGTCCTATTACTTTGTTGGAACACTCTGTGCATGAGGGCTTGACAGCATAATGAGGGTTCGATCAGCGGTCGGCTGCTTATGACAATAAATATGTTTACTAAGTATCACAGGCAAGCGAGCGCTGCTCGTTAAACGCTTTCGGTCATTTACGGTCTGAATATATTGTGGTGATCGAGATGTAAAAAAAATACGAACTAAATGATTAAGTCGTTTGGATATGGTGATAAAAATGTCACATCAACAATATAGGCAACCCAAAGTACTGGAGTGCAATAATGCTGACCAACACAATATGGGATATTGGGTCAGGAAGCAATACAGACTTATATGTGTTGATAGAAATATGCATTATATTATTCACATGTGTTGATAGAAATTCGCATTATATTATTCGCATGTATTAGAGTCTTCGGACTAATAAGAATTATATCCACTGAGGCAGGTCAACTGCCTCCAACTAAAGTTGACTAAAAACGCTGCTTTCTGTGTTATGGTTTGTACGAACATCAATCCTATAGCGGCATCATAATGACTGTGTGATAATGTGCTGAGTTGCTTTGTACGTTCTATAATCTATGTATATATCTGTATATAATAAAAACAACCCAAAACAATTCAAATGTAAAAGTACATATACTGAATTCCACTATAAATGCTAAAATATAAGAACACGTACGAAGCACTGCAACCCAACACAAAACAACCCCAAATCGTCAAGCAAGCAGCGCTGCCCACAGCGCACAACGCACACAGATCACATTCATTATAGTATGAAATGATCTGATGTCGGGTTAAAAATTGTACAGGAGCTCCCCGACCCCGCGGCCCAATCACTCTCAAATTTTAATATAAAGTATTGTCACCGGAAATATACATGTGTTCTAAATTTCAATAAAATCGGGCTTTGGGAAGTGGGTTAACAATTGATCACAAGATCTTACCAGACAGCCTGCCAGCCACGGGCACGCGAAGTTAATATAGATAATTTAAAAATGAATGTCTGTTGGTTTGTAATACGACACTAAAACTAAAAAAACAAAAACCATTTGAGCTGAAACGAATATGCGCCTTAAGAAAATCTCGGTAAACCACATAGCGCGAATACTATCGAGGTGGCTCTTTGTTTAGGTTTAGGCAATAGTACACCCTCCCGTGGTAGTGATGGCAAGGCGGGGATTCATGTGTGCGCCCGGGAAAGCCTAGTAATTTATAAAACCTAGTAATTTATAATTAAGGTAAATAATAAACAACATAATCGTACCTATTTTTTGTTTAGAGTTAGCTATTTTGTTCGTTACATTTTTTTGAGTTTCATTATTAAAGGTTTTGTTCCTTCTTGGTGGCATTTTCGATATAGCTGCAGTTGATGATTTTTGCCCACGTTTTTTATGAAAATTTTTTGTATGATTTTGGTTGTTCAGTGCAGTTGATCCTTTTTTATGGTTGGTCTCGCCATTGTTCGTCAAATGTATTTTTTCAATGGCAAATTTTTTTTTTACATCATATGTATTTTGTATTTCCGATAAAACTGCAGTTGAAATTTTAAATTTTTTTTATGTATGTATGTATAAATGTAATGTATGTGTTTAGTATTTGTTTTTTTGTGGCACCATTTCCAATTCATTTTTGCCTTATATTACAGCTTCGTTTAACAGAGATCGGATATAATCAGATTTATATTGGATCAATACGATAGACAGACACAAACTAGATATTCACATTTTCTAGATTTTCAAGTTTTTTTATTGCCTCTCCGTCTTGAAGAATATTTTTGCAAATAGAATTATTACGTTTTCAAAACAAGATAAATTACAATCACAATAAAGATCGGATAAATTTTGTGCCTGCCTATGGTATAAGTGAACCAAATACTCAAGTAACCAAGATCTGAGGGGTGATTGTTGTCGGGAAACGAGACATGAGCAAAACCAAAGCCAAAGCCTTTTCTACAGAAGGCCCAACTGTACGCATACTAATGCAGTAAAACAATCCCAAACGCGTCTGTATTTGTGAAATGTGAATACAGTGTACAAAAAATAAGCAGACGCATTTTATAAAACGCGCCAACTGGTGGTAGTGCAAAGAGCGAGAAACGTAAAATGCGGTAGTGGGAAACAGAAAAATTGTATATGGATTTTGCTTGGTCATTACATCATTACATGGTCCCTAATAACGTCATTACTTTCAATTCCAATAGTGTCAGTTAGTGTACTCTCACAATGGAAAAACTTAATACTTACAAGACTGTATGGATTTTGGTTTTCAGAAGAACTGGGAAATAGCTCCTACCTCAAAAACATAATTTGATGGTTATAACCAAAAATACAATGTAAAAATAAAAGTATTGTTATTATTATTTATTTATTATTTATAACCCAGTTAATGAAGTTTTTTTTCATGATTTTACGAATTATAAAAGTGAAATGGCCGCACTAAAGTGGATTTCCTTTGCAAAAGAGGAAAATAAATGTTATTTTATTCACAAAAAAATAGGAAAATCATAAAGTTAACTGGATAACAAAAGTAGTTTCGAGTATTTTTACATCATATTATGTAGTAATAATGGCAAATATGTGTTTTACCGAATTTTAAGGGATTTTGAAATTTTTACACCCCCCCCTCGCCCAGGGGAATATGGGTGGAGTTTCGCGGAAATTCCCCCTTAATGAGAGAGGGGGTGTTAAAGTTTTGAGTGTTTTTTTTAAAAAAGCATTTTTCTAAGTGATTGATGGATGTTAGGGGGTTAACTGGTATCATATGAAAGGCAATAAAAATACCTTCCTTCCTATGCTTTGTACTTTGTTAGGACTTTCAGACACTGAAAGCCCTTATTGAGAAGACCACAAAAACTGCAATTTTGCTTGAAAGAGACGCCTCCTTTAGTTGAACAAACCAAACAAGATTGCGTTTTTTGAGGTCTGCTCAATAAGGGCTTTCAGTGTCCGAAAAGCGTAACAAAGTAAAACTTACAATGCACTTTGCTATATAACACATGTTTTTGTATGGGAAAAACTCAATCATATGATATTTCACTCAAATATATGAAAAACCACATGAACCAGGTAAAACTTGATCAAACTTCCGTTTTAGCTGTCGTACGCCCATAAAAAAAGTACGGACGTGTAGAAGTAATTATCACCTTTCATTTGATACCAATATTTGGGCACGCCCCCTTTTGCACACGCCCCCTGATGAACTTTCATGTGAGTCATTTTTTGGCTCTAACTCTATCGAGGGGGGTTGGATTGGACCAAATTTTTTATAGGAAGGAATGTCTTTTTATTGCCTTTTATATGATACCAATTAACCCCCTAACATCGATCAAACCACTTAGAAAAATGCATTTTTCAAAAAAGTGCTCAAAAAATTAAAACCCCCTCTCTCCTTGAGGGGGAATTACCGCGAGAAAAGATTACTGTTTTTGAAGTCTGTTCAATAAGGGTTTTCAGATGGGGGGGGAGTCCGAAAGCCGTAATTTTATATTCGGTAAAACGCACTTTAGCCGTAATAATAAATAAAACTTAAATATTTTACTTTTTATGAGGTTAAAAAAAATGTTGCTCGTTATATTGGAAATCCATGCAATCTTTAAGTCTTAAGCATTAAATTTTTGCGCCCTTATTGAATAAATAATGATGCTTAAGAAATGATGAGAATCATTTTCTGATTTCGTTTATTACTAATAATAACATTTCAAAAGCTTATTAATGACCGTGTAATTGCCTATGAGATCGGTTGTGGTGTGAATCACACTGTTTAACGAAACTTAGCTTTTTTTCTGTGCCGTTTACCAATATCAATTCTTGGATCTATAAATTCAGCTGTTTTAAACATTTTGCTTTAATTTCGAAATAAAATGAAAGACAACAATCAAAGCGACAAAACAAACACAAAAACTAATGCGATTTCTTATTTGAAAAAAAAAATAATAAACAATCTACGTTCTACTACGCCAATCAGAAAAACGTTACGCGTTAAATTAAATCAAAATACTGAATGCGAATGCGATACTGACGTTAGCCAATTCACTTCTCAAAAGTAAAAAGTTTCTACAAAATAAGGCACCGTTATCTCTACAATTTTTTTAACAGTTTGTTTAACGCGCAGTTTCCACCTGAAATAACAATAATGCTTGATATACATTTGTGCCGTGCGAGAAAAAATGAGCAAGACGGCTATTAAATAAAAATTTTGGTTAGCCAGACGAGAGAAGTAGTATATTTTTAATAAAACCATAATGCTATAGATAATATTTCACTTGCAGATATAAAATAACTATAACATGCGTGTAGTGCCAATCTCCTCTGGGTAACCACAACTTCAATATAACTATAGTCGGCCCGCTCATTTTCCTCGCACGGCTATAGTCTAAATCCAATTTAATGCTACAGTAAAATAATTTGCTTGTGTGAAGGTACACGTATACGGGATTTAAATAATGCTAAAATGAATGTGAGCCGAATTGAAAGGAAAGGAATTTTGAAATTGAAGAGAAGGGTCGCACTGCAAACACCGAGACGTAGGCAGGTAAAATTTAGAACATATATATTAGTGGGAGTTAAAATTGGTAGCTGTGATCACCGAAATTATGAACGAAACCAAATATTGCACTACCAAACTCAATATTTAGAACACACATTACCTTATGATACAGATGTAAGAACACATATGTTTTCCCATGTACGATAACATATGTTCTAATTTTTTATTTAATTATTCACATTCGTTTTTTCAGTGATAACTCCATAATTTTACACACACTAGCAAATTTTTTCACTATATCATTATTGTTATTTGAGGTGGAAACTGCGCGTAAGCCCCTCTGAATGACGAAACGCATGTATATATATATTGATCAAAAATAAATATGTGCGCTAACTGACGGTCAACAGCAAAATTATTTGCCAGCAATCATTTTGACTTTCAAAACAGTGAAGATGATAAAGTTGAACAAAACTGGCAGCCAAGTTCAGTTTGACTCTGAAGTGCAGGAAATATTCTGTAAACATCTTCACATGTTCACTGTGCTAGTGCACAACATAGTGCTGTGGCAGGCAAACTATTCGATTTGCACAAAAATTTTGCTACGCGGGGAAAACATGCTACGAAACCCTTTTTAAAAATCCAATAGATTTAAAGGAATGGACGATTTCAAATCCAATGTTTACCGTTCTTATTTTTATAGAAACGGACAAAATAAAAAAATTTACCAATTTAAAAAAGTTGGTGTCTTCAAAGTCATTGCTCTATTATTGCTCAGAACATTTTGATTGTAATGCACAAAAAAAACAAGATAGTCTTGTTACCAAAAGTCATTATGTAGATGTTGTCAAGGTTTGGCATTGGTACTTTACCGAATTTGTTCATTGTTTTTTTATGGAGTAATTGGAGAGATCATTTAACTGTCAGAATTCTTATCTGTGTTTTTTTTATTTCTCTTTATCTGAGATGATTTTTTTTCCTCCAATAATTCCCGGATATGATCTTATTACTCTGAAAAAATATACAACAAATTTTTTGACAGCTGTAGTTGTTTGCTTTTTTAAACGTGGGACGTGTCGACTACTATTCTTTTCTCTGCTACTAAAAAAACACAGTATATAATGTTTTTGATCCGACAGATCTGATCAGAGAGATAAGTTATCGGATATCTAGGAACTAGGTGTTAGTAAAAGGGTGGCAAATGGCAAATCTCGCAAAATGTCAAGATATGTTAAAGGGGAAATCCGATCTACCGTAGATTGTTTTGTTTTTTTTAGAGAAAACGAACAACTCCACAGCCAAAAAATCAATCTACGCCAGGTTTTTTTTAAAAAACGACAACAGATTTTTCCGATTTCTCCGACAAAAAAAAACACATCATTCGTTGTGTTCACTGGAAAAAAGCGATATCGGTGTGCCAAATATTATGTCGAAAAGTCAAATCGACATCGACACCTATACCAGTGAACACGATGTTGTTACTTTGTGTCAATACTGTCACAACACAACCCTTATAATCAAATGACTCATAAGACCAAGTAACAACACTCGCGAGAGTTTTTAAAAAATGTAACTTTCTGTCGACGACAACTTATGTGGTGAACAACAAGTTGCCGTAACATACTGCAACACCAAGTCCTTAGTGAACTACAATATGTCAAAAATAGTAACTTCGTGTAACATTTTGTTTCGCAGTGAACTCACTCATTGAGGGCCGTTTTTTCGATTGGCAGATAAGCATTTAAAAATGCTGCCAACTTCTCAAAAATTGTTGAAATTATCATTCGGTACTTTTTAGAACTTGAATGATCATTATGAGATCGGGAATAGCAAATTTTGCGTTCTTGAAGTGATAAAATAAAAATAATTGCTGTGAAAACTCAAATAATATTTTATTTTTTACTTCACATCTTCACAGTTCGGGAATCGACCCCCTGTTAAATTTACGAAGAAATCCGCGAATCTTACTTAAGAAACTAAAATAATTTATTTAATCCTATCCATTTGTGTGAAAAGCACGCACAGCACAAATTCATCATCATAATAGTCGTACATATCTGTCCGTTCGGATATTCAATCAGTGTTGCTACCATCATTCGACCAGCGGAAAATAAATTCACGTTCGTCCACGCGTTCCATTACGGATATCGCGCGTATCGGACATGGGTACCAACTGATTTCTTTTTCGTCTTCCATTTTTCTTCTGAGGTGTTACAAAGAGAATATTCGCGCGCTTAGGGCTGCTGTCCGAACACAGTATTTTAGAAGAATGATTTCAGGATAAAATCGACAGTCATATATGTATATGTTAAGATAAATGTTTTTCTGTTTATGCTTTCCATCATACCGTTAAAGCCATGGAGATATCATTATGCAAATTTGACTGTGGATGTATTTCACACATCATTTACAATTGAAGTTTAACGGAGTAAAGACCTAAAACTTAAATTATTTGTTCGAGCAAATCAGCGTGTCATGCATTATGACAGTGAATAGTAACATAAACAATAGTTAAACAAGAGCTGATGAAGTGGGTGTCAAGTTGTTCGTTATCCCTAAAAAACCGACGTAAATGAAGAAAATGGAAAATATTAACTGTTAAAAATATGAAACGAAAACATACGTGTGAATTGTGGCATTTGAAACTATGTTAATTTATACAAAATGACTCAAAACAGAAAATGCAAAAAGTGCAGCTAAAAAATTCATTGTGTAAACTAGAAGAGACATTGTCAAAGTAGGATTGTTCGTAAAGTCATCAAGACTTTAATTAAAGTGTTTGTTGACTTGTCTATAATAAAAAAAAAGTATTTCCATTTATTTATTATATGTTTTCTATAGAAAAAATATTGAAATCACATCAACGAACGGACTTAATTGCCAACACCAACCAACGGCAATCAGCACGATTCAAATTTGGCATTGGCCTTTGGGGTATTCTTATTCTGTTGCGCTGTATATTTTGTATTGTCTTACCATGTCCTTGCGCCGTGTGTCTTTTCATGGTGCATGTGTTTGCTTCACATTATGGACTGCATAATGAATTTTAAACGTTTTTAAATGGTAATAATCATCTTCCTGGACATAACATATAGAATAAGTTCAATTTTTCATATTATTGAGCATATAAGTAGTCCGTGGCAAACATTTTCCTCTTGCTTGTGTGTTTTGTATTTTTTTTGCTAGTGAGAAAAATACATTTTAGTTTCTATAAAAATGAACCAAAATAAAACTATCGGCGAAATGCGAGACATTGATATTGTAGAGGAAATGCGCCAAACAAACTATGAAAAGTTCAAGACACTTGTCCGGATGCATCTTTCATTTGAGTTGGATTTAAACACAGATGAGTAAGTTGTAGGAATATAAATTGATGTGTTATGAAAATAAGAATCCTTTTAAGATTCGATCTACCATGTCATGAGGTTATCTATTACGAAAAGGGAAAAATGAAGAAGTGGAATAGACTTTCCAAAAAGCACAAAACTACTGGTTGTGGTGCCTCATCTGGAAAGGTATCAGCTAGCAACAGCCCGGCAGAGGTAGTTGAAAACCATATCAACGCAGGTTTTATATTCCATTTGAAGCAGTTGAAAGAATTCCTCTTAAAGGAGAGGAGTGAGTAATTTCCTATTAATGTTTAAATGATTTAAGAAAATATAAAGTACATTTATGTGGTCGCTTTTTTTTTAATCAATAGATCTTACACAAGAAGGAATTTTTCGTAAAACCGGGTCAGTTTCACGCCAAAACGAGTTAAGAATGCAAATTCAAAACGAAAAGCCACTTGATTTACAAAGCGGTGGCTATTCTGCTCATGATTGTGCCACTGTCTTTAAAGGATACCTTGCGGAATTGCCAGAGCCGGTACTTACAGATGCGCACTATCCGGCGCACTTGCAAATTGCACCACTCTGCTTGGGTACTGTACCAGCAGCGCCTTGCAGTAGCCGCACCAATTTGGATAAGAAAAAACGTGAACAACACTTGCTAAGCTCAGTTCAATTGTTGCTTCTACTATTGCCCGCTGACAATAGAATGCTCATGTGGCATATAGTCGAAATCCTTCATGCTGTTGCTCAGCATGAGTGCACAAACAAAATGTCACCAAAAAACTTGGCTACGCTATTTGCGCCTCATCTTATTTGCCCCCGGAATCTTCCCCCTGAAGCATTGCATTATGTCGCTCAGACAATGTCAAGTATCATTAGTTATATGATCAGTAAAGGCTTAGTGATATTTGAGATTCCCGCCAAACTAGCAACGGACATTCGGGCATACTTCCTTGAACGAAAAAGAAAAAAGACAATGTCTCCGGAACAAACTCTCGATGATTCAATATCAGACATCTCCACCGTAAACACGGTCTACACATTTGTCGATCGTGAAAAGACTGCTGCTGCTCATACGGCCAATAACACAGACACTGAGCTCGCACAGCTCTATGCACATATCCAAAGTCTTCCAGAGTCGTCCAGAAAGAGGCGGCTGATTAAACAATTTAATAAACAAAATGGACAGGGTAAGGTAGATAATGTATTCTTTTAAAATAACACCCAACTCATTTTTAAATCGGTAGGAACGCCGCTGCAACTGGTTGTTATGAATCGCATTAAGAACTCGGAACCGTCTCGTGGTGCTAAATCAATAAGCGACTCAATTAAGAAGCACATTTTTCACAGAGGAATTATGTCACGAACTCCGAAACGCTCTGCGGCTCCATCAGTGCATTTGGATGTAAGTGTAGGAATGACGTGTACTCATCATATCATTATTTCTCATGCTCATTATCTGATTCTATCAAAATCCACTGTACTTACATGTAGACGCCTAACTTTAAAACTAAAAATCCCAAACTACGAGTCCTCTTTCAAAGTCCTGCATCGGGACCTAATGTCAGCGGTTCATCATCCTTTTATGTCTCCCCGTCGACTGTTTCGTTTAATGCGCAGTCATGCTCATCAACAAATAAAAAGCATGCCTTAAAAAAATCAATTTCTTCATCTTCGCTGTTACTAACCTCGTCGACGAATTTAATAATGAACTCACTAGCTACAGCACAGCACTGCACACATAACCAACTTGAAGAATCGTGTAGCAACGATGGTGTGACAATGTCAAGCACTTCCATATCGGCTCCAGTCAGTCGAACAACATCAAGCGACCTGTATGGCCACGTAATGGATCGAAGTTGTTTTGTAACGCCATTAAAAATAGTTTCTGATGCAGCTAAAAAACTTAGTACTATTGGCGGTGGTGGGGACAAAAAGTCTGTCGCATGGGATGACAATCACCTGCTAGTTGAGCAAATTTCGGACCCATTAACACCCATTAACCAGACAACATGTGAATTCAAATCTCGCTACAAATC
The DNA here is from genome assembly GCA_947095585.1 of Nephrocerus scutellatus. Taxonomy (NCBI): domain Eukaryota; kingdom Metazoa; phylum Arthropoda; class Insecta; order Diptera; family Pipunculidae; genus Nephrocerus; species Nephrocerus scutellatus. The sequence continues at coordinate 24,147,058 of OX352762.1, read as the reverse complement.
TGAACCGAATCTTAGTCAAATGCTTAAAGAAAATGTCACAGAAATGGTAGAGGAGACAACTCCGGTTGAAAAGAGCAGATCGCTGACGCGAAAGCTAATAAAAGGGGTAAGTATGGGGAATTTAAAATTTCCCTTTAGCACCCCGGAGTCGACAAAGCGTCTTGTTCGAACGGTTTCATTGCTGAATCGTCGTTCCAGCGAAGACAGTGATATATTTCAGGAGGAAAGCATTGCTGAAGAGGAGCAAAAACTTGACTCGACACATTGTGACGATGATACATTTGAAGATGAAAGCAACGGCGACGAAGATTGCGTTGATGATCAAAATCTTATGGACGTTACTGCTGCCAAAGCTTCATATCTGCATAACAGCATTTATCGAAACCTCGATTTGATAACCAGTACACCATCGTTGCTACTCGGCCGAAGATCTATGTCGCCGATCACCAAGTCGACGCAACGAATGCCAAAGGCAATGCAGGTAATTAATGAAGCATGTAGCATATTTTTCCATTCGATGTTTTTCTTCTTTTTGTTGCCAAACAACAACAATTTTTTGAGTGTGGCTAATTTATTCGGATAATTATTATTTTCTTTTAGGAATCCATTATGACACCCCGTTCAAGGAAACCCGTTATGATGCTAACCACAACGACAGGTTCAGCGGAACAGAATCAAACAATCAACCAAAGCGACCTGTCTAGTTTTCGCGAACAGGATGAAGATTCATTTCTCGGCACTAATAATCATCACTTGCATCGTGGAGATACGCTAATCACCAAACACGGTTTACAATGCAATGACACAGCCAAAGAACTCGACACTGAAACATCGCTCAGCTATTGTTATTTGCAACAGAGTAAGGATATCGCGAGATCAGAAATTAATGTAAATTTTCCTCCGTCAACAAGTGGTACAGGTAGCGGGGCATTAACGTGCGATTTCAAGTAAGCTTTTCTTGCCTTTTGTTGTTGCTGTTTTGTCTAACCAAAAAAAACCTTTCTTACTAGAGAATACCTTCTGAGCAGGAGTGTTCTTACAGCTAGTCCAGTGGATTCATCATTTTCTAGTCAACCAGATGACTTTGGTTCGACGCAATACATTGGAGACCTGGATGAATCACAGTTAAGTCCTAGTTTACTATACTGTTTGGATGGCAACCAACCAGAAAGTGATGAAATTAATGTAGATGTCCAAGAAATTCCCGCCGCTGACATTTCTGCTAAAACATCCCAGACCCTAAAAACGAATCCGTTTATTTCATTAAATGCCCGGAAACGTTCAGCGTCTAACGACGCTTCATCAGCTGAAGCCACAGAAAATAAAGAAAACTACGAGAACGTCGATGCGTATTTGCTGTCAAAAAAACTGCTTATTGCTGAGTTTCCTGGGGAGACGTCTTTTTAGGGTACAACCTATGTTTAACTTACTTTTAATTGTGAACGTTTTAACGTAATTTTGTTGTAGCTTTGGGTAAAACTAAATATTCTTACAGTTTACCTTATTCTTAGAAATGTTATATAAGCCTCTTATATGATTGAAATGAAGAACCTTTATTATTAATGTTATTCGGTAATTGACTTATATTAGGTTAGATTTAGGTTACATTCCCTGAAGATTTTATGAAATGTTGAATAATAAAATTCAAAATAAATATATTTTTAACTCCAAAAAGCTCAAAAATCGTTTGATTATTTAAAAACAATGGGAATGTCATGTTATGATGTTATTAACGCGGGAAGCTTTACAATCCTTCAACGCCTTCTCCTATTTAATACCTCTCTGAAATACGCATTTTGTAGGAAGATAGACAACTTTGAAGCACGAGTGAGTTGTACAGACCTATTAGCTACGCTGATGACCAAGTTATAATGGTTCGAGATAAATTCAAGAGTACGAAAGCTGAACGTATCCATATTGCGGCTTTTAGACTAGTAAAGGACTTTTTGGCTCTAAAACCTGAGTTCAGTCCTAGCCTCCCACAAAAAATATCCCCGCCGGCCCCGATTTCGAGCCGATGTCGTGAAGTTTATCCTCAGTATTAAACCAGACAAAATAGTCTGCACCTTATTCACAAAAAGGAAAAAAATATCACTTCCCGCACTACGTTTTCAAAGAAATGGACCTTCAAATAGTGTCGGAATCCAACATTAACATTAAACTCTCACATTTCTTACATCGCCAAAAAGCTAACAAAGCCTGCTTCATCTGCCAACGTATGTTCAGCAAAACTTTAGGTATAAACCCGCAAATAGCTATAGTGTGGCTATACCAAAGCATATAAGGCATAGGATTTCATATGCGGCATGCTCTGTTTAGTCTTTAAAGACATAATTGGGCTTCGTTCGCCTTCAGCAACGCGTATTTTTGGTGCCATGTTGTTAGCGGCTGCTACAATTGACCCGAGATAGTTACAGGTTTGCACATTTTCGAAACCACACTCCACTATCTTAATTGAGAGGCAAATTATGAATCTTTTGCTCGCAGACATGACTAACATGACTTTGTTTTGCTCTCCTTTAGATGCATCCCGCTCGATATGGAAAAGGCATCATGTACAGTTCTTGGATTTCTACCAATGATCGTCAATATCATTTGTGTCTTAAGTCAGTATTTTCACTTGGCTTATAACATTGATCATGTCAACCTACATAGTCGTGTTAGTTTATTTCGGAAGCTGAATCCTCTCATGGCTTTATAAAGTTCAACTCGTAGGCGGCTCTTTTTTCCAATGGCACACGCACAAGGGTTTAAGCCTCTTAGGATGCAAGGTACAGCATCAGCGTGGGATCTAAGGTATCAAGGAAGGAAAGAGGAGATGTCGATGTGCATGCATTTTGAATGCCCGTCGTTCATATTGTTGCAGGAATACAGAGCTTGGTAAAGATTTTCATATTCGTGTTGTACGACTAATGAAAGAATCTCTAAACTTAACAGTACATCCGAAGATGGGCTAAGAAAGCATTTAAAGCGCCACGGGTATTGCGATGGAATTCATGAAGGAGCGGAATGCAACTGGCTATTTCTTTTAGGCATCGTTGATGGAAAAATCGGTAAAATAGTTAGACGTTCCTGCGATGCTCAAGCGAATCTATCGTTGACGCACATGCTAGTTTCCTCGATGCAAGTACCATTTATGGATATTGGCTGCAAGTACTATTTCGCTTCAACGACAGAAGACACCATTGTGTTTTGGAAGCGTTAAATTCCACTCTATTGTGTTCTCCCCAATTTATTATGCGGTCAAGGTCGTAATTTAACGTAAAATACGCTGTTGTCTAGTTTCACATACGAAAAGAAGGGACGTGAACCTGGGAACATATAAGAGAAGCTAAGAGCACTGACGCCAGCGAAGAAATGTATTTGATTCGGAGTTTGCAGACTTTGAAGTCTAAACAGATCTTGAACTGAGTTCTAGTGTTACGTTTAGACACCGTGATTTGTCGGGTAGCCGAGAGAAGAGTGTCAAACGGGCGCGTTGATTATTAATTAAATGAAAAACGTTTAATTTACTTAATGTAATAACTAGTGTATTTATTATATTAGATTTTTGATATTATCTGTTGACTGTTGGGTTCTTTGGTTTCAACTGCCGCCCTTAGTTAACGTAGCAGTGGTCGTTTATAATATTTTGGATGGATCGATCAACCAATAGCATTGGCTTGTTCGATCCACCAATAGTACGACAGCATCATTATGTGCATGAACTAGCGTTCAATACACAATGTAATTTGCAAGCATATACAGGTTGCACACAGTGGACCTGCGACATCTATTTCAATGCTTCCTAACACAATGTCGCTTCGGCTTCAACGTTTCGTTTGGCAATCGTAAAGAAAAAACGGAAAGTTACGTAACGAAGCTACAACGGAAGCTCTAATTCAAAAGTGCTGAACATTTCCTTTGTCTGACAGTTCAAAGCAGAGAACTGTGGCAAAACTCTCATTTCAGAAATGCCATATAGAGAAAAGTCATTCAAAGCAAATTCAAAGCGGCTGCATCGTAACGCAGCGAAGACGAAGCTGAAGCGTGTTTGTGTCAGGCATAAAGGGTCACAGTGCCTTTATCGTATCTCGATCGGTTTCTTATTACAAACACCAGCCATCCGTACGTACTCTGCAGATTAGTGGTGTATGTGAATTCGGAAATTCGGTACACGAATGTACCGGCAATGTGACAGGCTGTGCCAAAACCTTCTCTATAGAAAGCCCAACTGTACGCATACTAATGCTGTAAACCAATCCCAAACGCGTCTGCGATTGTGGAATGTGAATACAGTGTACACAAAATAAGTACATAGTCGCAAAGAGCGAGAAACATAAGATGTAGTAGTGGGAAACAGAAAAATTTTATATGGATTTTGCTCTTTAGTTGATTACTAATACGAAAACGTTTGGGATATTTCTAAGCATGGATCTGTGTATGATCGGAACAGTTGGGCTTTCTATAGAAAAGGTTTTGGGCTGTGCCGATCATGCGGGGCCTTCTCATTTAATCAGCTCCGCTGCGATACCATCTGATCCCGAGGCCATATTATTTTTAGTAGCATAGTGTGGTCTTCGGTCATTGGTGGAGCCTCAAATTCCTCAGTTAGCTGGCCATTAAGCAACTCATGAAAGTGCTCTTTCCACCGCTCTAAGATGCCTTTAAGATCAGCGGTCAGATTACCCTCTTTGTTCTTGCAGTATGTGCAACGCGGTGTATATTGCGTCATACCGCAGACCCTTTGGTAGAACTTCCGCGCTTGGTGCGGTCCCTGTTCTCTGTACTGTTTCAGTTCACGGACGAGGGTGCCTACTTTCGCCGGTGAACGGTTTTTTCATATCTTCTGAGCTCTTTATATCCATCTTCGCGTTCTACAAAATTGTTGCATTGCTCGGTACGCAATATTCTTACGTTCAGTCGCTAGCTTACATTCGTCATCGAACCAGTCGTTCCGATCTTTACGACTACTGCCTAAGATGAAGTCAGCGATACTTATGACAGTGTTCTTAAGGCGTGCCCATTTCTCTTGTACGCCCGACATCTCAGCCCCAGGACTTAGTCTCCCTGCATTTAGGGCGAGTCCTCGCTTGACCGTAGTTATTTCGGGTCTTTTCGTTGCGGAGGGCAGCCGTGTTGACTTGAATCTGATTTGCGGATGCAGTTTTTGTGATGATGCAATCCGGTACGTGTACGTGTTGGCTCCATCAGGATAACCAGGTGGCTTTCTGGATATTTTTACGCGCAAACCGTGTACTCGCAACTACCAAATTAATGCTTGCTGCCACCTCTATGACTCGTTGTCTATTGTCATTAGTGTTCTCGTGTAAGCTATGGGTGCCAATGTACTGCCTGAATACTCCATACCTATTTTGGCATTCATATCCCCCAGAATGATTTTTACGTCATACTGAGGACAGGCATGGTATTCCCGTTCGACTGATTCAAAGAATTCTTCTTTTTCATCATCTGGGGAATCCTCTGTAAGTGCGTGAACGTTTATGAGGCTAATGTTTTGTTCCGTAATACAGTGTTTTTACTGGCGATATTATTGCCATCGCGCCAACCTTACCTTGAAGGACTAGTCCGATAATTTAGTTTTTTCTGTTTTGTAAGGAAATTACCGGCGGCCACCACATGGAGGTTTGATCGCACTTCCACCAGTCAGAGATAGTTACGGCCACTTTTAATTCTGATTTGTGTTGTTTCCCCTATTCTGCTGATAACTGACTGCAAATTTAATATTACTTTTTCAATATTACCTTTCGTAATTTCGGCTTATAACCATAGTTTTAAAATAATCGCTGATAATTTTGATAGGCATTTTTACTCCAGTAGCAATCTCTTCTAAAATTTCTAAGGAATGTAAGAAGAAAAAGACTTTTCACACGCCCATAGACGAAAGTGACTGTTTCGTACGCTATAAACTAGCCTCGAAAGTAGCCCATAACAACACTAGTTATGTTATGATATAAACGTCTTTTGTTATTAACTACAACCTCAACGAACACATTGCGCATGAGCAAGAATTCTCTTTTGTTTGTCATTTGTGATTTCTGCTTCTCTCTCGATTTAGCAGAAAAACCGGTTTGGACGCGTGAAAAATTCATTTCTTTGTTATTTACTGCAGTCACAGCGAACACACATTCTCACATTTCTGCTTCTCTCTCGATTTAGAAAAAAAACCGGTTTGGACGCGTGAAAAATAGCGTACACGACTTGCAGAAAAGTGCTCATCGTGCTCGATAAACTCCACTTTCCTTGCTCGTTCTGTAATATACTATATTGCTCTATGCTTAAGCTGTCAACACGCAACATACTGCACAATTGTGTTTTGTATATAGACGCAAATGCACTATCTACAAAAAAAAAATAGTCGAATATCACGTACTCAGTCGAATAAAATGCAAATATTCATATAATTCGTATTTAATGGCACACGCGAAGCGAAATGCAATCATTTGATCTAATGGATGCCAGAGAAGGCGTTTACATATACTTCAAAAATCACACAAAGAAATATTTCCAACACACAGATCTAATTAAAACGAATCATTTTTTTAAAATATTTAAATTATTCCGTTTTAATTATTACATAGTATTAATTCTTTACATAATGTTATTTGTTCAATTAAACAAGTACGAGTGCTTTTCTTCTTTTTTGAATGATGCGTTATTGTTTTATATTCTGCATCATAATATTTATTCATCTCATTATAGAATAGAAATAGAGAATAGGTAAGTTTTTGTAGTGATGTGTAATTTTGAAATGTTATTATTGTGAATGCTATATGCAATTTTGTATATAAGTTTATATGTATACAAGTTTGTATATGTTTAATATTTAAAAAGAGACCTGCTAGATTCAGGCATATTAGAAAAGTACCAATCCACATCTACAATAATTTCCACCTGAATACAGCGTACGTGAATGTTCAATTATCTAAACACAAAAATATACCTACGAGTATATTGGCGAAACAAAATTTTAATTTATTTATTCAACAGCAGCATTGATATTTCAAATATCATGAGCGGCGCGCTAAACAACTCTGTTGTGGTATAGAAATTGAACTAAAAGAGGCATTTTGAACTAGAATGAGACAGACGACGACCCTTAGTTAAAAAACAAAAAATAATAATTTCCGAAAGATTATTATTCGTTTTCGGTTACTGCAATTATTCAATTACATTATGATTAGGACCGGCAGCGGGCAGCCAGGAGTCGTATATTCTCCCTTATTCGTCATCATTTTGTGATTATCAAGAAAAATAAAATTAAAACTTAGGTAAAATGCTTGGAGGAGGCAGCGCATAAAGGCTAAAAATCTCTTTTTCGTAATAGTAATTAATAATTGTCTTATAAAGCTGGTTGAACGAGCTGCTGATTTTATTGATGCCAAACGACTACTCATTGCTGGAGATGGTGGAGATTTCAGCGGCAGGCGGAGCTGGAGCAATCATTTCTTCGAGTGTTTTAGTAAGTGTTGATGCATTTTGTGGCTCCACATCATTATTTTCGGGTGGCGCTGTTGCTGCTGCTGGTGCTTCATCGTAAAGCGGTGTATTTGTATAATTTGGTTGTTCATCAATTTTGCTTTGGAACTCTCCCTCTTGTTGCTGTAGCCGATCTGATGTGTCCAATTCGTTACTGTTGATCGGAGGAGCAGAAAAAGTTTCAGTTAGGCTGTTGTTAGTATATTGGTTGCTACAATCCGTTTTTTGATAAGGACTTTCTCGTCTAGTGCTATCGATGTCAGTGGATGCCGCGCTGCTGGCTTCTGTGGATGGTGGATTGGGTTTTGTATTTTCAATGTCATGCTCTGAGAGCTCTAAGTCCCAATCCTCTTCTGTGTCTATCACTGCGGGAAGTGGTTTGTCTGATTTGTTGTTAAATCTATTTAATGACTGTGGCTCATCCCGGGAATTTCGGCGATTTCCTCCACGATTTCTGTCATTGTCGCGCCGATCACGTTCGCGGTCACGCGAATTATGATCGCCGCCAATACGACGGCCACCACTGCGATCTCTGTCGCGATCGCGGCTTCGTCGATCGTCTAATCCATCACGGTCCCGGAATCTATTGGCACCGCCGCCGCCACCACCTACAGCAGGACCTCCCCTTTGTCGTCTAAAGTTTACACCACCTTGTTCGTCGTCTTCGTCACGCCAGTTTCCTGGACCACCGCCTCGACCAATCCCGCGCCTACCACGACCGCCAATCATACGATCACCACCATCACGTCCGTCACGATCAAATGGAGGACGATCATTGAAGTTAAACCCACCTGCAAAAAAATGTTTTGTTTTATGTTTAAATAATACAAAATGTTATTGATTAAACTTACCTGGTCCTTGATGTCTTCCACCATGGAGTCCCGGTGGACCACCAGGTCCACCTTGTCCACGCATAAACATCATTTGGCCTGGGGCACCACCCCCTGGGGGACCACCGGGTCCAACAGGTCCAACAGGTCCACATGGTCCACCCATACGTGTATTAAACGGTGATGAGGGGGGCGCTATACGCATTTGCATTAAACTCGTCGGTTGGCCAAAACGATTTTGCATATTTCCGAAAAAATCTCCAAGGCCATTGGCTGGGCCAGCACCCCGTGGTCCATTACCACGATGGCTTTCGTTAAATTCTGAAAAAGTAAAAACATTTTATAGGACTTTCTGCACTGTGTTTGTTATTAACTGACAACATCTTACCATCGCGAACTTCAAAGAAGTCGGTTCTTTGTTGTGGTGGGTTGTTAATGTCAAGCGGCGGAGCAATATTAATCGGACCACGGACGTCATTGAAATTTGGTCCTCCGGGAAAATTGCCACCATTCTCATGCCAAATCGGCGGCCCATCAAGACCGGCACCACAATCCGGTCCAATAATATCTTCTGGTCCTCCACCACGCCCGGAACGATCCCGGGTTTCGAAATCATCGCCGCCGCCAACACCACGTCCGCCCCATCGCGAATTACCTGCCCCACGATCATTTCGATTGCGATCACGTCCGGCAAATTCATCTCGACGTTCAACATCAACCGCCGCACCTTGTGGTCCAGTGAGTTGAAAAGCCCCTCCAACAAACATAGGCGGAGGCTGATTAAAATTTACTTGAGGTGGTGCTGGACCGTGATCTTCGTCTTCCATTTCAATGTCCATTTGATCGTCACTTGAAATTATACCAGGTCCAGCGTTTGGCGGTACTTGGAATTGATTTGGATTTAGAGGTAGACCCATGGGTGGTGGTCCGCTCATTGGTGGCATTATCCCAGGGTTGAAGTGACCCGGCGCCGATCCAAGTGCAGCTGCCAAGCTATTTGGTGGCCCTCCAGCATCACCACGCATACTCGGAGGAGGAGCATTCTTATCCATTTGTCCTATTGGTGGAAACCCTGGCGGAATCATTCCTGTCATCATCATCGGATGTGGTGGTGGCATTCCGGCAACCATGTTCGGCGGCATAGGTATATTCGATACCATATTGCCGGGCAACGGAACGCCCATTGGGCCCATTAGCCGGGGTGGCGGTGCCATAGAAAATTGCGGCGGCACCATTGGCATCATACCACCCGGCGGTGGTCCAGGTGGAGGCTGAGTTGTATCGATATTTGGAATACAGTCCATGCCAAACACAACATTACCAGTTGACGTAGACTCATTTTCTTCCTTCATACTCTTCAGTTTGTTAATCTTCTCCTTCATCCAGGTGGGCATAGAATCTTCATCAAACATTCCACCTTCCTCGAGGCTATCCAAGTCGGTTTTATCATCCAGCTTACTCCACGGTATGTATGTTACGCCCAACTCCAAGTCCCAGAAGTCTTTCCATTCTTTGCTCTTGACTCCCTTGCCAGCGGCCCATGATATTGTTATGGCACGTCCCTGCAGCTTGTAGTTTTTTAACGATTGCATTGCCTTGTTGGCATCTTGTCGGCGATTCATCACGATAAATGCACACCCTCGAGGTATAATTTGATCAATGCTTACGATATCACCGTATTTGCCAAAAGTGTCGGACAACTCCTCTTGGTAAACCAATTTTGATAGATGGCCAACCCACAGTGTTGTGCTGCAAACTGCATTAACAAATTATTTATTAATTAAAAATATTTACTAGACGCAACAATAAGAATATAACATAAATGTCATGGCTACGCTGAGTCGGCAGTCGTCGTGAGGCGTGCAATTATCGAAATTCGCTTAGATAAAATGGTATTTTATCACAATTTTTATTAACAAAAAGGTTTACAATATAAAATGTGGGCACCGTATTTGTAACTTTCTTTAATTTAAACAATTGTTTATAAACGAGTTTGGCTGCAGCCTGTTACACGAATAAACGGGCATTTACGGGAATTTAATGTCAATTATGTTACAATTATAATATTTCTCAATTTTATTTGCTTCCTTTATGATTTGTGTCTCTGTTAATACTCACAGTTTTAGAACTACATATTAGTTTATAGAGGATTGATATTATTATTCATTTAAATTGCTATGCAAAGAAAAGAAGCTCTTTATTTCTGAGGAACTTCAAATGACATTTCAAGTAACTTTATTTGCGCTTTTTGTACTTTTTGTGCCGATTGAATTCGAAATTATACATTTCTTATCGAATTTGTATGTTAATTGTAAGTTAAGATACGAAAAATTCCTCGATTTTCGGTTCAAGATCACCATTTAATATTTTTCTTTCAATAAAAAAACAACCCATAAAAATTAAAAATTTTCTTGTAAATTCTCTAATCGGGGATACACACACACACACACACTGCGTGCTCGTTTTGTGGCAAAATCATCCACCAAATGACGCAGCGGCAGCGAACAGCGCTGCTCACAAAGCACAGAGCTCAGACTTTGCCGTGATCTGATGCGATATAGCGATATTTAAAAATTGTATATTGGGGTCCCCAAGAGGCCGATCGCTCCAAACAAAAAGTGTTTTCCATCTAAGACACACATGTGTACAAAGAAAGAAAAGAAAATCGGGTAAATTTTTGTAAAATATTTGTATGGGAGCCCCCCGACCCCGCGGCCCGAGGGGTCTCAAATTTCAATAGAAAGTGTTGTCATGGGAGATATACATGTGTGCAAAATTTCAATAAAATCGGCCTGTAGGAAGTGGTTTCAAAATTGATCACAAGATTTGGTCAGCCAGCCAGCCAGCCACGGGCAAGTGAAGTTAATATAAAGAATTTAAAAATGTAATTTTTTGCTCTAACTACTCATAGGAACCTCTGATGTAAAAATTAACGTCGACGATGTCTCGTGTATAAATTCGATTTTTTTAAACTCCTATATTTTCTATTAATAGTGAACCGAAGTTTTGGCAATTTAAGTTCCCAGGGAACAGCATTGTATTTCATTTTAGAAACATTAAAAACTAGGCTAGTTCTTTTGAGCTTGCCATTGTTGTTAAAGAAATCAAAGTGGCAGAAGAAATTAAAAATTCAAACGTTTCGAATCATTCTGACTACATTATATCTTCAGTATCACGAATGGAGATAAGCCAGTAACAGTAGCTTAGTTTTTTACCCATAATTTCCTTACATAAAATGTATAACGCGCCTTACGGTCTTTTAAAAATGATACTATAGGTACAAAAGCAAAAATTTTAAAGTTCCTTAATGACGGAATCAGACGAAAAAAGCAAATTCTATAAACTTTTGAATAAAAGGCGTTTAGGCAATTCAGCAAAAAGGTAAAAAAAAAATTATCGGCAATATGCTAAATAGTTTTTGTTCAGGAAAACGAAAATTATTAATGTTACAATTACTACAATTGGCAGAGATGTAGCCTAGGTAAACCGCAGCGAATTCTTTATATCCTGCGTGTGCTGTTGCAGTTTATCTTGGGAGAGAGTAAATGACAAATTAAATTGATGAAACCACCATTTTCTAATTTACAGAGTATTCATATTACTACTTATAACGTTTAATAGTTGCAACATCTAGAATTACTGTACTGTAATTAGATTGCAAGATTACAGTAATTAGACTAAGCTTGCATAATAGCACTAGAAATTTTGATTTCTTTAAACATAGCACGAGAAAGGATACAAAATGAAAGGTTTAGAAAAGAAGCAGGGCAAAATAAACCAATTTTTTTAAATCAGCACACGCGCATATAATTTCCAGCCTTAAAGTGCTATGCACAATAATACAGAAGGTCATGTATTTTCGACAAAAGAGCGTAAACCAAACTCTGTCAGGTGCAAACTAAATTTGCTTTACGAATATGATAAATACACCGGTTCTGCTTATCGATGAGATATGCCATCGATTCTCCGTTAGAACTTGCCGATCACTTAAAGTTTTCATAACCTTCGACAGAAGGGATGTTAGTTCTAAGGATCGCTGCTACGAAGAGAGGCGAAAGTTTCTTTGGGTGTAGGTCACATCCAATTCATACTGGTAAAAGTCGAGATATGCTACTGGACAAACTGACAAACATACGCACGCTGAAAAAAATTTCTTTATCCTGATTATTTGCTTCGCTCGCCCTTCGGGCTCGAAATTATCTGTAACGCATATGATTGTGCGTGTAGTGTTTGTGGAACATATTGACGTGGATATATAATATAAAAACGCTCAACGGATTTGCGGCCTTAAAAAGCTTTGCAATGTATTCCGACTAAAGAAGTAAACTCTGCATTGGTACGGCCAAATATGGTTTAAATGGTAGACGTGAGTACTACGAATGGTTTAAAATATTGACGGTATGCCACTGGATATTTTTTTTGAATGGAAAAAAGGGATTAAATAAAGACAAACAGTAAACATACATATTGCTACGATGTTCCAGCAAGTCGATTTTTCTCGCGAGACAAAAGTTTCCAATAAGTTTTATCGAACCAGAGGAAGTGACTGTGACTGTTTTAGGAAACCTTTACATTTTGCAGGATTTTTAGGGATCACGAATATGTGGTCGTTCCAACGAAGCTTTTTCTTGAACATACCGAACATATTGAACTTGAACATTGCGAGTTTTTCAGTTTCATCGATGCAGATTCTTTTAGACCACAGGAAACAGTTTTGTGTTTTAGTAGTGCTAAATTCAACTCTACTGTATAATCACCACTTTTTCTGCTGTTGAGATCAGAACTTAACGACTTAACGTGCTTAAGATTAGTTTTTGGTAAAGCACCACTTGCGAAGAAGAGAGTGAACTCATGAACAAGTGAGAGTGCTGTCGTCAGCAAAAAAATTAATTGGATTTTAAGTAGCCAACAGGAGTTCATTAACGAAAATGAGAGAGAGAGAAAGAGATAGAGAGAGATAGAGAAAGAGCGAGGGAGGGAGATAGAGAGCGAGAGACATACATATTTAGAGAGAGAGAGAGAGAGAGAAAAATAGAGAGAGAGAGAGAAAAATAGAGAGAGAGAGAGAGAGAGAAAAATAGAGAGAGAGAGAGAGAGAGAGAGAGAGAGAAAAATAGAGAGAGAGCGCGATATATAGAAAGAGCGAGAGATAGGGAGAGCGAGAGAGAGTAGCCTTGGGGAATGAATGAATGGTTGGTTGAGGTAAATATTAGATTTGAAATAGGACATGGATTAAACGGGGAAATAGTTAGCTAATAATCAACCAGGGTTTAATTGACTCCATAGGAACCAAATTTGTGAATAGACTGATTCTACTTTTCGGTGAGATATGCCACCAGATCAAAAAACACCAGTAGAACGTTGCATCCGATGAACGGGGCGCTGGTCGCATAGTATTTCCCGTGATTCAAGAGAAAATACGGATGTTAGAGGAAAGAGATGACGATTCCCTTTTCTTGGTACAGCTTGGACAAAGACTGTTTTTCAAGTCCTGAAGAATAGGAGAAATGCAATAGCTTAAGCAATGGTTATACCAGCGCTTAAGAATACCTATAATATAATGTGATGCCTTGTCTATAGAGCTCACGGTTGAAATTTCATCCGGAATTACCGTTGAAATTACCTACGAGATATTTTTAATTTGTTTCGCGAATGGCCAGAAATTCTTACTTTCTTTTGGACATTTAAGTATTTTTTGTCATTTTCTAGCTGGCTTGACAAGGCATTTCACATTCGTGATTTGGTCCTAACTTAAAAATTCGTCCGAAGATGGAATTCATGGAAAGAGGAGAACTGGCTATTTACATTGAACACGCAGTAAGCAGAACACATTTCTGCGATGTTTTCTAGCGAATTTATACTCAGTGCTATTGCGTGCTTCTCTGTTTGGTTTAGTAGGTGTAAGTTGGACTTGTGGTTCAACTGACTAGGTATTAGAAGTGTTCTCAACTATGCGGCGGATGAACTATGCGGCTAGATCGAAAGTAGTAAAATAATATTTGCATTGTTTTTTTTAAGAAGCGTAAACTATTAACAGGGCGCATGGCTCAGTAAAGCAGGCAGTACAGCAGGCGTGGCTACTGAGCAGGAGGTTCATGGTTCGAATCACAGTAACCCCAAAAGTATTTTTCACGGTGTCCCACCTCTCGCGAATGGGAGACAAACGTTCCGAGAGTAATAACTTGTCACGGAAAGCTTCTCACTTCGCCGTTCGGAGCCGGCCTTAAAATTGTAGGTCATTTCCATTTGTGTCCAAAAAATATAAATGCGCAACACAAATGGTCGCGAGAAGCTAGGCCTTGGACCGCAATGCTCTGTCGCTCCAAATGTTATTATTAATATTAAACTATTAACAGCATTTTTGGTGAAGTTTAAAATGTTGTCATTTACACAAAGTCTTTTGTTAATGCATATGAATTGTTTCCCTCAATGCAAGTGCCATTCAATGAATGGATGACGAATTAATGAATGATGACAGCTATGTGTCGACAGCAAGGCCGAGGAAGCTTACGTTGGAAGGACGGCGTAGACCAGGACGCTTAGAGTTTAGGGACGCCGAACTGGGTGACATCCGCTCGAAATCAGGACCGGTGTAGAGATTTTTGCACGAGAACCTGCACCGGACTCCGGTTGTAGAGCTAAATAGGATGTTGATGTGCACATTTTTACTCGCAAGGCGCGATTTTAGTTTTTTCAATGTTGATAATTGCTAATGGGCAAATTGTGTTAATAATAAAATGAAGACATTCCTTCTAATGGTATAACATCGCGTACGAATGAAAACTCTACAATCTACACAAGAAATTGGTTTTATATAATGTAAATGCTGAATTGTTCGTCAATTAGTAGTATAACAGAATTTATCTCTGATTCGTATGACAGTGTATGACGACTGATCACTCGCGATGACGACCACACAACGACAACGACCTTGACGACGACTGTAATGTAATAATAAAAACATAAATCAAAATGAGGTAAATTGGAATTATTGTTTTGTTCTTGGAAATATAAATTTTATCATCATATTACCACTCAAGTGTTCCTTTTTACTGTCTGGAAGACCCTTGCGACGACGTTCACGTTCACGCTCACGATCCCTTTCCTTTTCCTTGTCACGAATTTCATTCTTGCTGCCACGATCTCGATCTCGATCCCGCTCTCGCTCACGCTCACGTGATATCCTCCGGCGATTTGTTGTTCTTGGCGAGCGGCTGCCTCCTCGAGATCGCGATCTGGAACGACGTCTTCGATCACGGTCTCTTGCGATTGCACGTTCTCTCGACCGCGAATGGCTCCGGCTGCGACGTCTCTTGACAAAGCGTTCAGCGGCTCGTTCGGCTGGAGATGGACTCCGGGAGTCGTTGCCATCCAAATTGATTACCTAAACGATTTTTTATAAGACACACACACAAGTCAAGAAGAGATGTAAAAAAAAGAAACGGAAAACTATTGTTGTGGTGATAGCAATGTGGTGGTGGTTCTGGTGGTTGTGATTGGGGAGGTTACGGGGGTAGGTTGTATGATTATGATTTAAGTTATGTGAGGGAAGAATGAATGAGGGGTAATTAAATGTTCGAAGGAATGATTGGGACGAAGAGAAGAAAAAACCGTAAAATGAAAACAAAATTCTTTTCGACAAATTCAGGTAGGCCGAAAATATTTTCCCACAAGTGGAAACCATTTTCTTTGGCGTTGTTTTCATTTTACGATCTTTATTTTTCTCTCTCCCTCTCTTCTGCGCTACCTCCCTTTCTCTTACTCTCTGCCTAACATAATCGGTTTACTACAGTCGTACAGTCGTACAGTGGTGTTGACGTGTGTTCTTTGTTTATACGATTCAGCATTTACATTTCGAAGAGACAAAACCAATAACTTGAAGAAAAAATTTTCAATTCAGACCGTCGCGTGAATTGAGTTTTGTTTTCTTTAAATATCAAGCAAATTAAAAACTTACCAGAGCTTTGTACGCAAACGTTGTTATACCATGAGACGACAATGAGAATCCGGTGGAATTTCATGTTTTCTTTTTCCTTAC
Organism: Nephrocerus scutellatus; assembly: GCA_947095585.1. Lineage (NCBI taxonomy): Eukaryota > Metazoa > Arthropoda > Insecta > Diptera > Pipunculidae > Nephrocerus > Nephrocerus scutellatus. The sequence continues at coordinate 24,130,711 of OX352762.1, read as the reverse complement.
CTTTTTATTGCGATTGAGTAAATGCGTTGGAAATTCCGACCACGTCGTGTTTATTCATTTTTTTTTTTATTTAAATTTTTTTTGTATTAAAATATTATAATTGTTTTAAATATCAATGAAAAATGCTATTCGGCTTATCTGCTCTAGTTTATGAGCTTGGTTTCTCCTTCCCCCCCCCCCTCCCACACTTATTTCATTGTGGTATATTGTAATTTACACGGACGGACAACAAGTAACAAGCAAAATTTTTCGCTTAAGAACGTACTTTTTGTCAAATTAGGCTCTTAGGAAACAAATAGTCAATATCATATCAGGTATACGGAATAAATTCCTCTAAAACTTGTTCTACGTTAATGAATGTAATTGATCCAAAGAAGAAAATTTCATTATATTTGGCTCTGTAACCGTGGTTGTCCGGTGTTGGCCTCCCGAACAAAAAAACTTCAAGTCCATTTATTATTGATAATTTTGGAATCTTGCATCCAAATGAATACATTGGACCCCTCTACTCAAAGTACTATTGATGATGATATATATCCAGAATTTGTGTATAAATTCTTGAACTTGAAATTTTGTATAACAACATAAGGTATAGCTGCTGATTATTTTCCCGACTGTTTTATGAACGAAAATTAAACAAACAAAAGTGATAACTGCACGTCAGCACAACTAAACTGGAATTATTTAATTGACTGCATTTCCATACGAAATCATCAACAATTTGAACAACAATTTTGAAATCGAATTACAAGTAGTGGCTATAAAGTATTCAATAATTCCAATTTATCGTAATTTGTATGAATATTTCGTTGTATTAATCTGTTTGTTTTTGTTGAATTGTTTCTAAGAACATGTTAAAATGAAAATTACCTCAATCTTAGATTCCTCCGATACAAATTCAACTTCTTTGACAGATAAATCGACCGAATCGATTACTGGTCCGCCGCCTACTATCCCACCAAGTTGTCCCGTGCCCTAATTGAAGCAGACATAGCAAAAAAGCAAATGAAATGAAACAAATAAAAGTAAGATTATGATAAAGTCTTCAAACTAAATGTATCATTATTAATTCCAGCAATTCCAGCCACTAACCTTTAAAACATTTTGTAAATGTTTCTCAAATGCCTCCTCCTGTAAACGCATTTCATTCAGTTTGTTTTGTTTTTCCTCCTGTTGCTGTTTGAATTTCTGAAAATTCTGCAGGGTTTGCAGTTGACGCAACACATTCGGATCTTTAAGCAATTGTTTCAAGTTATTGTTCTATTGGATAAAATAAGAAATACAACTGGTAATTATTGTAATCAAAAATCTAAATATTATGAATTACTAGCAAAAAGCGGTGTCTAAAATATAATTAATAAACAAGATGTGCAGTGCAAATGTAAATTACATAATTGGAAAATTGAAGAGCGTGATTATGAGAGTACAAAAAGTATAAATAAAAATATAAATTGAAAATAAATAAAGGAAATCATGTAATGTTCAAAGCAAACGATAACAATGAATCGCCATAAAAACTCTATACCTCAATTGTGCCATTGTAACTTACATAGTCACGCCTTCTTTTCGATTACATAAAATGTGAAATTGATATCGCATGTAATCGAAAAGCTGCGAACATATGTATGCCTCTACTATGGCCCATATAAATAAGGTATAAACGTACTAACTAAAGAATAAAGAGTTCAACAACATTGAGAAATTAAGAGTGATTAATTAATTACGGTATTAGTTACATCAAGGATATTCGAAACATTGGGTGAAGATGATTTGTCCTCTGTGTCATCCTCTTCGTCGTAGTCAAAGTCGAGAAGTTTTTTGTTAAATTTTATTAACGTTTCTGATTGATTTATTATTGCCGCAGCCGCAGCAGCTGTCGCAACAGAAGCCGATACGGTGTTGGATGGAACGATTGGTGTTGTTGTTGGCTCATCGATGATTTGTTTTGTTTTTGTCTGTATTGGGTCTTTATTCCCTATTTTGTTGCTGTTGGTCAGACTTATACTGCTTGGGGGCAAACAGGATGACGATGATGATGATGATGGTGTCATTGTTACAGGAACTGTGCCTCCTGTCAATGGTACCGCAGAACTTGAAGATACTGCTGTCTGGCGTATGAGCATTTGTTGTATTTGTTGCAATTGTCGTATTGTGCTTTGGTCAAGGACGTTCTGTACCTTTTATAGACCAATATAATCACAGATGATGATGATACAGTATAGAGTATAACACAAACACAAAAAGAAAATTGTTTAAGAATTAGATTTCCGCGTGCATGTCATTTATTTGAATCAATTGCGGTTGCTATTGTGCTTTTGGATGTTTTTAATTTATTCTAATCCATTTTAAATTCATTACATTACATTAAACCATTTATCAATGCATTTCTTCCTACTAATTTGCTTTCTTTTTTCTATTTCCTTTGGTTCTTTTATAAATTCAAATATTTTTGATCTTTCATAGCATGTATATAAATAATAAAGTGGAATATAATGAGGAGCGGTATTAAAAAAATTAATTTTCATGCGATATCGCATTGTGGTACATCGTTGGTGAGTTGGAGCGTGAGCACCGCGCTTACCTAGCTTTCGCCATGAAGCATACTCATGAACTATGTACCATTCAGCAGTCCTCTCTTTCGAGAGTTAGCCGCAACTCCCGCGTTACATCCCCAGAACGAGCTGGGTCCTCAACCACAATTGTCCTCAGACTGGTCGAACCTTGCGGCCGGCCTTGTTGTCTGTGAGCACGGACAATTCCCGCGGTGCCCACGCGACCTTGGTGAGGTCTGACATCAAGGGACTCAGCTCTTGCAGAATGAGTGCCTGGGCGATTGCAAAAGCAGACCCTGGCAGCACATTCGTCCGGAACCGCGAACCCCATCATTTGCCACTAGGATTTCCCCAAGTCCTAGGCCTTTGGAATACAAGATTCCCGTCTGTCCCCTACTACAGACCTGTAGTATTGTATTCAATGAACCACTAAATACAAAGATTTGCTCATAAAGAGATTCTAAGTACCAGTGCTCCACTTCGGGTCGCAAGTACTAAGACATTACCCATCCTGAGTATACTCTAAGCACCGACGACCCTTTTTTAATATACCGTGGTAAAGTCCTGCAACATCTCCACTAAATAATTATGCTGCAATTGGACCCCCACGGGGACATTGTGGTACACACCACATTATAAAAACTGTGAATCATGTGTGAATTTTGCGAAAATAAATTTTAAAAAAGACATGCATTCGCATATCGCACTAAAAAGATATTTCTTTGTCAAATGTTTGACAGACTTTGTCCGTAAGTCTGTTTCTAACGGATTTCCTCAATGGAAATGCGATATACGATATTCAGATTTCTTAATAAAAACATGCGAAGCAAATCGTAAAAATTGCGATCGATTTCATAAAAGGGTCTCTCAAAAATACCAAATAAAGTATACAATAGTTTGCATTTCGTACAAACTACGTATTGTATTTGTCGGTTCGTCGTTAGCAACACTTTGCAAAGTCAGTATAAGTTTTATGACAGTTTCACGGTCAATCAGGATATGCGCACAAAATTCGGCCGTTGTTGGAACTTTAGACACAAATTATTATGTTAATTTTGTGGGAAAAAAACGTGGTAAAGGTAACCGTTAACAAAAATTCAATTCAATTTTACTTTTTGAAATATCATTTCTATTAAAAGAGAAATTAGTTAATGCAATTTACTTTCAATATTTCGCGGCATCATTAAATTTTCATATTGGGTTTCCCCGTTTCCTCTCACCAAGCTCCTCATTACAAGGTTTTAGGGGGTATGTTCTGCGCAAATGGAAAGCATATTCACTTTAACCAAACACAATAATATATCCCAAGAAATTTTATTTCGTCTTCCTGACGACAATGCAATGTGCTGAGCTTTTAATTCTAACTATTGTCGTAGGATCGATATCGAAAAATAACGTCTCAAAAATGTGACTTGCGTGCTTTCTTCGTATTCATGCCAGAAGTAAAAACACCGGTTATGGCATACTAATGTAAATAAAACCCAAAACCGGTAGACTGTAAACAGGAACCCATATACGTACTACTGCATTCCTGGTGGTGTAGTTGAGAATTTCATTCCTAGGAATGAAAAAACAAATCACTTAGAATACATATTTAAAAACAAAAAAGTGCTTCGATTGGTTGCATTGTTAGTGTGGTTTACACTATCAAAACTTTATATATTTGATATGTGTTATTTAAATGTATTTATATTACACTAGACATAATTTTTATGCGTTGAACATAACTATATGATAGATAGAATATTCTAGATACAAGTATAACACGAAAATGAACAAATACAGTAAACAATGAAAATCTGTTAATTTTACATTTGCATTAGCCACTGACAGACTTTTTGCTCTCAGTAAAAATCATTTTATTAGTAATTAAAATAAAATACACTTTCATCTATCACTACGGATATAACAGGTAAGCCTTATAAATAGCTGACACAATAAAATAACGATAACATTTAGTTAGTACTAGCTATTCGAGGGCGCTTTCCTACCCGCACAGCATTTGTCATTCCAGACTCTAGATTTAGAGGATTCATAGCAACATGAAAAACATGTGTATGTGGTCCAATTGACCCAGAAATCTCGTTTGTTTTCGTTTGCAAAAAAATTCTGAACAAATAAAAATTTGGAGAAAAAACAATCTCTGACCAAATGCCTGACACCTTCCAAAATATGGCTATTCTTGATTTAAATACCAAACAGGTGTACAAAATTTCAAGGAGCTACTATTCAAAAATTCTAAAAAATACATAAAAACAGGCTATTTGTTAAAACACCCAGGAGTTTGACCGCCTTTCAAAATATGCTATTTAGTGCTCATTACGGTATAAAACGCTTACGCTTGAACGCGATCGGTTGAAGAGTTTGGCAGTGTATAGGCCTAGTTTTGCGCGACCATTTGTGTTGTGCATGTATATTTTTGGGCACAAATGGAAGGGACCCACAATTTAAGGCCGGATCCGAACGGCGAATTGAGAAGCTTTCTGTGACAAGTTGTTATTACTCTTTTGTCACCCATTCGCGAGAGGTGGAACACCGTGAAAAATACTTTTGGTGTTAGTGGGATTCGAACCACGAACCTCCTGCTCAGTGCCGTGCGCATTTCCACTGAGCCACGGCGCACACCATTATATATACCAAAAAGATTAAATACCATGTTTTTTATTGGCTTTACCAGGTAACCATATCACAAATGTGTTTTAATCTTTCTTTTTGTATCATACAGATGCAAAGATGTCTATGCAATGCACATTAGTCTGCTTAAGGTGCAAAAGAAAACAAATTAGTAAAAGTTAGTAATACCAAGTCGAAAACCACAATTTCAACTTTCCAATTAAATTTACCATTCAGTACTGTAGTAGCCTATAATTACCAATTTCAAGTTACTAGAATAATCTGGAGCGCATTTCGGCGCTTATTTCGGCAATGAATATCAATATACATACCGAGATAAGCATTTTTAAAATTAATAAATAGCACGATTTCAATATATGAATATCGTATTTTTCGTAATTGTAATTGAAAATTTGGTAATCGTCTTTACAGCATAGAAAAAAAATAAAAAACATCCCAAACCACTCGCTTTGCGAGGATAACAACAATTTTACTTAATACTTATTTGTGGCTTACCGACAGATCTGGGACAGATAACTTGTCGTCTCCAAGATTACCGCCAGTGGCTGTGACAGCCTGCATTGCGTTTATATCCATAGATCCACCTATTGAGGTATTCAAACCATTCGATGTTGATGATATATCCATATTTGCATTGTTACTGGTACTTGGAAGCGACATCTGGTAAATTGGATGATTGGGATCAGCTAAATCGAATATGGGCTGAATGACCTCCGGGACAAAAACATTATTTTTCTGCCATAAATTCAGCACACGAATAATTCGACTCTTGTCCTCAGGTGCACATCGGAAAAGATTCGCAAAGGTCTCCTTCATATTACGAGCGAATCTTGGTGCGAAAACATCTTTCTCATTTCCAAATTGATGTCGTGACTGGCGTACAATTGAGTCAATTACATACAAGCCTGGAATCTTGTACTCGGGCTTGCACTTTAGAATAAATTTTTCGACGCTCTGCACGACGTGTTTGTAAAATTTTATGGCTCGCATGGCAGACTTGGTGATAGAAGCCATTTTGGCCTTTGATATTGGCGGTTTAGTATCGTAGAGCCCAGAAAGCTGAAATATAAAAAAAGTGTTAAAAGTGGATTAAATAAAAACTTCTGTAATAAAAACTACTGTGGTATCAATTATTATAACTTTTTACTTAATTGTACAAAACGAAACGACGGAACAAATGAGAACCGACATAACCGTGTGGATGGAGCAGACGACGTTCATTGCACATATTTTTTCAATTTATTTTTTAAGAGCTTTGCAGTTTTATTCAGTTATTTAATTGCACTTATTTTCTCAAATTTTATATAATCACGTCATTTTATGTATGATTGTGTATGTATGATTTTCAAACGAAAATTCACAGTACGAAAGCGGTGCAGCTTACCTCATTGTTGAAGGCAACGACGTTTTCCATTATAGCTGTTATTTCACTGTTTGCATTCTACTTTATGGTAAGCAATTTCAAAAATCTCCTTTTGTTATCTTATATTATTATTCTGAATTTTCTTGAAAAACTTTAAACGATTAATAATAATGTTTAGTAACCACAGAACATTTATCACCACCACCCCGATAATCGCACAGTTGATTGAAGTAAAATGGCTGCTTTTTTAATTGCCTTTCGCTTCGAACGTTCGAAAATGTATTCATCTAGATTCTGACCGAATTTTGTTCGAATAGTAATGCGATTGCGTGTCAATTATTAACCATCTGAACTGGTAGATGGCAGCTTAGCAGGTTTAAACCAAACAATCTTAAAAAATAATTATATTAAGATTTACTTAAATAATAAAATTTTGTTTTATTTATTTTAAAATATATATGTAGCCACTAAAAAAATCAAAACAAAATTCCATCGTACTTATTTACACTAGCCTAATTAGTTTATTGTGCTTCATAAATTGATAATGGAAAAAAACTAGATTATTTTTGTTCTCAAAATATTTACTTATTAATACTCCTTCCGTGTTCTCACAATGAGAAACTTAATACTTAAGACTTACAGGATTGTATGGATTTCCAACATAACCAGCATTTTTTTTTTGTTAATACCAAAATCCATACAATCCTATAAGTCTTAAGTTTCTTATTGTGAGACCAACATTATAATATAATATGTGTAATAAATGTAAAAAACGATGTGCAAAAACTTTTATGTAAGCATAGATGCTGAAAATAATAACCACTTCTACACGCGTCAAACGTGACTCGTGACACGCAGGATCTCAGAAGTGATAGATGAGAATCAGCTGCTAAAAATATTTCATGTCATGTGAAAGATCGTTAAAAAGGATCTCAAAATTTCGAAACAAACAGAAAAACAGAGATCAAGTTAAAACAAGTTTTTAAAAAAACAAACAATAAAAATTAAAATTTTTCATGTAAATTCTTTAATTGGAGATACAGATTTGTGCAAAGATTGAATAAAATGGGATTAATTTTGAATTTTTTTTAAGGCGCCCCTCTGCCTTGGGGCCCTGTCACTTCTTAATTTTACAGAAAGTGTTGTCATCGAAAATACACATGTGTACAAAATTTGAAAAAAAAACTGGTAAATTGTATAAAATTTTTATTGGTGCCCCCCGACCATCGACCGATCACTTCCAAATTTTAACAGGAAGTTGTTATCACCGAGATGCACATTTGTGCAAGGTTTGTATAAAATCGGGCTTTGGCAAGTGGGTTAAAAAATTATCGTAAGATTCCACGCTCGCCAAACTTACGGGTACGCGAAGTTAATAAAGAGAATTAAAAAAGATAAAGTGCAAGATATAAATACAAAGTAGTTCTGTTTGTTTGCTATTTTACCTCATATTAACAAGATGTAATTATTTATTGAGTATGTAACTATACCTCTGGTAATCACTTATTTATTTTCGGTAATGAGTCTTAATCAAGAGTGAATTAAAACCCGTACGACGAGCCTATATTTATATTTTTAGTTATACTACCTTCAATAAGTTGAGATAATTCTAATAAAATTTTTTTGGTTTTCTTTTTATTTGCCGAGGAATAAGGAATCTTATTCCTTCTTTGGGATGAGAAAACCTGCTGTTTTGCTGGTTTTCAAATTCCTTATTCCTCGGCAAATAAAATACGCCCGAAGATTCAAATTTTACCTCGTTCTATAGGGCGATCAGACGATGAGCTTGTTCGTCGCGAACATGTTGTGCTGACTTTGTCTCATATGGCGATCATGTTGGCGTAGCTACCGTCTGTAGGTTAACAACACCATGGCCACCAGCAGTAGAGTATTAACATATATCTGTCGGTTGATAAACATCACCCAAATTAATGACGGATATAACTAAATGTCGATGGGGGTATATGGTTTTCCTTACTGGGAATTCATTACATTCCGCTTATATTTATGTTTATCAAAAAACTTCAGCCATTTTATATTTTTCTTATTTTCTTTACTTTCCAAATTTCTGATCGAGCTTCCAAAAGTTGGAAAAACTCTACCCAGAAATCGATATTTACACTCGATGCCATGATGCCGATTTTTTTGTCCGCAATCTTATGATTGAACTGATCACCATGAAATTTTTTTTAGAACGAAAATTTGTATGGTGGTGTGACTACATTGGCTCAGACGACGAACATGTTCGCGAACAACGAGAAAAAATAAAAATATTTTGAAATCCAGCGATCATGTTCGCGAAACTCGCGAACAGCCCCTCACACGTACAAATATCCCGCGAGCACAACATGTTACGGCACACAAGTCATCGTCTTATGCACCCTTATGACAGAGTTTGATAAGAGTTAATGTGGACTTCGATTATGGGTCTATTCTTTCATTCAACCCGACCGAGCGAGTATTGTTACCCGGAGTACACCGAGCGAATGGTGCACGAGGTAAAATTATTCGGTCTGTAGACTGGGTAACTTTATTCGCTCTTACTCTGCCATACTGTGCAAAACCTTCTCTATAGAAAGCCCAACTGTTCTGATCGTACAGAGATACATGCTTAGATTTAGACCAAACGTATTTGTATTAGTAATCAAATAAAGAGCCAAATCCATATAACATTTTTCTGTTTCCCACTACCACATCTTACGTTTCTCGCTCTTTACGATTGCTTACTTTTTGTACACTGTATTCACATCCCACAAACACACATGCGTTTGGTATTGGTTTACAGCATTAGTATGCGTAGAGTTGGTTTTGATATTGTGGGTTCGTGGGAAAGTGTGATGCTCACACTACACAATTAATATAATATTACTGCGTGTTAATGATATTAATAATGAACGTATAAGCCGAAGTAATGAATAATGATGTTTGAAATGACGTGAATACGGTTTTTCTCACTTCGTCTATCATTAGAATAATAACAAATTAATTAATGGATGTTGTTTCTTTTTTAATGAAAGCAAAACAATTGCAATTAACTTTTCCAATCACTCTGCATCTATTTGAAAATCATTTTTGAACATTTGCGGGTTGTTCAATTCAATTACATGCACAAAACTCCCGATGCTCCACACACACAAGACTAAAAAGAAGAAAATAATTATTTGAATAAAAATTCATTTTTAATACACAACTTTTTAAAAACGAACTAAAAAGTATAAAAATAATTTAAAGTAAAAAAAACTTTGGGCGCATGCATTCATGTATATTCATTCATTCATTTTTATACTTTTTAGTTTGTTTTAAATAATTTTTTTTATTCAAATAATTATTTTATTTTTTGTCACCGTTTTCGTCATAGAAGAAAATCGGGTACGTTTTTATAAAATTTGTATGGGTGCGGGGGGACCCCAGGGCCCGATCACATCCAAATTTTTACAAAAAGTGTTTGGAGATACACATGCGCATTAAATTTTAAGGAAATTAGGTACTAAGATGTTCGTTGGCATGACTTTCATCCCATGCCTGTGTAGCCACGCTGTAAGCCAATTGAGTGACATACGTAAGTTAATTAATATCACAAGTTCTTAAGCACAACGTAACATGATTCTATTTTACTGTTTCATTGTAATAGAGAATGTTTTGATACATAAGATCTAAGTTAAAGATGACTTTTCTATTATTTTTTGATTTTTTATTAACGTCGCAGCAGCCGTGCTATTTTTTTTATTAGAATACGGGAAGCAATAAGCATAAGCATACCATAATCGGTATTGCACGTAAAGGTACTCGTAGCATAATAAATTGTCAAAAATAATTCAAAATAAAAAATTAAAACAATTGTTTATATTTATACTTCTGATAGAAAGTGAAAGAAATAGAGGTGCAATACAATTCAAGATAAAATGAATTCAAGTCGCACTATGGATGCTTCCGATATTGCATTGGTTCATAAAGTTCAAGAGACTCCGTCGCTATATGACCCACTTAATCCGGATTTTAAATTTGCGTTTCGAAAAGAGCAAATCTGGAATGGTGTAGCATCATATCTTGGCATATCTTCCAATGATGCTAGACGACGTTGGACCTGCCTACGTGATAGATATTCACGTGAGCTCAAGCAACGACGAAGCAATCCACATAAAATCGACAATGGCTCTGATGAATTCTTTAATACAATGGATTTCCTGCGTCGTTTTGTGCGACGTCGGAGGTGAATCTTTTTAACAGCAAGTAAAGAGATTTGTTTAAATCTTAAACGTTGGACTTTGCAGGGAACGTCGCCGAATTGTCTGCAATGTCAAGGCGAATAAAAGTTGGGATGGTGTTCATGACATTAAAAACCCAATAGAGTTAAAACGGAACGATCGGGGACATATAGGGAATGATCATCAAATGCAAGAAAACGGTCAAGAGACATACACTAATAAAATTGAAATAGCCTCCGCCGAAGTAGAGGATTCTTATCAAGACTATGTCGAAGGTAAGTTATATCAATAAATTCAATAATATTTTATCAAGACTTTTCTATAGATGAAGAAAGTCAACTTTGCGAGCCATTCGAGGAGTATCATATGCAACATGAGTCATCAGAAAACACTCCAACAATTGCCAAGTTTACAAGCACTTCAAAGTCTTCAGTTATTAGTGCCATTCCTATGGCTATTACAAGTGATAATAATTCTGTATTATATGGCGAAGAAACACCCCAACCGCATACGACAGCGATTACAATGACGACCGATGACGAAGTGATCGGTTGCAAATCGGAACCAGCAACGCAAGTGGCTAAGAAGGTTGTTGAAGCCGTCGGAATACCTAATAAGGCATCATCTTCAACTGACACGGAAGACGATTACTTTTGCAAAAGTATATGTGGCTACTTGCGACAGCTTTCTCGAGTTCACAAAATAAAAGCAAAAGTGGAAATGTTTCAAATTCTTGAAAAATACATTGAGCTTGAAGATTCAGCGAGTCCGAATTTTTAAAATTTTGGATTTATTTTATTTACATTCTGTTTTATCAAGATTTCTTATTACACGCTTATGCATAAAACAAAGTACCAGTGTTTTCGTCTAAAAGCAATCCTCATTAATAATGTCTGTATTTACAGCTAAACCACGTTCTTTGAGCGCTTTTGATATTAATCTATGCTTTTCTTGTCGCTGTTCCTGTTCACGTCGCTGTGCATCCAAAATTTCTTCTACAGAAATTTCTTTAAGTGGCAGTTTCGACTCTTTTTCCCGGTCCTAAAAATTCAATATTAAGGCGTTAAAAACAGCACTTTTCATGTATTTTGCCAAACTTACAATTTCGCCAAGGAGCACGACATTCTCTCCGCGAATAATAAAAACTCCCCTTGGAATATCTCCATACTCTTCGCCAACATGTATTCTCTCTATCGTCCGGTGGAGAACCAAGTTTGCAAATTGATCAACCGAACGCAGATAGCCAATAAGAGTTCGTCCATCGCGCAGCAGTACCATGAGTTTTTCTTCAATTAAATAATGTTGTTTTTCAAGCAAAAATAAAGTTTGTTTGACTAGAACTTACTGTCAACTTCTTCTAAAAGATGTGCTGTTCCTGCAAGTGGATTTAAGTCATCCATTACTGTGTGATATTTTAAAAATTAACTCCAACTTAACATATATTTCTACTTTCTAGTTTAATAACTTTTTCCTATCGTTTGTAAATTTTTTTTATCATTTTGTAAACAGTGAAAGGACGAATGGTGTATAAAATATAGGCTTGTCTGTTTAGTCTAACGGAGTCGTGCAGAACGCAAAGAGCTATGAAAACTTCAAGTTTTTGACATTGTTTTTTTTATGTCGTAATAATGGTAGTGTTAATCTTTGAGAGATTGGGTTTTATTTTATTTTGAGTAGTATTCTTCTAAACACCGATAATACTTGGATATAATCTTTTTTACTCTGAAAAAATATACAGAACATTTTTTACAAATGTAGTTGTTTGTTTCTTTAAACATGAGACATGTCGAGATTTCTACCACTATGGTGCATTTAGGTGAAAAATAACACATTAATATTATAAAAAATAACCAAAAAATTATTTAATTTTAATTGAATATATCAAAACCATCGTTATTGTGAACTTTTATTTATTTTCCAAAATTGTATTTATTATGGAAGATTTTGAAACATTTGGCTAAATTACGGTATAGCGATTAATGGACATTGGACAGACCTCGAAAACCTCCATCTTGTTTGGTGGAGAGACCTTATTGATGAGGAAGAAGCTTTCAAAGTTTTGAGTTGTTTTTTCAGTCGTCTGAAGGCGGTTTGGGGGTTAATTGGTATCATATGAAGTATAATAAAAACACCGTCCATTTAATAAAAAAAAAAGTGACACAACGATTATATACACGAGTTCTTATGGAAAGTGCCCAATATGCAAACTTCAACTTTTCTCTCCGGCAAATGCTTTGACAGTTCTCTCACAGCAGTTTGAATTTTATTTTGGCCTTTGTTTTGTTTGCCTGTACGGCGACAACGTATTCATTGGATTACCTCATCGCGTTAGATACGGTAATATAAACGAATACACTTTATTCAGCGAAAGGGCAACTATTTGTATCTTAAAAAATTTGTCACTTCATACAATAAGTCTGTCTCCGTACTTTTTGTAGCAAAATTCATAAGAGAGCGTATTGACATCAAACTCGCTACCAAGACAAAACAAACAAAAATTACGGAAACGCATTAAAACACAACATTTTTATTTGACAGAACCTGGGAAAATCCCGTACGCCAAAATTCGGCAAGCTAGTTCTTCTGATTGATTGTAAAATTTCACTGAGTGTAAAAATACTGTACTAGATTTGTGTATTTATAATACAAACTTTTGTTATCTTTTTCATCGATCATCGCCGGATTTGTTCTACCATTTCGACTCAAATAAGGTCTGTTCCCGTACTTTTTGTGGAAAATTAAAAGAAAACTGATAAAAAAAAACTCTCAGAGAGAGAAAGCACAATAAAAAATACGCATAGGACCACAAAATTGTTGGATTGGTACAAACTGTCAAAGTCCATTACGCCAAAATTCAACATTCACAAGTAAGTTAATCATTTGTCTTTCTTTTAGTAGAAAAAGTCCAAAAATACTGCCCTTAATTTCTCAAAAGTGCACTCGATTTGTTCAAAATTTCAAAGTAAAAACATTTGTTATAATTCTTATCATCGTGGCATTTGTGCGACCATTTTGACGCAAATTCACAAACAAAACGAGCGAGTGCACATTTTTCTTTTTTCTTAGCGTCAAATATGAGTGCATCTGGTTAAAAAAGTGTAGGAAAAAACGAACGCCACATAGATTCGTTGTCAATAAATCTTTTTTGACAACTTGTTCACATGTTACACACAGAAGTTTTTGTACTAAAAATCGGCAAAATTCGAATGGCATGGAAATGAACTTACGCTCTATTTTACGCTCTCTTTTATCACATTTTCGTGTACGGGAACGCTTTTGAGTAAAAATTGGTAAAAATTAGCAATAATTATTACGACTTTTTAAGTACGGGAACCGACACACAAAACGTACTAGTGTACATTTTTCGCTGAGCGCCGAATAAGATGAGCAAGCGGCCTGGTGACTTTCTTTTACGGGCGGGACCGGAATCTTCAATAATTGTACATTAAATTTTTGATTTATTTTTTTTAAATTTCTTTTGCATTTTTAACAGATTTCTTATATGTGATATACTTTTTCAGAAACATATTTGCAAAAAATCGAAAATCTGTCAAAATAAACTGCCACTTCGGGTTGCCGATATCCGCCAAAATCAACTGGGATTCAGCCGTCTATGATGTGAAGTGGACACAAACAGCCATACAGAGATGTTTTTCGCTTTTTCTGACTCAGGAGAGACGGAAATTTGTAAATCTGCGAAAATCACGAGTTCGAAAGTTTTCATGATTGTTATATATACGCGCTTCCTTTTACTATTAGCTCTTCCGAGTAGCAGGGTAGCGTTAAAATTTCTCTCTTGTGGTTTTGTTTGGTACCCAGACACTTACTCGAAAAACATTTGCTCGAAAAACCTTTGCTAGAAAAACATTTTCTCGAAAAACATTTGCTCGAAGAACATTTGCTAGAAAATGTATAAAACGACATTTGCTCGAAAAACATTTGCTAGAAAAACATTTTCTCGAAAACTAAATATTCTATGTTTTCATCCTTCTAAAAACTATCGCGAGTAATTTTTGTTCGCGAAACGTGAGTTTTTTTTTTAAATTTTTCGGTTATTTATTTTACCAAAAAATTACGTTCGAGCAAATGTTTTTCGAGAAAATGTTTTTCTAGAAAATGTCATGGAATCGTTTTGTTTGGTGTTCTGTTTGCAAACTGCCCAGGATATAGTTTGATTTTGCTGTAATTTTTCTACCCGTCGGCAATCGAAAGTAAAAATGAAACGAACGTCGCATTAAAAACTTGCCAATAAAATCGTTTTTTACAGTTTCTTCAAATTTAATCACAGACATTTATTTTAGTAAAAATTGCAAAAATTTCCTCTCTATTTTGCCAATTTTTCGAAAATGGGAATTATTTTTAAAAATTAATTTTCTTAAAAAATTTTACGTACTGGAGCAAATAAATTTACCTGGAAAACACCGAGCAAATGTTGTGCGTCGTAAATATATACGTTGTGTATACTGGGTAACTATATTTGCTCTTACTCTCCTGATGCTGATATTTATTTCAGTGAAAAAATAGAAAACTATGTATTTACAATTATACACAATAAAAAGCACAAAGTATAAAAGCTGTATTTTATTTGCCGAGGAATAAGGAATTACAACAACAATTGCACTGTCGAATTTCTTCTTTGGAATTGGAAAACCTGCTGTTTTTGACATTCTAATTCCTTATTCCTCGGCAAATAAAATACGCCTCAAGTAATATTTTCTGGTTGAATAAAAAAAAACGAGAAAATTGATGACGTACACTGTTCGTTTGGGTAGAATGAATAAACAGATCTTCTTTCTTTATTAAATGCTTGAACAACAAGATTGTCTTTCAAAATAGTTAACGAACACACGAACAGTCATCAATCATACATCGTCTAAAAGTCAAAATGGTCGTCGTTGTTCATTGAGTTGTTCACGTTCTGGTTTGTGGATCGTGGTCGGTTACCTTCAGTTTTTTATATAGAATTTAAATAAAAAGTACTCATTTGCTATAAAGGAAGTTTAAATAGAACAATATTTGAACAATACGCTAGAAAACGTACGTAATTACTAAAGTAAAATTGTATATTTGATAATAAGTAATAAAAGTTGGACTTGTTCGGTTTGAAAATATTCGCTTGCTAAATGTTGTGTCGATAAATATTTCGGTTGTTTTCCAGCTTTTAATACTTCGGTAATTATAAAAAGTGCTATTAATGTGAAAACAATAATTGTTGCTTGGCATATGAAAACAAAGTACTTTTATACAGAAAACAAAATTGCAATTTTCTGTCGGGTACTGACTGCATCGAAAACAAAATGTCGGACTTAATCGTTGGCAAACATGCCTGGCTGGTACGCCGCTTCGCTGGTCATTGTACAAGATCTCGTATGGAAAAATTTCAAGCGGCGTGATATTTCCATAATTTGCAGAGGGGCGTTATTCCGAAACTTGAACTCCAACTCCACCCTGAGTATGGATACGGCTCGTCTCGAACCAACGGAGTATAGAGTTCATAATATGTTTCCGCGTAGTACTCGTACATAAATATTTCTCGTCATGTCGCAAAACGAGATAAAATGTAACGTTTCTGTTGCTCCCTGCATTGTTAATTTACGTGAAAATTTAAATTTTCCTTAAAGCAAAACGGAAAACATTTGTTTAATTTCTCCTCTTTTTATCCTTATTTTTTAAATTACCTAAAACATAACATTACATTTTCTTTATTAAAATTTAAATTTACAGCTGTGTAACAAGCAAAACTTTAAACAAAAATTAAAATAAATAAAAACGCACATCGGAACGCACAATCGAAATACGACTACGTACAGTCGAAGGTCGGATTCGGATATCGGTATTGTGTGATGCAAGGGTGAGTTTCCGCCCATTCGTGCGCGGTTCCTACCTTTAAATTCGGTTAAGCTTCAGACGGCGGACAGGAAGTCGCGGTAATAAAAAAATAAATTCATTAACCTAAATTTCCTGGTTTTTTGGGTCCTACCAGATAGCACAAGTCTGCTTGCAACTTTGCCTTCCCAATTAATCATGTCGGCTGCTTCACGTAGACACGGCGATGTCAATCCAAAACTTCGCATGGATAGGCAACCAACAGTTGCGAGAATAACAGGTACAGAGCCATATCAGATATCTTTCTATCTGAAGCGAAAATGCAACACAGACTATTTATCTTTTCTGTTATATATATCTAATGTATTTTTTTGCACGGGTTTCAAAGAGCATCCTGAAACCAATATCTTCTTTTGCAATCTAGATATCGTTATTTATTCTTCATTGTGTCCTTTCCTTTGCTTGAAAGGTGGCCAGCTTCTTTACATTATATTTTTAAAATAAATTTTGCCGCCTAAAACACCCTTTCTTTCTTATATTTATCTGTTTTTTATCCTTACAGTAAAGCTTATTCTTTTTTCCCCTTTTCTTTTTTGTCTGAACCTACAGATCCTTCATTGCCGGCTGGAAAACGTCGCGAAATTGATAACGTAATGAAGAAGGCACGCGCTAACACCAATGACTATTGGGACAAAAAGCTCTTAGAGGCCGAGGAGAAGGATCCAAATCGTTGGCGTCACACCGGATACAAGAAAATGTACATCCAAGGAGAAAGTAGCTCGGGCGAAAGCGATCGCGAAGGTAATTTTCGATATAATTCGAACAATGGTCCCGGTGGGCCAGGCGGTTCAAACAATTGCGGTGGTGGCGTTGGCCGTTACCGTTCTCGGTCACCGCAATCTCGCGATCGGTCGCGTATACGAAAGACGCCACCAATGTCACCGCCTATGCGTCGACGCTCACCACCACTGTCATCGCATATGGATCATGGCCGTCGGATGTCACCGCCATTAATTGATCGGCGTCCTAGATCACCAGATGTCGTCAGCAGAAGAATGCCACCGCGATCACCTTCAGAAATGGGACGACGTGGTCCAATGAGTGGTGGAGGTTCGGGTCCCCGGCCGCGGTCACCACCTGAACCGCCAGGTGGTATTCGTCGTAATAAATCGCCGCGATCGCCACGCTCTCCGTTAGGTGGTCGTCGTCGTTCACCGCCCGGCGGCGGTGGCAGTGGTGGAAGCGGTTTGCCGCCGGGCAGCAGGCGTCGATCGCCTCCTGGAAGCGGAACGCTGCCGCCAAATAAACGCGGGCAAATATTACCACGTTCTAAAAGGCCGCCATCGCCTCCCCCAAGGGTAAGAATAATAATATGAAAGTTTTATTGCCGATTGTCGGTTACCGTGCGTTTGTTTTGTTTTTGCAGAATTCGTGTCGGTCGCGTTCCAACAGTTCGGTTAGTAGCTGTTCTGATGATTCGTGTTCAGTTTGTTCACCTAAACATCATCGTCGTAGGTCGCGGTAAGTATGCAATGTAGTCAATAATTGTGCAAACAGAGGGCTCTCTTTAGAATTTCGATTGAGATGTACGTGCTCCTTAAGAGAAGGTTCGCTGGCAGAAAGTAGGACAGCGCTGGTACCAATCCTTTGGTTAATGGAAAAACAATTTTAAGTCATAATCAATGTGTCGGAATTTTCTTGGCATCCCATCGGTATTTATTTCGGTACGCTCGAGTAAGCGCTCTTTAACTGGCCGGAAAATCGCGATGACTACTGATATTATAAAATGTTAACAAATACATTGGAACATGTTGGCTAATTATCTGGCCGCACATTTAATTTGATACGGACTGATTAATTTTTTATTTAGTCATATTGCTACAATATGTGGTTGTACAGTTAAATTGTACATATTTCGGTCTTTCTGTCAGCTTTTGGCCTCCTTAAGTGCTCTGTGTCGTTTTATTATGCTGTGATACATATAAATACTCTGTTGTCTGCACGTTGCAAGCTGCCGAGTACACACTGATTTTATAAACTGGATTTTTTTCATCATTCCTTCATGTTTTTGCTCTCCTGCACCTTGGAATCTGTTATTTTAGCTCAAATTCAATTTCGCGTCCGCGTCCATCTGGCGGGCCACGGTCACCGCCACCTAAGAATGTATCATCAGCTGGTCGAAATGCACCGTCATCCCGACCAATACAATACCGTAGTGTGCCATCGAATGCAATGCCATCGTCATCATCTCGTAAAAACCGCCCACCGACACCACCGCCACCGAGGCGTTCCATGGATAAATACCGTGATGACAAAGTAAGATTTGATTGCTTTACAGTTGGAGCTGGTCACATTTTAACGACAACATTGTGAAAATTTCCTTCTTAATTATCTACAGATGCGTCGCGTTAGTAGAGAACGAAGTCGTGAATTAATCGATAGAGCCCCATCTGAGGGTCCGGTCAAAGTGTCACGTTCGAATCGCCATTCGCCGCCGGAAGATCCGCGCTTAAAGAATCGTCCACCGGAGCCACCAGAGCCATCGTCAACTGTCGTTGCAAAAAAGAAGAAGAAGGATACTAGCGAAAAATCTGTAAGCTGCAATTCTACATATATGTACATATATCTAAATCCGCTTTACATTGAGAAATAATCTTTGAATGAGATCTTAATCGCCAATGTGTGTGCGCTTTTACATTTTAGGTACGTGCGCGCATCAAAATCGAAGGTGAAAAACGTAAAAAAGCACACGGCGGTTCGTCATCGGAATCCGAAGAATCCGGATCGGACAGTGAAGGTTCCCTGCCAACCTTCACAGCAACGACGCGTCTGACGCTATCGGAGCGTTTCGGCAAAATGGCCCAATGGAGCATTGATCGCAGTAACATGGAAAACATGCGCATCACAAAGGACTCCACTGGAGGAGCACTTAAAGTAATGATTGAAGAAGGTTTGGAATCGCCGCCGCGCCGTTACTCGTATTCGCCAGCACCAGCCGGACATTTCCCCGAGGAACTGGCAACTACAGCACCATCGGGAATGTTATCGTGGGATGATGTACGCGTCCGTTATGAATATTACAAAAGTCGAGGATATTTGCGCGATTTAGATTTAAAGGTTTTTGTTTGGATTACATTGCATTTCGGAAAGAATTTATATTCAATTCAATATTTACTTGCAGGATTATGTCAAATGGGAGGAATGGTGGTATAAATACCAAGAATGGTTAAAACAAGAACGTTACTATGAATACTGGGAACGTCAACAAATGCATAGGCGCCGTCGGAAGAAGCTTCCCATTTCGCAACGTCTTAATTAGCATCTACAGATTTATAAAATGACGAAATACAGAACCAATAACTACTTTCCTCAAAAATGACGAATGATAATTGAAAACACCCCAACAACTGCATTGGCGCAAACGAAATTAACAATTATTTTCATTTGCGACATTTTTATTTTTTATATCTATCTTTCCACTTATATGCAATTTCTTATATGCAACAAGCTACATAAACAATTATTGTCCCAACATTATTCATAAGTTTACTTTCACATATTGTTTACACTGACTGTTGGATATAACGTTAGTTCTGCGTTGTTGCTTAGTTTCCTAATTTTGTTATCAAATTATCATATCTTCATTTTATTTGTAGTTAATTTTTTTCTAGCTCTTCCAAGAGTTCCCTCTTACTTGGATTTTTATCTCACATTATAGTATGTTGTACATGTATAATTATTATCTTTAGAGATTTGAATACAAATTAATTCTAATTCATAAATTCATAAATAATACCACAACAAAAGAAAAATGCAATTTAATAAAGTAAGTACATTTGAAATGTATACATACCTACGTAAAAATAACATTTGTGTATATATTGTTGTTACGACATTTAGGCATTTGAGTTCGTAAAAGATTTTGCAAATAAAACAACACAGATTAGAACTTTAATTAATGAAAAATAACAAAAATTCACAATCTTTCCTGGTGATTACTTTCTATGCACACAAAAACACTTATTACAACAATACATGTATTTCACTACTTTTATCTTATCAGTTTGCAAGTACTTTTCAACTGCTCTGGTTGAATTCCAAATAAATCAAAAGCTTCGCGAAAGTTTTTTCTACTGTTTTGCATTCGAATAGCCACCTGAGTGTGCTAGATCGCTCTGGCAAACTCTTTATTTACAACTCGCAAGTAGACATGAGTATTTAATTGTGGTGTGGCCACAATGTATATTACATTTTTTTTTTAAATTTCTTTTGCATTTAACAGATTCCTGGTAAGTGCGAATAACTGTTATACACAATTGATAAACAATATTACTTGTATAATGTTTATTCTATAACACAGATAATATAATATACATGTGTCGCATGGTCATTCATTTGCGGCAAATCGATTTGTTAGACACATCTGTCTACTCTATGAGTTCGAAGTACGAACGTGACATCAAATTGAATTTAAATAAGAGCCTTCTCTAAAAGTTCAACTGAGGTTTGATGAGTGGGTTTTTCATTTAATAAAGCGACGTAAAATTGATGTACAATAAAAATTTATTTCATCATATTTGACTACAACCGGGGTTCGTTCCGCCCTCCCTCTCCGCCGGTCTAGATTTTTAGCCGATGTCATCCAGTTTTGCATCCCTAAACTGTTGGCGTCCTGGTTTACGCCATCCTTCGGCCTTAGTGTCGTGTTCGATAAATCCTATTACAAAGGACTCTCCGAGCAGGATCCTCTTCGCTCATGCGAGCTAGGTGTCCTGCCCACCGGAGCTTACCGAGCTTAACTCTCTTCACGATGTCGACATCGCCGTAACGCCCGTAGATCTCATCATTATAGACTGGAATCGTCCTTCCACACATCGGGGCCAAAATTATCTCGAACGCGGCAAAGATGTCTGAATGCTTTTTGCTAAGCACCCAAGTCTTGGATCCATATGTAAGTACTGGTATGACCATTGTCTTATATACCAGCAGCTTGGATGTTATGGTTAAGTTCCTGGATTTGAAGAGTCTTGACAGAGTTAAGTAGACTTTGTTGGCTTTAAGCAACCGAGCGTGTAATTCTTAAAGGATTGGACTACTTCAAATTCGCGCTCCACTATTTTAATTGAGCGACCAATGTTGGATCTTCTGCTCGCAGACGTGGCCACCATGTACTTTGTTTTGCTCTCATTTATGTGCAGCCCCAGATTTCATGCCGCCTGCTCGATCTGGATGAAAGCTTTCTGTTCTTATCGCCGTTACGTCAGAGTCTCTGATCACTTTCTCCAACGCCAGGTTAAAGAGGACGCAGGCCAGTCCATACTCTTGTCGGAGCCCGTTATATATGTTGAATGGGCTTGATAGTGATCCGGATATTTTTACTTGGCTTATAACATTGGTCATGGTCAACCTACATAGTCGTGTAAGTTTATTTGGGATGCCGAATTCTCTCATGGCTTTATAAAGTTATACTCTGGCTATGCTATCATAGGCGGCTATAAAGTCTATAAAAAGATGATGTTGAGTTTTAAAACTCTAGAAATGTTTCCAATACCTGCCTAATGGTGTAAATCTGATCAGTTGTTGATTTGCCTGGGATGAAGCCACACTAGTATGGACCGATGATGAAAGATAGTGGAGAAAATCTTACAACGTTATACCACGATAATTGCTGCATGTTGTGATATATCCTTTCGTATGTATGAGGCACAGCAGTCAGTGGAATGGGACGAGCCCGCGGTTGCCTAGCTTTCGCCATTAACAATGCTCATAACTATTCCTATCAGGCATTCCCCTCTTTCGAGAGTAAACCTTAGCACGCACCTTGCATCTTCAAAACGATTTGGGTTCTCAGACTCAGTCAACCTTATCCGTTGGGCAAAGACATCTCCCGTGGTACCAATCGCTATCTTGGTGGTATCACTGATCTCAGCTCCTTCAGAGATGAGTGCCTGGGCGGATGCAAAGCAGACCTTGGCAGCAAAGACATCTCCCGTGGTACCAATCGCTATCTTGGTGGTATCACTGATCTCAGCTCCTTCAGAGATGAGTGCCTGGGCGGATGCAAAGCAGACCTTGGCAGCACATTCGTCCGGAAACATATCATTTACCAGTAGGAATTTTAAGCAAGCACCACGAAGCAGTCTTAGGCCTCCTGAGTCATACGGTGGGCGCCATGGCTCAGTGGAAGTGCACATGGCTGCTGAGCAGGAGGTTCAGGTTCGAATCCCAGCACCAAAAAGTATTTTTCACGGTGTCCCACCTCTCGCGAATGCTCTGGACTTAATAACTGGCGTCAATGGACCACCAACTTCTTAGCCCCATGCTGCTCAAACCAAACACTACAGACAACACCACAACCTCACACTCCATCCACAGCTTACCACAACCAATCACGACCGATAGAAAATGTCAACTTGCTCATTAACACTTACCAACATCTATGGACTCACCTCCAATTGCAAACTACCAACACCACACATGAACACTACACACCTTTCGCTGTAATACATCTGAATTGCAACAGCCTACGAGGAAAGTAATAGAAACCACCAACTATATGGAGCATCATGGGATCTTAATTGCCGCCATACAAGAAACAAAGCTCCTACTGCTTGCTATCCAGTAGCACCAATTACAACATCATAGTCAAGGACAGAAACAGTGGATGCGGTGGAGGTCTTGCGTTCATCGTGCACAACTCGGTCAACTACAGATTTATGCCAAAACCGGCACCCACCTTACCCGAACCCACATCTCGAAACACGAAACTATTGCAGTCAAGTCCAACGTCACTCTAATCGAAATAACAAATGCCTATATTCCTCCAACTGCCTGCTGCACATCCGGCTAGCCTTGTGACGGGGGCTTAAAGAAGCTTTGGTCCACCATAAAGGAGCTCTCCAACATTACCAGACGTAGAGACCTAACAGACATCACCTTTAACAGCACACAACAAGACTGCCCTAGAAGTGTTCCTCAATGTTATGTCGCCAGTTTATAGAACACCCAACGCACTGTAACAAGAGCTAACGTGCTACTCTCAGGACAACACCCCACGTATTCTACTTCCCTCCGAAGTCGAATTAGCCATACGCAGTGAAAAACCACCCAAACAATTGGACCGGATGGAATCGCAACGATTATGCTCAAACATCTAGGCGCAACAGGTATCACTTACCTCACACAAGTTTTCAACCTTACACTTCAAACATTGGACATCCCTGACCCTTGGAAAGTGGGTAGAATTATTCCCCTACTCAAGCCCGGTAAACAGGCAGACCAAGGATCCTCGTATCGTCCAATTACTCTCCTGTCTCCAACAGCTAAAATACTCGAAGCTTTACTACTTCCTCTGCTTTATTCCAAACTCTACTTAGCCGAACACCAACACGGCTTCCGCAAGCAGCGCAGCACAACGACAACCCTTACGGAGATCATAGCACTCATTTCACAAGGCCTTAACCAACAGCGTCAATGTGACCGCACTGTTCTTGTTGCACTGGACCTATCTAAGGCACTCGATACCGTTGACCTAGGCATCTTACTACATGACATCCTAAAGTCACAACTCTCCAACACCACAAAACGATGGCTTGCCAACTACCTTAATGGCAGGAAATCTTACGTCGAATTCCGGAACAACAAATCGCTATACAGGAAAGTTAAGCAAGGTGTACCCCAAGGAGAGGTCCTCTCAACGATACTCTTCAACCACTACATGGCGAAGCTCCCCGCACCACATCCCGGCGACAAATTGATATCGTACGTCGACGACCGCACCATTCTTGCCTCGGGCAAGGATATCCCAATCGTCTACAGAAACATCAACGCCTACCTCGATGTACTAGAAGAATTCTTTACCAGTCGAAATCTAATCCTGTCTCCAGAAAAATCGTCCGCTACACTTTTCAACACCTGGACCAAAAAAGTCAACCTACAGCTCGACATCTTGATACACGGTGGGACAATCCCTATAATCAAACATCCAAAAATCTTGGGAACCACATTCGATAATCTGTTGACATTTTCGACTCATTCATTCAAAAAACATAAAAACAGAAATAAAGTTCTAAAATCCCTAGCGAGCAGTACAAGGAGTAAGGACAAAAAAAACACTACATACCACATATTAAGCGATTGGCAGATCGGTCCTTAACTATGCGGCACCCATCTGGACCCTTCGCTTCTGCCACACACAATGTCAGAATGCTGCTCTACACATCATCACTGGTTGCCACCGCATGTCACATGGGGACCATGTCCACCAAGAAACCCTTATGCTAAAAGTGAAAGAGCACAACGAGCTTCTCGCTAAACAATTTCTACTGGCATGCTACAAACCCGATCACCCCAACCGTGACCTGCTCACCCTCAACACACCACCCAGGCATATCCAACCTGATATTCGTATGTTCCGCGAAGAGACAAACCAATTCATCGGACATACACCTCTAGATACACAGTGTAGAGTTGGAGCGTGAGCCCCGCGCTTGCCTAGCTCTCGCCATTAAGCATACTCATGAACTATGTACCATTCAGCAGTCCTCTCTTCGAGAGTAAACCGCAGCCCCCGCGTTGCATCCACAGAACGAGCTGGGTCCTCAACCACAATTGTCCTCAGACCGGTCGAACCTTACGGCCGGCCTTATTGTCTGTGAGTACGGACAATTCCTGCAGTACCAACGCGACCTTGGTGGGGTCTGACATCAAGGAACTCAGCTCTTTCAGAATGAGTGCCTGGGCGATTGCAAAAGCAGACCCTGGCAGCACGTTCGTCCGGAAATTCGTATCCAATCATTTGTCAATAGGATACCACCACTAATATCCTAGGCCGCCCGGGATAGAAACTATCCCAGGCACTAACTAACGAAGTCGTGTGGAGATTAGGGATTGAGCCCCGCGCTTACCCGGCTTTCGCCATTAAACATACTCCTTATTTCGTATCACTCAACAGGAAACCCTATATTTTATATTTCGTGTTTAGGTCCTGCAACATAACGGTTAGATATTATGCTGCAGTTGGACCTCCACGGGTATACCTCTAGATACAGCAGACAACAAAGCCGCCCTTAATGCGATTCATCAGGCTTCAGTCAGAACAGCACTAGATGGTCGCCAAAATGATATCGTTCTCGGCGGTCGTCCCCTCCCATAAATCAAAGCGAGAAAAACCACCCCAGACAAACCAGATCAAATCTGGCACAACTGAGATCAGGATGGAGCTTTTTTTCTGAATAGCTACATACACCGTTTACGTGACAGCATCATCGATCATGGGCCGGACTGTGGTGCGTCACCACATAACACCGCTCATCTATTCAGCTGCCCGTCCCATCCGACGTTACTCACACAGCTATCCCTATGGACACAGCGTGTCGAAGCAGCCCCATTTCTGGGCCTGGACTGTTCCGACAGCTCAACCCAACGCTTGGACAATGACGAATTAATAGTTGCTACAACAACAACAACAACAGTATTCTTAAGACGTGTCCATTTCTCTTCTACGCCCGACATCTCAGTCCCAGGACTTACTCTCCCTGCATTTAGGGCGAGTCCTATCGCTTGACCGTAGTTGTTCCGGTAACTTCGTTGCAAAGGGCTGCCGTGTTGACTCGATTCTCACTCGCAGATGCAGTCTTTCGTGATGATGCAATCCGAGCTCGGAGCACCATACCAACAAGATAGTGGTCCGAGTCGACGTTGGCACCTCGGTATCCATACCTATCTGGTTGCGAGTACCTTCATCAGGAGATACCAAGTTGGTTTTGTGGATATTTTTACGCGCAAACCTTGTACTCGCAACGACCAAATTATTGCTTGCTGCCATGACTTGGTGTCCATTTTCATTAGTGTTCTCGTGTAAGCTTTGCGTGCCAATGTACTGCCTGAATACTGGCTCCCTACCTATTATGGCATTCATATCCCCCAGAATGATTTTATGTCATACTGAGGACAGGCATGGAGTTCCTGTTTGACTGATTCAAACAATTTTTCTTTTTCATCATCTCGGGAATCCTCTGTAGGGGCGTGAACGTTTATGAGGCTTATGTTTTTAAATCTGAACAGCACGCGAAGTGTGCATAGCTGTTCTTCATTTACCGATAACGAGCCGATAACGGTGGGTTTCATTATTTTGCTGACTAGAAACCCCATCTCGAGCACATGATTTCTTGCATGACAGCTGCAATATTTGTCATATTCTGATTTTTTTAAGTCACCATTCCACGTCCATCGCATCTCTTGAATTGCTGTTATGTCAGCATTACATTTGGACAGTGAGCGTATGTTCCAAGAGAAAATTTCAATCGTTTAGCCGTTTTCGTTGCCGTGGTCGTCGTCGTTCATCAGTGTATCGGAGGCTGATTTGGGGTTTCATAATACTGTTTTTTTTTACGGGCGAGGTTATTGGCTTCGCGCCAACCTTACATTGAAGGGACTAGCCCGATCATTTAGCTTTTCCTGTATTGGAGGAAAATTACTGGCGGCCACCACGTGGAGGTTAAATTGCACTTCCACATGTCAGAGAAGGTTACGGCCACTTGCAACTGTGATGCATTTTGTGTTATTCTCCCTATTCTGCTGATGGCTGACCACCGAACTAATAACAAGACTGACCTAATTCTAGCTCTAAAATTATAAATGAAGCTTAACTCTAAAATTGCTGATTGTTGTTGTTGTTATTGTCGCTGCCAGCGTCGCACGTGTAGTTGATGTATGCAGCGGTAAACAGGCATGCATCGGGTTACGTCTGTCCTGATTGTAGATTCCGGTGCCCAAATGCATTTTGTGGAAAAACGCGTGGTCAGCGGTTTCCTGTGGTTAACTTACACAAACAAGATGAAGTGCATTTGCGTGTAGCCGCAATCCTATTAGTATCATTTTAATTTACCATATTTTGGAAGACATCACATGTCATTCATATACAGGGTGACTCCTAATTCGTTAAGGATACTTTGGGAAATGATTCTTGGGTATATTCAAAGAAAAAAAAAAACCGTTCTGCAGTAAGGGTATATCTCCAATGTTGACATGATTTATCGGGGATTTAAGAAATAGCTTACTTTGGTGTACCCTGACCCATGTTAAAGGAAATTGCTCTGTTTGCCCCTGGACCGATTTGGATTTTTTTTAACTTTTCCTGGACTATTACGAACATTTAAAAAAAGCCAAATCGGTCCAGCCATTTAGCCGTGAAAAGGTAACAGACAGCCAGACAGAGTTACTTTCACATTTATAATATTAGTATGGATACATAGTTTATAAATTCTTTATATTAACTTCACGTGCCCGTGGCTGGCTGGCTGGCTGGTGGGCTGAATCTTGTTATCAATTTTTAACACACTTCCTAGAGCCCGATTTTATTAAAATTTTGCACACATTTATATTTCCGGTGACAATACTTTCTATTAAAGTTTTATATACATGTGTATCTCTGATGGACAACACTTTAAAAACAATTTTGGAGACCCCGGGCCCCGGAGTCGTGAGGCCCCATACAAATTTTTTAAAAAAAATCACCCGATTTTCTTCAAATTTTATAAACATGTGTATCTCCGTTGCACAACACTTTTTGTAAAAATTTTGGTGACGCCGGGCCCCGGTGTCATGAGGGCCCATACGATGTTTTTAAAAAAATTAACCAGATTTTCTTCAAATTGTATACACATGTGTATCTCCGATGGACAACACTTTCGTAAACATTTTGGAGATCCCTGGCCCCGGCGTCGTGAGGCCCCATACAAGTTTTTTAAAAAAATTAACCCGATTTTCTTCAAATTCTAAACACATGTGTGTCTCCGATGGACAAAACTTTTTGTAAAATTTTTGGAGTCCATATAAATCTTTTAAAAATTAGCCCGATTTTCTTCAAATTCTAAACACATGTGTGTCTCCGATGGACAAAACTTTTTGTAAAATTTTTGGAGTGAACGGGCCCTGAGCCCAGGGGGTGTTCATGTACATTTTTTAAAAATTAGCCCGAACTCCTTCAATTTAAAACACATAATTTGTATCTCCTATTAGAGAATTTACATGAAAAATTTAATTTTTATGGGTTGTATTTTTTTATTGCCTAACGTCGTTTATATGACTTGTCTGGGATAAGAAAAAACCTAAAACTAAAAAGAAAAACAAAAAAAAATCAGGAAATCGCAATGTATGTCTGTACATCCATATACCTGTAAATACTATACTACACAACAGCCACGCTGAAGATCTTCTGGCTATAGGTTTTTGGTATTGTTATGGGTACCTACGTGTGTATAAGTAAACATACGACACATGCATGTTTTAAAAAAACCGATATCGGGACTGATAAAAATTTTTGCAAAACTAACCCGAACCTTATAGATTTGCAAACACAAGCCGTCAGTTTTTTATGAATTTTTAAGTTAATAATGCACATTTATGCATTTATTATTATATTAGTTTAAAGATTGTTAGCACGGCGTCGAACCGTACGTACCTATAAACGGCATATCTATTAAGGCTATTCTTTAAAAACGTTTATCAGTATTTTAGATAAGACATTTGCTCGCAAGAGTATAAAATGGCCCACCGTTACCAAGCAAGTGCTCAGTTTGTCAATAGACTTATATAGCTGTATAAATATGAAATTGAATTGTTGCTTTTTCATCCTTGCTATTTGCGGATTCACTGTAAGTATTATTTCTAGTAATGTAATGTACAAGTATGATGTATTTATTTTGGCAATTTAAGGCTCGTGCTCATTTTACTAACATTCGTAATTACAATGACGATCTGATTAAAACGAAGTCAACCCCTCTTCAAGATAAAAACCAAAATCTAGATCATCCAGAAAAACATAATTGTACCCAAAAGTATAACGCACTCTTGTCAGAGATCAAAAGCAACGAGACGAAGGAAGTTAAAGCCTGTGAAATAGATGCCCAAAAATCTATTTCTGTCCTTCATCTAAAGTGGTCTTATAGTATGGAAACAGTTGACGATTTATCGTTAAATATTCAAAACCAGTTTACACGCTGTTCAAATCGCACTGAAATGTTTGGCCGTTTTGAGTGCTACTCTACTGTAAGTAAAGATGAGTTACTTTTTATTCAATGGCAAATCCTAACTGTCACCATCGTAGATTTCGTTCAACAATAACGACCTGCATTCCATTGTCTATTCATCCCGAACAGCTATGGAGGACTACCGTCATTTTAGCTCGAATATCCAAATCAAAAGTTCGGAATGCTTAATTAAAACATTTGTTAGGGCGAGGGCAAATGAAATACAAGCGTCAGAAAAGCTCAAAAGCTGTAAAAACGAATAAATAAACAAATATATGTAAATAAAAATGAAATTTTGGCGGTTGTTATTTATGTAAAAACTCATATTTACAAAACGGTTTTTATGAAATGATCAATGTATATTATTGGCAGGTGGGGTAAGGTTTTAGGCTGTAGTATACCCACACCCCGCGATGACAATATCTACTGTGGTTCGGCTACTGTGGTACGGAGGTTCATGTGTGCAGGTAGCGAAGCTCCCGGAATAGGCTAGTAAAGATATTAAGAAAGAAACCGTTGTCTTTCGATAATTTCTTAAAGAGCTTATGGCACCTATACGAAAGGTTTTAATAAAATGCTTCTGACATTGCTCCAAGTTTTTTTCCGGCTCGTCTCTCTGTAACAGCAAATACTAGCAAACTGCTCAAATCCACTAGACTTATGAGTCTGACCTATTTTCTTTTGAAAATTATGGAACGACTGGACTTCCCTTAACAGATTATCATATCCTGGTATTCTTGGTCTTGTCCCTGCACATTCCTGCTGATTATTTTGAAGATGATTCAGTTTTTTAGCAATCGGCAAATAGCGGATTATGGGTGACTGTTTTTGTTTGTCTTCAACTGGAATAACATCTGTGACAACGTGTATTGAAAGGCAAACGCAGAACCTTCACTTCCCATTTTTTAGTTGTGATGTGGAGATTCAGAATGGATCTTGGCAAGATTCTTGGGGTTTACCCTAGGGAATGAAGACTTTGTTTCGGAACTAAGCTTATCTGGTTATAACTTGAATCTATAATCTTCCTATGATATAGTTTATAAATTTAAACCCGATTACAATTTAATTTCATTTGGTTAAGTCAAAATTCATAAACTAAACCGCTACCTTAGCTTCAGTTTGCATTATCTTTATTCAGTGAAGAATGTCAAAACTGCGCCCAGTACCATTCTACCACGTTGCCAGCCGCTGCCTCAACACCACAATTGGCCTCTTGCTCATCTTCATATGCCGAATAGTATCGAAGCTGCGCATCATTTTTTAAATTCTCTATATTAACTTCGCGCACGTGGCTGGCTGGGTGGCTGGCTGGTCAGATTTTCTGATCAATTTTTAACCCACTTCCTAAAGCCCGATTTTCCTGAAATTTTGTACACAAGTGTATTTCCGGTGACAATACTTTCTTTTAAAATTTGGAAGTGATCGGGCCCCGGGTTCGTGGGGCTCCCATACAAATTTAAAATAAAAACTACCCGATTTTTTTCAAATTTTACACACATGTGTATACCCAATAAGCAATACTTTTTCTTTTTGGTAAGGATCGGGCTCCGGGTTCGGCAGCAAGGCCCTTATACATTTTTTTAAATATCATATAGTGGCATCAGATACCGTCGTACTTGTTTGCTGCGCAGTCGGCTGCGCTGCTTGGTTTTGGGTGGTGGAGAGAGAGAGAAATCTTAGCTCACGCACAAATGAACCCAGCAAATGAAACGAGACATAAATGTTTTATGCTTAATTCGTTTTTTGTTGTCGATATCAACTAACAGATAGAACAACAAGTTTTCACAATATTCTGTCATTTGGCGTTTTCATAAATTAGTTCAGAGCAGTTCTCAAGAAAAATGCTCGTGTTTCTTATTTGCTCAGAGTATGAGCGTGCTCTAAGTGCTCAGAATAAAATGATCTAAGCATTTTCAAATTTGACATCTGATGTCAAATGTCTCTTTCGATGATTTTCTCCCAGGATCGAGGGGCCCCATATCAATTTCTGCGATTAAAGAATTTAGAACTTTCGGCCACCTAACGATGGGCGCTACGTGATAATAGGTCTCACCATCATTGTATACATCCAATGTACCGGGAGCTTTGATAGAGTTTAAAGGTTTTAAAGAGCCTACACCCCAATTAACCTTATCCGGACTGAAGATTTTATCAGATAAACTATTTACCCTACTAGTAATACAGACCCTTTGATCAGATACGTTCAGGTACGTGCATGGGGCACGAGTAGACGAACCTGAGAAATGAACCTGGAGTAGGGTTCTGATTGTATCCTCATGGTCCGACGTGTAGGTACCATCGAAATGTTTTAATATACATACCTACACAGTTTGTCTGATCCTTAACTAATGCTTTATGGATTCGTGCAGAATTTCTTCCATGTGGCACGTTTGTAACGTCTTAATTCAGGTACTCTGTAATGGCGGAACTATATTCGTCCCAACTCTTCGTGCGTTTAGCAGAGTTGAAGAGTTTTCTTCCTCATTTACACAAGCGGGTTGTAGGGACACAGCAGTCATGACAGGAAGAGAGCAACATATCATTAAGTTGATATGCTGCCTCATCTAAGTACCCTGTGGACTTAATAGATGTGAAAAGCATGTAAACTTTAGAGAGGACTAGTCCCCGATATAGATTTCAGTCCGTGGACTTTGGATCATATCTAGAAGATGCAAAAGATGAAGATTCAAACCTGATGTGTTTGTGGTCTGACAGTAAGGCTTCGCCGGACACATGCCAGTTTTCAACAGAGTTGGAAATAAATGGACTGGCGAGAGTGAGGTCAAGTATCTCTTCGCGAATAGCAATTATGAAGGTAGGTTTGGATCCTTTATTTAGTATATGTACATTACTACTAATAAGATATTCTCTCACCCCTTCTATTGATGTCGCAGCTGCCCCAGACCTCATGATTTGCATTTGCTTAGTATCCTATGAGGTACTGGAGGCTTCTGTCCCGGCAGTGCTCTATTAGCACATGGCGGAATGTTGTCGTCGTTGACGGGGAAATATGCTGAAACACACACGATGTGCTGTATTCCCCTCTAACGTTTCCCCCTCTCGGTCGGAGCTGCAATCATCAAGGCCACCAGGTCTTTCGTTATGAATTCTGGAATAGGAAGAAAGTCGATGCTCGTGCCGATCAAGAAGGCCGCCATCTGGCACTGGCCTGCCTTTTATCTAGACCTTTTATCTGCCCACTAATAATGTAATCTCTTGGATCAGACTAAGGGTTATATTTTCCTCGGCAAACCGCTTGGTGAGGGTAGCGGACGGGCCTTTCGCGTGATGCAGGTTCATCTGTAATATCCCGTAATATCCCGATGGAGCTATTTAGTCCTTCCTGGATGCTGAAGTTGAAGGGACGGCTTTGGCAAAAGCGAAAGCACTCTCTCTATCCTTGCCCATGCGTAAAGCATGTTCAAGTCGCCTTCAAGTGGAGTTCTATTTGATGAATCCACCTCGGTGTTGCTGGATCAGTAGCCCATCTAATGCCTTCCCAGTAGAAGAGCTGCCGGATTTCTCCGAGATCACGCTATATGCATCAACGATGGTGGATGCGTCAGAATCAGATTCCGCGTACACTGTTCTAACGCCCCAGCGAGTTACAGATGGGGCCCGTATGGCTAAGCCATATGAACTCTGGATAGGGTTCGCCTGCTCAACAGCTTCTCTATATATAGCAAGTTGTTCAACAGCAGGACCCGAGGTTGATGCGCTTTCAGGTGCATCGATTTCATAATTATTAAAACTTGAATCAATAATGACCCACGATTATCCGGGTAAGCAGTTCACCCATGACAGAGCCCGGTATGCCATGGGAAGGCCAGTTGAAACCGAAGGTCGCCAGGTATTCAGAGTGCGCATAATATCAACTAAGCACCCTCTTAGCCATGAATCCATCGGCGCATGCTATTCCACATTGGATTAGGAATAGCTTTTACTGAGGATAGACAAATCCGTTATTCAAATCATCCTCCTTTACCCATCAGGCTTGGGACCGGCATATTTCCATCGTAACAAGGCGGAGTTAACTGCTGTTATAAAATTGTTATGAAGTTATTATTATTATAATAAGTATTTTTTGTTGGTAAATTGTTATAGTTATTTTATTATAACTGTTATTATTTGTTGTGTATTTTGTTGTGCTATACACAATTGTTATGTTATATTATTATAACTATTTTTGTTTGTAAATTGTTTTTTAATAATTATCATTCGTTTGTTGTTGTGTCCTTTATCAACTGTATAAAAACATATATTCATATACAAAAGGTAAAAGGCAAAGTGAAATTTAACTATCGATTATGGCAGGTTCGCCATGTAATGAAAAGTCGTGATCGCCCAAACGTAGTTTTGGCGAGAAATAAACGTTTGTTCTAATGCTGACGACTAGAGAGGCACAACGCCCTAACAGAAGAGGTGTAAGAGGTGAATCTATGCAGTGACTGCAACGAATTCACACTGCGTTTATCGCTAGGGCAACAGGCAGTGCTTGACCAATGAGAAGACCTTCAGTTTTTAGGTTGAAAAGTAATCTGATTAATTTTATAAAAATCTTCCTCTTTTATACTTTTTCTTACAACTAAAAATATAGGAATATAATTATGTACATAAAGGTTGCATCGGCATCGATGCACATGAAATATTTTACTTTATGTGTTTTTGGAATTCATTGGAATAGGGCACAATGCAAATGCCCTACTTTTCCTATAGGAATTACGTTGTCGCCTATGAACTGTCTGTGTCGTTATCTACCGATCACTTGCAGTTTTTCGGCAAAAGAAATGTAATTTCAATAAAACTAACATTTTTCTCAATTTAATCCTTTTAATAATTACCTTTTTCTCTCTTCTCTTTTATCACTCTCCCTCTCTCTACCTATATCAATCTCTGCCATTGTACTATATACTTACAATTCGTTTCACTTCTGACACGTGAACCCTGTACAAACTCCTTTTTAAATTCTCTATATTAACTTCACTTGCCCGTGGGTCGTCGGTCGGTCGTCGGTCGTCGGTCGGTCGTCGGTCGGTCGTCGGTCGGTCGTCGGTCGGTCGTCTGTCGTGGATTCTTGCGATCAATTTTTAACCCACTTCCCATGGCCCGATTTTATTGAAATTTTGCACACATGCGTATTTCCGGAGACAACACTTTCTATTAAATTTTGAGGCCCCTCGGGCTGCGGGGTCGGGGGGCTCCCAAACAAAAATTTTAAAAAATTTACCCGATTTTCTTCAAATTTTACACACATGTGTATACCCAATAAACAATACTTTTTCGAAAATTTGGTAGTGATCGGGTCCCGGGTTCGGCCGCAAGGCCCTTATACATTTTTTAAATATCTGTACTGGCATCAGATATTCGTCGCCCTTTATGGACTGTGTGCGGTGTGTGCTGCGCAGTCGGCTGCGCTGCATGGTTTTGGTGTTGGTGGAGAGAGAGAGAGAAATCTTAGCGCACGCACAAATGAACCCAGCAAATGAAACGAGACATACATGTTTTATGCTTACTTCAACTTACATTTTTATTATATACTGAATTGTATTTTTATTGATGTCGTTTTTTTGTTGTCGATATCAACTTACAGATAGAACAACAAGTTTTCACAATATTCTGTCATTTGGCGTTTTCATAAATTAGTTCAGAGCAGTCAAAGAGTTCTCAAGATAAATGTTCGTGTTTCTTATTTGCTCAGAGTATGAGCGTGCTCTAAGTGCTCAGAATAAAATGATCTGAGCTTTTTCAATTTTAACATCTGATGTCAAATGTTTGTTTCGATGATTTTCTCCTACAATAAAAAAAAATGGCCCAGGATCGAGGGGCTCCCATATCAATTTCTGCGATTTGAGAATTTAGATGAAAAATTTTAATTTTTATGGGTTGTTTTTTTTTTGTTAAGTTTATTTTTCATTAGGTATCCACAGCACCAAATGATTTTGAACGACGGGCATTTTTGAAAGCCGCGTGGTGCGCACTAAAGATTCGCGAACTTTCGGCCACAAAAGCTAAGTATTAATGCAATCTAAAGATTTTCCAAAAAATGGTAAAATGGAGATGCGTGTTTCCCATCACTAGCAAATTTTTTGATTAACTTATTTTTCTTTAGGTTTAAATGCAGATAAAAGTTTTTTTTTACTCAATCTACGCATCGCTATCGATCTTTTTTTAGCCTAAACGTTTGCAAAGTAAAATGTGCGTTTTTCAGTCTATTTCAGAAATCGCTATTGACTGAATGACCGATCGCTAATGAATGAAAGACCTACATTTAACGTTGCATATTATTAGGCTTCTAAGATAAATTAGTCTTTGGGCTGAATTACAACTAGTTTTAAAACAATTGTGACGCGTGTAAAAAATTAAAAATTTTTTAAAAAAGGTTGTTTTTTTTTAATTCAATGGTTACTATTGGGTTTTTACGATAATTCAATGTTTCGACTGAATTACAAATATCCATATGGCGAGCTGAGAAGCTCGCTGTACTATCTTTTTATTAGTTTGAAGATTTTTATCTCTGACCAAATTGTAAGCAGGGCGAGGAATCGTGCCTATAAACGGCAAACAATAGCTTGCAAAAGTATAAAACGGCCCACAGTTACCAAGCAAGTGTTCAGTTTGTCAGTTTAGACTTATACCGTTAAGCTGTATAAATATGAAATTGATTTGTTGCTTTTCCATCCTTGCTATTTGCGGATTCACTGTAAGTATTATTTCTAGCTTCTACATCGATCACAATGTAATGTACAAGTATGTATTTATCTTGGCAATTTAAGGCTCGCGCTCATTTTACTACATTTACACTTTACATTCGTAATAACAATGACAATCATCAAAACGAATTCAACTCCTATTCAAGATGTTAGTGTTAACACCACCAAAAATCTAGATTATCCAGAGAAGAATAATTGTACCCAAAGGTATGACGCACGCTTGTCAGAGATCGAGACGGAGGAAGATAAATACTGTAAATTAGATTCCGAAAATTCTTTTGCTGTCCTTCATCTAAAGTGGTCTTATAATATGCAAATTCGTAGACGATTTGAGCCAGTAGCTCAACAATCAAGTTCGTGAAAGTATTGTTGGTAGAAGCCAGGCAAGGCACAGCACGTGGCTTACCGAAGATACCTGGAGGCGGATTGAAGAACGCAAGCTACTTAAAGCTCGTATTGTAGATATCCCAGAAGCAGCGAGGATCGAGCTAAGTCCCTGTATCGAAGCAAAATGAGAGAAGTGCAGCTTAATGTAAGACGTGACAAACGTAAATATATTAACAACCTGGCCCCAGAAGCAGAGCAAGCAGCGAGCAGGTGCGAAAGCAGAACCGTTTACAGAATCACCAAAGAGCTGACAGGTGGTCACCGCTCTAACCAACATCCGGTGAAAGGCCTAGATGGTGCCGTACTCGTTTCAGATGAAGATCAGCTCAAGCGATGGAGAGAGCATTTCTTTACGGTCCTTAACCGTGTATTTGCTAACGATATGCACCCAAATCAAACGGAGCTGCCGGAAGTAACAATTTCCCGAATTCGCACCTCAACACCCAGTAAAGATGCGATCGCTACCGCGAAAAACGCACTAAAGAACAACTTATCGTCGGTAAGACTAGATGGTATACCCGCAGAGCTTCTGCGAGCCGCTCCACTCGATGCCGAACAAGCAGGTTTACGCACTGGATCCTCCTGTGTAGACCACATAAACACCCTACGGATCATTATTGAACAGAGCGTTGAATTTCGGTCACCACTGCACCTGCTGTTCATCGATTTTGAGAAGGCGTTTGACAGTGTCAACAGACAGTTTTTTTTTATGTAGAGACTCATTGCCAAGGGAGGACTCCCTGAATGACTTGCGTCACGGCAATAAGTTGGGCTAAGCCCTTTATTAAAATTCAAATATAGAATAAAAATCGAAGGAATGTGATTTACAATATATATCACATTCCTCACGTTTGTAGCCGGTTTCAATTTTATTTTCTCAGTACTATCTCTAATTCATTTGAAAAGCAATACGAAAAACGAACACGCTCTTAAATTATTTCATCGGTAATGAACAGGTTAAAACATACCAGTAGATCAATTATATTACGGCACATACGTGTTGGACCTCTACTTGTGCGAATTATATTGATGGCAGATGTTCTACCATGGTTTCTACCCTTAAAAGTAGACCAGGAATATTTGTTCGCGTTCTTTTAACAGGAATAATTATGCAGGGGTTACGTTCCGAAGTTTCAACCGGTTCTGAGGATACAAGCGGAGACAAATCTTCTTCGTTTGATCTATCATTCGTCTCTTGTATTCCTCGTTATCGACATACTCATTTTCATATGAGGTGGTGAGGTATCTTCTATGAGGTGGTCTTCTTCTTCGCTGTCACTTTCCCGACATTCATCCCCTTCGTTCTCCACCTCTCGGCAAAAAATGGCAAACATTTCATCTTCTTCTTGTGGCCTCCTATTCGACATGATCACAACGTAAAGAATGTTCCCTAAAAACAACACAATAATACATAATAATATACTTACCACATAGAAACGACTGCCCCAAGACAGGTTAGGCCGACGACTGAGTTGGTTGAAGCACAAGTTAATTCGCGTGCTAAACGAAAAGAAATAGCAATATTTTTACCGCTTGGCGCCTCTGTAATGTAGGTTATCTTTCTAAGGATACAGCTGCACAATAAAAGACAATGAGAATTTTTTCAAGAGCTATATAGAACGAGAAATAATAAAGCTAGAGCGACGAACCTATTGCAATGTTTCAACTCATATAACAGACGAACTAGCAGTGCATGCCTTTATTAATGGTGTTCAAGACGACAAATTAAAGCTTCATTTAAGGACAATAGCCAGAGGAAAAATGATGAAATAAGTATTGGCATCGGCATTAGGGTACAAAGCAGCTAAAGCCAGTTTGTCTTCGGGGTTTGTTAGATTGCGTAAGCTGGAAACGGAGGACATCGCACAAAGCAAAGCCCTAGTTAAAGAGACGATCCGAACAGAAATACCAGAGTCAGTGCTTCATCAAAGTGTTTTAGATGTCAAAAGCCTTGCCATTTATTCGAGATAACAGAGAACTAAGCACTGGAAACTCGACGAGACAGCCTGTGGATGGTGTCAAGAGTCAAGAGTTGTAGGACAATGGCTGAAGAAGGCCAGGGAATATCCCAGGTCGCACTGCAGTCCACAGTACCAATCTTGGAAAGGATTGCTACAATCTGGTCGTTAATGGCGTATTAGAGAGAAGGCCTTGGGATTTTAGATACACAGATTTACAGATCAATCGTGGGTCTGGAGAGCAAGTAAAGAGAGTGCATCACTACAAGCTGAGAACAGCTACAGGAGACTTCAGCAGTGGTGGGAGAACTTTTCCTTACAGTCGTGCTTAGAGCAATAAGGTTTAGGCATCGGTTTATTGTTGCCCGTGTGAATGACGAATGCATATTAGGTTTAGATTTTATGATGACGCACCAGATGTCACTTGATTTGATGAAACAAGGGTTAAGATGACGGAAGTACCGCTCAGAATTTTTTAAAATAAATTTTTTTAAAATTTTTGTTAGAGAGCCTCCGATCCCGGGGCCATTTCACTTCCAAATTTTTACAAAAAGTGTTGTCCATCGGAGATACACATGCATATAAAATTTGAAGAAAATCGGGTAAATTTGGTAAACAATTTGTATGGGTGCCCCCCGACCCCGGTGCCCGATCGCTTCAAATTTTTTACAAAAAGTGTTGTTCATCGGAGATAGACATGCGCATAACATTTGAAGAAAATCGGGTACTTTTTTCGTAAAAAATGTATGGGTATGCCCCTCCCCCCGACCCCTGGGCCTGATAACTTCCAAACTTTTACAAAAAGTGTTGTGCATCATGCGTATAAAATTTGAAATTTTTTTTTATAAAATTTGTATGGGTGCCCGACCCAGGGGCCCGATCACTTCCAAATTTTTACAGAAAGTGTTGTCCATTGGAGAAACACATGCCTATAAAATTTTAAGAAAATCGGGTAAATTTTTAAAAAATTTTGTATGGGAGTCCCCCGACCCCGAGGCCCGAGGTGTCCAAATTTTAATAGAAATAAAATAGGACTTTAGGAAGTGTGTTAAAAATTGATCACAAGATTCTGCCCACCAGCCAGCCAGCCACGGGCACGCGAAGTTAATATAGAGAATTTAAAAATCTTGTAACGCATCGAAATTGAACTACATACTTTTCGTCCAAAAATAACTTTACTTTAGTTATTAGAAACAACTTCCATTTCTATTGTTCATCAATTCGAAGCTTAGAATATGTTCACATATGAGCTGAACCGATGATTAAAGTATCGGTTAATTTAAGATTGCAAGAAGGCTCTTGAGTTGTTTGCAACCGCGAGACCATCTATTAGCATTGTTTCTCAATAACTTGCATGCACTTAGTATATTATTAGCTCGTAGTGACTGACTGCAATTGATATGAAATATTTTGGTATAATATTACCATGTTACGAGTAAATTGTAAACAGCTTTTATTGAAGTGCTTGCTTAAAGGTAATGTATAATTTTACTGACATCGAATTGGGAAATAGAACATACACACCCATAGCTAGCATACGTATGTTTGTTGAGCGACGATTATTACGCCTCGTAGACGATTCAACCCTGGAGCAGGTAATCAATTTTGGAATACGTCATCAAGCTTATTAGCTCACCGCATATTGGATCTAGAGCTTATGTGCCTGCAGCTATTCAGGTAAATTATTTGCATATTAAAATTTCGTTTCGCCCAAACATAAGATGAGGTGGCTATAATGTAAGATACAAATATTTACAGTCATGCGCTAACTAACATATTAAATTTTAATCTGTCAACATTTTCATTATTGAATTTCGTTATACTTAACCATACAACGAAATTCAATTCAAGGTTTAAAAGAAGAGGTTCTTTTAATTTATATGATTTTTTAAAATTCAAAGATTCCAGATTTCCATTAAAAACATTTCAGAAATTTTCATTTATTTTATAACAGTTCTAGTTTCTCTAAAGCTATTACCTATTTTGTGTTTTTTACCTTTGTTATGGTTCAATAAAAGCAATTTTTTAGTATTTTATTTTATACTTTTTTTTTTTATTAATAATGAAGTTGGGATCGGAATATGAAGATCCCAAAAAGACCCACTCAATATCATCCTCAAAGCCCTTTTAATACCCTCTCAAGACCACCTCAAAATCCTCCAAGACTTTCTTAAAACACTCTCAAAACTCCCCAAGACCCCAATAAAAAACTACTCGAGACCCACCTCAGAAAGCTGTCGAACTCCCCTCAAACATTCCCCAAAACCCTACGAAGGCTTTTTAGCCACTCAAGACTTCCTTCAAGATCCTCTCAAAACACCCTTAATATTCCCTTAAGAACCACCCAAAACCATCTGAAGACCACATCCAATATCCTCTTAAAATTCACTCGACACCTCTCAAAACGCTTATGACCCTCCCTCTTAAGATAACCTAAAACCTCTCAAGACACCACTTAGACAATCTCAAAACCCACTCAAGATCCCTCTCATGACCACATCAAGGCACCCTTAAGGCACCCTTAAGACCCTTCAAGACCCCCCATAAACCTGTCAAAATGCCCTCAAG
Source organism: Nephrocerus scutellatus (assembly GCA_947095585.1). Classification (NCBI taxonomy): domain Eukaryota; kingdom Metazoa; phylum Arthropoda; class Insecta; order Diptera; family Pipunculidae; genus Nephrocerus; species Nephrocerus scutellatus. Next base: position 24,089,477 of record OX352762.1, on the reverse strand, counting down.
AACTCTTAATACCCTCTGAAGAGCCCCTTTGCACGTATTCCAGACTGCCTCAACATCCACTTAAGACGCCCTTAAAGAACTTGTCAAAATCCCCTCAAAATCGGCCGGCACTCCAACACCCTTAAACACCAATCTAGATCACAAAACTCTCTTAAGTCCCAAGCATGTACAAGTCTCAGGTTCGTACTGAGTAAAACCAACCCCAAGTAATTATTTCATAGCCATTCCCGCCGTACCACCGTTAGGCATTTTATCACAGGAAAGCTCCCAGCGATGGCTGCACTTTCATTTTTCACATTTTATTTCTTCTCCTTCTTTATTCATATTATTTTGCTGTGTTACTCTTCTTCATTCCTTCTTTCATGCTCGAAATTCTGGAAGACATTCCAGTGATTGTATTCCATATCTCCTCGCGCGGACAATGGAAGAAAACATGCTACCTATCTTATGGTATACCCTTACATAAACTAAAGTGGGGTGAACACTTGTGCTTGTATTTAGAGATGTATGCGCGAAAGCACCTATGCCCAGTTAAAAATTGGGATAGATAGAATCTACTTCTCCATGATCTCTACAGGTCCAAATTTCTACAGATGGTATTAATCTATGGATCCATCTACCCTTACTTGACTGGTCCGATCTTCTTTGCGAGTTTTCAACGACTTCAGCGAGTGCTTTTCTGCGGTTCTCGGCTTTTGTTAGAGAGCCCCGCCGCTTATAAAAGGCGTTTTTTGGCTAGTAAGTCGATTGGGAGCATACCCGCAACCACAAACGCTGCGTCGACCGAGATGGTTCTGAAGCCACAGATCACTCCTACTGGACTTAGTCGATGGATAGACATCATCTTTCTCCAGAAGCTAACATTATCGATTGTGTCAGCCCATATTGGCGCTCCGTATAAAAGGATCGACGAGACAATACTAGCCAATAAATTTTTTCTTATAAATAAATATATAATATAAATGTTCTTGTTTTCTACCTGTCGACTACCATTCAAGCCTCGGATCAATTACCATTCCTGGGTATCTAATTGATGTCTGAGATATAATTGAACAATTACTAACTTCAAAGGTTATTGTCTTATTTTCCTATTGCCTCACACCTATTAAAATGTAATACGTAGTTCATTGAATATGGAACTCCATTTGACTGAATTGAAAGCATTCTTGATATCGAGGGTGACTATAGGACAATACTTTTTAGTTCCCTCCTTCAACCTTTACCAATCAATCACTTTTGCGCCAACTTTTTAACGAATTCAGTGGCATCAATTGTTGAGCGCGCTTTGCGGAAGACATACTGATGTTCTGCAAGGTCTCCTGATTGTACTATTACTTCATGTAGCCAGCCCCAGATAATTCATTATGAGATTTTGACCGTTGTGTCGAGCATCATCATCATATTTGGCTCTACAACCAGGGTCCGGTCCTGGCCTCCCGCAAAAAGTCTCTCCACCGGTCCCGATTTCGAGCCGATGTCATCCAGTTTGGCATCCCTAAACTCTGGGCGTCCTGATCTACGCCATCCTTCCAGCGTAGGCTTGGACGGCCTCGCTGTCGTGTTCCATAAATCCTACCGCAAAGGACTTTATGAGCAGGATCCTCTTCGCTCATGCGAGCTAGGTGTCCTGCCCACCGGAGCCTACCGAGCTTAATTTTCTTCACGATGGCGACATCGCGGTAACGCTCGTAGATCTCATCATTATAGAGTCTCCGGAATCGTCCTTCCTCACATACGGGGCCAACAATTCTCCGTAAGACTTTTCTCTCGAACGCGGCTAAGAGGTCAGAATGCTTTTTGCTAAGCACCCAAGTCGGATCCATATGTAAGTACTGGTATGACCATTGTTTTATATATCAGCAGCTTGGATGTTATGGTTAAGTTTCTGGATTTGAAGAGTCTTGACAGGCTATAGTTGGCTTTAAGCAACCGTGCGCGTATTTCTGGTTCCATGCTGTTATCGGCTGCTATAGTTGACCCGAGATAGTTAAAAGATTGCACTACTTCAAATGCGCGCTCCACCATCTGAATTGAGGGACCAATGTTGGATCTTCTACTCGCCACCATGTACTTTGTTTTGCTCTTATTTATGTGCAGCCCCAGATTTCGTGCCGCCTGCTCTATCTGGATGAAAACTTCCTGTACAGCTCTTTGGTTTCTACCAACGATGTCAATATTGTCTGCGTAAGCCAGTATCTGAACGGACTTATAGAGGATTGTTCCTCTCGCCGTTACGTCAGAGTCTCGGATCAATTTCAACGCCAGGTTGAAGAGGACGTAGGTCAGTCCATCCCCTTGTCGGAGCCCGTTATAGATGTTGAATGGGCTTGATAGTGATCCGGATATTTTTACTTGGCTTATAACATTGGTCATGATCAACCTACATAGTCGTGTCAGTTTATTTGGGATGCCAAATTGTGTCGAGCATACTGTTACGAAATTCAGGCTTTCGAGTTCGTAAATGATTTTGCATATAAAACACAACAGTAGTTTATTAATTTACAAATAACAACTTTAACAAACAGACAGTAAAAATAATACAAGCCCACAATTTATATTGGTGATAACTTAAAATGTACACAAAAACACTTATTACAACAGCACTTATATTTCTGCAAGAGCTCTTCAACTGCACTAGTTTAATTCCAAATAGAACTAACTTACTTCGGCCTAACGCCTCTATTTATACTCAATCAAAAGCTTCCAGAAACTTCCAATCTTATAGACAGAAATATCGAGAAAAGACCAGCCTTATTCCTTTATTTACAACTAACGATACTAATATGCAATGAGTCATCTTCTAAAAATAAACTACATATTCAATCATGTTCTTTTACAAAAAACGGGCAAACCGCACAAACCAGTACATAATGATTCAAACTTACAGGCGGTTACATTCAAATAATCTTACAGCCTAAAAGTATGCCACATAAAAGTGCCTATTTTTAGTACGCAGTATGTACATTTCGATTTTTCTTATGCTTCGAATTCTATTATATGCGCTACTAACTACTTTTCGTAACAATATTTATTATTACTTACATTTGCTCTGCATGCAATGCATGCAATGAGCGCGACAACACTAAAATACATGCCAATTTGACAGCAAACTGACTGTCATTTTATTTTTTCGAACACAAGTGCTGCCAAACTAATGCAAATAATACATTCAATCCATATATTAAACATTTTAATTTGGATTGCATATCTTAGGAAAGCTCAAAAATTATATTGGTGTTCTTAACCAGTTGTCCGATGGAAAACGCAGCTATCGTATGCGTAAGCCGGTATCTGGAGGACTTACAGACGACTGGCGGTGGACACCACGTGTAGATTTGATCGCACTTTCACCATTAAAAATAAGTTACGGTACGTGCATGAATGCTAAGCATTTAGGCCCGCGCATACCACAGCGATTTCGGCGGCGTCTGTGATTGCCGAAGCTCATCCCATATAAATATAAATGGGATGAATTCCGGAATTCACACCAGCCTCCAAAATCGCTGTGGTGTGCGCTCCGCTTTACTCCACCTATTCTGCGGATGGTTGACAGTTTCTAATACTTTGTCCCAATACATACATATCGGCATCGGTCTCACTATACATTTATGAATACATTTTAGTTTTCTGCTTCTTAAAAGTAGAGGAACACAAAAGGACAATTCCTCTACTCCTTTCCTAGAACTAATTAAAAATATGTATATCAAGCGCGGGAAGTCTTCTTTTCTGTCAACAAATAAACACTTCCTTACCAAAGCCGACGTCTGCGTTTGCGTGTTTGCTAGAATGAACACAAGTGAACACATATCAATTTGCAAAATGTTTGAGGATCATTTAAACATACATACGTACTTAAAAAAACGTACAATGTGGGATGGTACATTTTAATATTAAGAGCATTTGATCATATATGGAAAAAAGTACAGAATTATCAACATCCTTTTCATTCGTGTCAACATCATCATCATCATCAACATTTGCACCGTTCGTCGTTAACGTGTTATCCGATGATTTTTCCTCTTTCACATAAAAATCGACTTAATATTTGTAAAATATGAGCAGCGAGCCGTTAAAGGAGGAAGGTAAGGATAAAGGTACTGATGGGTATTAGAACGTACTCCTACTTCATACATACGAGTGAGCGATGATGCACAGTATACATCTGAATGACGGAATATAAATTGAAAATTTAAAAAGGTAATTATTTTCTCTCATATTATGTTCCTATGCAGTAGACAGGATATGACGCGACAAGCGCACGCATCCAATCCGAAAACGACATATATGATTCTGGGTAAGAACTGACTATAGGTATGAAGGCGAGCAAAAACTGACGTTGACAGCATCACGAATAAATCTTATAATAATACATAAAGAGCGTAGAAGGGGCAATGCAATCCCCGCCCACCCGCTGACACCAACAAACCTATATCCGATACTGAGGACGAATTTTTCTGATAAGAAAACTCAAAATACGAAAATGTACTGCGTGCAGACCTTTACGCATTAAATTTTAAATTTTCAATTATACGCTCGCCTAAACGCGCACGTTCAAAATTTATCTTCCAGTAGCGTAATTCGGCAGCTTGGATGTTATCTCGATATGAATGCTTTCAACTGACAGACAGCTTTTAAGGTGCGTATCAATTAAATTTTGCTCAACTTCAAAGGCTTTTCTGTACACTCAGTCCTAATAACTCAGCTATCATCATCCATCATCAGCGCAAAAAATTCATTAAAGTTTATTGGGGGAATGTGGTGGTGTGTCGTTTTAGGAGACTTCTACCGATTGGAATCTAAAGATGCAGCAATTGTTGAATCAAAGCTGATTTCAAATTTAAAAATTCTTTGAAATTGCTGTTTGTACTTTGAAGACACATGAGACCTGTACTTTAAGCAGCAGCATTTCAAAGTCTTCCATCAGTTATTAGGTACAACTGTAATTACAAAAATAGTCAAGGACATTTTGCATGTAATCAGGGTTTTGAATTGCTTTCATAATAACCAGGAACATTCCAGTGAAAAAAGTGTCCACATGTTGATTTATTTGTAAACTTCATGGAATGTCTGGGGTGGGGTGATAACTGAGTGAGGGGAGGGAGGGGAGCGAGGACTGCCACACTCACACAATTTAATCTGGTTAGCTGAAAAAATTCAACCCACAAAAATCGATGACATTATATCAGCTGAGTTGCCTGACCCAACAAAAGATCCTGAACTTTTTGAAGAGATTAAGAAAAACATGATTCATGGACCATGTGGAAATCTTAATCCCAATTCGCCGTGTATGAACGATGGAAAGTGTACCAAAAAGTACCTAAGAAAACTGCCTAAAGAGACACAAGCAGGAAATGATGGTTATCCCTTATATAGACGGCGTGCTCCAGAGGATGGAGGGATCACGACAAAGTAAAGAAAGGCAATACAGAAATAGAAATCGATAATAGGTGGGTTGTCCCATTTTCACCGTTGCTGTCAAAAATGTTCTAGGCACATATTAACGTAGAGTATTGTAACAGTGTGAAGTCGATTAAATACGTATACAAGTATGTCAACAAAGGTAGTGATATGGCTGTTTTCGGCATAAGCAACGAAAGAGCAAACGATGAAGTGATGCGTTATCAGTTGGGAAGGTACATTAGTAGCAACGAAGCAGTTTGGCGAATTCTTGGATTTATGATTCACGAAAGACACCCCACTGTTGTTCATCTCAGCGTCCATTTAGAAAATGGTCAGAGAGTTTATTTCACAACAGAGAGCGCCCGTGCAGTGGTTGATCAGCCACCAAACACAACATTAAAAGCATTTTTCAACTCTGTCAGCAGGATCCTTTCGCAAAGACTTTGTTGTATCCTGAGATACCTCGATATTACACATGGAGTCAATCGAGAAAAGTTTTCTATAGAAGGAAAGTTGGACAGCCTGTTCCTGGACATGATGTAGTCGCGAGTGACGCTTTGGGTCGAGTGTACACAGTTCACCCCAATAACGCCGAATGTTATTTCTTAAGGATGCTTCTTCACACAATTCGAGGACCAAGATCTTTCACAGAGCTAAGAACAGTAAACGGAGAAGTGTGCCAGACATTTAGAGAAGCCTGTCAGAAATTGGGTTTACTGGAAGGAGACCAGCACTGGGATCTTACATTGCAAGAAGCCGAAATGATCTCTCTTTCAGAGCAAATAAGAAATTTGTTTTCTATAATATTAACCACATGCAGTCCATCGAATCCAAATACTTTATGAGAAAAATATAAGGAAGCCCAAAGTGAGGATATACTTGCAAAAGTCTGGAGAGATAATCCGACTTTGGAAATCACGTTTGGTCCGGACGTTTACAACAAAACTTTGATTATCCTTGAGGACAAATGTATGTAGATGATCAATAAAACATTACTGCAGCTCGGCCTACCTGTACCAAAACGAGACCGCCAAGACGTACTTCACGCAGATTTCATATGTGAAAAGAACTACAACAGAGCTAAGTGCATACGTTGCGGAAAAGAAGCCACTTTTAAATCAGGATAAAAAAAAACATATCAAATTATCATGGATCAGGTAGCGAAACAACAAGGTGGTATAATTTTTCTAGATGCTTCTGGGGGCACAGGAAAAACAATTTTAACCAATTTAATTCTTGCCGAAATCAGGGCTCACGGAGAAGTTGCTCTTGCCATCGCCTCTTCAGGGATTGCATCGACATTATTGGAAGGAGCACTTAAGTTGCCACTTGACATCGCCAGGCAGGAAAACGCTACCTGCAACATTAGCACAACAAGTGGTCGGGCGCAAGTGCTCAGGACATGTAAAATAATTGTATGGGATGAATGCACTATGGCTCATAAGAAAGCTCTCGAGGCACTTGACGCCACTCTGAGAGACCCAAGGAGAAACGATAACCTGATGGGAGGAGCTTTAGTACTCCTTTGTGGAGACTTTCGTCAAACTCTACCCCTCATTCCAAAATCAACACCAACTGATGAAATCCACGCATGTTTAAAACATTCATTTTTGTGGAAACATGTGCGAAAGACCAGTTTATATCAGAACATGAGAGTAAATCTGGAGGACGCCAGTGCTCAAATTTTCTCAAACAAACTACTGGAGATCGGAGAAGGTAGAATACTAGTCGAGTCTTCTGGAAAAATAAAATTACCATCCGATTTTTGTAATTTGGTATCGTCTGTCGCAGAATTGATAGATGCCATCTATCCGGCTGTTTCCCAAAATTATCACATTCTGAACTGGTTGCGAGAAAGAGCCATTCTTGCTGCTAAAAATGAAGACGTCAACGAAATAAATAATCAAATACTTGCCATGTTACCAGGCGTAGTCACTGAATACAAGTCTATCGATGCTGTAGTAGATGCCGATGAGGTCGTTAATTTCCCACCCGAATTCCTAAACTCACTTGATTTGGCTGGATTGCCACCACATCGTCTTTTACTCAAAGTGGGATCTTCAATTATTTTACTACGTAATCTTGATTCGCCAAAACTGTGCAACGGAACAAGGTTGTGCGTAAAAAAGATGATGGGCAATGTAATTGAAGCTACTATAATAACTGGAAAGGGAGAGGGTGAAACAGTTTTTATACCACGGATACCACTCATTTCGACGGATCTACCTTTTAACTTTAAAAGATTGCAATTTCCAGTAAGACTTGCGTTCTCGATTACGATTAACAAATCACAGGGTCAGTCTATTAAATACTGCGGAGTGGACTTGAGATCGCCATGTTTCTCCCATGGACAACTTTATGTTGCTTGCTCTAGGGTGGGCTCACCTAAAAATTTATTTATTCTTGCTCCTGGAGGTGAAACTAAAAATGTTGTTTATAATCAAGTTTTGTGTTAAACTTTTATTTTAGTAGATTTAAAAAAAAATGTTTCTTTATAATTTGTATAGTGTTCTTTTACCTTAAAATATTTATTTTGTGAAAAAAAATTACATTGATTTTACTTTTTAAATAGAGTTCTTTCTTTTCATACCAAAGCCTAAAATAATCTTGGGATAAATAAATACCTGGGCAACGCCGGGTAATCAGCTAGTAATATAATATTCGGAGCGACGGACCGTTGCGGTCCAAGGCCTAGTTTCTCGCCACCATTTGTGTTGTGCATATATATTTTTGGACACAAATGGAAGGGACCTACAATTTATGGCCGGTTCCGAACGGAAAATTGAGAAGCTTTCTGTGACAAGTTATTACTCTTGGAACGTTTGTCACCCATTCGCGAGAGGTGGGACACCGCGAAAAATACTTTTTTTTTTTGGGTTGCTGGGATTCGAACTACGAACCTCCGGCTCAGTAGCCATGATCTTGTTTCACTGAGCCTCGGTGCTAACATAGGCGACTTCAAAGTCCATAAAAAAAGGGTGTAGTTTTGAAACTCTAGACATTTTGCCTTCACCTGCCTAAGGGTGTAAATCTGATCAGTTGTTGATTTGCCTGGGATGAAGCCACACTGTAATGGACCAAATATGACTTTAGCGTATGGGGCTATCTTATCTTGAAGGATAGAGGAGAAAATCTTATACGCGGTACCACGATGATTGCTGCAGCTTGCAATATATCCTTTCTTATGTATGGGGCACAGGATGCCTCTTCGCCAGTCTTCTGGCATCGCTTCTTCCTACCCATACTAGCACTATTAGTTCATGAATTGCTTGATGTATTGCGGGGCCTCCTGTTTTAATCAGCTCCGCTGGGATTCCATCCGATCCCGCGTCAAACTCCGGTCTCTTCCGCACCTGGTGCGGTCCTCGCTCTGTGTACTGTTCTAGTTCACGGACGAGATTCTTCTTCTAGGCTGCCTTCTTTCACCGGTGAACTGATTTTTCATATATTCTGAGCTCTTTATATTCATCTTAGCGTGTCCGCGTTCTATGAAATTATTGCATTGCTCGGTACGCAGCGTTCTGATGTTCAGTTGCTAGCTTACATTCGTCATCGAATCAGTCGTTCCGATCTCTCCGACTACTGTCTAAGATGGAGTCAGCAGTACTAATGACAGTATTCTTAAGGCGTGTCCATTTCTCTACTACGCCCGACATCTCAGCCCCAGGACTTACTCTTCCTGCATTTTGGGCGAGTCCTATCGCTTGACCGAAGTTGTTTTTGGTGTCTTCCTTGCTAACGGCAACCGTGTTGACTAGAATCTAATTTGCGGATGCTGTCGTTTTTGATGATGCAATTTGCTCTCGGAGCACCATACCAACAAGATAGGGGTCCGAGTCGACGTTGGCACCTCGGTACATTCGTACCGTCATCAGGTTCGAGTTGTGGCGGCGGTCTATCAACTCGTGGTCTATCTGGTTACGAGTGACTCCATAAGGAGATACCCAGGTGGCTTTGTGGATATTTTTACGCGCAAACTTTGTACTCGCAACAAACAACTTATTGCTTGCTGCCAACACTTTGACTCGTTGTCCATTGTCATTAGTGTTCTCGTGTAAGCAATGTGTGCCAATGTTCCTCCTGAATACCTATTATGGCATTCATATCTCCCAGAATGATTTTTACGTCATAATGAGGACAGGCATGAAGTTCCCGTTCGACTTATTCAAAGAATTCTTCTTTTTCATCATCTGGGGAATCCTCTGTAGGGGCGTGAATGTTTATGAGGCTTATGCTTTCAAATCTGTCCCGCACATAGCCGTTCATTTACTCTTTAAAGCCGATAACGGTGGGTTTCATTCTTTTACTGACTATAAACCCCACCCCGAGCACATGATGTCTTGCATGAAAGCTGTAATATATGTCATATTCTGATTTTGTAAGGCACCATTCCACGTCCATCGCATCTCTTGAATTGCTGTTATGTCACCATTATATTTGGACAGGGTATCGGCTAGCTGTTGTGCAACTCGAGCTCTATACAGTGAGCGTACGTTCCATGAGAAAATTCTTAAATCGTTTAGCCGTTTTCGTTGCCGTGGTTGTCGTTGTTCATCAGTGTATCCGAGGCTGATTGGGTTCCGTAATATGGTTTTTTACAGGCGAGGTTATTGGCCTCGCGCCAACCTTACTTTGAAGGGACTAGCCCAATCATTTCGCTTTTCCTGTACTGGATGAAAATTACCAGCGGCCACCACGTGGATGTTTGATCGCACTTCCACCAGTCAGAGATAGTTGCGGCCACATGCATTTCTGAAGCATTCTGTGTTATTTGCCCTACTCTTATGGCAGACCGCCAAATTTTCCTTTAACGGTGGCATTTAAATAAAATAGTAAATTAACCCTTTTACTATGTAAAAGAAAGTAAAAACGTTTTACTTTAACGATTAATTGCATGTCTGTTTTTTAAACCGAAACATTAGGCCTTTTGTGTGTACCGTTTCCACTGCCACGACTTCTTTTTGAAAAAATTGCTTTAACTTGAGAAACAACAAACAACTTTCCAAAGCCAGGCACTTTGACTTTTTGTTACTTATTTGCAAGCATTTTTGTTTTCCCGCAAACTTTTGTCATTTCTTTTGTTTTCGAGTGCCGCGTTCATTGCCTTTGGCACTCTGGACGGTACCATAGTCCTCCTTTCTCTCTCTCTGTCTCTCTCTGTCATTTGTATTGTTCTGTTTGACGATTGCTTGGCAAACTTTTGCCATCACGTAATCAATCAACTTTGATTGGAATGTGAAAATGAATTTTCACATGTTCTACGAGTACGTTCGCAGTGAGTGTGCGGGTTGTGGACCCGTTTCAGCAATCATCCACAGGAATATACATATTAAGCGTTATAAGTATGCGGTAGTGTAAAGTGGCCCTACGAAAGACCAGAACCAAACCAATGCGACGTCGGACAATGATGGATGCATAGTTTCACAAACACGAACAAAGTTACACACTTATACTTTACTGGCGACGTTCCTTATCAATGCGACCACAAACGCTATTCAATAAAGTCGTCTATAACAGAAGAACGATAAAAATGGCGGAGGTGGGATTAAAGATCGCTTGCAAAAATGTTTCTTTTGTAATTTCTTTTTTTATTTTGCTTTTGGCAAATCACGCTTCTGGCAGGATTCCTCTTTTTTTCCTGTTACTTTTTACCCCTTTTTTTTCTAATATTTGAAATTGGCGACTGACTCCTTCCAGCCGCCCTGCCCTTACTTTGCGTTTGCTTCTATATCGGCGACGATACCGAACTCATTAATACAAATTGAAAACCCGTACATTTTTTTCCATTTTCCGGTGCTCTAGTGTCGTCCGTCCAATCGAATTCACCAGAACGTGGAGAAGAAGAAATTGGCAATGACGACTGGTGCCGCAACCGGAAATGCGGCATTTGAGCGGTTGATTTCTAAATTTTCCCAGTTAAGTTGTGACGAGGATGTGATGTTGCTGGTGCGCTGGTGCGCTGGTGCAAATTGTAACGACTTTGACTATGTTATGCTTGGTACACAAAAGTTCAGCTACTCATATACTTCTATTGCCACGTGTGTGTGAGGGCTGGATATGAGTGTGCTCCTCCTAATGAAACACACAACATCGACTGTACACGTTCTATGAATACAACGGCACGCAAGGTAAAGTTTTCTGTAGCTAATTAACCATTTCTAATTGGAAATTGTTTCTAATTGCCATGTTGAATTGTTTGCCATTTTTTTGTCCGACCGACAATACCAAATCTTGCATGTTAACAATTTGTCCGTCCGTATGTCCGTCAGTTTTTCAATACAAGAGTACATCACAACCCAAACGGTGCAAGTTTTTCATGTTTGGTCGCATTTTTAGAACATTCAATGATCAAAATTCAATGCATCAAATCACCTAATGAAGTGAATGAACTAAGTGAAGATGAAAGTTAAAAAGTGATTTAGGCTGCATTTTAAACCTGTAATTTAAGCTATATTGAAACAAAACAAGCAAATGCAAACTTTTATATATAAATCGAAACACGCCACACAGTTGTTTATTATTTGGTAATAATCGCCGAAATATCTGTTTCTTAGGTCGGAGCTATTTCAAAGAATTTTCTTTTTACCAAACTTCACAAGCGCCACACGCGACTCGCGATACGCGTCAAAAGCTGGATATCAAAATGGGCACCTGACATTGAGCCCCTCACAAAATTTCAGTCCTCTAGGTCGTGCGAAAGGTGGTTAAAAAACACATAAAAAAACGAGAAAATGGCGCGATTTCAAACCATTAAACGTGTCACACGCGAAACGTGACGCGTCATACGTGCAATATAAAAATAGTATTTTGGACTTAGACACTCACAGAATTAATTTCAGCTCTCTAGGTCATGTGGTGTTTAGCAGGGTATATAATAGCTAGGCGCTTACGGAATGCATTAAAGCCAATTTTGAGAAACGAACAGGCAGGATTTCGCCCAAACTGTTCTTGTACTGATCAAATTAACACCCTGCGTATAATCATTGAACAGTCAGTTGAGTATCGCTCTCCTCTGTATATGGTTTTTGAAGATTTTCAATGCGCTTTTGATAGCGTGGGCCGAAACATGATGTGGCAGATTTTGTCTAGCTATGGTGTTCCGGAAAAACTCATTAACATCATGAAGGAGCTGTACCGTGACTCAAAATGCCGCGTCATTCATAACGGTCATCTTGGCTCACCTTACAATATCTACTCGGGAGTCAAGCTTTTCACAACTGTCATCGACTGGGTGATGCAAATAGTAACCCGTACTCCATCGGGTTTGCCATGAAATGTTTTTCACCGCCCAGAAGACCTGGACTATGCCGATGATATCTGGCTCCTACCACAATCGCTAGGTGACATGAAGCGTAAATTAAACTCACAAGAACTCCATGCTAACAAAGTGGGTTTAAAAAATAACGTCTCAAAAACAAAACTATTTCGCGTTAACGTTAGTGGTACATGTGATCTCTCGATTGACAGATATCAGATAGAGAAAGTCGATAAGTTTTGTTATTTGGGCAGCAGGATGTCAAAAAATGGTGGTGCTTACTCGGATGTGTGCTCTCGTGAAAACAAGGGGCGACACTCCTATAGTATGCTAAATAATATCTGGAACTCCTCGCAAATCTCCCGGAATCTGAAGCTAACGATCTTCAGATCTAACGTTCTCTCAGTACTCTTGTATGGCTGCGAAACGTGGAAAGTCACAGAGTCAATTGAGACGCGCCTCCAAGTCTTCATCAACAAGTGGTTAAGGAGGATATTGAGAATAAGATAGCCGGACATTATCACCAATCAAGACTTGTGGAGAGTAACGCAGCAGGAAGCAATCGCGATCACCTTCAGACGACGAAAATGGAGCTGGATTGGCCACACTTTGAGAAAGCCAGCGGACGATATTATGAAACTAGCGCTCGACTGGAATCCACAAGGAAGTCGTCGAGTTGGCCGTCCTAGCAAGACATGGAAAAGGACAATAGATGAGGAAGCAAGATCCCACGGGACAGAGTGGCGTCTCTTGAAACCTCATGCGATAAATCGAGTTCGTTGGCGGGCGTTTGTAGAAGCCCTATACTCCCCCGCGGAGTAAAGGAAAGAAAGAAAGAAGACACATTTTAGTGAGAATATACATAATTCACTTTTCAATTTCAAGATATGTGATACAACCACAGAATCGGTTATTTAATTCGTATTCGAGCAGTCAGAAATGTTTCGTGATACTGAGCTGCGCAAATATTTTCAAATCTCTAGGATGTGTGAAAATTGGTTTAAATTTCATAAAAATCGGTTTTTAAATGTGACTGATATTTTAATTTTACTACCATAGCTTATAACCATTCCCCAACTACCAATAATATACATAGAAAATTTCATAACAATTGATTGGTAAATGTGAGTTTCCATAAATAACAACCGCACAAAATTTTAATTTTAATTTATAAGACTAGCTGATTACCCGGCGTTGCCCAGGTATTTAATCATCACAATCTTCTATTAGGCAGGGTTAGAAAAAAGAATGATATCTATCTATAAGGTAAAATTGCAGTTTTTATTAACAAAATTTATTTTAAAAAATATATATATATATATAGTATTCAAGTTTTAAAATAAAATAAAATAAACATACATAAAATTATTTGAAAACAATACTTGTTTGTATTCAATGTTTTTAGTTTCATTTTAATAGCAAGAATAATTAAATTCTTAGGTCAACCCAACCCAGAGCAACCAAAATAAAGTTGTCCGTGGGAAAACATGGCGATCTCAAATATATAAGTTAAGGCAACTTAAATTAACTTTGCAACTATTTGTTACATACGCAATACGCATACGCGCAGCTGTAATAACAAACCAAATATTAATTGCGCACACGCGCAGACAAAACCATAAATCCCAAATCATTAATGGATCGGACATTTAAGTGGCCACCTAGGACAAACCTTATGGACAATCATAAAATCTGCTGACGACATCCCAACATAAAGAACAGTTATACTTGCATGCACATATAGAATAAGATAGGTATAAAAGAATTAGATTGTTTAAGCTTAAAGTTAGTTATTATTTTGAACTGAATAAAGAAGGAGCTCTGCTCCAAAAAATATTTTTTTTTTACAAAACTTTACAAGAAAAGTTTTAATTGGCGCCCGAGCAGGGACCAGTGACACAGTTCAACGGTTAACAAAAAAATTTTAAGAACATTTAAGTAAGTTCAAATAAGTACAATAAGAACATTTAAGTAAGTTCGCGAGTGCTAAACTTCTCGATCACACGCATTATTTATCGCAACGCCGTATAAAACATTTAAGTAAGTTTTAGCACAAAGTGCCGGCAAGATAAGGAGAAACGTATTTTTCCAAAGCGTGAAACCGTTAACAATTGTGTTCGCTGGTGCCATTAAAGTGTTGGGGAAAAATTAAATAAAGGGTCCCTTAGTATCCAGAAAAGGAAAAGAGGAGGTGTCAGAAGATACCAGCCGCCCCACCGGAAAAAGAAGAAAAACAGCTAATAATATAATAATACTTCGACAGTCGTCAATAAAAAATAATCATCATTATCATCAAGTAACGATTCTGATTTATATGTAAGATATAAGGAAATCAAAAATTTTTTACAAATAGAGTGAATAAGTAATTAAAGTAGAGTTATAAAAAATATAAAGGAAAATAAAAGGAAAAAGTTTAACTAACAAAAGATATATTAAGAAATTTAAAAAAAACGTGCAATTAAAACTAAAATATTAAAATTTAGTACATGGGAAAATTTTTTTTGTTGGAAAAAGAACAAGCAACAAAAAAGTAAGAAATCTAAAAGAGATAAATTTAAAATATAAAAATATAGTATATTTATGAAAAAATATCAACCAGCAAAAAAATAAAATAAGAAGTTAAAAATCTAAAACAAATTTTCTTTGAAATAAAGGCTATATCATTTACCATACACCTGAAGGTAATAATATAATAATAATAACTATATTGAAATACAATTTTTTTTTTTATTTACTACTTGTTGAAATATAATTCTTTAACTGACTGCACCGCCCGTCGGTTCTCCAGCATTGGAAACTCTCGTTAGAAATATAGTTTCAGTAGTACTTCAATGTGAAGTAAAGAATTTAATTGAATCTGTTATAAAGCCTAATTCAATTAGACAGCAATATGTCGACCAGGGCATAAATCCCGAATATGGAAATAATCTAGATCAGCTAGATAAGGTTCCGGACATTGTCCGCTGCTTGAGAGATTTCTCAGGTCTCAGACCAGAGGAATTTAGTTCATGGAAGAAAGGAGTTGAAAGAGTCCTCAGACTCTATGAATCTCAGAAAGGCTCACAGAAGTATTTTGCTATTCTAAGCGTCATTCGTAATAAAATTATAGGACATGCAGATGCTGTCCTAGAGTCATATAACACACCGCTTAATTGGGAATGTATTTCACGCTTTTTCGCCCTGCATTATGCAGACAAACGAGATTTAGGAACACTCGAGTATCAACTCACCTCACTCGTTCAAGGAAACAAAACAGTGCAAGAATCTCATGCATGGAAATCTCTACCGAATCCATGTCACTACTAACTCAAACCTATCGAGATAAAGCTCTTGATATGTTTATTAGAGGTTTGAAAGGTGATTTACCCAGACTGCTAGGTATTAGAGAACCATTCGATTTGTCACAAGCATTACATTTGTGTCTTAAACTTGAAAATCAGAGCTATCGTACTCATCATGCAACGCATACTCAGAATCCTATTAGAAAATTTCAAGGACCATCACCATCACTACCACCTCGTAGACCTGTTCCAAATTTTACTCATCAACAATTTTATCCTCAACTCGCACATATTCCATCTCCACAACGCCCACAACAATTTCAACATTACCGACCTTTTGAACGCAATTTCGCAAATAACCAATTTAATCAAAACTATCGGACAGAACATGCTCAGAATAATTTTGCTTTTAACAGAAATCAACAAAGAGCTCGACCAGCTCACGGAATCCTAGGGAACGACAGTCTCAAACAATTATCAGCGGTAATACACACCAAAGACAATATAATGACAATAAAGAACGGACATAAAATTCTGAAAAAACAATTCTCTTCCGATTCTATTCATGCAACTTATCTACGCACAGAACACATGACGAACAAACAAAAATAGCAAATCAGATCTTTAGTAGAAATATCTCCAAATCTTTTCTCTGAACCAGATGAAAAGTTAACCTACACAACAAAGGTAATAGGAGAAATTCGTACCACAACAGATAACCCAATATGTTCCAAATGTTATCCTTACCCAATGTCCTTAAAGAATGAGGTAGAAAAACTCTTAGAAGACGGAATTATACGACCTTCAAGATCGCCTTTTAATTCTCCAGAATGGATCGTTCCAAAAAAAATCGACGCCAGTAACGAAAAAAAGTACAGAATGGTTATTGACTACAGAAAATTGAATTCGGTCACAATTTCAGATAGATACCCTATTCCAGATATTAATGAAGTCCTTTCACAACTAGGAAAATGCAAATGGTTTACAGTTCTAGATTTAAAAAGCGGATTCCACCAAATCCAACTCAAACCATCCGATATTGAGAAAACTGCATTTTCTGTTAACCAAGGAAAATATGAGTTTACACGTTTACCATTCGGATTAAGGAATGCTCCGTCAATCTTTCAACGAGCTACGTCTACATAGACGACATAATAATTTTTAGTCAGGATGAAGATACAAAAGACATTTTTGAAATATTTAAAACACTTAACGAGGCAAACATGAAAATTCAACTAGACAAAAGCGAATTCTTTAAAAACGAAGTAGAATTTTTGGGATTTGTAGTTTCCCACGAAGGTGTTAAAACCAATCCTGAAAAAATTAATGCAATACAAAATTTTCCTGTCCCTAAAACACTCAAAGATCTTAGATCATTTTTAGGTCTTTCAAGTTACTATAGACGTTTTGTCAAAGATTACGCTAAGATTGCAAAACCACTTACAAGTTTTTTAAGAGGAGAAAACGGAAGGTGTTCGAAAAACGCTTCAAACAAAAAACCCATTAATCTAATAAAGAAGTAATAGATGCTTTAAACAAAATTAAAAACATACTCACTTCCAAGGAAGTAATTCAAATGTATCCCGATTTCACAAAAAGTTTCGAGCTTACCACATACGCTTCAAACTACGCAATAGGAGCGGTACTCAGTCAAAACGACAAACCTATAATTTTTATATCTAGAACTTTAAATAAATCCGAAGAGTACTATGCAGCAAATGAAAAAGAAATGCTTGCGATAATATGGGCTCTAAATTCTTTACGTAATTACCTTTATGGTACAGCCAAAGTTAAAATTTATACTGACCACCAACCACTTACCTATGCCCTCAGTAACAAGAATAACAATATACAAGTGAAAAGGTGGAAAGCAATTTTGAAAGAGTACAACTACGAACTCTTTTACAAACCCGGTAAGAGTAATGTTATTGCTGACGCTTTATCGAGACCACCTCAAATCAATCAAATAGATTCCATTGCCGCCACAATCCATAGTGATGAAAGTTCTGGACAAAATTTAATTCCCACAGTTAACTGCCCAATTAATATTTTCAAAAATCAAATAATTCTGTTAATTGGAAATGAAAACAGTTACCAATTTAAGATACCTTTCCCTACATACCACAGACACATTTTAATCAAAAGAAATTTTAATAGAGACAATTTAATTTCCCTTCTCAAAAGATACCTCAACCCAAGTGTTATAAATGGAATACAAACAGAAGAAAGAATAATGGGAGAAATTCAGGAATTTTACCCATTACATTTTTCCAAATATAAAATCAGATACACCCAAAGTCAAGTACAGGACCTTACAAACGAAGAACAGCAAATAGAAGAAGAATTCTCAATGTACACAAAAGAGCACACCGTAATAGCCTCGAAAATAAAATTCAACTTCTAGAAAAATTTTATTTTCCCAAAATGAACAATAAAATTAATGACATAGTCAAACAATGTAACATATGCAAACAATCCAAATATGATCGTCATCCTAACAAAATTGAAATTTCTCCAACCCCTATACCTCAATACGCAGGCGAAATAGTACATTTAGACATTTACGTTACCGACAAGAAACTCGATCTCACCGCAGTTGATAAATTTACAAAATACGCACAAGCCAATCTTATTGAATCTAGATCTTCCGAAGATATCAGAGAACCGCTAAGAAAATTATTATTTGCCTTCGGAGTACCAAAAACAGTCGTGATGGACAATGAAAAGTCCCTTAATTCAGCCTCCATTTGTTTCATGTTAGAAGATCAACTAGGCATTGGCATATTCAAAACCCCTCCAAGTTCTGTAAACGGACAAGTAGAACGCTTTCACTTAACGTTGTCAGAAATATTGCGATGTTTAAAATCAGACCGAATCTATAGAAATTTTAGTGAGTTACTAGACAGAGCAGTTTACGAATATAACTCTTCCATACATTCCACAACCAATCAAAAACCTATAGAAGCTTTTTTTGGAAGAAGAGTCAGTGTTGATCCTGATCAGTACGAAAGAGCTAGAAAAGAAAATATTCAAGCAATAGTAGAAAAACAGGCAAAAGACTTAGAAACACACAATAAAAACAGAACAATTTCAAAAGTATATCAACCAGGTGAAGAAATCTACGTTAAAAGGAACAAAAGATTAGGCACGAAGCTATCCCCAAGATACAAAAAAGAAATAGTTAAGGAAAATAAAAATAGTACTGTAATTACAGAATCCGGCAGAACAATTCACAAAAACCACATTAAAAATTAAATTTACCTATTTCTAGGTTACTTGTACATCTTTGTTTGGCTGAAGTCCAAATTTTTAATTACACCTTATCACATCTAGTTACCATAAATAATAGGTTTGCAAAAATTCAAGAGGGATCATTTAAATTCATTCATTTACTCGAACTGGACAAGTACGAAGATTTTTTAACAAACACAAGACAGCACGTTGAAAAATATTTTAATAAGAACCATACACTATATCCACTTCTTGGACACGAACTCAACCAAACCATTGACATACTGAACACAATAAAACCTAGGACCGACAGAGAAAAAAGGTCTTTTAATTTTCTGGGTACAGCCTGGAAATTTATAGCAGGAAGTCCTGACCATGACGACATAATGTTAGTTAACAAGACGTTAGACGAACTAATTAGCAATAATAATCAGCAAGTAGTAATTAATAAAGCGTTTAATGAAAAAATTAATATGTTAACCAATGTAACCAATCAAATTATAAATTCCCTGAAAAAAAGCGAATTCCTTAATAATGAATTAATAATTATCAGTATCCAAAATAGAATAAGATTAATAAAAGAAGATTTAATAAATATAAAATATGCCATACAATGGGCAAAGAATAATATAATCAACTCTATTTTGCTAAATAAAAAAGAAATAAATATTGCAATCGAGAAACTCGAGAAAGATAAAATACCTTTTATTAGTATAGAAGAAGCATTAGTGTTTGCCAATGTTAAAGTTTTAAGCAATCACACAAATGTTATGTATATTGTAAAAATTCCTTTAACAAAGAATGAAATATATGAAAACTTTATAATTAAACCAATAAAAAGAGGCAAAAGTATAATAAAAATTGATTACAATGAAATTATAAGAAATAAAAATGAAATATATGGCATTAAAATTAAATGCCAAACATACAATTTAATTAGAATTTGTAAGCAAAATCAAATAATAGATTTAAGAGAAAATAAATGTATTCCTAGAATAGTTAAAGGTTTAAATTCATCGTGCATTGCAAGTAACAATCACCATGTACCGCATATTGAAGAAATCTCTTCTGGAGTTATCCTGTTAAACGACTACCATGGAGCAATGACCACAAAATCCACAAACTACACTTTACATGGTACATTTCTAATAAAATTCCACAACGAGACCATCTCAACCAACAACAATCAGACTTACAGCAATTTGGAAATTTCACCTATGGAAATAGTCCCAGCTATTTTACAACCAAACCCCGCAGTAGAAAGAAGACTTAATTTACTATCCCTCGAAGTAATAAGCGAACTACATATTAATAATACTAAAACAATAGAATCAATAAAACAAGACACACATATTAATAGATTAACAACAATTTTTTTATTAATATTCATCACTACATTTATAATAATCACTTATAAATATCAATGCAAAAGAACAATTATCCTCGAACAGAAGGAAATAAATTATCAGAAGGAAGAAAAGCCTCATGAAGAAGAAATAAATCCATCGATTGAGATCAATATAGAAACATCAGCATCTGTACCACGCCTACACAACCAACCGTATTTTTAAACACATTACCCTATCATCATCACACCACATTGTTTCTAAACGATTGAGGACAATCGTCTTTTTAAGGAGGGAGGAGTTAAGGCAACTTAAATTAACTTTGCAACTATTTGTTACATACGCATACGCGCAGCTGTAATAACAAACCAAATATTAATTGCGCACACTCGCAGAGGAAAACCATAAATCCCAAATCATTAATGGATCGGACATTTAAGTGGCCACCTACGACAAACCCTATGGACAATCATAAAATCTGCTGACGACATCCCAAAATAAAAAACAGCACATAAAGGATAAGATAGGTATAAAAGAATTAGATTGTTTAAGCTTAAAGTTAGTTATTATTTTGAACTGAATAAAGAAGGAGTTCTGCTCCAAAAAATATTTTTTTTTACAAAACTTTACAAGAAAAGTTTTAATTTATACTCCGCGTCCACAGTACTGAATAAACTGTCCGACTTGTTGATCTTCATCGAAAACGCAAGTTTTACTCGAAATTGCAATATCTTTAAATAAAAAGGTAGATCCGTCAAAATGAGTGCTATCCGTGGGATAAAAACTGTTTCACACTGTCCCTTTTCTGTCAAGATAGTCGCTTCAATTATACAATTATATTGCCCGGTATCTCTTTTACGCACAGTCTTGTGCCGTTCCAAAGTTTTGGCGAGTCGAGAATCCGTGGTAATATAATTGGAGATCAAACTGTAAGACGATGTGGTGTGGTGTGGAGTTTAGGAACTCAGTTAGATAATCAACTTCCTCATCAGTATCTAGAACGGTATCGATACACTTATATTCAGTGACTATGCCTATTAACATGGCATGTATTTGATTGTTTATTTCGTGGTATTCGGTTCAAAATATGATAGTTTTGAGAAACAGCCGGATAAAAAGAAATTATAAGTTCTGCGGCAGATTTCAAAAATCGATGTCAATTTTATGTTACCACAAAACACGGCTACTAATCTACCTTTTTCAATTTGAAGTAGGGGCGACAATTTCCTCACCACCAAATTCGTCGCCAATTGGTCGCCGAGTACCATTCTAAACACCACTATTCATCTAAGCGACCCCCAAAACTATGGGATCAACACTAATATCGGTCACCCTCTCCTCTCCGGGGAGACAACTCATCAATAGGAGTGTCCTACCAACACTATTAATCTCAGTGGCCCTGACAACTATTGAATGGACGCTAATATCGGTCATCTCCCTCAGTTATCGACCCCATCCCCCTAGAGCTGTCTGGCCATCGCCATTCAACTCAGCGACTCTGAAAATCATAGAATCGACACTATATCGGTTAACCAGGCCGAATTTATTCTATCACTCAGTTCAGACATGTCTTCGACAAATGTGTGGGCTCCATCTTCGATCGATATATCCATTGTTACAGGAAAAGCAGAGTTATAGGTTCTCGCGGAGTCGGCGTCGTTTATTGAACGTGCCGTGGCAGTTTTGCGACGCTACCGAAACAGTCTCACTCGCTCGACACCGCACATTGTAGTAACTGTGCGTGGTCCATAGCATCCTCTTTCCAACGATAGGCGAGATTTATATTTTAAGTGGGGAGTGGGGTTGACATAAAGCATTTTAATACTTTTTTTATGGGCTTACTTTACATTTTTACATATAAATATTGTCCAAACTCCACTTTTGCTTAAATCGATAGATCTAAATAAAATCTATTCAAAAATACATGAATAACCACGCTAGCACGTCTGAGTCGTGAGCTACACTGAATAGAAAAGGAGCGAGAGCGCCGGTTTTGTTGAATCTGTGCGTTTCCCCTTAATCGACAACCAACCCGCTCGCGATGAAAACTCATCTTATGATCTTATCACCAAGCTGACCATATACATTAAATAACGACACCGCACTTACCTCTCTATGACTAATAGTTATTAAGTTGTTACGGCAAGACGTCATAACCCTTCAATAATTCTGGCAACTCAGTCACAGTTAATGGAGATAGCTATCGGACCATGTTGTCTGAATATATTTGGTAATAACTGTAAGAGGTTGATCTAAGCATATAATGTAGTTTTAACGAGATGGTGCCACATGCCATACAGCTGGAATCATTGAAGTCGAAGTTCGGTAAGCGTGTTGTCTTCAGAAATGGACAGAAGTGGAGGCCAATTGGCCCTCTTTGATCGTGTGAATTTCACCAGCCAGAAACTTTACAACAACATAGAATGCAAAATTGCCGACATATCGCCCGATGTGTGCAAAAAGGTCATGAAAATTTGTTTTCAGCGTATTTAGTAGTGCAAACGTTTCCGTGAAGGACATTGTGTTCCATAACTAATGGCATCAATGGTACTTTAACCAGAAATACTTTTTTGGTGATATCTCAAACACACGCTGTTTTATTTAAAAAACAAAATATGGCTTCAATAACAAACCCATTATAAAGGGCTCCGACATGGGGATGGACTGACCTGTGTCCACTTCTCAACAGCGATAATAAAAGTCTTACGCAGACGATATTGACATCTTCGGCAGACCCCAAAAAATCGATCGAGCGGCACGAAATCTGTGACTGGACATAAATGAGAGCAAAACAAAGTACTTGGTAGCCACGTCTATGGACAAAAGATCTACATTGGTCGCACAATTAAGGTAGTTCTAACTAAAAATACTGCAATGCCGATAACGTCATAAAACCAAAAACACGCGCACGATTGCTAAAAGCCAACAAAATCTTCTCTTATTTGTCAAATTCATGAAGTTAACAAGAACCTTCAAGCTGCTGTTGTATATAAGACAATTGTCATCTAAGTAAGAAGAAGTTTAACTCTTGGCTGCGTTCGATTGAAAAGTCTTACGGAATACTCGTATTGTTGACACCGTAATTGAGTAAGAACTATTCCAGAGACTCTACTATCGCAATTCCTATTGTACAAGACAATGGTCATACTAGTACTTTCATATGGATCTGAAACTTGGGTGCTAACTGCTTAGTATGAAGTATTATGAACTCTTAGCCGCATTCGAGAGAAAATTTCTACGGAGTATTGTTGGCCTCATAAGTGAGGAAAGACAATTCCAAAGACTCTACTATACAAGCTGTTGTTGTGTAAGTCAATGGTCGGTCCTACCAGTACTTACATATGGATCTGAAACTTGGGTGCTAACTGCTTAGTATGAAGTATTATGAACTCTTAGCCGCATTCGAGAGAAAATTTCTACGGAGTATTGTTGGCCTCATAAGTGAGGAAAGACAATTCCAAAGACTCTACTATACAAGCTGTTGTTGTGTAAGTCAATGGTCGGTCCTACCAGTACTTACATATGGATCGGAAACTTGGATGCTTAGTATGAAGTATTTTTAATTCTTAGCAGCTTTCGAGCGTTTTATGGAGTACTGTTGCCCCCGTAAATGAGTAAGGACGATTTTAGAGACTCCATAATAACGTGATGTAGTAGCTTTACCGCGATGTTGATATCTTGATGGGAATTAAGCTCGATAGGATCTGGTGGGCATGAGCGAAGGATTCTGATCTTTTGCGGTACGATTAATTTATGGGACACGGCAGCGAGGCAGCCGATCAAGCATATGCTAAAAGGAGAACGTAGATCATGACGCTCAGAATTAGGGAAGTCCAAACTGGACAGCAAAAATCCTGGACCGGTAAAGGAATTGTTTGCGGGAGGCCAGGACTGGACTGGATGTACCGGCTGTAGATGTAGACCCAACTATTAAGATGATGATCATCAAACTGTGCTATCACACTTAAATACGGAACTGGTGTCGAAGAATTTAACTGTAATAAAAAAAGAAGAATGGAAGAAGTTATCCGTTTTTGTTAGAGACTGAAAATCGCTATCGCTTTCAGTGAGTGTTGCTTTAAGGCTGCGCAAAGCCCAATTTTATTTTTTTCTCATGTCGTGGTGGATTTACGTTGGATGATAATGATTGGCTCGAATCTTAACCTCATTTTTATACTCGTACGTGTATTTTTGCTAATTTCAGATAACCAGCAAAATTAAAGTCAAAGAAGTAGTATCTCCGAGAATAAACGGGACACGTCAAGTGTAATTATTACAGGTAGCGCATTCTCATGGTATTATCAGTAGCATACCCATCTTATAAGCTAAGTTTGCGCGCTAATTTTATAAGTAGGTTCACACACACACATACACACGCATTCTACATCCTTGATTATGCTCGTTGTGTCACATATTTACTCGCAAAATGTATTGTAATATCTTTTTAAAAGTGCAGAGATTTAAAGCGCGCAACCCAACTACTCATAAAATAATATTCTTGAACGGCAGCGTATTGTCAAGAAGTCTTGCTGCAGGCAACAACTCGTCGGCATACACACTGACTCAGAGGCAGGATAACTTCACTCAAAGCGAACGCAGTCAGTCCTCTCCCAATCCAATTATCCTATGACAAGAAGCAATGTACAGTACATACAGACTTTCGTATACTTATAATGGAGGGTAAGAAAAACAAGCGATCGTGCCGCGAGTACATGACATGAAATAAAATAATTAGATTTTTCTATAGGGAATAAAAGTGGAGGCGCCACCGCACGGCACGGTATAGTCAGGTTTTTTTTTTTTTAAAGAAGAAGATTCCCTTTTGGTTGATGATGCTTCATGGTTACACACACCCATTCATAATACAGAAGATACAAGCACATTGTAGATACATATTTGTATTATTATCATGTTATAAGTTGGGAGTCCTTTGTGCATGAGTTGTTTGTTTTTAGTATGCAAGTTAAACTGTGGCCAATATACGTACGTAATAAATGTAACGTTCATAACGCTGTGGCATGTTTGGCGATGAAAACGCTCGCGAGATGCAAATCATCAGTTTTGTTTGGATTTTGTCGTATAATAGATAGCGTCGCTTCTCCAGTTGGAATGCGGGGAGATGGAGATGTGTATGATAAGAGTATAAGTTTGCCGTTGAATTCCGGCGATGGGTATATTGCTTAATTTTATTGTCGCAAAATACTTTAATGTTTTTCTATAAACTTTTAAATGTTTGCCTTTATGATGCCGTTTTTATGTATGGAGTATCACGACATTATACCCTCTAACTTGCTGGCAGTGAGGTTGC
This sequence comes from Nephrocerus scutellatus, assembly GCA_947095585.1. Lineage (NCBI taxonomy): Eukaryota > Metazoa > Arthropoda > Insecta > Diptera > Pipunculidae > Nephrocerus > Nephrocerus scutellatus. Next base: position 24,063,656 of record OX352762.1, on the reverse strand, counting down.
GTGAACTTTCAAAGCAGCGTCACATTTGAGTCTGTCATTTTTGATGATCCAAAAGTGACAATACAAAAGCGCCGACACAAGTGTGAGTACGAGTATTTAAAATTGATGAGCCAAAGTGACAACGTCCCTCTGGGGTCACTTATGAATAATTTAATGTTATGATTAATCTAATGATTAAGATGATTTAGATACCATAAGTCTATTGTCTGCTGTTTTGAACTACCGAATTAGACAAAAATCAAAAAAAAAACAGCCATATATAGCTTAGATGGCCTAGAAGACCCTAAAAAATAAACCCCAAAACATCCTCAAAAAGACCTCCAAAACATCTCAAAAAGACTCTCAAAAGGCCCCATAATAGCACCAAAATACCATCAAAAGACCACACAAAAAGATTTTCAAAGAACATCAAAAGACCCCACAAAAACCTCACCAAATCCCTACAAAAGACCCACGAAATCCCTTAAATACCCCCAAATACCAAAAAAAAAACCCAAAAGACCTCCAAAAATATTTTCAAGAGACCCCCAAAACACCCTTAAATACCCCCAAAAGACCTCCCAAAATGTCCTCAAAAGACCACAAAAGACCCCAAAAGACGCCAAATAGACACCCAAAAGACCTTCAAAAGACACCTAAGGAACCCAAAAGAACCACAAAAAGCCCCCTAAAGACCCAGAAAAGACTCCAAAAATACCCTCAAAAGAGCACAAGAGACCCCAAAAGACCCCATAAAAGACCCAAAAAATACCCCGAAAAGACCACCAAAAGATGCACCAAAAGATTCTCAAAAGACCCAAAAAAAGAACAAATTTTAATTAAAAAAGAACTAGCTGTTCCCGGGCACTTCACTACCTGCTCACATGAACACCCGCCCCTTAACGCCGCGGGGAGCGGGGTGTACTATACCATACAACCATTCTCAACTTGCCAATAATATACATTGAAATTTCATAAAAATCTGTAAGTAAATGATATTAACATTTTTCACATTTCCTACCCCCAGGGAGAGGGGGGTACTAAAGCCTGTAACCTTTCTCCATCCTCAAATAATATACCTTGAAAATTTTATAAAAATTTTTAAGTTGGTAAATGTCAGTTTCCAAAAATAACAACCGCACAAAATGTAATTTTTATTTTTATAGATTTTGCAGTGTGAAGACGTCCAACTGAATTCAGTTGCACTCATAGTTAAAAATATCGTTGGTTGCCTAATGTAAAATGGAACTACATACTTTTTAAATTCTCTATATTAACTTCACTTGCCCGTGGCAAGGATATCGGTCGGCAGTCTGTCGTGGAATCTTGCGATCAATTTTTAACCCACTTCCCAAAACCCGATTTTATTGAAATTTTGCACACATGTGTATTTCCGGAGACAACACTTTCTATTAATTTGAGGCGCTTCGGGCCACGGGGTCTGGGGGCTCCTATACAAATATTTTAGAAAATTTACTCGATTTTCTTCATATTTTATACGCATGTCTATCTCCGATGGATAAAACTTTTTGTAAAAATTTTGGAGACCCCGGGCCCCGGGTCGTTGGGCCTCAAAATTTTTTTTTAAAAAAATTAACCCGATTTTCTTCAAATTTTATACACATGTGTATCTCCGATGGACAAAATTGTCTGTAAAATTTTTGAGTGATTCGGTTCTGAGGCCCGAGGGGTACCCATATAAATTTTTTAAAAATTAGCCCAATTTTCTGCAAATTTTAAACACACGTGTATCAGTGATGGACAAAATTTTTTTGTACATTTTTTGGCCCAGAGGCCCGAAGGGTGCTCATGTAATTTTTTAAATTCTCTATATTACCTTCGCGTGCCCGTGGCTGGCTGGCTGGTCAGATCTTGTGATCAATTTTAACCTACTTCTTAAAGACCAATTTTATTAAAATTTTGCATACGTGTATTTCCGATGACAATAATTTCTACTAAAATGTGGGGCCCCTCGGGCTTCGGAGTCGGGGGGCTCCCATACAAATATTTTACAAAATTTACCCGATTTTCTTTAAATTTTATACACAGATTGACAACACTTCATATACAAATTTGGAAATGATCCTGCGCCGGGGTTGGGGGGCACCCATACAAATTTTATAAAAAAGATTAGTAGCCGTGTTTTATGGTTATATTAAAATGACATAGATTTTTTAAATCTGCCGCAGAACTAATAATTTCTATTTATCCGGCTGTTCTCAAAACTTTCACATTTTGAACCGAATACATACCACGAAATAAACAATCAAATTCTTGCCATGTTAATAGTCATTCTCACTGAATATAAGTGTATCGATACCGTTGTAGATACTGATGAGGAAGTTAGTTATCTAACTGAGTTCCTAAACAGTCTTACAGTTTGATCTCCAATTATTTTACTACGGATTCTCGACTCGCCAAAACTTTGCAACGGAACAAGACTGTGCGTAAAAGAGATACCGGGCAATATAATTGAAGCGACTATCTTGACAGAAAAGGGACAGTGTAAAACAGTTTTTATCCCACGGATAGCACTCATTTTGACGGATCTACCTTTTTAATTTAAGAGATTGCAATTTCCAGTAAAACTTGCGTTTTCGATGACGATCAACAAGTCGGACATTTTATTAAGTACTGCGGAGTATATATTTGAGATCGCCATGTTTTCCCAGGGACAACTTTATTTTGCTTGCTCTGGGTTGGGTTGACCTAAGAATTTTTTTTTATATTAAATTTATTATTTGTTTTAAATTATATTATGTATTTTTTTTAAATTTTATTTTATAATTTAAATACTATAGCTATAGGTGTAATTTAAAATAAATTTTGTTAATAAAAACTGCAATTTTACCTTTTAGATAGATATCATTCTTTTTTCTACCCCTGCCTAATTGAAGATTGGGATGACTAAATACCTGGGCAATGCCGGGTAATCAGCTAGTAAATTATAAAACTAGAATAAGAAAATTCAATATTCGGAAGGAAGAAATCTTGCTTAAAAAAGTTTGAACAAAATTGATGATGAGATCGATTTGTAATTGATAAATTGGTTGCTAATTTCACTTACCCATTTGTACGATGAATTGTTAATGTTGTTGCAATTTGGTGCTCCGATGGTGGCAATAGGAATTCTTGTCGTAGACATCGGTGGTTCTTGCTGTTGTTCTGATTTGGATATTTAGTGCGACCCATTGCCCTTCAACTGCTGTGATGGTGTTGTTAAGCACAGTAAGGTTCGCCGATTTATTGATATGACACTCCGATAGTGACATGGTATTCAAATGTTTTAGAATACTACCGCCTGAAAGCTAGCAACGTGGTAGAATATTACTACTATGCGCAGTTTCACTACTCTTCACCAAATAAAGACGATGCAAACTGTGGCGTTGAAGTAGCGGCTTGCACCGTAGGAGAATCGTATTATGCGCAGTTAACTCCGCCTTGTTACGATGGGAACATCCGGTCCCAAGCCGGGTAAAGGAGGAGGGTTTGAAGCAACGGATTTGTCCTATCCTCAGTAAAAGCTATTCCTAATCGCATGAGGAATAGCATACGCCGATGAATGCATGGCTAAGAGGGTGCTTAGTTGATAGTATGCGCACTCTGAATACCTGGCGACCTTCGGTTTCAACTGGCCTTCCCGTAGCATACCGGGCTCTGTCATGGGTGACCTCCTTACCCAGATACTCGTGGGTATTGACTCAAGTTTTAATAGTTATGAGATGGATGCATCTGAAAGCGCATGAACCTCGGGTCCTGCTGTTGAGCAACTTGCTATATCTAGAGAAGCTGTTGAGCTCTCGATGGCCTACACCATGTTGGCCTCAACTGATCGGTCTGCTGTTGAGCAGGCGAACCATACCCAGAGTTCATATGGCGTAGCGGGCCCCATCTGTAACTTGCGGGGGCATTAGAACTGTGGACGTGGAATCAGCCACTTCTGATTCGGACGCATCCACCATCGTTGATGCATGTAGCGTGATCTCGGAGAAATCCGGATGCTCTTCTACTGAGAAGGCATTAGATGGGCTATTTATCCAGCAACACCGAGGTGTATTCATTGAATTGAACTCGACTTGAAGGCAACTTGAACATGCTTTACGCATGGGCAAGGATAGAGAGAGTGCTTTCGCTTTTGCCAAGGCCGCCCCTTCAACTTCAGCATCCAGGAATTACTAAATAGCTCCATCAGGATGTTACAGATGAACCTGCATCACGCGAAAGGCGCGTCCGCTACCCTCAGCAAGCGGTTTGCCGAGGAAAATATAACCCTTGATCTCATCCAAGAGCCTTGCATTATTAGTGGACAGATAAAAGGTCCAGACAAAAGGCAGGCTAGTGCTAGATGGCGGCCTGCTTGATCGGCACGAGCATCGACTTTCTTTCTATTCCAGAATTCATAACGAATGATCTGGTGGCTTGATGATTGAAGTTCCGACCGAGAGGGAAATACAAGGGAAGACGTTAGAGGGGAATACAGCACATCTTGTGTGCTTCAGCCTATTTCCCCGTCAACGACAACAACATTCCGCAAGGTACGATGCAAATGCACATCATGAGGTCTGGGGCAGCAGCGAATCAATAGAACGGGTAAGTCTCTTTTAGAATATCTTATTAGTAGTGATGTGCATTTACTAAATAAAGAATCCAAACCTACATTCAAAATTGCTATTCGCGAAGAGGTACTTGACCTCACTCTCGCCAGTCTAGTTATCTCCAAGTCTGTTGAAAACTTGCATGTGCCCGACGAAGCCTCACTGTCAGACCATCAACACATCAGGTTTGACTTTCCTGGCAAACGGGCACATGCATCTTCTATATATGAACCAAAGTCCACGGACTGGAATCTATATCGGGGACTTGTCCTCTCTAAAGTAGATATGCTTGTCACATCTATTAAGTCCACATTAAGCCTTAGCTGGAATTCTCATATCAAGTCCGCCATTAAACGCGCCACTAGGGCCTTGTTGGCTAGAGGACGCCTCCATGGAAGAACTTGGGGTCTAAATCTTAAAATGGTACATTGAAAGTCCACAATGGTGAGACCTATTATCACGTACGCGGCCATCGTTAGGTGGTCAAAAATTCTTGAACGGACAACGGCAACTAAGCTTCAGAAGTTAAAAAGGGCTGCATGGCTAGGTATAAAGAGTGCAATGCGCACCTGCCCTACGACAGCACTTTATTAGGAAGACGGCTGCTAAATGCGGTATTGAGCTGCAACTAGAATAGTAAAAACTGAGTGACTATGTGGGTCACCTGCAAATTTAGAGACATGTTTTGCACTATCCCCGACTTTTAGGCCAGGGAGCTCTGTTTCGCAAGGAAATTTGGGGTAGAAATATTGGACCGGGTAAACTGGTGCAATGGTGTTCCGGAATTGGACGCTAGAGGTCTGGTCACAGAGATCGAAGATCGAAACTGAAATTGGAGCTGGTGTCTTTGGACCCAACACCAAAGTCTCGATACCAATGGGAATGCCACAGCACTGATAAATTTTTGGGAACACAAACTTCGTCTGGCTTAATGGGAATGCATCCCGGGGATTAGGCAAGCCAAACAATTAATCAGGCCGTTTTCCTTCTAGAAAATCCTTAATTTTTATAGGGATTAAGAAGCTGGTAAATTTTCTAACAGGTCATTGTGGCTTGCGATGTCACCTTAACAAAACTGGTGTGGGCTCAGAGTCAGAGTGTGAAGAGTCATCCGAACACATTCTCTGTAAATGCCCAGCATTACTCTGGTTAAGGAGTCGCTTCTTTCACAAGGAAATATGCTCGACAGCGAGGTTGAGTAAGCTTCGATACTATTCGGCAAATATAGATGAGCACGAGGCCAACTGTGGTGTTGAGGCAGCGGCTAGCAACGTGGTAGAATGGTACTGGGCGCAGTTTTGACATTCTTCACTCAATATAGATGATGCAAACTGAAGCTGAGGAAGCGGTTGGTGTGGTGTACGTATAGTACTATGCGCAGTTTCGCGCCTCTTCACAAAATGAAGATGATGTAAACTTCAGCTGAAGCGACGCTGGTGATGTGATAGTACAGTACTATGCGCAGTTTTGCTACGCTTTAGTAAATGAAGATAATGCGAATTGTTGAGTTAATTTGTTGCTGATGATTCTACTGTGGTTGCTGTAGGCACTTGCTCCTCGAACTGTTAAGGGTGTTGATGCTATGAAGAAATTAAACCACAAAGCATCATCGACGCATAACTGGGTCGTCGTGTATACTTATCTAAAACAACAACAACAAAGTTTTGGCAAAACGTTAATCTACTTGGTACCGTACATACTCGTCTAACTTAAAGAAGAAAAAACTGAATTCTCGTCATTTTCTTGTGTTCGTTTCGCTTTGCAGCGCACACAAAGGTTTCGTCTATACAGCGAACTCAGAATATAAGGAAGAAAGAGAAAAATGTAGTATTATCAAATGTAATTTTTTGTATTGTATTTTTTAGTAAGTTGCCTTTTTCAATCAACCACCAAGCGAGCAACATCGATTTAGAAATCTAATAAATAGTATTGTTTGAATTATTGTGCGGCGTTGGTTTATTATTTGAAATCAAATATACAAAACAGTGAACATTTAATATTTCCCAGTTTATTTAAAATACCAAACAATTAACAAACCAAAATTATACAGTCCACTGCCCCGGGTATTACACACGAACACTGCTGAACGATGTGATGGTTGCGCCAGCAGTAATGGATACCGCCGTTGTTAATTTTATGCAAAGAATAGTTGTTCTACAACAAGTTATAATTATTATAACTTAATTTATAACTTCTATATAAGCAACGATCCGGTTCGAAGGACCACGTCCAGAAAACTAAAGCTTGTACAAGAAATTTTGAAGAGACCTGAAATTCGGTTTTTCTTTTATTCGTTTCTTCTCGCTTAATCTACTCGCTAGCTCTGATTCCTTTACAATTTACTCGGTCGTGGCATAATTGCTGCTCGCAAGTGTGAATAAGTAAAATTTTAATGTAGGCAGAATTGTGTTGTGAAATAAACGAGAAGAAACGAATAAAAAATATTAAAGTGAAATAAAGTGAATATATATATACATATAAAGGGTGATCATTTATTTTTTGAAGATAATCGCTTTCAAATGTTGACCGTAACTGCGCCGTAATTCGGCCATCCCTAAACACCAATTTTGAATGACTCGCTCGAGGACTTCGGTCGGTATCTCGCGAATAACTTGAGTAATGTTGGCTTCCAATGCCTCACTCGTACCTGGTTTATCCACAAAACATTTAGACTTTACATACCCCCACAAAAAAAGTCCAAAGTTGTGATATCACACGATCTTGGTGGCCAATCCACCGGTCCGAAACCGAGAGATCAATTGCTCACCGCAACGAGGACGCAGTAAGTCCATTGTGTCACGGGCTGTATGGGATATAGTGCCATCTTGTTGGAACTAAATATAGTGGAGATCACGGGCTTCAATTTCCTGCATCAAAAAGTCGTTTATAATGGCGCGATAGCGTTCGCCATTCACTGTTACATTGGCGCCAGCCTCGTCTTTGAAGAAATATGGGCCGATGATTCCTCCAGCCAACAGGCCGCACCAAACGGTAGTTTTCAATTGATGGCAGTTCCTGAATGGCTTCGGGCTGCTCTTCAGCGCAAATACGGTAATTTTGCTTATTGACGAAGCCATTAAGCCAAAAATGGGTCTCATTATGTACACTATAAGTTGGGCTGAGCGCGCGATGAACACTTTTCACAGAGCGTCGATTTTCGTAATAAAATTGTACGATTTGTAAACGTTGTTGAGGCGTTAGCCTTTCCACGATGAAATGTCAATGAATACTAAATAAAATTTAGTTTGACAGTAGTCACGCGTGACATGTTAAAAAAATCCTATTGAAAAAAGTACCTCCAATCTGATCACCATTTATATATAGCTTTGGTCTTGGATTTAATCAAATTCGTGAAGAGTTGACCTACTGCTATGTAATTATTAATATTATTAAATATTGAGTTTATGAATTTTGACTTTTAACCAAATAAATCATAGAAAGATTATAGATTCAAGTTGTAACCAAATAAGCTTAGTTCTGAAACTAAGTCTTCAATACTTAGGATATATATACCTAAGAATATTGCCAAGATATATTCTGAATCTCCACATCACAACTAAAAACTGTGAAGTGAAGGTTCTGCGTTGGCCTTTCAATAGACGTTGTCACAGATGTTATTCCCGTACCACAAAGTCAGTTTAAGACAAACAAAAACAGTCACCCACAACCCGCTATTTGCCGATTGCTAAAAAACTGGATCATCTTCAAAATAATCAGCAGGAATGTGCAGGGACAAGACCAAGAAATCCAGAATATGATAATCCGATAAGGGAAGGCCAGTCGTTCCATAATTTTCAAAAGAAAATAAGTCAGACTCATAAGTCTGGTGGATCTGAGCAGTTTGCTAGTATTTGCTGTTACAGAGAGACGAGCCGGAAAAGAACTTGGAGCAATGTTAGAAGCATTTTATTAAAACCGGTCGTATAGGTGTCATAAGCCCATTTGAGTAGATCCACACAAGCAGAAGCTATCGTTAGTGTTTATATTATTAGTCCGTACGGCGCAAGACATTATTTCCTCTTCCAACGTGGCTCAAAAATGCCCGTTATAGTTTGTCAAACCATATAACCGCACTAGTACTTATCTATGGATTTGAGAATTTCAAATAGTTTTCCATTGCAAGAAGTAAACGATGAAGCGACATTAATAGTATATTACAGAACGAGCAAGGAAAGTGGAGTTTATCGTGCGAGGTCGAAGCTTTTGCTAAATCGAGAGAGAAGCAGAAATGTGAGAATGTGTGTTCGCTGTGACTGCAGTAAATAACAAAGAAATGAATTTTTCACGCTTCCAAACCGGTTTTCCTGCTTATTCGAGAGAGAAGCAGAAATCACAAACGACAAACAAAAGAGAATTCTTGCTCATGCGCAATGTGTTCGCTGAGATTGTAGTAAATAACAAAAGACGTTTATATCATAACATAACTAGTGTTGCTATGGGCTACTTTCGAGGCTAGTTTATAGCGTACGAAACAGTCACTTTCGTCTATGGGCGTGTGAAAAGAAATCGAAAGACAAAGGTTTCTTTCTTTATATCTTTACTAGCCTATTCCGGGAGCTTCGCTACCTGCACACATGAACCTCCGTACCACAGTAGCCGAACCACAGTAGATATTGTCATCGCGGGGTGTGGGTATACTACAGCCTAAAACCTTACCCCACCTGCCAATAATATACATTGATCATTTCATAAAAACCGTTTGGTAAATATGAGTTTTTACATAAATAACAACCGCCAACATTTCATTTTTATTTACATATATTTGTTTATTTATTCGTTATTACAGCTTTTGAGCTTTTCTAACGCTTGTTTTTCATTTGCCTTCGCCTTAACAATGGCATTAATAATGCATTCCGAGTTTTCGATTTGGATATACGAGCTAAAATGATGGTAGTCCTCTATAGCGGTTCGGGATGAATCAGCAATGGATCGCAGGTCTTTATCGTTGAACGAAATCTACCAATGTGACAGTTAGAATTGGCCATTGAATAAAAAGAAACTCATCTTTACTTACAGTAGAGTAGCAATTAAAACGATCAAACAATTCAGTGCGATTCGAACAGCGTGTAAACTGGTTTTGAATATTTAACGATAAACCGTCAACTATTTCCATACTATAACCCCACTTTAGATAAAGGTCAGAAATAGATGTTTGGGCATCTATTTCACAGTCCTTAACTTCCTTCGTCTCCCTGCTTTTGATCGCTGAGAAGAGTTTGTCATACCGTTGGGTACAATTATGTTTTTCTGGATGATCTAGATTTTGGTTTTTATCTTGAAGAGGGGTTGACTTCGTTTTGATCAGATCGTCATTGTAATTACGAATGTTAGTAAACTGAGCACGAGCCTTAAATTGCCAAAATAAATATATCATACTTGTACATTACATTATGATCGATGTAGAAACTAGAAATAATACTTACAGTGAATCCGCAAATAGCAAGGATGAAAAAGCAACAATTCAATTTCATATTTATACAGCTATATAAGTCTATTGACTAACTGAGCACTTGCTTGGTAACGGTGGGCCATTTTATACTCTTGCGAGCAAATGTTTTATCTAAAATACTGATAAACGTTGTTAAAGAATAGCCTTAATAGATATGCTGTTTATAGGTACGGTTCGACGCCGTGCTAACAATCTTTAAACTAATGTTAGCTAATTTCTTAAGTTAAGAGAATAATCCAATGGGTGTATTCCTACTGGTTAAGAGACAAAATCCCGTCTCTTCGTTAATCGAGTTAATCTGCACTGCGCAGCTTGCGAGCGTGTGTAGATGGCGGTTGGATGTCAGTCTAGTTATCGACGATCTACAAAACGGGCGCGTTGGCAAGTTCGGAAAACGTAAGTGCAGTTTTTGTATAAGTGTGTTTTACAAATCAGAAGTGGGATAGAATGCCATATTAATAAAGACCTACAAAAGAAAAAAAAAACATTGTTATATTGGAAGAGTTCTGTTCAGTGCATAAACAGAGTGTGATAAAAACCATATCACATCATTAAATAAACAATAGTGTTGCATTTAGAAAACTAGTGTGTTTACTCTTGTTTTCAAATCGGTCAAATTATTTACTTTAGAACTGAACCGAAAATAGTTCGCGGCTATACGCAGCTGTGTAAATAAAAATTATCAGTAAGATTTCTTGCTGGCGTCGAGTAGTTTTTCTTCTTTTTAAAGATAAACCCTTGTTAGACCTTGAAAAACATGGCACCAACAAAGCAACGTAAGAAAAAGATACCAACAACATCTTCTGAAGCCGTTGTTCAAAGTGATTTGTCAAGGGTTGGCGAAGGCAGAGAAACCGACTTGCTTCGTCGCGAGAGAGACTTGTTAGATAGAGAGAGAAAATTGATTGAAAGGGAAAAACTTTTTGAAGAAAAGCAGAAAAGTTCTTCGTCATCGGTATCGCAAACATCAGCCGAAAGCGGAACTTCAGCATATTCGGTTGAGGCTACTGAAGTGTGTGTGTCAACAGTGTCAGCGAACTCTTTTAACTTTGGAATATCCGAAGGAAGAAAATTGATTCCAGTATTCAATCCTTCTCTTCCCAATGGGTTAACGGCAACGAGATGGATAAATGCCGTGGACAATTTTAAGCTTATGTTTGAATGGGACGATCGAACAGTTTTGTTTTAAGCTTCTCTTCGTTTAGAGGAAGCAGCGTCTCACTGGTTCCAAGCGCAACAACAATTGCTAAGGACATGGACGGATTTCAAAAGAGAGATTGTAAATGCATTTCCATCTATTCCGGATGAGGCATCGTTGTTTGCAAAATTAATGAGGAGAACGAAACGATCAGATGAGAGCGTAGAAAACTATTTTTACGAAGTGTTGGCGATGACTAGACAAGCTGGTATGAGCGAGTCGACGGCAATGAGCTACATAATTTCGGGGTTTCGGGACAAAGAAATAATAAATGTCCTCATGGCGTCGGCAAGCAAGACTCTAAGCGAATTGTTAGAAAAGATAAAATTGTATGCCCTCATGAAAGAGCAGGAAAAAAGCCGTGAGTTGTTTGCGCGTACCGAAAAATATTCCGCTAGAACAGCAACAAACGTGCCAGAGATTCGCCTTCATAATCGACAAAGAATTGAAAACACACAAAGATCGTTTTATGACAACGGTTATCGCAATTATAAAAATAACCCTCATAAACAAGATGTGCGATTCTGTTTTAACTGTCGATAGCCTAATCATATCGCTCGAGACTGCAAGGAATCTCGAAAAAGACCATTTGAGGGGAATAATGGTAATACACAAACCCGTTCAAGAAAAATTGCACGATTAGCTGTAGACGATGGTGACCAAAATATTTTACAAGTGTTAATTAAGGAAAAGCGTGTTGAAGCGTTCTTAGATTTGGGAAGCGATTGCTCAACTATAAAGATCTCCATAGTAAATAAATATGGATGGCAGATGAAGCAGTGCCAAATGCAGTTGAACGGTTTTGGCGGTGGAAAAATACGCGCGATCAATGTGCAGCAAGTTACAATAAGTATAGATATTATAGTGGTTAGTGATTCTGCTCAAGAATACCAAATGATCCTCGGACGAAATCTTTTAAAACATTCGGGAATTCGCGTTATATCGGAAAATAATGTTGTACGGATTGAGTACGTGGATAACAACAACACCGCCTGACTATGCCAGAACGATGACGTGGTACATAATACTAAAGAACAAAGCAAATTTCTTGGGTATATCGATGAACATTTAGCTATTTCTGACCGCAGAACTCTAAAAGAACTTTTAAACAAATACTCTGACTGTTTCGCGGAGAAATTACCTCAGTTGGGTAAAACCAACTTAGTAGAAATGAATATTATATTAAAAGAAAAACAAGTTTTTAGATATAAGCCATATAGAGTTCCATATCATCTACGAAATATTTTAGACAGTAAAATAAACGAACTACTCGAGTGTAACATTATTGAGTGCTCAACCTCAGAATTTTCCAGTCCCACCATATTAATTCCAAAAAAAGATGGTGGTTATCGCATGTGCATTGACTATCGCAAGCTTAATTCCATAACGTCGCGAGAAAACTTTCCAACGCCAAATATAGAAGAGTGTATCAACACGATGAGTGGTAGCGAGTTCTTTATTGTACTGGACTTAATGAGTGGGTATTATCAAATTGCTCTTAAAGAAGATTGCAGACACCTAACAGCATTCGTAACTCCAAGCGGGCAATATCAGTTCAAAAGAATGCCATTCGGTTTAACAAATGCGCCAGCTGTTTTTATGCAACTTATGGATATCGTTAAACGAAAATTGAAAAGTGAGCACATCTTAATATATATGGACATACACGTAATACACGGTCAAAGTGTTGCTTTATTACTAAAGGAATTAGAAAATTTATTGCTCGTGCTAAAAGAACTAAATCTGACATTAAATCCGAAGAAGTGCGCGTTTTTCAAAAATACTATCACGTACCTGGGACATAAAATTAGTAAGAAAGGAGTTTCGCCGGGAGATGCAAAGATAGCTGCTATTCAAATGTTTGCTGTACCAACAACCGTGCGCGCTGTTAAACAATTTCTTGGCCTGACTGGTTACTTCCGTCGTTTTGTTAAAAATTACGCAAAAATCGCAGCGCCCCTAAATTCCCTTCTTAAAAAGAATATTAATTTCAAGACTATGCGAAAAGCCAATATTGGCGATATATGAACCACACCTTCAACATGAGCTACATACTGACGCTTGTTCAATAGGATTAGCTGGGGTGCTTATACAATTGAATACTGAAGGAATAAAAAAAGCTGTGGCGTTTTATAGTCGTGCTGCTACAGAGTTGGAGAGCAAGTATCACAGCTATGAACTCGAAGCTTTAGCGGTGGTAGAATCTTTGCAAAGATTCCGTTATTATTTGTTTAAAATATATACCGACTGTAGTTCTCTCAAGGAAACGCAGAATAAGCGTGATCTCATTCCCAGAATAGCTCGATGGTGGCTCAAAATCCAAGAGTTTGATTTTGAACTCGTCCATAAGCCAGGAAAACAAATGGCCCATGTCGGTGCATTAAGCCGTAATCCTAGTGAATCAGCCGAAGCAATGGACGAGGTTGGAAATGAAGTAATGATCATTGAAATGCAGGAGCACGACTGGGTTTCCACCCTACAACGTCAAGACCAAACCCTTCAGGAGATCATGGATGTACTAGCTGGAGACGTAGACGCAGGGAATAATCGAAAGCACTACGATAAGGAGTACGTCATCAAAGCTGGACGACTGTTTAAGAAAACTGAAAAGGGGGCTCGTTTTGTTGTGCCCAGAGGAATAAGGTGGCGCATAATCAAGATGGCTCATGACGACGTGGGACACGGTGGTCTAGAACGTACGGTGGAAGGCATCCAAAGAGAGTATTGGTTTCCGAAAATGCGAGCCATTGTGGCAAAATATCTAAATAGCTGTATACCATGCCTGTACAACAAAAGAGGAAAAGACGAATCGCGCTATCATATCCACACGATAGAAAAACGGGCCGTACCATTCTTTACGATTCATGTGGATCATTTAGGACCATTACCGAAAGGAAAAAATGGGTACATTTACATCTTGGGAATCGTTGATGCCTTCACAAAATTCGTTGTTTTGCGAGCAGTAAAAACAACAACTTCGCGAGAGGTTATCAAAATTTTGCTGGACATAACGCAATATTTTGGATCACCAGCTCAAATTGTTAGCGACAGGGGTACCGCTTTTACTTCAAAATTATTTGCTGAATACTGCGAGAGGAATGACATTCGTCATATAAAGACTGCAGTGAGAACACCGAGAGCTAATGGGCAAGTAGAACGTTATTTTCGTACTATAAGCTCGTCTCTCCAAAGCATGACTACACAACCTCATGGACGCGATTGGGTAGATCATTTGCCAGAAATCCAATGGGGCTTAAACAGCCTAAGACACCGAATCACTGGTCAGACTCCGCAAGAGCTCTTGTTTTCTCATACCCCCCGAAATCAGTTTAACAACCAACTAAGCAATGCCATCAACCAAGACGTATCCGATGATGAAGGCGAAGATGATACAATACCTTTAGCAGAGCTCCGGGAGAAAGTACAAGCACGCATCAAGAAGCAAAAAGAAAAACAAGCTTTACAATTTAATAGACAACGGAAAAGTCCACAAAACTATCAGGAAGACGATCTTGTGCTTCTACGTGCCGAACATGCGGCAACAGGTCAATCACGGAAGTTACTTGCCCGTTACAAGGGTCCTTATATAGTCAAAAAGGTGCTAGGAAACGACAGATATGTTATATCTGATACGGATACAACTCAAGTGAGTAAAAAAAGTTTTGAGTCAGTGTATGCAGCTGACAAGATGAAACCTTGGTGCCATTTATCGGATTTCGAAATCAATGAACTCGACAGTAGTGCTGATGAGAAGTAACCTTTAAAATGAATCGTAAATGTTTGAAGTACTTTTATTTTTGTATGTAAATAAATAATAATTTATCTTCGTTAAATTGAAGAATCTATCAGATGCTGTGTATTCTTTTGATAGGTTTGGGCCAATGCTATGTGCATGAACAACTCAGGTTGCTGTGTGATCTTCCTGAGGAATCTATCAGATGCTGTGTGATCTTCTGATAGGTTTGGCTAATGCTGTGTGCTTTTACAATTCAGGTTGCTGTGTGATCTTCCTGAAGAATCTATCAGATGCTGTGTGATCTTCTGATAGGTTTGGCCAATGCTGTGTGCTCCAACAATTCAGGTTGCTGTGTGATCTTCCTGAAGAATCTATCAGATGCTGTGTGATCTTCTGATAGGTTTGGGCCAATGCTATGTTCATGAACAACTCAGGTTGCTGTGTGATCTTCCTGAGGAATCTATCAGATGCTGTGTGATCTTCTGATAGGTTTGGCCAATGCTGTGTGCTCCAACAATTCAGGTTGCTGTGTGATCTTCCTGAAGAATCTATCAGATGCTGTGTGATCTTCTGATAGGTCTGGCCAATGCTGTGTGCTTCAAAAACTCAGGTTGCTGTGTGATCTTCCTGAGGAATCTATCAGATGCTGTGTGATCTTCTGATAGGTTTGGCCAATGCTGTGTGCTTTTACAATTCAGGTTGCTGTGTGATCTTCCTGAAGAATCTATCAGATGCTGTGTGATCTTCTGATAGGTGTAGCCAATGCTGTGTGCTTCAACAATTCAGGTTGCTGTGTGATCTTCCTGCTGCTATGTAATCTACTGATAGATTTGACCAATGATTTGTGCCTCTACTGGTCACTGGGGACAGTGATTTTGTAGGATGGCCGAGTTGTTAGCTAATTTCTTAAGTTAAGAGAATAATCCAATGGGTGTATTCCTACTGGTTAAGAGACAAAATCCCGTCTCTTCGTTAATCGAGTTAATCTGCACTGCGCAGCTTGCCAGCGTGTGTAGATAGCGGTTGGATGTCAGTCTAGTTATCGACGATCTACAAAACGTGCGCGTTGGCAAGTTCGGAAAACGTAAGTGCAGTTTTTGTATAAGTGTGTTTTACACTAATATAATAATAAATGCATAAATGTACATAAATTTGCAAATATATAAGGTTCGAGTTAGTTTTGGAAACAATTATATCAGTCCCGATATCGTTTTTTTTTAAACCTACATGTGTCGTATGTTTTTCTTGTATACGCGTAGGGTAAGCATAAAAATACCAAAAACCTGTAGCCAGAAGATCTTCAGCGTGGCTGTTGTGCAGTATAGTATTTACAGGTATATGTATGTACATACATGGCCATTTCCACACAATTTTTTTGGGTATTTTTCTTATCCCAGACAAGTCATATAAACAACGTTAGGCAATGAAAAAACAACCCATAAAATTAAAATTGTTCGCGTAAATTCTCTAATCGGAGATACACATGTGTTTATAATATGGTTAATTCTTAAAAAAAATATATACGCAAACACCCCTCGGCTCGCAGGGCCCGATCACTCCAAAAAATTTTACAAAACGTTTTGTCCATCGGAGATACACATGGGTATAAAATTTGAAGAAAATCGGGTCAGGGTCGGGTCGGGTTGGTCGTCGGTCGGGCCCTGAGGCCCGAGGGGAAGTTAATATAGAGAATTTAACAACATAATTTTCCTCCACTACAGGAAAAGCGCAATGATCGGGACTAGCTTTAAAGTAAGGTTGGCGCGAGGCCAATAAACTCGCCCGTAAAAAATTATTATTACGGGATCCCAAATCAGCCTCGGATACACTGATGAACGACGGAAACGAAAACGGCTTAACGATTTAAGAATTTTCTCATGGAACGTACGCACACTGTATAGATTTCGAGCTGCACAGCAGCTGGTTGATACTCCCTATAAAAATAAGGCTGATATAACAGCAATCCAGGCGATGCAGTGGACGGGGAATGGTGTCTTACAAAAATCTGAATATTACATATAAACGAGCTGTCATGCAAGACATCATGTGCTCAGGGTGGGGTTTCTAGTCAGCAAAAGAATTAAATCCACCGTTATTGGTTTTAAAGCAGTAAATGAACGGCTATGCAGTCTTCACATTCGGTGCAGATTTAAAAATATAAGCCTCATAAACTTTGACACACCTACAGAGGATTCCCCAGATGATGAAAAATAACACGGCTGCTCTTCGCAACGAAGAGACCAGAAACAACTACGGTCAAGCGATAGGACTCGCCATAAATGCAGGGAGAGTAAGTCCTGGGGCTGAGATGCCGGGCGTAGTAGAGAAATGGACACGCCTTAAGAATACTGCCATTAGTACTGCTGACTCCATCTTAGTAAGTAGTCGTAGAGATTGGAACGACTGGTTCGATGACGAATGTAAGCTAGCGACTGAACGTAACGAGCAGTGCAACAATCTCATAAAACGCGGGCCCGCGAAGATGAATATAAACAGCTCAGATGATATGAAAAACAGTTCACTAGTAAAAGAAAGCAGATTGGGAGAATAATCTCGTCCGTGAATTAGAACAGTACAGAGAGGGAGGACCGCACCAGGTGCGGAAGTTCTACCAAAGAGTTCGCGGTATGATGTAATATACACCGCGTTTTCAATAAAAATATTTTTTTTGCTGTGCATTGCAACAATTGCAAATTCAATTGTTTTATATTAAAATCAACTGCAGTTGCCACCCCACTAGTATTCAAGACAGTTGATAGCATTGTCATCAGTTCCAGTGGTATTGCAGCTTCAGGTATTGTACGAAAGCGGTCTAAGCAAAAATACTTGCTCTAGAATTATTAAGGTAATCTGATCGCCGATCTTAAAGGCAGTTTAGAGCGATGGCAAGAGCACTTTAATGAGTTGCTATATGGTCAGTTTACTGAGGAAATGATTAAAACAGGAGGCACCGCAATACTCCAAGCAATTCATGATATAATAGTGCAAGTATGGGAGGAAGAAGCGATGCAAGAAGACTGGCAAAGAGGAATCCTGTGCCCGATACATAAGAAAGGAGATAACAACCTGCATATATTATCGTGGTATAACGTTGTTGAGTACCGCGTATAAGATTTTTTCCTCTATCCTTCAAGACAGGTTAGCCCCATACGCTAAAGTCATCATTGGTCTATACCAGTGTGGCTTCATTCCAGGCAAATCAACAACTGATCAGATTTACCCCCTAAGGCAGGTGATGGAAAATTGTCTAGAGTTTCAAAACTCTTTATAGACTTTAAAGTCTTATAAAGCCATGAGAGAATTCGGCATCCCAAATAAACTGACACGACTATGTAGGTTGACCATGACCAATGTTATAAGCCAATTAAAAATATCCGGATCACTATCAAGCCCATTCAACATCTATAACGGGCTCCGACAAGGGGATAGACTGGCCTGGATCCTCTCCAACCTGGCGTTGGATAAAGTGATCCGAGACTCTGACGTAACGGCGAGGGGAACAACCATCTATAAGTCCATTCAGATACTGGCTTACGCAGACGACATTGACATCGTTGGTAGAAACCAAAGGGCTTTTCAGGAAGCTTTCATCCAGATCGAGCGGGTGGCACGAAATCTGGGGCTGCACATAAATATGATAGCAAAACAAAGTACATGGTGGCCACGGCTCCGAGTAGAAGATCCAACATTGGTCCCTCAATCCAAATATTGGAGCGCGCATTTGAAGTAGTGCAATCCTTTAACTCTCTCGGGTCAACTGTAGCAGCCGACAACAGCATGGAATCAGAAATACGCGCACGGTTGCTCAAAGCCAACAAGCGCTCAGTGGGGGAGCGGTTAGTTTGATTGAGTCAGTAGGGTGTGAGTATTAAATTAAATAAATGGCGAAATCGGTATAGGCACCACAAATTTAACTGCCAATGTTTAAAGGTTTGAATATAACATTTTACGTTTAATTTTAACTTTTAAAAAAATATTTCCCAACTTAATTTTAAATTTTTTGTTCGATTTAAAACAAAATGTAAAAAAAACTTGGTTTTTCGCGTACAACCTTCGGAAACGCGTCATACACGGAACATAAAAAATGCTATTTTGGACTTTCAGCTTTCTAGGTCATGTGTTAAAAAGACCTCAAAGTAGTCGAAAATACAGACAAAAAGGGATCAAGTCAAATTAAATAAAAGTTTTTAATAATTTTGTTTCAGTTTTCTGCTAAAAATATGTAAATTATTTAGGGGCATTGAATATCCCATATCCCATAACAAATATTGGGTAATTTGGAGCGTGTACCATTCTAAGAATTAAGAATTTAGTCTGTCTGATTCTCAGCTAAGCTGCGCATAGCTTTAAGTTACATTTTGCCTGGCGACATGCACAGTTGTTAACTATAAGGATTTTTTATTTCATCGATATTCTGCAGATCTACACATGTAGGTTATTATCGTTACTTCTACGGTTGCAGTAGATACGGCTTTTAAGCTGAAATATAAAAATACATACGGAGCACTGCAACCCAATAACAAAACAACCCCAATCGTAAAGTAAGCAGAGCTGCCCACAGCGCACAGCGCACAACGAACGCAGAATACAGTCATTATAATATGAAATGATCTGATGCCGGGAAACAAAATTTGTATGGGAGCCACCCGATCACGCGGCCCGATCACTCTCAAATAGAAAGTTAATAGAAAGTATTGTCACCGGAAATATACACGTGTGCAAAAATTCAATAAAATTGGGCTTTGGGAAGTGGGTTAAAAATTAATCACAAGATCGTACCAGCCAACCAGACAGCTAACTAGACAGCCAGCCAGTCCGCCAGCTACGTACACGCGAAGTTAATATAGAGAATTTAAAAATTCTCTATATTAACTTCGCGTCGAACAATCATGTTATTAACAAGCCAGAGACTTTAGACGATCTTAGGACTAACATCGAACGCGAAATTGTTGGCATATCACCCGATTAATGCGGAAGAGCGGCGCTCCTAATCAAAAAGCCATTAGAAAAAGGCGGAGAAATGATTGGATTTAATCAGTAAGTTACATAGCCACCAGCGTTAAAATGCGCAGTAACTGTGTTTTCCCATGTCGAATTAACCCACCTGCCCAGAGTATAATTCGAGTGAGTTTAATTGCACTACATGTTGCCTAATGATTGTGATAGCAGACAGTTTTTATCAGCAAAGTTCAGGTCTTCTAGACGGTAAAAGATATTTCAGGAAATAACATCAGGATCACTTGAACTTTTTCATCACCCAAAACTTTTTTTTTGTAGTCAAAGATTGGTTTGCTTAGTGGGCAAAGTCTGGACCCTGCTGGGCCAGCCATTTGTAAAGAAACTGAATGAAAGTGTCTTTCTGATTTACCAGTCTTCAGCTCCTGAAGAATGTGTTATCCTGTTTAGATGCGTGGCTGCCCACTGATCCGTAATTATTGCCACTGCTCTGGCAATGTCCTTCCGTGATCTGGAGACTAACTCCAACGTCTTACCAAAGTTGTGGTCTAGTTGTATAAAAATAATAGTAATAATAATATTCGACGCGACAGACCGTTGCGGTCCAAGGTTAGCTTCTCGCGACCATTTGTGTTGTGCATGTATATTTTTGGACACAAATGGAAGGGACATACAATTTAAGGCCGAATCCAAACGGCGAATTGAAAAGCTTTCCGTGACAAGTTATTACTATCGGAACGTTTGTCATCCATTCGCGAGAGGTGAAAAATACTTTTGTTACTGGGATTCGAACCACGAATCTCCTGCTCAGTAGCCATGCGCATTTCCACTAAGCCACAGCGCCCACATAGTGGTCTAGTAGTATAGAAAGAGGAAATTAGTTCCTTGACTGAACTCATTGTCCTCTAAGAAACCAGCAAGTTAGGCATTAAATTCAAAATTTATTTGCATATGTATGCTTCATTCATGCATAAAAGCAGGGGTGGAGTGGAAAAAACAACCCATAAAAATTAAAATTTTTCGTGTAAATTCTCTGATCGGAGATACACACACACACACTGCGTGCTCGTCTTGTGGCAAAATCATCCACGAAATGACGCAGCGGCAGCGAACAGCGCTGCTCACAAAGCACAGAGCTCAGACTTTGCCGTGATCTGATGCGATATAGCGATATTTAAAAATTGTATATTGGGGTCCCCAAGGGGCCGATCGCTCCAAATTTTTACAAAAAGTGTTTTCCATCGAAGACACACATGTGTACAAAATTTAAAGAAAATCGGGTAAATTTTGTAAAATATTTGTATGGGAGCCCCCCGAACCCGAGGCACGAGGGGCCTCAAATTTTAATAGAAAGTATTGTCACCGGAAATATATATATGTGCAAAATTTCAATAAAATCGGGCCATGGGAAGTGGGCTAAAAATTGATCAGAAAATCTGACCAGCCAGCCAGCCAGCCAGTCAGCCAGCCAACCAGCCAGCCACGTGCACGCGAAGTTAATATAGAGAATTTAAAAAATAGAGACTTATCCTACTCCACAAAGGAACAAACCATCAGGCGAACAATCCTCATAGCGTCCTATATTTATGCTCGAGACAACAGGCAAGATCTTTCTAAGATCGGATGTAGGCTACATGAAGCTTTGGTACAATCAGGAGATCTTGCAGAACATCAATATGGGTTCCGCAAAGGCGCGGAAAGTTGGCGCAAAAAGCGATAGATTGGAAAAGATGAAAGGGAGGAACTAAAAAATATGGTACTATAGTCACCATTGCTATTAAGAATGCATTCAATTCAGCCGAGTTGCATATTCAATGAACTATGTTGGAGAGTAGTCCCGTAGCAGATTCCAGATTACTTTAGTAACAGAATTCTGCTTTACGACACCGACAATGGCCTGAAGGAATATAAAGTTACAGCAGGAATTCCTCAAGGCTGTGTGCTTGGCTGTTACTATGGAATATAATATACGACAGTATATTAAGGCTCAAAATTCCCGATGAGGCAGAGGTTGTCGGTTTTGTAGCCGTTGTGACACACAGATGAAATAACCGCAATATGTATTGCAATAATTAGAACTATCCGGCAGTGGCTGACGTCAATCGGATTGCAGTTGGTAGAACATAAAACTGAAGCTGTACTAATATCCAGTTGGAAAATTCGAGAGACGATAACCTTTGAACTTGGTAATTTTTAAATTATTTCTCAGCCATCAATTGGATACCTGGTAATGGTAATTAATGCGAGATTATCATTCAAAGAGTATATGAAGCTTGTCAGCAATAAAGCAGAGACTGTATGTTCAGAATTGTCTCTTTTTGGAGGGGCAAAGCAAACTAGGAGAAAGTAATTGGCTTTTTTTCATACGGAGCTCTAATATACGATGACACAATGGATACGATTAGCTACTGGGAAAAAATGTCATCTATGCAGCGACTAATAGTTCATTAAAGTGAATATGCTCCCAATCGACATATTCTCCAAGGAGCGCCAGTTGATCCGAGAACCGCAGAACAGCACGTGCTGAAGCCGTTAGAAACCGGCAAATAAGGGTAGATGGACCCATAGATTAATACCATCAGTATGATTATGGGTCGGTCGGTCATAGAGAAGTAGACTTCTATCTATCCAAATTTTTAACTGGGCATGGGTGCTTCCGCTCGTACCTCTTTAAATATGAGGACGAGAGTCTCCAAAACTTTATATGACGTTACACCAGAAGATGTGGAGAATGTTTTCTTCCATTATCCGCGATTAGCAGGAGAAAGACAGGATATGTCAGTGCAAACTGGACATACAATTTCACCAGAAAACATAGTGAATTCTATGCTACAAAATGAGGAGATATGGAATGCATTCAGTGCAATATGTCTTCCAGAATAATGCGTGCGTTTCTTGTGCGTAAGAGAAGTAATGAATAAATGTACCACAGCAAATAAACATGAAAGTGTAGCCATCGCTGAGAGCCTTCCCGCAATGAAATGAAATAATTCTTGGAAGCTGGTTTTAGTCAGCACATTTAAAGGGTAATGTTGCATATGTGAAGTCTTTTTGAAGATATCCATCCAAACTCGGCATTCGGCATTCTAAAAATAACGATTATAAAATCAGTATCATATAAATATACTGCTTTGCTAAATATGATCGTAAACCAGAAAAAATAGTATTAGGGAAACGAAACTATCCTTCATACAAATGAGAAAGGTCGCTATCGCGATGCTGGCATAAGCCCGTAGAGCCATAGAAGATTAAGATAAAAAATTGCTTACTTTCAGAGCTGTCTGAGACAACATTTATAATTTTAAGAAATCAAAATTGTTTAAATTTAATTCCTTATTAAATCAATTGAAAGAAAAACCTGATTTGGCAGAACAACCTTCAACAAAAATTTCTCCCAGCTCTGAACACAAATTTAATTAACTCTGGAGGGATGGAGTCTTCACAACGATGCAGATTGTTGGTCTCTTATTTCCTATCAACTCGACGAAACGATATCGAGCACTTTTTGTTGGTATACGAAAAAGATTTCGTTTTAACATTCCGCACAGATGTCGAAGGAATGAAATATATCCCTCTCACAATTCACAAAAATTTAAATTCAGTACGTAAATAGAAAGTGCTGTACTATGATGATATACAGTTGAGAACCCACATTATCCTTTTGACTTATCTTTGGTTTCTATGTAAATAGACACACTCACAGAAAACGGCCTTCGAAGAGCAAAGTAAGGTGCACCATAATGTCCGCAGGACTATGCTGAGTATCTGAAAATTGATATAAATGAAAAAATATACATTTTTAAAATACGGATGAAAAAGCTATAGCTGGTAGTTAGCGAAGATGGGGCTTACACAAAAAAGTTCGCTTAGTTGATGTGGAAATTTATTATTTTTTGGCTATCGGTTAAGCTAATTGATTTGAGTGAATTATTCTGACTCGTAGAAGTGCCATAGAACTTAGAACACGTTGTAGCCGTTGCCTGTAAATTTCCCCAAAATAAGCTGCGAGTAGAAAAACAACTAAAGCCATAACACGCAATAAGTGCAAGAAAAGTAAGTCCAAGAGCTGAGATGCTAAGCGTAGAACAGAAATTAATATGTCTTAAAAATACTGTTATTATTACTGGTAACTCGTATTTGTAAAGATTGGAACAACTGCTTCGGTGATAAATGTAAGTTAGCTTCTGAACGAAAGAATTTTGGGTACCGAGAAATGCAATAACCTCACGCACAGAAGAATGTAAATAGCGCAGAAGATATGAACAAATTTTTCACCGGCGGGCGAATGAAAGCAGCCTGGGAGAAGAATCTTGCCCGTGAACTCGGGCAGCATGGAGATCTAGGACTACATCAGGCCTGGACGTTTTTACAAAGTGCGCTTGGTGTGTCAAGAGTAATAAATTCGCCATCACAAATGTACCTTCGAGTGAATTTATGAATTGGTAAATGACCAGCTAATTGAGGAATGGCATGCTCCACAAATGAGCAAAGACAACACTGTACTACCGCCACCAATTACAGACTTAAGAATAATAATGCCTCGGTATCGAATGGCATTGCAACGTTGCTGATTAAATCTGGAAGGTCCACATTACACCAAGCAATTCATGAACTAATACTGCAATAATAAGACGAGGAAACGATGCCAGAAGACTGGAGAAGAGACATACAAACATAAGAAAGAAATCTCACAACGTGTATTATGGTATTTACGCGTATAAGACATTCTCTTCCAGTATATCCTTCAAGACAGGACATCCTCATACCCTTAAGTCATAATTAACCCAAGTAGCTTTATCTCAGATAATTAAACAACTGATCAGATTTTCAGCCTTAGCAGGCGATGGAAAATTTTTTCCTCCCAGGCAACTTAACAACTGCACAGGCTCTCAACCTTATCAGACGATGATAGAATTAAAAAACTCACTATACCTTCACTTTATAGAATCTAAAGCCATCTATGAGACCAGAGTATAACTTTATAAAGCCACGAGAGACTCCGGCATCCTAATTAAACTGGCACGAGTACGTAGGTTGACCAAGACCAATGGTATAAGCTAAGTAAAGATATCTGGTTTACTATAAAATCCGTTCAATGGACGGGTCTGCGTCTTCTTCAACCTGTTGTTGAAGAAAATAATCACAGATTCTGATATAACGGCGGGTGGAAGAATTTTCTAGTAATCCATCTAGGTACTGGCGCGGGCGATATTAATATCATTGGCAGAAACCCCAAAGCTGTAAAAGATACCTTAAAAAGAACTTTATTTTTTCAAAAATAGTACGATTAGAAACTTAAGTAGTTTTCAGGCGTTATGTAGTATTCAAAAATCTGGTCCCGCAAGGAATTCACATGAAAACTTTGCACGGCCTTCTCCCATTGCAGATTGCTGATTGCATTGTGAAGTGATATATTTTTTCATCACTCTGTGCTCAATGCTATTCTGGTTGTGTGATAAAATGAAAAGAAATGTCAAAATTCTTTCATATGAATTTTTTTTTTATCACAAGCCATTCATTCTGGTTAAACGCAATTGAACGAATGTGAAGATTGCAATACGAAAATTACTGCAATTATCTTTCAGTACTTTTTTAGAACATGCTGCCAAAACAAATTATCATAATGAGATCGGGAATGGTGCGTTCGCGAAGTGATAAAATGAATAATTGCTGTGAAAACTGAAATGATATTATATCACTTCACAGCTTCACAGATCGGGAATTGACACATAGGACTGGACCCCCGTTGTAGAGCCAAATGTTGTTATTATAATGATAACTACTTCGACCGTAACAAACGTTGTGACAGAATTATGTTACTGCTACAAGAAATTAGAATAAAATCATTCGAATTCATTTTTTCTGGAACTACTTAGCAGCTTCTGCGGTTTTCGTTTTCTTTTTGTTACTCACTTCATCCTTTATTCAATCTCGTCTTTAATGCAAAGTCGGATAGAGCAATATAACTCATTTCAAGAGAGAGATTTATTTCATCTTCGTCTATTGGAATCCTGTTGGGAAAAGAAAGTCAAAGTAAAAGGAAGCAAATTTGTTAAACACAATTTTTCCATTAAAAAATAATACGAATTATTCAACAATGAAGCGGAATTTCAAGATATATATTGGACCAGGATTCATCGGAATAGTTGCGATTTTATAATATCTTTGAGGGGTGGGTGGTCGGGGGTGGTCACAACTAAGCTGCGGTTTTATCGATATAAATCGATATAAATTATTTGAACTGGTGGCGGCAAGATTTGTAATTTAAATCTCACTCAGATTCGTACTTAATTCTGAAGCCGGTGGGACGAAATTGCCGAATGAATGATTTCAGCGCACAACGGAGCACAGTTGTTTTTATAATTTTACTTTCTTTTACATAGTCTGTGTCCATTCTACAGCCCAAGCGGATGAATTAATTGGGATGAAAATCTATATTTAAGCTTTTTACATAATTTGGGTCCCAGTTGATTTTGGCGATAGTCGGCCAACCGGAAGTGGCAGTTTACTTGGAGTGTTTTTCAATTTTTTGCAAATATCTCAAAAAGTATAGCACTAATGAGAAATCCGTTGTGTCCAAAAGAAACTTGACATGTTATCCTGCTCTCACAATAAAAAACTTAATACTTCCGACTTACAGGATTGTATGGATTTCTAACATAACGAGCAAACATTTTTCTTTCGTCAAAACCAAAATCAATAAATCCCGTACGTCTTAAGTATTAAGTTTTTCATTTTGAGAGCGCCCTTAGTTAATAAAAATACATTTTTTAATTTAAAACGTTTGAAACGAGTATTTTGCGTAGTAGTTTGTTTTGATCTGAGACAAATTGCAAGCTCGCGTTGAATTATTATTTTTTTTTTAGATTTGAGATTTTTTGTGATCCAGTTCTGAGATATGTTTAAAGTTTCAAGTCTCTATTGGAAGTTCGTTTGAAATCAATTACAAAATTCCACATGTACAGACAGACATACACGAAAGCGAGCTAATAAAAACGTTTTTAAAAAAAATAACTTAATATATATTTACTGAAGACTCCGGCCCCGTCCGTAAAAGAAAGTTGTATTGTGGTCACACCTCCATTTTTTTATTGTAACTACTACTACTACTACTACTTTATCAATTCTGAAATTCAATGAGGGTCTGGAATTTAGGGAACTAAGCAATTTCTGAAGCGATTTGTATGAAATTCGGCATGTAGGACTAAGATGCGACTATAAGACTTGTTTCTATGGAAATTCTGAGATAAGGTCATTAGGATATGGAATTTTGGGAACTATGCCATTTTGAGATGTTCGTCTGTGTATCCATTCTACAAACAAGAAGATCTTTGTTTTCTTTTCTTTCGTCCCGGGCAGATGTTGTCACGCTCAAAACCCGCGGCCGTATATTTTTTGTAGTAATCGGAGCAGATATTAAAGATAAGTGGCTTAGATAAGGTTAAAAAAATTATAGAACTGATTCTATAGAAAACTTTGTTTTTAAATTTTCACACGGAATTTCTCTAGTCGGCAAACTTTGCTTTATGGGGCTGAATTGTCACATCAAAACAGAATCGAAGTTCCTTTTAAATGTCTAATTTAACAGAGACAACGCCAAAATTTTTGACTGGTCCATTTCTGGGGGAGAGTCTTTAATAATTCGATTGTTTGTCCAGCTATCTGGGTTTTGGCACCGTATTTTTCCAACATGGTCCGGTAGCGATCATGCATTGACTGTGGCTGCGTTGCAACATCATTGAAGAAGAAGTATGGGCTAATGAACCGTTCAGCATGAAACATGCACCAAAAAGTTAATTTTTTAAGTGTAATGGCACTTTGTGAATGGTTTTGGGTGGCTGACTTGCCTAAATGAGACAATTTTGGTTCTTAACGAAGCCGTGGAGCTAGAAATGAGCTTCATCGCTGCGAATGATTTTGCGATGAAAATCTTGATCGTTTTTGCACAAGTTTAAGGCTTAATCACTAAAGTTACATCACAACTTAGGGTGCTTCCGCTTCAGTTCTTGGGTGAATGGGATCTTGTAGAGATTTAGGCCACAGCTACAGCCCTTATGCAAAATTTGACAAAATCTTGGCACAGAGATGCCCAATTGCTGTGATCGACGCGATATCGAAAAATTTGGTATCTCATTTACATTCGCCACTGCGGCCTTAATATTCCTCGATATTTCTTATGTTTCTTTGTTCTTTTGACTCAAGATTTTCCACCAGATGTTCACAAGTTTGTAAAACTGGATGAGTATCATCATCATAATGTTTGGCTTTACGGTCCTGTCCTCCCGCAAAAAGTCGCTCCACCGGTCCTGATTTTGAGCCGATATCATCCCTTAACTCTGGGCTTCATGATCTACGCCTTCCTTCCAGCGTAGGCTTGGCCGGCATCACTGTTTTTTTCCAAAAATTCTACCGCAAAGCAGAATCCTCTTCGCTCATGCGAGCTAGGTGTCCTGCCCACCGAAGCCTACCGAAGCCTACCGAGCTTAATTTTCTTAACGATGTCGACATCGCGATAACGCTCGTAGATCTCATCATTATAGAATCGCCGGAATCGTCTTTCCTTATATGCGGGGCCTACAATTTAGTTCAGTTAGTTAAGTTCCTGGATTTAAAGAGTCTAGACTATAGTAGGCTTTGTTGGCTTTAAGCAACCGTGCGCCTATTTCTGGTTCCATGCCGTTATCAGCTGCTACAGTTGACCCGAGATACTTAAAGGATTGCACTAATTCAAATTCGCGCTCCACTATTTGAATTGAGGGAACAATGTTGGATCTTCTACTCGCAGACGTGGCCACCACGTACTTTGTTTTGCTCTCATTTATGTGCAGCCCCAGATTTCGTGCCGCCTGCTCGATCTGCTTCCTATACAGCTCTTCGCATTCTACAACGATGTCCATATCGTCTGCGTAAGCCAGTATCTGAATGGACTTATAGAGGATTCTTCCTTTCGCCATTACGTCAGAGTCTCGGATCCCTTTCTCCAACGCAGGACGCAGGCCAGTCCATACTCTTCTCGGAGTCCGTTATAGATGTTGAATGGCCTTGATAGTGATCCGGGTATTTTGACTTGGCTTATAAAATTGGTCATGATCAACCCACATAGTTTTGTCAGATTATTTGGGATGCCGACTTCTCTCATGGCTTTATAAAGTTCTACTCTGGCTATGCTATCAATGGCGACTTTAAAGTCTATAAAAATAGGGTGTAGTGCGTTTTGAAACTCTAGACATTTTTCCATCACCTGCCTAAGGGTCTGCCTACTGTTTTAATCAGCTCCGCTGGGATGCCATCAGATCCCGGGGCCTTATTATTTTTGAGATTTATCGCTCTGCTAACTTCGTCTATGCTTGGTGGCGGCAGCATAGTGTGGTCTTAGGTTATTGGTGAAGCCTCCAATTCCTCAGTTAGCTGGTCATTAAGCAACTCATGAATGTGCTCCTCCCATTGCTCTAAGATGCCTTTGAGATCGGCAATCAGATAACCCTCTTTGTCTTTGCAGTATGCAGGCTGCTTTTTTTCGCCGGTGAACTGTTTTTTCAACTTCTTCTTCTTCCGAGCTCTTTATATTCAATTTCGCGTGCCCGCGTTGTATGAGATTGTTGCATTGCTCAGTACGCAACATTCTTACGTTCAGTCGCTAGGTTACATTTCTGATCGAACTAGTCGTTCCGATCTCTACCACTACTACGTAAGATGGAGTCAGCAGTACTAATGACAGTATTCTTAAGGCGTATCCATTTCTTTTCTACGCCCGGCATCTCAGCCCAGGACTTACACTTCCTACATTTACGGCGAGTCCTATCGGTTGACCGTAGTTATTTCTGGTCTCTTCGTTGCAAAGGGCAGCCGTGTTGGCTCGAATCTGATTCGCGGATGCTGTCTTTCTTGATGATGCAATCCGCGCTCGGAGCACTACATCAACAAGTGGTCCGAGTCGACATTGGCACCTCAAGTTCGGATTGTGGCGGCGGTCTATCAACACGTGGTCTATCTGGTTGCAAGTGGCTCCATCAGGAGATACTCAGGTGGCTTTGTGGATAATTTTACGCCTTGTACTTTGTACTCGCAACGACCATATCATTGCTTATCTATGACTCGTTATCCAATGTCATTAGTGTTCTCGTGTAAGCTATGGGTGCCAATGTACTGCCTGACGACTGGCTCCCTACCTATTTTGGCATTCATACCCCCCAGAATGATTTTTACATCATACTAAGGACAGGCATAGAGTTCCCGTTCAAAGAATTCTTCTTTTTCATCATATGGGGAATCCTCTGTAGGTGCGTGAACGTTTATGAGGCTTATGTTTTTAATTCTGCTTAAAGCCGATAACGGTAGGTTTCATTATTTTACTGACTAGAAACCCCACCTCGAGCACATGATGTTATACATGACAGCTGTAATATATGTCATATTCTGATTTTTCACCATTCCCCATCCGCCGCATCATCTGAATGTCAGCATTATATTTAGTCAGGGTATCGGCTAGCTGCTGTGCAGCTCGATCTCTATAGACAGTGAGCATACGTTCCATGAGAAAATTGGAAAATTATATCGTTTAGCCGTTTTCGTTGCCATGTTCGTCGTCGTTCATCAGTGTATCCGAGGCTGATTTTGGGTTCCGTAATAATAATTTTTAATAGGCGAGGTTATTGGCCTCGCGCCAACCGTACTTTGAAGGGACTAGCCCGATCACTCAGCTTTTTCTGCATTGGAGGAAAATTACTAGCGGCCACCCCGTGGAGGTTTGATCGCACTTCCAACAGTCAGAGATAGTTACGGCCGATTGCAATTCCAATGCATTTTGCGTTTTCCCCCCTATTCTTCTGATGGCAACCGAATGAGTAACGTCCCCAACTAAACAAAGTTTATTTTTAGAACAAAAAAATTTAATTCTGCGTTATCACTACATCATCACTACATAGTATAAAACAAAGTCGCTTTCTCTGTCCCTATATCCCTATGTATGCTTAGATCTTTAAAACTACGCAACGGATTTTGATGCGGTTTTTTTAATAGATAGAGTGATTGAAGAGGAAGGTTTATGTGTATAATAACATCCATTAAATAGTGGAGAAATACTGTTATTTTTGAGGTTTCTAATGTGATGTCGTCCACATAGTGCGAATACGATCAAGTTGGCGCTTTGTTTAGGTTTAGCTAATAGAACACCCCTCATGTGGTAGTGATGGCAAGGCGTGCTCACAAAAGAATGTCTGAAAAATATTCGAGAGTAATAACTTGACACGGAAAGCTTCTCAATTCGCTGTTCCGATACGACATTCAATTGTAGGTCCCTTCCATTATTGTACAAAAATATACATGCACAACACAAAATGGCATTGGACCGCAACGGTCCGTCGCACCGAATATTATTATTAAAAAAAACCGATGTAATTTTTAGATATGTATATGGGAGCTCCTCGACCCTCTTCGACGTCGTAAAATTATTCACTGCTATGTGAATTATTTACTACTTTTTTACACATTTTTCCTGAAATAAAAATGCAAATGAAAACTGCGATTTGTCCTGAATAAATAACAACAAAGTATTATAATCTTGGAAATATTTTTAAAATGTCACCATCTTTTTGTTCTCTTTCCTTGGCGTTTCTGAATGAATGCCTAGTAAATTGATAAGGCCCTGCCTGATTGGACTAGTAACTACCTTTATGGTCGTTCAATCCAGGTTGTATTGGACGGTTTCAAATCAGATGTTCACCGCATAAACGCCGGTGTTCCACAAGGCTCTGTTTTTTGTCTCCGACAATCTTTCTCATTTTCATTAATGATCTCCTATTCGACGACAGCACTCTTAGCTCTTGATATGATTTCACGCGTTCTGCACGCCCCTCTACATCGCAAGTGGAACTTAAATAACAACGTATGTTAAGCACATTCAATTCTGACCTTGACAGTATAACATGGTGGGGACTACATAATTGAGTTGAATTTAACGCTTCTAAAACCCAATGCTGTATTCTGTCGTCCAAGCGTAATTTAAATCCCCAACCTTTATCCATGAATGGTACCCAGGTACCCCCAAGACCACATTGCATCTACTAGACTAGAATTTAGAACCACGCGTTATTATTGGTGACGTGAATATCGCGAAAACAATCGAATTGCTTGAACATAGTAGGAATGTTTTCTGCTTGTCACTGTTTTATCGCTTTTTCACAAGCGTTGAAACTTAGTACTATCTTAGTAGTACTACATAACGAATTTCATACAAATCGCTTGAGAAATTACTTGGTCTACAAAATTCCGGACCCTATTAGCCAGACCCCAGAATTTCCATAGGAACAAGTCTTATAGTCACATCTTAGTTCTACATACCCAATTGCATACCAATCGCTTGAGAAATTGCTTGGTCCACAAAATCCCAGACCCTATTACAGGCCAGATCCCAGAATTTCCATAAAAAATAACTTTTTTTTAAACGCGCCACACGCGTCACACGCGCGACACGCGCCACATGTTTCATAGTTGTTTTAAAACTAGTCCCATTAAATTCTGACTGGTAGAAGCCGAGATATACGAGTTCCTATAAAAAACTTTCCACTATATACACAAGACACGCGAGCTAATGTATTCTGCTATGCGAACCTTTTCTATAGAAAGCCAAACTGTATGCAACTAATGCACTTATCAATCCCAAATGCGTCTGCGTTTGTGGGATGTGAATACAGTGTACAAAAAATAAGTAGTGGCATAGAGCGAGAAACGTAAGATGTGGTAGTGGGAAACAGAAATATTTTATATGGATTTTGCTCTTTAATTCATTACTAATCCAAAAACATATGGGATTTTTTAAGCATGTTTCTGTGTATCAGCGGAACAGTTGGGCTTTCTATAGATAAGGTTTTGTATGCGAGTGACTACACACACCCGTGTATGTATATTTAGTTGTAATTCAGTCTAATGACTTATTTATCTTAGAAGCCTATTAGTATGCAACGCAAAATGTAGGTCTTTCATTCATAAGCGATGAAATAGACTGAAAATACCACATTTTACTTTGCAAACGTTTAGGCATAAAAATAATCGATAGCGATGCATAGATTGAGTATTTTTTTCAGTTTTCTCAGGGGTAGTAGCCCCTATGAATGAAAAAATTACGCCATCACAAGCCGAGCGCTGTTTTAAAACAAGTCCCATCAAAGCCGAGATATACGACACAACAAACGTACAAATGTATACACGTTCGCTGAATAATTTTCCCATGTTCCCTGATTAAAACGTCGCCCTTCGGGCTCGCAATCAATATATTGTTATTCCCTTATTTACAACTAACGACACTTATATGTAATGAGTCATCTTCTAAAAATAGACTTCATGTTCAATCATGTTCTTTTATAAAAAACCGGGCAAACAGCACAAACCGGTTTGACTACTTGTTTGACCAGTGCACAATGTTTCAAACTTGCAGGCGGTTACATTTCAAATTTTAAATAATCTAAAGTCTTACAGCCTAAAGTATGCTGTATAAAAGTGCTTATTTTAAGTATGCAGTATTTACATTGCGATTTATCTTAGGATTCTAATGCGCTACTAACTACTTTTCGTAACAATATGAACTCCTTTTAACCAACGCTAAATTATTCCTCCAAAAGTTTATTTATTGAGTTCGTTACCGGACACTGCTTTATTTATGTATAGAATTCAGTAAAGGTGAAGCATAGGCTTGAAGATACAGCGACTGGTGGTTAAGTATAGAGAATCGGACTGAGGAAAGCAGATAGAAAATTTTCAATTGTAGCTATCACTTTAGGAAGGACATTATTAATAATTATTTAATGTGCTAATTGCTAATTGTAGTAGTTGATCACTTAACATTAACTTCAAATTAACTGCACTTCTAATATGTACTTCTAATTAACTCAACTGATTGTTTTTCTACCAAAGAACAAACAAACAAAGTTTGACTCGGCAGTTACCGAACTGCAGGATTATTGACCCGAAATTAAAGGAGCCACCCAACAAGAAATTGATTTTTTTTCTTATGTATTTAAAAAAAATCTTGACGATCTATCTTCTTTTTGACGTCTATACGGCCATATATTTGGATTACATGACATTCCAAAAAATCTGATTAAAATAATAAGGGAAAAGAGTATTGTGTTATAACTCAAAAACTATGATTTATATCGAAAATCAAAGTACACCACGTGTAACGCGCAATTTTATTTGGTCAACAACATTTAGACTTGAATTTTCTTGATTGACGTTTCTCCTTTGTGTGTAAATGACGTGTAAAAAAACTTTAGCGTGTAATGTGTAGGGTGCAGTACAAAAATAATGATGTCAATTATACAGAAACGTTGATTCAATTATTTTCCCTGCCCAGTGCACTGCTTGGCTAAGGAACTAGGTTGTGAAAGGAGTTAAGAAGACCTCAGGATACGCAAATATGATGTATATATGATGCACAGTTCGCAACCATTCGTAGTCAAGAGTGTTTTCCTCTTTGGTATAATTACACTCCCTATCAGTGCATTGTCATCATCGAGGAGACTAATTGAAGAAACTGCTGATTGGTTCGGCGTAACTACTTTGTGATTCACGCAACTCTTCTCCTCCTTTCATTCGCGAGCAATGCTTCGAATGTTTTTAAGTCTCTCAAAGGATGCCTTAAATTAATTATCGATTTTAATGTTAGTGTCAAGTGTTATTAACACTTTTGCTCGAGGGGAAAAGAATCTTTGATGTTGTAGTCCTGTTCGCAGTTACAAGAGATGAAAGTACTTTTCTCCCTACTGTTCTAAGTGAGCTATCGCAAAGTTATGAAAACTACTTATATACGCTAAATTTCATAGTTAACTGATATTGCCTTTCGTATAATACTTTAGGTTATTTGTAGACGGAATGAAACGGGAAAACCATTATAATTGGATAATTGGAATAAAAAATGTGTGTTGATTAGTTGAATTCACTTGGAAAAATATTATTCTACAAGCGATAAGAAGAATCTTAAGAATATACGAGCATATATTTAAAAAATGTATATGTATAGGATTGAAGTAGTAATAAGCGTTGAGGTGCAATGAAATATTAATTACATTCCTTTGGTCTACCAAAGGAAGTACTCTCTAGAGTTACATGCCAATGTTATAGTTTGTTTAAGAGGACAAGAGAGAAGAACTTCAACGTAGCGCGGTTACATGTTGAACTGAAATGATGACCGACTGAAACTTAACAAAAGGTCTAACGATGAATAGTAACCTAACTTATATTGTGACTGAAATGATCTCGGTCAATGTACAGTTCAGAACTCAGTCGGTCACCATTTCAGCTAAATATGTAAAAGCACAAGTAGTACGAGTAAGCAACAGCTCTGGATATTGTTAGGAGGCCCATAAATAATAAAAAATTCGTTTTGAACCTACATATTAAGTCCGTAAGAGGTAGCGTTAAAGTCCTATATTAATTCTCTTACAGAACGTGCTACGAAAGCTTCGTACGACCGTCGGCGTCTGTTTATTAAAATGAAATTTCTTAAGACGCGTTGAAGGCAATGATAGCCTGAAATGATGAAAACATAATTTTGTTATAATACTTGAATATTTTTGTGGACACCGTGGTCCAAGTTGTTGGTGCGTTGGACTACTGAGCGAGAAGTTCGAAGTTCGAAGTTCGAGCGAGAATAAGTATGACATAAAAAAACCATCCATGCAGTTCATACCAAAAACTGCTGTAGTACAGCATTTACATAAATCGGGTCATTGCCCGGCCGTTGAAAATATAAAAATCTTGGGCACACATTATAAGAAACGTTTAACGATTAAAGCGTTGCATATACATATATACACAAAACTCATCCAACCAGAGACGTTATGTTCACGAAATTGCACCAGTTTATTGTGCAATAATATATGACAACAGACCAAAAAAAAAACAACCCATAAAAATTAAAATTACTCATGAAAATTCTCTAATAGGAGAAACATATGTGTGCAAAGTTTGAACCGGGTTAATTTGGAACAAAATAATATTAGAGCCCCCTTCACTTAAAATTGTTTTAAAAAACTGTTCTCACCGGAGATCGGAGATACACTTGTGTAAAAAAATTTGTATGGGAAAAATTCAAATCAAAAACTAAAAAATGTTTACAAAAAGATCGGTCTATCAGAGATAAATTTTAAAAAAAATTTTATGGCCCCGACCCCGGGCCTTGGTGCCCATTCGCTCCAAACATTTTACAAAAACTTTTATCCATTGGGATAAACATATGTTTAAACCCCTCCCTCCCCACCCAAAGCTATTGCATGCAGCACGAAAGTGGCTCTGCGGTATTTTGGCCCATTCCAGGCGAAGCGCTTGCTTGAGATGATCGACACTTTGGTATTTTTTTGTCCCAACCTTGCTCTTCAAAATACCCCAAACCGAGAAATCTAGCGGATTTGCATCCGGTGAATTTGATGGCTATTGGGCAGTGGAAATGAACCGCGGAACGTTGTTTCTCAGCCAATCTTGATTGACGCGCGCTTTATGACTCGGCGCCGAATCCTGTTGAAATGTCCAGGCTCTGCGGCCGAAATGTTTTAGTGTCCAAGGCTTCAACGCTCCTTCTAACACATGATCCCGATAAATTTGAGCATTTATCTTGATGCCACGGTCCAAAAAACGAGCGGTGAACGGCTTTCGGCCGTTACGGCGGCCCAAACCATCACCATCGGCGGCGCTTGGTTTTGAGTGGCAATCCGTTGGTCCAAATTGTCAGTAGAACAGCTGGGCAAGTAAATCAGGTTGTTTTGCTTGTTCACATATTGCTCAATAACGAATGGTGACTCATCGGAGAAAACCAAATTCGGTGAGACCATGCGTCTTTTGGAATTTCAAGGCCTTTAGTCCAAGATGATCTTTCAATATGTGCTGCGTCCGTTCGAGCGAAATGTTCGCCTTACGAGCCATTTTTCTGCCGCTACGGCGCGGATTCCGAGCGAATTTGGCCTTCACCTTCCGAATGATATCCGGCGATGTTGCAGTACGTTTCGTTCCACCACCATGGCGTTTTGCTGCAAGTATCGTTATAACGATTTATAGTGCGATACACAAACATTTTATTCACATGCAGATGTTTTAACTGGTTAACAATCTGCGGCTGTGGTTTTCCAGCCAAATACAGAGCAATCACACTATTACGTTTGAATTCCATTGCGGATAACTTTTTTCTGAATATTTCCCACTAAAATGCTTTTGTACTTGTAAACAATGGAATGAACTGTCATTAGTATAAATTTGAGCGCTCTGTCATCTCTGGTTTGATAGCAATGACGGTCTGAAGTTGGTAACACTTCGTGCCAGCCAAGTAGCCGTTATATGCACTAGAGAGTTAACATATAAAATAATTTTGTTATTTACTGCAGTCACAGCGAACACACATTCCCAGAGTAATTTTGCATTGCGCATAACTGGTTTAGCAGAAAAACCGGTTTTGGTCGTGTGAAAAATAACGTACATTACTGGGGCAAAATGTGCCCATCGTTCTCGTTAGATTTCCGCACATGAAGCAAAGAAGTGCTCATCGTGCTCGTTAGATTGCCGCACTGACATCGGCTTCTGCCTCGTGCTTCAAGCTTCTAACTCACAACTCACCCGGTATAGTCGGTGAATTTCATTTTCGCATACCTTTTATCTGTCAAATGATAATTGATGAAAACCAATTGTGCCATTTGCAACCAATTTTTGCGAATATATATATAAATAAATAAAAATGGAGTCAAAAACAGCATGATTAGGCCATATTTCCAAAAACCAAAAGGAAGCCTCAATAGATTTTACAGAAATTCATTCCGAATTAATAAAACAAAAAATAGATAATAGCTTAACCTATAAACAGTCAGCCAAACTATGGGAAGATGGGGCTCGAGTATTTAATGCTATTCCAGGAGCTGGCGCGTGAGCAATCTGGCACATGAGGTTCTAATTTATTTATTAAATCATCAACCATACTTATATTTAACCTGAATAATTTAGTGAATTGTTTGTCCGACAACTCGAAACAATTTTGTGGTTCCCTTTTAATCAGTCTACTTTACATTCCTTTTGACTGTTCTATGGCAGAACGAGATACAACTATTGCTTATTCGTCTAATCCAGCCATTATACTAGTTTAATTTCTAGTATTCACTTATTATAATTTAATTTTGATAAAAAATCAAAACACTTAGTTTGAGTAAACTTAAAACACACGCAAAATACAATTTTTTGACATACATTTATTTACCACAGTGTGGAAGTTGGTAAAAATTCAAGTATGGTGAATATAAAATTCGACTGATTTCAAGAATAAGTGTTTGAGTGTCGCTGTATTTTTCAGTGGATTTTGTGATTGAAATAATTCGACTGTGAATTTTTTTTGGATCAAAATTCAAGAATACGGGCCATGGTATATCAATAGGTGGACCTGACATATAGATAGTGGTTGTTGCTGACTTGCCGAAATGTGACAATTTAAAAAAACTTTTATTTAACTTGACCTCTGTTGGTCTGACACCATCTAAATCTTGTAGAGCATTTTGACATCCCACGTGTGACGGGTGTTATGAGTGGTATGATGCGTGGAAAAGTGCTTTTGTTACTTCTTTGTGGTCCTTTTTAACCGCCTTTCACACGACCTGAAGATGTACATTTTGTGAGCTGCTCATTGTCATGGGCCATTTTGGAGTTTCTGCGTGTGACGCGTTTCGCGTGTAATGCGTCAAAACTGTTTTTTCGACTTTTTGAGGTCGTTTTTTTTACCAACTTTCACACGTCTTTTAGATCTGAAATTTTGTGCGCGTGTGGCTATTGTTGCTCGTGTAGCGTGTATGACGCGTGTTTGGTGTGTGGCGTTTGTACCCTTAAAACGAGTTTTTTTTTGCATTTACTTGTTTAAAGAAGCCGTTAAGGCAAAAATGGGTCACATTTCTGAGAACGGTTAGCGCAAGTATAGTTGTTACAACTTCGGAGAATTCGCAAACTTTGTGAAAAGTAATTTTCGATGCATAGACGGGTGGAAACGTCAAAAATGTGGGCGTATCAATTGCAAAACCATTAAGTGTTTATACGATTGTATTGTTTTTAAATTCTCTATATTAACTTCACTTGCCCGTGGCTGGCTGGCTGGCTGGCCAAATCTTGTGATCAATTTTTAACCCTCTTCCTACAGCCCGATTTTATTGAAATTTTGCACACATGTATATCTCCCAAGACAACACTTTCTATTAAAATTTGAGGCCCCTCGGGCCGCGGGGTCGGGGGGCTCTCATACAAATATTTTACAAAATTTACCCGATTTTCTTTAAATTTTGTACACATGTGTGTCTTCGATGGAAAACACCTTTTGTATAAATTTGGAGCGATCGGCCCCTTGGGGACCCCAATATACAATTTTTAAATATCGCTATATCGCATCAGATCACGGCAAAGTCTGAGCTCTGTGCTTTGTGAGCAGCGCTGTTCGCTGCCGCTGCGTCATTTGTGAATGATTTTGCCACAAAACGAGCACGCAGTGTGTGTGTGTGTGTGTGTGTATCCCCGATTAGAGAATTTACAAGAAAAATTTTAATTTTTATGGGTTGTTTTTTTTTTATGAAAAGTTGAATTTGAAGTGAAAACCCTGTAGCTAATAGGTGATATTTTCCGATTTATACGATGAATTTCGGGTCAACGTTTTATAGCTTTACGCTAAAATGGTAGAAAAACCAATAACCTTTAAATCAGAAGTTTTGCATCCACAAATCCAATCCTATATTTAATCCGCTTAAAGGAACCAACGAAACTTGCTTACTCATAATTGCGAGTATTAAAATGTTTTTGGTTATCTTTGGTGATAGCGAGCGATATCTTTTGCTCATTGTTTCTGTGGTTTCCGTAGGCAGATGAGCGGCAGAGTGAGAGTCCTTCTTTTTGTCGTAAATATTTGTTTTATTTAGAAATAAAAAAAATAGACCAAGTTGTTCGCGGCAGATCGAAGATGAGACTAAGCAAAAATGCAATTAAAAATTTGGGACATTAAAATAGTAATAAAATAGAAAGCACCATCTGAACTAAACAGCAAAAGAAGACATATGTCTGTCCGTGTTGTAGCTTATTTCGATATTAGTATATTTGTTCAATAAACTCCAAGATTCGCTTGCATATTCAAACATGCAGCAACTTTAGGCGGACTTAAACACTTTATTTTACAATTCTGATAAAAAAGGCAACATAGAAAAAATACAAATATTAGAATTATATTACACAGCGCTTTGGCTTGTCAATACTCTGCTCGACTGTTGTTTTCGCAAAAATCAGACTCGTTATAATCATTCTTTGGCAGATAACAATAGAAAGTAAAAACAAAACCTGATATCATAAAAAAACCGTTAAAATGGCTTCATTCGAATGTTTTTCCGAATAGAGCTTTAAATAAAAAACAAACTCTTTGTTTTTATGAGATAAATCATTTCTTGTATGTAATTTGTACAAAGTCAAGGGAATTTTTAAGATATTTTAAAACATTTCATCATCATATCATGTTGAAAGTCAAATAAAAAATTATTGCCATTAGAGTTTTACAAAATCAATAAAAGAGAAATAAAATAACGATCGATCCTGCCAGGAGTCGAACCTGGAATCTTCTGATCCGTAGTCAGACGCGTTATCCATTGCGACACAGGACAACTTGGAAACAGATACTCATAATGTATTTACACAGCAACATAGAATTAAAAAAATAAATTTGCATTATGCTTTGCTTTCGATGGGTGAGAGCTATGAGCATCGGTCGCTAATCATTGATTTCTATTAATAGCTCATGTCAATAAACCTTTAAAATTAAATTGTCCAATTTTTCTGGTTATTAACTTTAAATTTAAGTGCAAATTTTATGTTAACTTTTTTTTTTTTACTTCATTTATTTCAGAAAATATAAATGTTAATAATTTTCTTTTAGTTGCTCTAGACTTTAAGCTGTTAGCAACGTAATTTTAGATAAATATTTCCATCGTAAGTCCACCACCGTTAAAAGCTAAGAGTTATAATTATAATTACATTGTAAAAAAGAATATTCTATTTAAATTTATAAATTTATATAGATAAAGAAATAGAAGTATTGTAAAGAGACAGTTTTATAGATGTAAATATATTGTACATTATGATACATTAACTACATGATTATTTATCATCTAAATCATGTATT
The DNA here is from genome assembly GCA_947095585.1 of Nephrocerus scutellatus. Lineage (NCBI taxonomy): Eukaryota > Metazoa > Arthropoda > Insecta > Diptera > Pipunculidae > Nephrocerus > Nephrocerus scutellatus. The sequence continues at coordinate 24,022,577 of OX352762.1, read as the reverse complement.
GATATAAATCCTCTGACATAGCAATTATGCTACATACCTGTGATCAAACATAAGACCATTTATTCATTTTACAGAATTAAAAATTTATCTAGCCCAATGTTTGTTCTCGAAAAAGTACTCTAATTTGTTTTTTGAATATGAGGAAGTTCGTTTGATATTTTATTTCTCTTGGTAAATTGTTATATTTGGAGATGCCTTTATATAAAATATTGTTTGATCGCATTTCGCTTGCAAAAAAATTAATTTGTAGATGCGATCTTCTAGTAGTAGGATAACGATGTCTATCGGAAACATGGATTAGCTCAAAATTGTGTTTTAATGTGTTATTTATAGTTTTATGTATAACTAACATGAGTTCAATATTTATAAGAACTGGTAAACTGATAAAAGATTTAAAGTTTTGAAACAAGAGTACTGTGGGGTATAATCGTGGTAGATTGTTTATGTATTTAATTGCTCGCTTTTGTAGAATAAAGAGTTGTTTAATTTTATCCCAGATCACATTGAGATATGTAAAATGTGAATGAACATACGAAAAGTAGATGGTTTTTGTGTTACAGATATTTTTAATTTTTTTAAGTGTGAAGATATATGGGACTATTTTCGATGCAATTAACTCGATATGGCTATCCCATTTTAGTTTTGAATCTATAATTAACCCTAAATATTTATATGTTTGTACTCTTTCGATATTTCTATTTTCATAAGTGATTTTTAATTTCTCTAACTCTGAATTTTCTATTATTTTGTTTTGGAATAATATGCATTTAGTTTTATCTACGTTGAGAGCTAAACGATCTTCACGGAGCCATTGTCATATAAGGTCATAAGGACATGTCTAAGAATATTTGCTTATGATCGTTGCTTTTATATTTAAGCACCGTATCGTGGGCGCCGTGGCTCAGTGGTAGTGCACATGGCTGCTGCGCAGGAGATTCAGGTTCGAATCCCAGCAACACCAAAAGTATTTTTCACGGTGTCCCACCTCTCGCGAATGGGTGACAAACGTTCCGAGAGTAATGAATACCTTGTCACGGAAAGCTTCTCAGTTCGCCGTTCGGATCCGGTCTTAAATTGTAGGTCCCTTCCATTTGTGTCCAAAAATTAACATGTGCAGCACAAATGGTCGCGAGAAGTTAGGCCTTGGACCGCAATGGTCTGTCGCGCCAAATATTATTATTATTATTATCGTCAGCATATAGTTGGAATAAACCTCGTAGTTCCAGTTTTGATATGTCATGGATAAAAATTATAAATAACAATGGTCCTAAGATGGATCCCTGAGGTACTCCACTTTTAATATTTTCCAAAGTGCTACTTGAGTTACCTATGATGACTTTTTGTGTTCTGTCAGTTAAATATGATTTAAATAATTTTATTTGAATATGGATTAAGTCGAGTTTTTCTAGTTTAAGCAATAAAAGTTGATGATCAACCATATCAAATTCCTTACGAAAATCTAAAAATATACAGGCTACATAATATTTTTTATCTATTGACTTACTTATAAAATCTATAAGATCTATACAAGCCGCAGTGGTATTAGAATTCTTTATAAATCCATATTGGCATTTGTCAATAATATTATTGATTTCTAGAAATTGGAGAAGCCGTTTGAAAACAGCTTTTTCTACTATCTTTGATAAGCAACTCAATACTGAGATCGGTCTATAGTTACTTATTTGCAGTTTATTTCCATCCTTAAATATAGGTGTTACCCTAGCTTGCTTCAATGAAGATGGGAATTCTCCGTTAGCCAGAATCTGGTTTCTTAGCTTCGTAAGGGTTGTAACTAATTGCAACTTAATTTTTTTTTATAAACTTAGCTGAGATTGAGTCATGCCCCACAGCAGAACTACTATTTAAATCAGTAACATATGTTTCAATTTCTGTTTCTGTTACTTCGAAAAAATCAAGTGGCGATGTTACAGTGAAGTCGAGATTTAAATAATATCTTGGTAAAGTTAAGTTATTGAAATAGTTACTTGCAATATTTATAAAATACTTATTAAAATCATTAGCTATTAAAAAGTTATCTGTTACTTTAGTTCCATGTTTTTTTAATGCCCATTCAGTTTTTTTATTTATCACTTTCCTATTAATTTCGTGTATGTAACCCCAGTAAAGTTTTGGTTGCGAGAGAGATAATTCTAGTTTTGCACTATTCTTATTCTTTTCAAGTTTAATCATACTTGAAATTTTTGATTTATAGAACTTATATTGTGATATAATATTTATATTCATTTGTAGGATATTTTATTTTAAGTTTAAAAAATTTCTCCCTTTATAAAATCATAAAGTCAAATATATGTCTAGTCATCCAAGGTTTTTTAGTTTTTTTAGTTTTTTTAACTGTAAATGTTTTTATAACCTTATTACTTGAAATTAGTTCGGAGAGATGTTCAAATAGTTCATCGAAGTTAAAGTAGTAAAAAATCTGTCGTTCGCCAATTCATCATATTTTAGTATTTCAATTTGTTGTATTTGTTTCTTTATTTGGATTTTAGTAAATTGTTTTAATAGTATCATCTTATGAACTGATAGCGAGTAGTAGAATTAAGATATATCATTTCATAAGCATGATCGAGAATGTCCGTGAAAATATGGTCTATGAAGGTCGATATTGTATTTGAAATTCTAGTAGGATACATTGGATCTAAACTATTTAAAAAGGTAAACCCAGACGAGTATATTGCATCACGATATTTTTTTATGACATTATCTGACTTGTTTGCTAGGTTTAAGTTACAATCGCCAACAACTAAACTAGTCGGATAAGAATTTAAGATTTGCTCCATGTTAGAAAAAAAATTGTTTGTATTAGAATGTTGCCATCTGTAGAACGATATGAAGTGAAAATTATATTTTAGTATATTTATAACTAAATAATTACTTCCCTCATATATATATATATCTTATACCACGGTGCACGTCAAACAATACGTAGGAAAAAAGAATAGAAAGAGAACTTTGATTTAAATTGGAATATGGCATGGTTAACCACTTTTACTAATAGAACTAATACAACTTCCAAGAAATTGTCTTACCTTAACCAAGAAAAAAGGAGATAAAAACAGATAAAAACAAGACCAAGACCAAGACCAAGAACAAGACAGAGTGTGCAAGACCAAGACCATGACCAAGAATATGTAAGCAAGACTGCAAGACTCTTGCATTTTAAGTTACGTAATTGCTCTGTTGATATTTATTTATAAAACCTACATATGTCGTATGTTTATTTGTATACGATTTGGTGCATATATAACAATACCAAACTCAAAAACCCAGACAGAAGATCTTAAGCGAGTCCGTTGTGTAGTATAGTATTTACAGGCACTTGTGTGTACATACATAGATTGTCATTTCCTGTTTTTTCATGCCAGGCAAGTCACATAAACGAGGTTTGACAAAAAAAGACATCAACGAAGACGTTTGTGACATGGCATCATTTGCAAATGTTGAAATGTTGAAATTGACTGAGTTCTTTTGAAAGAATAAGTCTAGGCTCTCTTGAAAATTTTTTTTTCCAATTAACCGCTAAGCGCTTAACATAAATGTTGGTAGTTTTGTGTGTATATCCTAAGTATATCCTAAGTGATGACAGTAAAGTAAAGGACAGACTATAGGACAAGACCTTGTGAACATCATCACAGCTTAATTCATATACGTAATATAAGCATTTATGTAGAAGTTAAGACTTTGGGTAATCTATATATACAAAACTAGCGGAAATGCCTCATCCCACTGACCCCAACACAAGTTAGCACCAGCCCACTGACCTCCCAGCACTTACCTCTTGCCCTATGACCTCCCGTCAGCTGACCACCACCAACCACTTACCTACCGCCAACTGAAAACCATAGAATAGACACTTATACCGTTAAAAAATTTATACGGGTTTGAATGTTCTTTATATTAAAATCATATACAGGGAAAATAACATTTTCCACCCCAGCGCCACCTATCAGCTCCAAATGGCCAATACTTTCTACTCCACATTTTTCACACCCTTAAATGGATGGTTGTCGGGAGTGAGCTGCTGATTGCTTCCACTCCTTGCGATAAATGATCCCTTAATTGTTGGCGTACTGAGGGGATCTTAGCCGGTCGATGTTATACCTAGGCATTCGGATGATATTGCCGATTCTTTCAATTATTGCAGTACGTAACTGGACAGTAGCTACCATAAGGGGATGATAGTAGTAGTAAACTGACTATTTATTTTCTTAAAAATACATATATAATTACATGGTTTCTTAGTCTATTGTTTGGCTGAAGGCCGTCAACTAGATTGACAGATTGACATATAATAACAGTTTTTTTTATTAAGTACCTTTAAAAGTTTTCCTCATATACGTTTTCTATAATAAAGGACCATCCGTGCATATTTATATAATAAATCCCTTCCTCTCTGTCCGTTTAAAATGCATATTGTGTTTTCCTCATCCAGTGTAGTTGATCCAAAAATTCCTTGACGAATTTCTTTTAGAATTGGACAAGTGGCAAGGAAATGGAATACATCTTCTCTTGTATTCAGATTGCACATGTTGCAGATAATTGGTAGCTCTGGGCGGTGTGGTATATAATTTAAGTCTACCAGCTCTCCTCTTATTTTAAATATTGTGCTTATTTTTTCCGCTGAGTTGCAGTTTAGAAAATAAGTACTTTCTCGAAAGTAATATCTTAATTTACTATAGTACATCCTGTACTGGGATGATTGGGCTTCATTAGCATATGTCTCGTATAGATTATTTCGAATATTCTTTATAATAAAATCATATACAGGGAAAACCACATTTTCCACCCCAGCGCCACCTATCAGGTCCAAATGGCCAATATGAGCCAAATCGGTCTAAAAATAAGAATTTTCGAAAAAAGCTACCCCAGCGCCACCCAGGAGGGTTCTAACACAGACAGAAACAATCCGAAGCACCAAACGAACATTCGGTGTGAGTATAGTGTGAACGCTTTAGTGGTTCAGCCGTGATAGTCAGACATACATACGTACCAACGTTTTTAAGATAGAGAACATACACATATGTTGGTACCAAATTAACTCTGGAACTCCTTTACCAAACTTCTTGGTATGCATATTACTTAACACCTGGAATCAATATAGCTGGTGGGGGTGGTTGGTTGATTTACAGAGGTGAGGACGTTACCAACATTAATTACCAATATTAGTGTTAATTCTATAATTTTCGGTGAGGCTGATGATAGTAAGACACCTCTAGGTGGTGGGGGGAGGCACTGTATATCCAATAACAAATTATAAAATAATTTTGAGCGTGTATCGTTATCCGACCGTTATCGTTAACATCAAAACTTCAGCATCATTTCTAAGTCTGATTCTTAAAATTCCAATACTAAAGAAATGAGCATTGCCTAAAGTTACATTTTGGCTGGCAGCATGCATAGTTGTTAACTATAAAGATTTTTTATTGCCTTAGAACTCATCGTTTTACTGTACATGTATGCTGTTGTTCCGGTTGTAGTAGATTTATAAAAAAACAAGATTTAGAAAATCGTAAAAAAATAGCTGCAATTTTGTGCGGATCTCAGTTTATGAGGGCCTGCGTGTGGCGTTTACCGTAGGTGCAAGTGGCACCATATATTATTTTTACGTAGAATCCCACATAGAAAATATGGATGTCTAACGGTCACTATTCATAACAGCGATCACAAAACTAATGGGATCTACATTAACATCGGTTGTTTTAGATTATTTTTACATATATTTCCCTCCCTAATACCACTAATAGAGGTAATAGTGGTGTATTTTAAGTAATATGTGTACCAACTAACAAGTTTAGTTAAAATTGAGCAAGGCGTTCTACAGTTATAATAGAACAAAAATACATACGTACATAGATCCATTTATATATACTAACTAGCTGACCCGACAGACGTTGTCCTGTCCCACTTTCAATAAAATTGTTTGTGATCGTGTTGTGAACCTGTGAAAAGCTATTTGTTTTGCGATTTCGCGTCACAGTATTAGTCACATCATTGTGTTAAATTGTTTAATTTTGGGAACTAAGTAATTTCTCTTCCGATTTGTATGAAATTCGGTATGGTCTTTTGAGGGTCTTCTGGGTGGTCTTTTGGGGGTCTTTTGAGGGTCTTTTGGGGGTATTTTGAAGGTATTTTGAGTGTCGTTAAAGGAGTCTGTTGAGGATCTTTTGTGGGGTTTTTGGAAGTCCTTTGAGGGTTTTTGGGTATTTTGAAGGTTTTTTGGGGTTTATTTATCCGAATTTTTCGGCTTTCCTTTTTAATTGTCTTTGTTTTCTAGGACTATAATGAACAAAACAAAAAAAGAATTACGCTAATCCATTGTTCGAATCGTGAGTTATGGTCGCGAGTTCATACATAAATCCTATGGAAAACAGCACTTTCAGTTTTTTCCGAATTTTACAATTTTTCGGGCATCTTTTCTATTTTTTTTTCGCATAAACCCTATTCGGACTATGGCGAATTTATAAAATAAAAGTTTTTTTTTTTCACCTAGCGGTATTTTTTTTCACTTTAAAACCTATTCTCATACCTACCAAATATAGATAAAAAATTTCATAACAATCGGTTGAGCCGTTTCGGAGCAGTTGAGACCCAAACACCGTGACACGAGATTTTTATATATTAGATATAGATATTATAGATATTTTTAAAAGATACTTTCGACTGTAAGAATTTTATCAGCAAGACCGCAAGACCAAGACCAAGACCAAGACTAATGGCACGAATGCAATACCAAGACCAAGAGTCGACCTGCAAAACCAAGACCAAGACCAAGACCGAGGTGAAATGGTCTTGGTTTTGTGTTTGCTCATCACTAGTAAAGATGTTCGTTAGAGATACGGTTAGGTCAGAAAACCCTTAAGATGTTCCGTAGGCACCTATTTACGAACGTTTGTAATCTTAATGCCGAGGTTGATGATTTTGGTTTTGGCAGTATTAATCTTCAAACCTGCAACATTTGCCTCCCTTTCCACATTTGTGGTCATTTGGTGTAGCTCCATAATCCTGTGTGAGAGTAAACAAACGTCGTCAGCGTAGTCCAGATGTTTGAGTTGAGATATATGAGTCCAACGAGTTCCTCCGTTTCCAGTAGATAAAGCTGCGCAAAGTACATTGCTAATCACTACAAAAAAGTATCGGCGATAGAATGCAAACTTGTCGTACCCCATTTAGGATCTGACAACTCTCCTCTATGCAGCACATGACATTTAGTGTAATCATAGGTTGTTTTATTAAGAGCTATTCGTTTATCGCAAGGCGAGCCAGATAAACTGTCTGTTGACACTGTCAAACGGCTTCTCAAAATCGATGAACAGCAGGTGCAGTTGTGAACGGAATTCAACGCACTGTTCAATAAGGATCCGCAGGGTGTTGATGATGTCTACATAGGAGGATCTAGTGCGGAAACCTGCTTGTCCGGCATCGAGTGTATCTTCCAGATGTTCATAAATTCGCTCAAGTACTACTTTGGCTATTACCTTTGGAAATGCAGGAAGAACGCAAATGCCTTTCCAGTTTTCGCACTCCATAAGACTACCTTTTTTAGGGAGCTTGACAATCATTCCCTTCTTCCACTCGTCGGGGAAACTTTCTACCTCCCACGCTCTCTCTACAAGATGATATAAAAGCTCTGCTGATGTCGTTGAAGCGGCATGCAGAAGCTCTGCGGGTATACCATCTAGTCCTACCGACTTGTTGTTCTTTGGTGCGTTGATCGCGGTAGCGATCTCATCTTTACTGGGAGTTGAGGTGCGAAATCGGGAAATTGTTACTTCCGGCAGTTCTGTTTGATTTGGGTTCATATCGTTGGAGAATACACGGTTAAGGACCGTAGAGAAATGCTCCTTCCATCGCTTGAGCTGATCCTCATCTGAAACCAGTACGGCACCATCTAGGATGTTGGATAGAGCTTTGACGACCTGTCAGTTCTTTTGTGATTTTGTAAACGGTTCTGCTATCTGTAGCGGACAATGATTTATATGATTACCACTTAGTTCACAATGCATTTGCTGCTTACACTGGAAAGAAAAAAAATAATTTTTTAATAAGATATAATAAAAATTAGTTTTTATTGTTCTTGCTATAAATGATTTATTTGATTACCACATAGTTCAAAATGAATTTGTTGCTTATCGTACACTGAAAAAAAGAAAACAATTTTTTTGCTATAACCTAATCATTTGAATTCTACATATCTTGACTAAGAATGTAATACTTAAATAATGAATAAAATGTATGCTCTGGCACCATTATACGCATGTATATATCCAATGGAAAACACTTTTTGTAAAAATTTAGGAGTGATCGGGCCCCGGGGTCGGGGGGCACCTTTATAAATGTTATACCCAAGGCCCGATGGCCCCAAAATTTTCATAGAAAGTGTTGTCATAGGAGGTACACATGTGTGCAAAGTTTAAGTAAAATTGGGCTTAAGAAAGTGGGTTAAAAATTGATCACAAGATTTGGTGTGCCAGCCAGCCAGCCAGCCAGCCAGCCACAAACAAGTGAAGTTAATAGAGAGAATTTAAAAAATTTATATGAGAATCCCTCGGGCCCGATCACTCCAAAAAATTTACAAAAAGTTTTGTACATAGGAGATACACATGCTCTACTGGTTGCAGCGTTGGACTGCTGAGCGAGATTTCTAAATTCGAATCCCAGAAAGCACTAAGAAGCTACCTCTTGCGAATGTCTGACAAACGTCCGAAAATAATAAATGCCATGGAAAGCTTTTCCGATATGGCTTTTTTAGGTCCTTCGGCCGGCCATTAAAAAGTTCTTATGATTCAAGATATTTCAACGTTATCAACGTATCCATGATCTTGAAATGCATGGTAGTGGGCGATTAATGATGGTGTGTGGAAAGATAAGCCGGGCATCCCTGTTTACTGCCGGAGATAGACTGTGGGTTTGATTTTATAAAAACCAGATAAACTTAGTTTTGAAACATCAGAGTCTTCTTTCCTTAAGGTATCACCTAGTTCCAATTTAAGATGCTTATGCGCAACTACATGGACATACATGCCCAAGAATGTTGCTAAGATTACTTCTGAATCTGCACATCACAACTAAAAACTGTTAATTGAAGGTTCTGCGTTGGCCTTTCAACACAAGTTTCCACAAATGTTATGCCAGTACCACAAAGTTAGTTTAAGACCAACAAAAACAGTCACCCACAGCCACAATTCGCTATTTACCGAATGCTAAAAAAATAGATCGATCATCTCCAATTTAATCAGCAGATATGTGCAGGGATAAGACAAAGTATACCAGGATGAGATAATCCAATAAAGGGTCTGGCAGGCGTTCCATATTTTTCAAGAAAAAATATATCAGACTGATAGGTCCATCAGTGGATTTGAGCAGTTCGCTAGCATTTGCTGTTACAGCTTACAGATAGACGAGCCGGGAAGGAACTTGGAGCAATATGTCAGAAGCATTTTATTAGGACATGTCGTATAGGTGTCATAAGCTTTCTTGATGAATCAACATTTAAATAATATTCGGAAGAAAAAAGTTTCTTTTCTGTATTCCAAAGTTTGGAATTTATTTGTTTATTTATTTGTTTATACACAATTCAAGCTCCTCAAACGCTTGTATTTCATTTGCCTTCGCCAGAAAAAAGGCATCAATAAGGCATTGCGATTTTTCGTTTTTGATCTTCGCGCTAAAAATACTATAGTCCTCAAAAGCGGTTCGGGATAAATCAGCAATGGAACGCAGTCCTTTATTGTTGAACGAAATCTACGATGGTTACAGTTAGGATTTGCTATTGAATTAAAAGTAACTCATCTTTTACTTACAGCAGAGTAGCAGTGAAAACGATCAAACATTTCAGTGCGATTAGAACATCGTCTTAACCTGTTTTGAATATGTAACGATGAATCGGCCACTAATTGCATACTCTTTAACCACTTGAGATGAAGGACAGAAATAGATATTTGGGCATCTATTTCACAGTCTTTAGTTTCCTTCGTCTCGTTGCTTTTGATCTCTGACAAGAGTGCGTCATACTTTTGGGTACAATTATTCTTCTCTGGATAATCTAGATTTTGGGTGGTGTTAATATTGACATCTTGAAGAGAAGTTGACTTCGCTTTGATGAGATCGTCATTGTCATTACGAATGTTGGTAAAATGAGCACGAGCCTTTATATACAAAAACATACTTGTACATTACATTGTGATCGATGTAGAAGCTAGAAATAATACTGACATTGAATCCGCAAATAGCAAGGATGAAAAAGCAACAAATCAATTTCATATTTATACAGCTTAATGGTATAAGTCTATTGACAAACTGAACATTTGCTTAATAACGGTTGGCCATTTTATACTCTTGCGAGCAATTGTTTTATCAGTATTTCATAAACGCTGTAAAAGAATAGCCTTATTAGATATGTATGCAGTTTATAGGCACAATTCGTCGCCGTGCTAACAATTTGGTCAAATATAATAATCTTTAAACTAATATAATAATAAAAGCATAAATGTATGTTATTTACCTAAAAAATTCTTAGATAACAGACGGCTTGTTTTTGCTCACTATTTGCTATTAGTGTTGCCAACAGATACACTCATGTGTGCAAATTTTGATTAAAATCGCGTTAATATTGAAGACATTTATATGGACGCCCGATCACTTCCGAATTTTTACAGAAAGTTTCGTGATCGGAGATACACATGTGGGCAAAGTTTGAAGATCTAAACACGAAACACCCGCCGGCTTGGTTAGACTCAGCAGCGAACGGAAGAGGCAGCTTTCTTAAGCGCTTTGTTGATCACAACCAGGTCAGTTGTAAATTAAAATTATACAGCCCGGTAACACCGAGTTATCCTTTCGGAAACTAATTTTTGAGTTTGTGTATTGCAGATGCGCGACTTCAAATAGTAACGGTCCACGATAATACGATCTTGGCTATTGCCGCTTGATAGCGACCACAACATGATATTAATAGTAGCTTCCTTTGCTGCCGACATCATATTTTCTTTCGCAGCTCAACCAGAAAATCCTAAATTAAATTTCAGGGAAACCTACTGGAACAGATTCGAAAAACTACAAGAGAATGGAGAGATAGCATTACGTCCTCTGAAGCTTATAACAATAGGAATTTGACGAGCAAGTAGTGCGATTTCTGCATCAAAAGACTGAATTCGGTGATGTTGTCGAGTATGAATTCGACAGTTCCGAAAATTGAAAGCAACAATTTTACATCTAGCTGATGCAAGGTAGTTTTAGGTGCACCATACCAGACATGACAATTGTACTCAAGTTTAGGGCAAATAAAAGTCTGGTAGATAGTAGCCAGATCAGATGGAGAGAAATATATCTTGCACCATACTAGAAAACCTAAACATTTCGAAGCATTTTTGGCGACGGTAAATATGTAGTCATTCCAATGAAGCTTGTCTTGAAGCACATACCGAGAATGGTGAGATTTTCAGTTTCCTCGATGCATTCATGGATAATGCCATGGGATTTAGGATTCGCTTAGACGACAGGAGACAGCATTGGGTTTTGGAATCCTTAAATTCTACTCGATTGGTTTCTCCCCATTTTATTATGCTGTCCAGGTCAGGATTTAATGTGTTTAACATACGTGTTTGAGTTCGTTCCTCAAACTTATATGAAAAGTTAAGAGTGCTGTCGTCAGCGCAAGAGTGAATTAGATTAGAAAGTCACAGATAAGATATGATTAATAAAAATGATAAAAAGTGTCGGGGACAAAACAGAACCATGGGGAATGCCAGCATTTAAGTTATGTACTTTGGACATGCTCTAACAGATAGTTTATAATCCAGTGAAGCAGTTTATCCTCGACTCCATAAGCACGCATTTTGTACAAAATACTGCCATACTGCCGGTCATTTTTGTTTTCTTTGTTATATTTTTGTTAACTTGTTTTAAGTGGATTTATCAAATTTTAGGTAAATATAGAACAATTTTTATACATAGACACATGCCACACGCATCACAGGTGCACACAATTTCAGATTTATAAAAGAGTTGTAAAAGTTAGTCAAAAAGGACCTCAAAGAAGTTGAAAAACCACTTGTCCACGCATTACACGCGACTCGTAGCAGATATAACACTAAACTGTTGAAAAAATTTCAGCTCTCTAGTACGTGGGAAAGGTGGTTAGAAAGGACCTTAAAAAAGGTGGCTGTTGCTATTTCAAAGATTAACCTACTTTTCATGTATCACAAGATTTCAGCTCTCTAGGTCGTGTGAAAGGTGGTTGAAAGGACCACAAAGAAATCGACGCGTTAGGGGCCTATTTAAAAGATTACGCTATTTTCCACGCATCGCTCGCGTCACATGTGACTCGCGACACGAGACATACGCGTTATTTAAGAAACGCCCTAAATCACTAAGCTACTCAAAATTAAATTTAAATTTTATTTGACGTGTGAAAGGTGGTTAAAAAATGTGGTGCCTATTTCTCTCTTAACCCAATTTTCCACTCTTAACACGCGCCACTTGACACGCCTTACACGCTTGATCTCAGAAGTGGTACTTGACAGTGGCGCGCTTGTGTGAAAGGTGGCTAGAAAGAACATCAAAGAAGTCGTCGCGAGAAGGGTCACTTTTCACACAATACACGCGTCACATGCGACTCGTGACACGCGCACATGCGAGATCTCAGAAGTGGTACTTGACAGTGAGATGCTCACAAAATTTTAGCTTTCTCGGTTGTGAGAAAGGTGGCTAGAAAGAACCTCAAAGAAGTCATCGCGGTAGGGGCCACTTTCCACACAATACACGCGTCACATACGACTCGTGGCACGCGTCACACGCGATATTTAAATGTACTAAAATGTGGGAAATAAATGTATTACGTGATTTAATTGGGGAAAATTAACGTAGTCAGCTATGTGAACTCAATACGAATAAATCAGTACGCACTAAACATATCAGATTATTTCATCAATGTTGATTAAATGAACTGAAAGCTTGTCGCGCGCTATATTAAAATAAAACTATTACATGTATTACATTTGTTACAAAATGTAATAGTTTTATTTTAATATATCAATATATATTTTAATTTATTTCAAAGCAAAGCATCATTATTCAAAGGGCTTACCGGTTAATTATGTGCAGAGAAAATCGTCAATAAGAAGGCCATTAAACGAGTTTATACTAAAATCTGTACAGATTTATGACATGACATGACTACTATCACTTCTATTCTAATATGCAATGCCATTTTATTTCAGTAATATATCCAATGCCACGGACCGTTTTCAACTGAAAATTCTTGGCTTACTTTGCTCAGCAGAAAAGCAAATTCTCTCAAACATAGCACACCTATCCTAAGAGCATTTAAGATGCCTATAAACAAAGTGCTCTCTGCTGTCTCAGATTTTCCGTTAACTCAAAAAAAAAAAAAAAAAATAGACGCCAAAGATGCTTGTATAAAGGACATTTTATCAAAATCAACCTCAGACATTGAGACATAACATTTCATTGTCACCAAGAATACATGTTTGTGTAAAATTTTAACTCAATTGGACAACGGGAAGTTGTGGAAGTGGAATCATAGCATTGTTTGCCATCATTGCCTTGTAAAAAGCCACTTTGCCGACTGCTTCATACTGGGTAACGATGAATAGACTGAAGATATAAACTCACATCCTTATATCATTTCAATCGAGGACTACATGCGCTCCAAAAGCATCTTCTCCATTGAAGGAGTCTGCTGGGCAGTAAATTCATTCGGCACATTGAAATTCCCTGGTGGAGACAGAGTCTACCCAATTCTGCTGCAACGTGGCCTTCATCAAATAGAATCTCTACTCGTGAAACTCTACAAAGCCAGCTACAGCTACAGAAAAAAGAACACGTTTCAAGGTGCTGGAAAGAAGTGCGAGTGATTTTCTTACCAAAGGTAGGTAAAAAATCTCCCAGGTCCTATAGACCAATCAGCCTATCTTCATTTTTACTTAAATCCAAGAAGAAGTTATTAGGTCACTATATAAAATCTAATGTACTCCAAAGTAACCCTCTAAACACCAGCGAGCACGTATATCAGACTGGAAAATCAAGGCTATTAAGCATGCTCAGAGGTAGGAGAACTCGTCCTCGTTCGGTGACGAAACCATCACAGAAGTGGCAACTAGACGCTGCCCACAAGGCGGAGTCCTCTCACCTCTTTTGTGCCTGCTGATGATAGACCCGTTACTCTCTAGGCTTAAGAACAATCGTATCACTAACATTGGCTATACGGATGCCCTCGTCCTCACGGTTCGCGGAAAATTCGAGAGTACGATAGCATAACGAATGCAGTTTGCTCTCAAGCTAGTTAACGAATAGTGGTGCCAGAAGCTAAATATCTGGTAGGTAAATTGGATCAAAAACTAACATGGAGCTCCTATATGACATACATTTTTAACAAAGCCAATTAAGCTTACTTTACATGCCAACGCATGTTTAAAAAAACGTGGGGAATAAACCCGCAAATGACTATATGGCTATACCAGAGCATTATTAGACACAGGCTCAGATACGCAGCCCTGATATGGTGGCCAAAAACAGAGCAGTCTAAGGCATGCTCAAAACTCAATAAGATCCAAAGATTCATTTGCAACAGATGCCATAAAGACCTGCCCAACGGCAGCCCCCGAAAAGATTCTAGGACTTACACCACTTCACATACAAATTAAAAAGTATGCAGGCTTAAGTTTCTCTACTCTCAACATATATAGTCAGGTTAAATCTAATAGACCAGGACATACAAACATCATTTCCAAAATAAACTCGGAATATGGAATTGTCCTACAATCAGACTCAATGACAAAAAACATCTGACTTCCAAAGGAACTTCTTGGTAAGAATTCCAGAAATTCAAGCTGTAAATATCATCAAAAACCTCCCCCACCATGCATCCATGTGGTAACACAGACCCATCTAACACAGACACAGGAACAGGAGCAGAAGCAGGAGTATTCGGATCCAGAACCACACTGCGAATAACGCTAGGTAACTCCCCAACCGTTTTCCAGACAGAACCAATAGCATTAGAAGCCTGCACCTTGGAATGCATTAAAAGAAGTAACAGAAAAACTAAGATTTACATGGTCTCAGGTAGCCAGGTCGCACTCTTTGCACTAAAAGGCCCTATTTTCAACACTAGAACAACGTGGAGCAGCTACTGCCACTTAAAACAATTGGCCAAAACTAATAAAATCACCCTTATGTGGTCCGCAGGGCACTCAAGCATTGTAGGTAACGAACAGCAAATATTTGCCCAAGAGAAGGCGTAGAAGGTATATTTACTGGGCCAGAGTATACTAAGCATTGCCTACTCCCTTAGCCACCTTAAAGACAAAATTAAGGATTGGGCTAACAATGCCATCGAAGCTGGATTGGTATCGTCGACAGGGACAAACAAACAGAAACAAACTAAAAGGCTTCTCAAGTATAACATCAAACACAAAGGCAAGGCAATTAAACTGAACCGTCATGAACTCAGGTCTCTAGTCTGGCACATAACGGGACACGGCCCATTCAATAGTCACTTAGCGAAAATAAGAAAACCACAGACGGAGAGCTGCCGTTATTGGAACAAGGCAAAATAATCGCCAGAACACATACTGTTAATGTGTGTTGCTCTCACACGAAAAAGATTTAAGCACCTCAAGGCTCACACAGTTCCAGGACAGAATGCCATTTCGATTGAATTGGTGGACGTAATGGCATTTATAAAGTAACTAAGCCACCACATAAAGTGGTAATTATCTGGGTCGCAGTGCACCAGGCTTCTCAGCCTGCGTGTATCTTCAGAGTCTATAACCAAACCAGCTCAATGAAAGCGAAGTATTGTAATATAATTAGCATTGCACATGTGTGCGAATTCGATTGGATAACGAGAAGGTTTGCAAAATTTCAGACCGCAAAATTTGAGAATCTTCTAAATGCCAAATCCACCATATGACCAGCTCATCATTAGAAATGTACTGGATCTCAGCAACAAACGTGGGCTGAGAACGAATTCTTTCGCTGTGTTTAATTATGTAATGTCCGCAGGCCAGCAATTCTGGCACTGAGTGAAACTCAGGTATTTGATAATTCTGATGCACCAGAATTTAATCTCCCTGAGTATAACTTGGTGCCATTATTTTTCTTTCGACGCGGACTCGCAATCTATGTTCGGATTGATGCTGCGTTTGAGCTTTTGCCGCAATTTAGCCAAAGTTCCAATCCGGAATTCAATTTCATTTGGCTCAAAGTAAAGGTACAAGAGCGCAACATATTCTACTGATTCCTTTACAGAAGCCCCAACTTAGACAGTGTTTCAACTCACAGCAATTTGGAGAAAGCAAAGCTGTTGCACTCGATATTTCTAAGGCATTTGACAGAGCTCTTTTGTCCAAAATGCGTGCTTATGGAGTCGATGATAAGCTGCTTTACTGGATTAGAAGCTATTTTTTGGACCGCTCAATTCAGGTTGTAGTGGATGGTTACAAGTCTAAAGTTCACTACTTAAATGCTGGCGTTCCCCAGGGCTCTGTTTTGTCCCCGACACTCTTCCTCGTTTTTGTTAATGATCTGTTATCTGTGACTTCTAATCCAATTCACTCTTTCGCTGACGACAGCACTTTTTGGGTCTCATATAAGTTTGAGGAACGTCCCTTCACTTCTCTTGGCGAACTGAAACAACTTCGTATGTTAAGCACGTTAAAATCTGACCTAAATAGCATAATACAATGGGGAGAAAACAATCAAGTACAATTTAGGGCTTCCAACCAAAACCCAATGCAGTCTCCTGTCCTCTAAGCAAACCCTAAATCCCATGCCATTATCCATGAATGGCATGCGTCGAGGAAACTGAAGATCTCACAATTCTTGGTATGTGCGTGAACGACAAGCTTCGTTGGAATGACCACATATTAACCGTCACCAAAAATGCTGTGAAATTTCAAAACCGTTTACTCTTCTTCTTCTACCAGCGGTGCTCAAGAGAAATAGCCAGCTGCGTGCCACCTCTCCTTGAATTCAACCGCAATACTTGTGGCGCTCTAAATGCTCATCAGTTTACCCTCAAGCGCATCTTCGGACATACAGTTAAGTTCAGAGATTCATTCCGCAGCCGTACAACACGTATCTGGAATGCTCTGCCAAGCTCTGTCTTTCCACATAACTTTGATTCACAGGCATTCAAAACACAAGCTCATAGACATCTCATATTTTCTCCTCTTTTTCCTTAACGCCCACGCTGTGCCAAGCATATAGCCTAGCATTATAAGGGAGCGAACACCTTGGAGCGTGCGCGAATTATAAAAAAAAACACATCTGTGCGAGATTTCAAATCAATTGAATGACGGTATGTATATCAAAATGGACTTTAAAATGTTGGCACAGACAAATATTTGAGGCTTCTACAGCACAAGACCATCAGCGGAACATTTAATTTGCACCACAATTTTGCATTGTCACCGGGACTAAATGTTTATGCAAAAATTTAACGCAATTGGACAATGGGAAGTTACTGAAAATGGAATTGCAAGATTTGCAGCTAAGAAAGAGGTGAACCCAAAAAAACAGCATCTATCTTCAGAGTCCATAATCAGACCAGCTCAATGGAAAAGATTATTGTATTATAATTTTTACTGCACATGTATGCGAAACTTCAATTGGATTGGATAACGAGAAATAGGCTTACAAAATTGTAGACGCTTTTAATTGACAAGTCAATCTACATGTTTGTGCAAAATTTCAACTCAATTAGATAACGGAAAGTTGATAACAATCGACTTCCAAAAGACAAGTTAAATAAAAGCTTTTAATAATTAAATAAAAAGAAACCCATAAAGTTATAGAATATAATGGCAACCATTTATATAAGTAATTACTAACATAGCTTGTAAATTCGTTATTTTCTTACTAACCAATATATTATAAATTAAATTAAGAATAAATAATTGATTTAAAAATTTGATTGATTTAGCCGTCATAAAAGCAATTAATTTATCTCGAATACCTCACATCTCATTAACAAAGATTGCCAAAGAAATTTTCTACTGACATAACAACTATTACCAAGTCAATGAAGAAGGGTATAGTGGTGATAAATAAGACGTGAAGATAACTTAATACCAAAATGAACAAATTTTGCCATCCATAAGTCTGCCTCTTTTGCCAGTCATGTTGTATAACTATGAAATGGTGAACCATTTTATGCTTCACCATTTTTAAAAAGAAAATTCTCGAGAAGTATTGCCTTGAGAGTGGGACATTTTTAAGTCAGAAGTGATCAAAATCGCATCTCAAAGTGACATTTGGTTTCAATGACTTCACAACCAGATCTCGCCATACTTAATTTTCTAATTTTCAATCATTTCCAAAATTTGTTGTTTCGCTATAACGAATAACTATGAAATTTTTGGGCGAGACGGTCCAATTGACCACCGTACATGGTACAGTGACACACCAAGTGAGGGTTGACTAACGCGTTAGCTTCATGGTTCAACTACAATCTGAAGCGCACTAACAGAAATTTAATTGAAATTTTGGAAATACAAACAGTTTTGGCTTTTCTTGATTATCCAAGTATACCCCTCTACTTTGTGAAGTCTAAAAACCGTTTGTACATTATCATCACCACTGCAAGTATTCCATGCACTTGTCGTATTGTTGGTCCTTTGTACAGTCATGAAAACCATATCTATGTATAATTAACACAATCTAATTGCACCAAGGTCCCAAAGTCATTATTAATGTACGGCAAGCATATAAGCTAAATTGTTCGTACGCAGCTGCCCAAGAGGATGCATACCAGTTGTTTGGTTATGTCGATGTGGTGTCGATGTGGTCCATGCAGTCAGTTCAATAAAATCAAATCGAAAAGTCATGTTCTCTTGCATGGCTAAGCACGACGAGTGCTCCGTTCAGATTATTGAAAATTTCATTTTAGCACAATCATAAAATTCCACTGCGTGTGTACAGCCGGAAAGCGTTAATTTAACAAATATGCTGTTGGAAAACGAGCATGATGACATCATTTATGAAGCATGGAAGCGCAACGGAGATGCAATGCAAGGACAGTATTTTATCAAAACTAACTGGCAAGCGATCGGAATGTTGTACAGGTTAGGTATTTTGTCCTCGTTATAAGTAGCCTTCCCGTGTTTACTTTCAGGCAGTATTACCCATATTACCTTTCTTATCGTACACAATAATATAGTTAATATAAGTTAGAGATTTTTGAAAATTGGCCATAACGTTTCGGAGATTCGCTGGAGATATGTTGGTATCTGATATTGGTTATCAAGCGGATAAGCATATCGCACC
Organism: Nephrocerus scutellatus; assembly: GCA_947095585.1. Classification (NCBI taxonomy): domain Eukaryota; kingdom Metazoa; phylum Arthropoda; class Insecta; order Diptera; family Pipunculidae; genus Nephrocerus; species Nephrocerus scutellatus. Next base: position 24,003,269 of record OX352762.1, on the reverse strand, counting down.
ATCTTTTAAAGCATTCATCATCAAGCGTATAGAATGATTATATTTTGATTTATCAATAAAATGATTATAAGATAAATATAAGTTGATTATATGATGCTTAGAGGATAATTTAAATTATTATCGAACGGTTTTTTAAGATTATGAAATGATTATGTGGTGATTGTGTGGTGATTATGATGATGATGATGACGATATGATGATTATAGAATGAGTGTCTCAAGAGGAAGTGCGTACAAAATAAAAACAACCCATAAAAATTAAAATTGTTCGTGTAAATTCACTAAACGGGGATACACAATGTGCAATTTAAATAAAATCGGGGAAATTTTTCAAAATTTTTGTTAGGGAGCCTCCCGACCCCAGGGACCGATCTCTTCCAAATTTTTACAAAAAGTCTTGTCCATCGAAGATACACATGCATATAAAATTTGAAGAAAATCGGGTTAAATTCTTTAAAAAATTTGCATGGTGGCCCCCCGACCACGGGGCCCGATCACTTCCAACTCCTGTTTTAATCAGCTCCGCTAGGTTACCATCTGATTCCGGGGCCTTATTATTTTTGGACCGATTTATCGCTCTGCTAACTTCTTCTATGCTTGTTGGCGGCGGCGTAGTGTGGTCTTCGGTCATTGATGGAGCCTCCAATTTCTCAGTTAGCTGGCCATTTAGCAACTCATGAAAGTGCTTCTCCAATCGCTCTAAGATGCCTTTGAGATCGGCGATCAGGTGACCCTCCTTGTTTTTGCAGTATGCGCAACGCGGTGTCTATTACGTCATAACGCACACTCTTTGATAGAACTTCCGCGCCTGCTACGGTCCTCGCTCATTGTACTGTTCTAGTTTACGGACGAGATTTTTCTCCCATGCTGCTTTTTTTCGCCGTTGAACTGTTCTTCTCGATCTTCTGAACTCTTTATAATCATCTTCGTGTTCCCGCGTTCTATGAGATTGTTGCACTGCTCGGTAAGCAACATTCTTACGTTCAGTCGCTAGCTTACATTCGTCATCGAACCAGTCGTTCCGATATCTACGACTACTGCCTAAGATGGTGTCAGCAGTACTAATAACAGTATAGTTAAGGCGTGTCCATTTCTTTTCTACGCCTGAAATCTCAGCCCCGGGAGTTACTATCCCTGCATTTTATGGCGAGGGGCAGCCGTGTTGACTCGAATCTGATTCGCGGATGCAGTATTTAGCGATGATGCATTCCGCGCTCGGAGCACCGTACCAACAAGATAGTGGTCGGAGTCGACGTTAGCACTTCGATACGTTCGTGACGTCATCAGGTTAGATTAGTGGCGGCGGTCTATCAACACGTGGTCTATCTGCTTACGAGTAGCTTTTTATTTAATTTTTATAGTACACACGCTAAAGGGACTTGCACGCTTATAATGCTTAGCACAGCGTGGACGTTAGGAAATTAGGGAGAGGAAAAGATGAGATGTCTATGCACGCGTGTCTTAAACGACTGCAAATTATACAAATGCGGAAACACAGAATCAGGCAAATCATTTCACATACATTTTGGCTCCATCAGGAGGTACCCAGTTGGCTTTGTGGATATTTTTACGCGCAAACCTTGTATTCGCAACGACCAAATTATTGCTTACTGCCATCTCTATGACTCCTTGTCCATTATAATTAGTGTTCTCGTGTAAGCTCTGGGTACTAATGTACTGCTTAAATACTGGCTCCATACATATTTTGGCATTCATATCCCCCAGAAGGATATTTAGGATATTGAGTTCCTGTTCCGGCATGGAGTTCCTGTTCGACTTATTCAACGAATTTTTCTTTTTTAAATTCTCTATATTAACTTCGTGCGCCCGTGTGTTTGTTTGTTTGTTGTGGAATGGAAAAAAGCAGCATGGGAGAAAAATCTCGTCCGTAAACTAGAACAGTATAGTGAGCGAGGACCGTAGCAGGCGCGGAAGTTCTATCAAAGAGTGTGCGTTATGACGTAATAGACACCGCGTTGCCCATACTGCAAAAACAAGGGGGGTAACCTGATGACCGATCTCAAAGGCATCTTAGAGCGATGGGAGAAGCACTTTTATGAATTGTTAAATGGCCAGCTAACTGAGGAATTAGAGGCTCCATCAATGACCGAAGACCACACTACGCTGCCGCCAACAAGCATAGACGAAGTTAGCAGAGCGATAAATCAGTCCAAAAATAATAAGGCCCCGGGATCAGATGGTTACCTAGCGGAGCTGATTAAAACAGGAGTTGGAAGTGATCGGGCCCCGGAGCTCCCATATAAAACTTTGGCGACGCCGGGCCCATGTGTTTCTTTTACGGACAACACTTTTTGTAAAAGTTTTGGAAACCACGGGCCCAAGGGTCGTACAAATTTTGTAAAAAAATTAACCCGATATTATTTAAATATTATATACATATGTATCTCCGATGAACAACACTTTTTGTAAAAATGTTGGAGACACGGGAACCCGGGGTCGTTTTTTTTAAATCGACCCGATTTTCTTTAAATTTTATACACATGTATATCCCCAGAGGATTCCTCAGATGAAGTGTTAAAATTTTCCATGTAAATTCTCTAAAAAGAGTGTGTTTTTACAAAAACTGTTGTCACCGGAGATACACATGTGTAAAAAAAATTTGTATGGGAGCCCCCGTCTTTGGGGCCCGATCACTTCCAAATTTCAATAGTAGATGTTGTCATCGGAGATACACATGTGTTGAAAATTTAAGAAAATCGGGATTATTTTAAAAAATTGTTGTGGGCACACCTCGGGCCTCAGGGCCCAACACTCCCATGCCCAACACTCCCAAACTGTTAAAAAAAAGTGTTGACCTTCAAAGCTGCACAAGTGTTTAAAATTTGAAGAAAATCAGGTTAATTTTTAAAAAACGTATATGGCACCCCTCGAATCTAGGGCAAAAAAAAAAACGTTTGTCCATCAGAGATACATATTTATTTAAAATTTTAAAAATTCGGGCTAATTTTTAAAAAAATTAAATGGGGCCCGATCACTATAGAAATTTTACAAAAAGTTTTGTCCATCGAAGATACACATATGCGACGTATGATACACATATTTGAAGAAAATCTGGCTAATTTTTAAAAAATGTATATGGGCACTCCCCGGGCCCCAGGGCCAATTACTCAAAAAATGTTGAAAAAGTTTTGTCCATCGGAGATACACCTATGCTTAAAATTTAAAGTAAATCAGGCTAATTTTTAAAATTTATATGGGCACCACTCGGTACTCAGGGCCCATTCGCCTTCTGTTGATGTTACTAACGCCCCAGGCTGTTGTTGACGAGTACTGCCATCTTCATGTTCAGGTCGGAATTTGTCAGACTACCCTCTGATATATACATATATGTACATATAAATGTTTCAAAACAATTAGTTACTTTATTGGGTGTTTTAGAGCTTGCACATACTCATAGACATATGCCTGTTTTCCTCTGAGCACGATGGCCAATTGCTTGATTTTTTTTAAACCAATGGTTGTAGTTATAGTTGTATTTTCTAGTATTTATACACAAAATATGAACTAGCTAGTATGACCAAAATTACATTCTAATATACATATATGTATAGGGTGATTTTTTAGCTGGCGTCTCTAATGAAACTAAATAGAAGGAGGTAACATATGGAGCAGCATGAACAACAAAACTACGTTTCCATTTTTGACTTGTGTCCATGCCAAACGATATGTGGACAGCACGGGCGGGCCTGAAAAACTACCATATTGCAATTAGAATGTTTTCAGAATTAACATATAAATTAGGTATTTCCTTGAGTGTGTGTGCGTGTGTGAGTATATATTGCTGACTATACAACCGAAAAGTCTAGTTGAGCATTCTCTTTGGTCGAGCATTGTATGGTTTTTGTGCATGGGAAGAAAGTTTTTTTTGCGCTCAATGCAATTCACAAGTTGACCGTAAGTGAAAGTTTATGGGGGTTAAATGTTATACGGAGATACATAGGAGTCCAGTTGAATTGGTTTTGTGGAGCAGCCATGTACATATTCAATATTATTTGTATATCCTGTGGTCAGGATTTTGTTCCACATTCTGAATGTTATAATTTGTTAGCTAATTGCGTACGACCACCATCTTCTTGTGGGAAGAGCGGACATATATTTTACCCTAAAATGAACCCCACTTGGACTTGTAATATATGTAGTTTTCCATTTAAATTTTATTTTCTCTGGCTTCAAGTACGCTATTATGGCGTTACGCTGTATGAATGGTGAGAGAAAACAAACACTTAGCACTGATGCATACTAGTAACTATACAGTACAAGTACAAGCTCAAAAATATCAAATTATTTAAGAGCTCCTTTTGCATTCTCTTATCACAGTCGATTATTTTTCATTGAATTTTCGTCCACTTATTTCATTAGAGGAACATCTTTTTTTATTAAATAAGCCCGAGCTAAAACATCACCAATATTGTACTTAAGACAACTTCCATTATAACCACAAATAATATGACAGTGTCGAAAGGGTGGGGGTGGTTAAAAAAAACCATAACAGCATAAAAATTGAATTTAATATCGATTTTTTGTTTTTGTATTCTAATAGATAGTGAAAGCTGTCATAATGTTAACCTGAAAAAGCTATCCGCATTTTGTTTGGAGACACATGCAGTGTGCCTGTGTAAGACTTTACTCGATTTATTCCGTAACATATTTTTTGCACTTTATCAGTAACTGTTTGAAAACATTTTATGAATTTTGATTAAATATGAAAAAAGAGAAAAAAGGAGAACATAAGGAGATGTCGAGGTATTAGAGATACTTTATACTTTTAATGGATTTTTCCTTAAGAGCGCCCCATCTAGGTTTTACCTAAAACAGCTTATGTTTCAAGTAAAATTACCATCGATGCCATTAATTATGGAACATATAATCATTGAAATGACACCTGTATGCTGACCCAAATTTTTCATGACTTTTTCGCATAAATCGAAATCGTCTAAAGTCTCTGGCTTATTGTCCGTGGACCTGACATAGCTCAAAAGACATCAAATTAGTGATAATAAGTGGAAAAAAACCGAAACAGTTCATAAAATACATTTAATAAAACCGTGAATACAGTGAGTGAACAACAAAATCCAGTAAAACAATAACAATAATGAATAGAGTAGCACAAATGCATCAAAATAAAAAACAACCCATAAAAATTTTACAGGTAAGTTCTGTAAAAACCAAATGAGAGAATGTCGTGACAACTTGTTCATTGTGTGCATTTTCCGTCGACACCAAACGACATTTCCACTATGAACAAAACACATGGGAAGCAAAACATAGATTTGAAAATATGCGCCTGATTTATTGAATTCGACTATAAACGCTGAAAAATAAAAATACGTGCGAAGCACTACGTGCTCGTTTTGTGGTACAAACCCCACCACCAAATCGTATGTGGAAAGCAGCGCTGCACACAGCGCACACAGTCATTACAGTATGTCGTGATACGATGCCGCTATATGTCGTGATTTTTAAAAAAATGAGAGTATGGGAGCCTCTCGACTCCGAAGCCCGATTACTACAAAATTTTAATGGGAAGTGTTGTCATCGAGATACACATGTGTGCCTAGTTTCAACGAAAATGGGCCTTAGGAAGTGGGTTACAAATTGATCGCAAGATCCCACCGGTCACTAACAGAACCATGCCGACGCGAAGTTACTATAGAGAATTTAATAAAATTATTAAAAAAGACAATGGCCTTAAAGTCACTACTAAACTTGAATATTTTTAAGTGTAGCTAAAGCTTCTATGACACTACCTTTTTTTGGGATTGTAAATTGGCGGAAAACTAGCGGCGGATAAACGAGATAGCAAGTTATATTAGTAATAGTAACCCTTTTCCGATCAAAGCCATCTTCCATGCGTTTTGTAAATTGGGCTATTTTTCTTATTTCTTTTAAAAAAATAACTTGCTATCTCGTTTCTCCGCCGCTAGTTTTCAATAAAAATAAAGTAGATCAGGATTTTATATTCAGCTTCTCAGTAGGTGTGAGAGCGTACACAATAGTGACAACGTCATACGTGGAGTATAAAAACTGGTATTTTGGACTTAGACAGCTCTCTAGGTCGTGAGGAAGTTGGTTAAAAAGGACCTTAAAAAATTTATTCAACCAATCCCACGCGCCACACGCGACACGCGTCATTTACAAAATTTCAGCTCTCTAAGTCATGTGGAAGGTGGTTAAAAAGGACCTCAAGATGTTTGTTCGTTGTGACTTCAGGAAATAACAAAAGTATTTTATATGTTAACTCACTAGTGTGTATACTACTTTCGAGGCTGGTTATAGTGTATGAAACAGTCACATTCGCGAAGTTAATATAGAGAATTTAAAAAAGACAGAAAAACGTCGTCGTCCTATCCTGAGGAGGGACGAGAAAATATAAAGAAAAAAAAAAAAAAACAAAAACAAACACAGTAACGCGGTTTTTTTAAACCCAACAGTCAACAAAGCAATAGTGGCAGCTTATTATTTAATCTTACACAAGAAAATGTTGAATGCTTTCGGCGCGAATATTTGGAACAAGTTTACCTTATTATTAGAAGAACGTTTTTGGTAATAGTGCAATTTTTAATGAAAATACTGCATATTTTACTCTTTCCAACGTGTTCACAGTAGCCATAAAAATGGTTCTCTTAACCATCCATATATCATGACAGCGCGGCAAATCGAATACATTTTTTATCAGTGCAACAAAATCAAATGACGTACAACTACCAAAAAATTTAAAAAAGCGCATTCGACCTCGTTGCTTCTTCTCTTGATCGATGGGAGCTTTGAAGCAAATCGAATTGAAGTTGTTCGTTGTAACTAAAATAATCCTCAGAAGCAAGATTCATGTTTCAATAGGAATATTGTAAAACTCTCAAATAATATTCCTCTTAATACATAAATGCAGGAAGAAAAGAGCACATCTTTGGTGCACTTCTGGGTGAATAAAATCGTTCCGGTTGGGTATCACCCAAACAAATCACGGAAATGCAAGCTCAAGTCGTATACCATTTGAGCCGAATGGAATCACGTACATGTTATATTTTCGAATGGGAAAATTTCTCACATGTGTTGCATTGGCCAAAGCAGTCTACGAATTCATATTTTATTCAAAAGTATTATCCATTCCATCGTTGTTCTTGTCACACCATTGCGACATAAGATGAAGTACGCTTAAGGGAGAAACTATGTCAGAGGCATTACCAGATTGATCAGCGAGTGTTGCTGGTAAGACGAAAATCGTGGTATATTGTCATTGACTTGTGGTATGGAGGCGAGCACAAACGGAACAGTGTTCAGTCGAATCCCCATGTGAGTAAGAACTAAGTAGGCAAATGCGTTCATTTCGTCTTTCCGTTTTCGTTTTAAGAGCGTAGTGTAAATGCTTCAGCAAACAATATTTTCAAAAACAGTCACCGGCTGACCATGACCGAAAAAACTTTTTCAATAGATAAATCGCCAAATGATATTTTGGAAAATATTTAATAAACTTTGTTTGTTTGTTTGTTTGTTTGTTTGTTTGTTTGTTTGTTTGTTTGTTTGTTTGTTTGTTTGTTTGTTTGTTTGTTTGTTTGTTTGTTTGTTTGTTTGTTTGTTTGTTTGTTTGTTTGTTTGTTTGTTTGTTTGTTTGTTTGTTTGTTTGTTTGTTTGTTTGTTTGTTTGTTTGTTTGTTTGTTTGTTTGTTTGTTTGTTTGTTTGTTTGTTTGTTTGTTTGTTTGTTTGTTTGTTTGTTTGTTTGTTTGTTTGTTTGTTTGTTTGTTTGTTTGTTTGTTTGTTTGTTTGTTTGTTTGTTTGTTTGTTTGTTTGTTTGTTTGTTTGTTTGTTTGTTTGTTTGTTTGTTTGTTTGTTTGTTTGTTTGTTTGTTTGTTTGTTTGTTTGTTTGTTTGTTTGTTTGTTTGTTTGTTTGTTTGTTTGTTTGTTTGTTTGTTTGTTTGTTTGTTTGTTTGTTTGTTTGTTTGTTTGTTTGTTTGTTTGTTTGTTTGTTTGTTTGTTTGTTTGTTTGTTTGTTTGTTTGTTTGTTTGTTTGTTTGTTTGTTTGTTTGTTTGTTTGTTTGTTTGTTTGTTTGTTTGTTTGTTTGTTTGTTTGTTTGTTTGTTTGTTTGTTTGTTTGTTTGTTTGTTTGTTTGTTTGTTTGTTTGTTTGTTTGTTTGTTTGTTTGTTTGTTTGTTTGTTTGTTTGTTTGTTTGTTTGTTTGTTTGTTTGTTTGTTTGTTTGTTTGTTTGTTTGTTTGTTTGTTTGTTTGTTTGTTTGTTTGTTTGTTTGTTTGTTTGTTTGTTTGTTTGTTGGTTTGTTTGTTGGTTTGTTTGTTTGTTTGTTTGTTTGTTGGTTTGTTTGTTGGTTTGTTTGTTTGTTGGTTTGTTGGTTTGTTGGTTTGTTGGTTTGTTGGTTTGTTGGTTTGTTGGTTTGTTGGTTTGTTGGTTTGTTGGTTTGTTGGTTTGTTGGTTTGTTGGTTTGTTGGTTTGTTGGTTTGTTGGTTTGTTGGTTTGTTGGTTTGTTGGTTTGTTGGTTTGTTGGTTTGTTGGTTTGTTGGTTTGTTTGCTTGTTTGTTTGGCTCCCATACAAATATTTTACAAAATTTACCCGACTTCCTTCAAATTCTATATACATGTATCTCCGATTGAAACACTTTTTTTTTAAAAAAATTTTGGAGACCCCGGGTCCCGGGGTCGTTAGGCCTCATACAAATTTTAAAAAAAATTGTTATGTATCTTACTTATGTATCTCCGAAGGACAACACTTTTTGTAAAAAATGTTTAGACCTCGGACCCCGGGGTCGTGAGGCTCCATACAAATTTTTAAAAAAATTAACCCAATTTTTTCAAATTTTATCCACATGTGCATCTCCAATGGACAACACTTTTTGGAAAAAATTTGGGAGACCCCGAGCCCCGGGGTCTGGTGGACCCATACAAATTTTTTTCAAAAAATTAACCCGATTTTCTTCAAATTTAATATACATGTGAATCTCCGATGGACAACACATTACTCGTACTATGACGAACATTTTAAAATCAAAATTAGCGAAATCGGTCCAGCCGTTCTCAAGTGATGCGGTTATCAAAGAACGGCTAATTATTATTCTCTAATATCATAAGGAACATACACAACACTTTGCAAGTTTAAAGTTGCAGTTAGAAGTGCTGAATCTTCGGTGGCCCTTCATTTATCTATGCAGCAAGGACCGCACCAGGCGCGGAAGTTCTACCAAAGGGTCCGCGGTATGACGCAATAAACACCGCGTTGCACATTTTGCAAGGACAAAGAGGGTAATCTGATAGCCGATCTTAAAGGCATCTTAGAGCGATGGGAAGAGCACTTTCATGAGTTGCTAAATGGCCAGTTAACTGAGGAATTGGAGGCTCCACCAATGACCGAAGATCATACTATGCTGCCGCCACCAAGCATAGACGAAGTTAGCAGTGCGATAAATCGGCTCAAAATTAATAAGGCCCCGGGTTCTGATGGGATCCCAGCGGAACTGATAAAAACAGGAGGCCCCACATCACACCAAGCAATTCATGAAATAATAGTGCAAGTATGGGAAGAAGAAGTTATGCCAGAAGACTGGCGAAGAGATATCCTGTGCCCCATACATAAGAAGGGAGATATCACAAAATGTAGCAATTATCGTGGTATAACGTTGTTGAGTACCGCGTATAAGATTTTCTCCTCTATCCTTCAAGAAAGGATAGCCCCATACGCTAAAATCATTATTGGGGTCCATACCAGTGTGGCTTCATCCCAGGCAAATCAACAACTGATCAGATTTACACCCTAAGGCAGGCAGGAAAAAGTCTAGAGTTTCAAAACTCACTACACCATCTTTTTATAGACTTTAAAGCCGCCTATGATAGCATAGCCTTTATAAAGAACTTTATAAAGCCATGAGGGAATTCGACATCCCAAATAAACTGACACGACTATGTAGGTTGACCATGACCAACGTTATAAGCCAAGTAAAAATATCCGGGTCACTATCAAGTCCATTCAACATCTAGAACGGGCGCCGGCAAGGGGATGGACTGGCCTGCATCTTCTTCAACCTGGCGTTGGAGAAAGTGATCCGAGACTCTGACGTAACGGTGATAGGAACAATACTCTATAATTCCATTCAGATACTGGCTTACGCAGACGATATTGACATCGTTGGTAGAAACCAAAGGGCTGTACAGGAAGCTTTTATCCAGATAGAGCAGGCGGCACGAAATCTGGGGCTGCACATAAATTAGAGCAAAACAAAGTACATGGTGGCCACGTCTGCGAGTAGAAGATCCAACATTGGTCCCTCAATTCAGATGGTGGAGCGCGAATTTGAAGTAGTGCAATCCTTTAAGTATCTCGGGTCAACTACAGCAGCCGATAACAGCATGGAACCAGAAATACGCACAGAAGGAAGACTCCGGAGACTCTATAATGATGAGATCTACGAGCGTTACCGCGATGTCGACATCGTGAAGAAAATTAAGCTCGGTAGGCTTCGGTATGCATGACACCTAGCTCGCATGAGCGAAGAGGATCCTGATCGGAAAGTCCTTTGCGGTAGGATTTATGGAACACGACAGCGAGGCCGGCCAAGCCAACGTTGGAAGGATGGCGTAGACCAGGACCAGGAGTTTAGGGATGCCAAACTGGATGACATTGGCTCGAAATCGGGATCGGTGGAGAGACTTTTTGCGGGAGGCCAGGACCGGACCCCGGTTGTAGAGCCAAATATGATGATGATGACTTCTGCCTGAACGACGACGATATATTAAATTGTATTTTTGTATAGAAGTAATGAGCTATTTCTGTATGTAATCGATGTGGATAATAACAAAATTTAACTGCTCGTTAGGGCTAACTAGTTGTAGTGTTATGAAAGTTAAAAAAACCAATTATTTTCGTTTCAGTTATGCAATAAAAAATATATTTAAACTTATTGCCAAGGGAGAATTCCCTGAATGACTCGCGCCACGGCAATAAGGTGGGCTATGCCTTTCTTCTTTCTTTCCTTTATTCCACGGAGGATTATAGGGCTTCTATAAACGCCCGCCAACGAACTCGATTTATCGCCTGAGGTTTCAAGAGACGCCACTCGGTCCCCTGAGATCTTGCTTCCTCTTCTATTGTCCCTTTCCATGTCTTGCCAGGACGGCTTCCTTATGGATTTCAGTCGAACGCTAGTTTCGTAGTATCGTCCGCTGGCTTTCTCAAAGTGTGGCCAATCCAGCTCCATTTTCGTCGTCTGATGGTGAACGTAATTGCTTCCTGCTGCGTTACTCTCCGCAAGTCTTGATTGGTGATAATGTCCGGCCATCATATTCTCAGTATCCTCCTTAAGCACTTGTTGACGAAGACTTGGAGGCGCGTCGCAATTGACTCTGTGACTTTCCACGTTTCGAAGACATACAAGAGTACTGAGAGATCTGAAGATTATTAGCTTCAGATTCCAGGATATTTGCGAGGAGTTCCAGATATTACTTAGCATACTATAGGAGTGTCGCGCCTTGTTTACACGAGAGCACACATCCAAATCAGCACAACCATCAAAATAACAAAACTTATCAACTTCCTCTATCTCAATTGATCATGGATCAGGGTAAACTACAAAAAATCCTTGCCCAAGAAAATATTACTAAAAATGACTTAAGCGAACCTTTAAAATTCTTGGAAGCTCTTTTGAAGAATTCGTTGCAAATTTCACAAAAGCAATGTGTTTCTTGTCGCCAAACATTGCATCAAAGATGAGCTAAAGAGTTGGTTCCAAATGAAGTTTGCCAGAAAAGAGAAAATCTCTAGCGTATGACCGCGCCCGTACTTGCAACAAATGAACCCTGTATGTGTGTTGTATATTTAATTTTCTTAATGTTATGACATACCAATAATTGTATACTGTAAGTTTGTTCAATGGGTGTAGCAACAGCAAAGCTCCTAATTTATTTGTTTCTAACAATGGGACAGATCTACTTTCGTACTTGTACAGCAGCTAGATTTTTAAATTGTCTTAGCATTCAAAAATCGATTGGACCAAAAGGGGTTAGACATTATACGTAAGCTTTTCGTTTCTCTTTTTTCTGGACTCTGCCCGAGAACGGCCTTTGTCATTCAAACAAATACTCATCGCACTTCTCGTACCGATCTAAAGCGCTTCCATATGATTTACCAATCTGAAAGAAACGCTGAAAAAAATCGATAATGGTTTCAAAAACTGCACATCTGTCTATTACTTTTTCGCCCTTTTTCTTTCTAATTATCCATCCATTTATAATGGGCAGCGTTCTAAAGACCCTTTAAAGCTCGTTCTTTCTTTTCTACGGCTGCATATCATAAACATTGCCCTATAAAAGTTATTTGAAATATACTTTCAGGCTGAGAAGATAAATATTTTGTCTATCACATGATGCTTCATGCATTTTTTTTCATTCGTGCAGTTCGTCCGAGAACCGGCATATCATTTTCCCGGTCAAAATCAAATATTTATTTAATAGAAATGGATGCCAAATGGTCTTCTTTCCTGAAAGATCTCAGTTGCATCTTGAGTTGTGCTACGGCAGTCCTATATGCATTGTTGCATTCCTGCAACAAGACTGGTGCACAAGAAAATTGCCGCATTTCCTTAGATAACATCACGTTGAAAAGAAACAACGCAGCACAGCCGCCCCACAAAGTATTCACGACAGATGAACGGAGCTACTCTTATAGTCGCCTTTTCCAGATAAATATTAAATTAGATAAGAACGATGAGCTGTTCCCCAAAAACGAAACAAAATCTAAACTGAAGTGAACTGAATAAATTTGCTATCGACAAAGCTATTTGCTGTTCGTCTTAATTCTTGCATGGAGGGTCGGTCGAGTAGTCATCCTTTTAATTTTATATCTTAGAAGGGATTTTTGCCGCCACTGGTAAGCCAAGAATAGAAAAAGAAAATCAACGAAACCCAACTCAACCCAAATAAACTCTTAGTGACTTTTATAGGATCAGCAGCTTGGTGCCACCTCGTACATTACTGGGGCGAATTAGACTCCTTATACATTTCGCATAAGAATGAGATCATGGACGATGTGGAATTTCCTCTTCGCTACACTGCTACCGGGTGATGGTTAAAAATTTATAAAGTAGAAGTTCAGATTTAGCAGATTTGTGCTGCTTCTGCAGATGTTCTCCTTGGACTTTTCTTACTCGTTGCGAGTTGTTCTTTGGGGAATTTCATTAGCTATCTGCAAGAGCTTAACTAATTGAGTGATTGCGTTAGCTATGAGCGGTTTTTTAGGACGAAAAGGGGCATTATTACTTTGCGATGTCATTAGGGACATTTCCGTATTATGTGAACTTTTCATTTTATTGTAAAGACAATTCCTGTCCTGTTGTACGGAAGATTACGACTTTTTCTACTTTGGTTTACATTGACACTAATTAGTTCTGATGGAACGCAGTAATAGTTTTTTTTTTGCAAAAATCTTCATTTATAGTAACTTTGACACAATTCAATACTGTATGTGGAAATTAATTTGAACGGATACCATTAAGGAACTAGCTGTGGTATTGCAGGGATAACGAGGGACAAAGGTTAGTGTATAAAATGGAGCCATTAGCTGGGCATTGGCTATTGTGTGCGCTAAGTAAATAGAATTAATAATTTCCCTTTAAGTTAATAGGTTTAGTCTCTTCCCAGGGCATTACCACTGCTTTATTCTGCTATATTTTTCAGAATTCTTTAACGTTGCGAGCTTAGTAAAAAAACTGACTCTTACGTACAATAAATGCTTTTTGTTTGTAGCAAACATTTTAATCCGTTACCTAAGCATAAAGAGCATTGAAGTTAAAAGGATCTAAAAATGAGATAGATAAATCGTTTACGCTTACATGGAAGATGAACACATTCATTTTTACACAGATGGGTCAAAAACTGATGACGGAGTCGGCGGAGGTGAGGCTTAATCTTAGCCTCTCTTTCCGTCTTCCAAATTACTGTAGTGTTTTCCAGGCTGAAATTATGGCGATCAGTGAAGCCTTTTCTTGGCTGAAGAGAAACGTCATATCCGCTAAGGATATCCGTGTATTTTCGGATAGCCAAGCTGTATCCCTTAAATCAGTCTCCACTAATTCAACTCTAGCCCGTAACTGCCGTTCATCTCTCGTGGAGATCCCTTAAATCAGTCTCCACTAATTCAACTCTAGCCCGTAACTGCCGTTCATCTCTCGTGGAGATGGCGGAGCAGCTCAATATCCATCTGTGTTTGTTACAGGGGCACAGAGAAATTCCGGGTAACTGTATGGCTGACGAACTCGCCAAGCAAGGAACTACACTACCCTTCTTACCTGAATATGGTTCCATAGGCATACCAATCGCTACATACAAATCATCTTAAAGCGGGATGATAATGTAAAAACTAACTGTAGGTGGTCTAACAATACAACTTGCATAGCGACCAAGCAGATCTGGCCCAAGCTGGATCCGAAACGCTCCAAGTGTTTGATTTCTCAAAACAGATCGCACATCGGTGCTATTGTAGGTGTCATCACTGGACACTGTCTCATAGGCAGTCATGCAGCAAGACTGGGAGTCTTCTCGAATGAGTTCTGCAGAAGCTGCATGGATGAGGAGGGGGAGGAAGAAGAGACCATCGTCCATCTTCTCTGCACTTGTCCAGCCTTCTCCCAAAAGCGGAAACTACATATGGGAGCTTTCTTCTACAACGACACTAAGGATATCAGCAACACTGACATTGTTAGTCTCCTACGCTTCATACGAAGCCCTAATTGGTTCATAGAGTAGTTGGAAGGAATTTTTCATGATCCGTTTGGTATCACGATGCACAATTACTGGTCTACGTCTGTCGGCTTCACTGACAGCCACCTTAACCTAACCTAACCTAACCTAAAGTCATCAACTAATATTTTATTCATTTTCTGGACTATGTGTGCTTGATGTTTACTTGAACAGAATTTTTTGCATTCTATTCCAGGATGGTTCTAAAGCAGAACAGGGCATATTAGTTTTTTCCCACGACCACAGCTACGCTTTTGACACTTAAACTAACGTCGCGGATATTTATATAAGAACAATAGTGCGCTTCACCACAAATCCGTTCACGTTAAACGAATGTAAGTTGAAGCAGTTGTGAATACATTTTCCCCAACTTTAATGGAAGGTGTTCTTGCCTTGGTCGGTGGCGCTTCATGTCTACCTAGGTTGGGGTTGACCAATCACCACTCAACTGAATTAATTGATTCTTGAAACTAATATAAGCCTCGAATACATATCGAATTTATCAACAATGACTTTGGCCCACGGAAAAGGACACGCTTTGGAACTTGGAACATTCGCACGCTCGTCAAGACAACAACGCTTGAGATGGCCTGGAGTAGGGGAAAAACGAACATCTACCGGCTAGTTTCTAATTTTTTCGAGTAAGCCTGCAGGAGAACATCATGCCAATGGAGTGGGATTTCTACTCTCTAAAGCCGCGAGAAGATCGTTACAGGACTGGCAAACAATATCCGATAGAATTATTATTGCGAGATTTAAATCTGCTGTTCGACAGGTCGTGTTTGTTCACCAACGGAAGAAGAAAAAGACACTTAGATCAACTACGGAAGAGTGATATCGTTGTTTTGATGGGTGACCTTAATGCAAAGGTACGCAGCAACAACAGTGATTGGGAACATGTCATGGGAAACCACGGCCTTGGTTCTATGAATGACAACGGTGAAAGGTTTGCTGATCTCCTTCTGATCGCAACCTAATCATTGGAGGCACAATTTTTCCCCACAAAAGCATCCACAAAGCCACCTAGACTTCTCCTAATCACATATACAACAACCAGATTGATCACATCGCCATAATCCGCAAGTAGCGATCTTTGTTGCTGAACGTTAGAGCTCGAAGAACAGCCGACGTCTACATGAAGTCGTGGTTGGAGTTGGGTATTGAGCCCCGGGCTTACCTGGCTTTCGCCTTGAAGCCACTCCTTATATTTTGCTACTTAGCGGTCCTCCCTTTGGAGTAAACCGTTTCTTATTCTACCGTTTTAAGTCCTGCAACATAACTGATAGTTATTATGCTGCAGTCGGACCCCACGGCCCAGCCGACGTCTACAGCGAGCACCACCTTGTGGTTGGCAGTGTGCGATTGGAGCACACGGTCCCCTCATCCACACGAAGTCAAACAACGAGAAAGCCAACTGTGTCAGCACTGAAAGACCCAGATGTGACACTGCAATATGTACCCCGCGGACAACAGTCGCTCTCTGGGATACAGCCCCAAACCCTAGAGTCGAAATGGGAGAAAACAGTAAATGCGTATACGGAAGCAGCCTGACAAAACTAGAAAAGAATGGATATCAGATAGCACATGGAACACCATTCGTGAACGCCAGTCCATCAAAGTAGAGTTAAACGGGTGCCGAGCGAAGCGCATTAGCGCGGAAGTATAGGGATCTGGACCGGCAAGTTGGCCGTTCAGCTAGGAACGACAAAAGAGCATGACTAAGCGACATCGTAACACAAGCACAGGACAGTCTACCAACTCGCTCGTAAGCTCGCCAACAAGAATCATCACATCAACTACCCTGTTAAGGCAATAAACGGCTCTTTGATCCTTATGGAGGAACAACAATTAACCCGCTGGACAGAACATTTTAAGAATGTTTTGAATTGTACTCAGCCAGGCACGTCTATCAACCCACATATGCACCCTAATAGGCTACTTAACATCAGCGTCGCTACTCCTTCGTTGGATGAGATAAGGACAGCAATTCGTTCACTGCAATCAGGTAAAGCAGCAGGCAATGACAACATCTACGTAGAACTCCTTCAAGCCGACGTCGAGTTAACTACGCGAACATTGCATGCGATATATCAAGATATCTAGGAATCTGAATCCATTCGTCGTTAAAAGAAACTCCCCAAGAAAGGTGATTTGAGCAATTGCGAAATCGGGAGAGGAATTACCCTGCTAAACACCATAAACAAAGTGATCTCCTTTATAATAGCTAGGCGCTTACGGAATGCGTTAGAGCCAATTTTGAGAAACGAACAGATCAAATTAACACCCTGCGTAAAATCATTGAACTGAGTATCGCTCTCCTCTTTATATATTTTTTTTTTTTAGATTTTAAACGCGCTTTTGATAGCGAATAGGCCGAAACATGATGTGGCAGATTTTGTCTAGCTATGGTGTTCCGGAAAAACTCATTAACGTAATTAAGGAGCTGTACCGCGACCTTTCAACATCTACTCGGAAGTCAAGCAAGGTTGCACCCTCCCACCATTGCTTTTAACAATTGTTATCGACTGGGTGAGGAAAATAGTAACCCGTACTCCATCGGGGTCGCCATGGAATGTTTTTCACCGCCTAGAAGACCTGGACTATGCCGATATAGGTGACATGGAGCGCAAATTAAACTCACTAGAACTCCACGCGTTACCGTTGACGCTAGTGGAACATGTGATCTCTCGATTGACGGACATCAGATAGAGGAAGTCGATAAGTTTTTGTTATTTGGGCAGCTGTATGTCAAATAATGGTGGTGCTCTAGTGTAAATAAGGCGCGACACTCCTATAGTATGCTAAATAATATCTGGAACTCCTCGCAAATCTCCCGGAATCTGCAGCTAACGATAATCAGATCTAACGTTCTCTCAGTACTCTTGTATGGCTGCGAAACGTCACAGAGTCAATTGCTATCCGCCTCCAAGTCTTCGTCAACTTCGTCGAGTTCGTTGGCGGGCGTTTGTAGAAGCCCTATGCTCTGCCGCGGAGTAAAAGAAAGAAAGAAGAATGGTAGGCTCTCTGGGTACCCATGGTTTTTATATTTATTTTTCATAATAAGAGACAAACTTGCAGACATAAATCCCAATCCCGATGGCTTTAACGTGCTCAAATTGCACCTCGAGAATATCCTTTCCATTCTCCATTCAAGTTGATGGTTTCGCACATTTGTTTGACCTTTTTCAAACGTACACCCTTACTTAACCCATTGCAAATGCTAACTGCAAAGAAAATCATCATTCCTATGCTTAGAATTCCCCAAATGCCAAAGCACTGAAAAGAATGAAATGTTTCTTTAAAGGAACGCAAAACTGCACCACTTTATATAGCATCCACCAACCCCATCAAGCAGTCATTTCTCTGTCTGTCGATCGTCTTCGAATTATCCTTTAATCATCCTTTATTACGTTTTCTCAGAGTGCATGTCTGAGTAGATATTACATTGCGCAATCATAGCTGCTCGCTTGCTATGGTGTCTTTAGCGGTAAACCAAATTCCATGGAACACATTAAATTATAACTTCTTGAAAATGTTGATGCTCAAGTTGCCGCGGTGGTAACCAACCGATGGGTATGCGGTTTATTCTTTTGGGAACTTCATTGGCAATTCAGCACAACATTCGGCTGATAAGATTCAAAAAAATAACTCCAACGACTGACATAGAGCCTTTGAAGTCGATTTGTGGTCATGTACAAGTATTCCCGCAAAAGGGAAATGGCAGGAAGTCATGCACAACAGCAACTGGTTTAAAATTCATCTCTTATAACGGACCGACATTGAGATCGATATATGTACCTACTGCAAAATATCTATACATATCTTTTTTCTTCCTTTTAGTAATTTCCGTCTTGGTTCATCAAAACGAAAAGACGAACATTTTTCAAATAAATTTTTTTGTTTTGTGTCATTGTGAAGGTGCAGTGAGTGAAGCTGGTTGGCGCAGTTATTACTTTGCTGTAATCGTCTTAGACAAATTGTCTGAGTTTGTTCATTACCATAATTTTATGTTATTAACTGTTGTTTCAAATTGTGGATTATTAAGTACGTTTTTGGAAATCTCTTCAGTTCCGTATTTTATTTATTGACTTTTCTTTTTCTTCTTTTCTGGCTCTACGCAAGTCTCTCCAGCGGTCAGAATTTTGAGCCACAATCATCGAATTTAGCATTCGGCGTTCTACTCTTTGTTAAAGGAGGTAAAATTTATTTCAATAAGGACCCAAGAAATTTTTAAGACACATTCTACAAGTCCGCCCTGTATGTACAGATGTGTAGGTACTATAAATAGAATAATTCGGAAAAGGGAATACATAAGGAATACAAGGTTCATAAGTTAATAAAAAAGGCATATAGAAGGGGTTACAGTAGGACTCTCTATAACATCACCAAGGAGCTCAATGATTAGATTAGATTAAGATATTTTATTAAACATTTAGATATTATACAATTTTGACTTAAAAACTAAACTTATAACTATTATTATTATGTGTCGGCTCAACAATAGGGGCCCGACGTATTTACATTGTCTTTTTTTTGTATTGCTTATTATTAAACAATATTTTTTACTACTTAATCTACTACATGTTTATTTTTAAAGCAATTAAATTTTAAACGATAAATTTTAAAATAAAATAAAAATGAAGAATAATATTAAAGGGGGTATAAACAGGGCGATCTTCAGCCTCTGTAATGTTGATTGCTGGCCTTCTCGTAGAAGGAGACGTCTTGATTATTAAAGATGTCGTCAAATCTAGCATCTGTGAATCCTCTGATGTTTATATAGCGGTGGCTTGGCTCGATTTCTTCGATTCTCAGTCCTTGCATCTCCGGACTTGGATGTGTTTCCAGCCCATCAACGAATTTCTTTGCCATTCGGAACAAGTGGTCGGTTATGGGCAGCAGACCTGCCGCGTCGTAAAGCCTTGCACTCGAGACAAACTTATAGCTGTTTGGCACCCTCCAGAGTCCTGTACAGATCCTAAGTACCTTCCTTTCAAATTGGGAGATCTTCTTCATCGTTGTTGGTGAGACGGTGAACCATATGGGATAGCCATAGGTTATCACTGGCCTGATGAGCTGCTTGTAGATGAGCAGCCTGGTGTTGTTTGACAGTCCGTTTCGCCTTCGTAGAAGCGGGTGCACCAAATGAAGGGCGTAATTAGCCTTTTTCAACGTTTTATCGATGTGGGCATTAAACTTGAGCCTCTCGGTGAAGTTTATTCCCAGGTACTTCGTCTCTGATTGGGTTTTTATAACTGTGTTGTCTGGAAGGGTGATTTTTACTCCTCTGCACCGGCTCACAAAATTTTTTCTCCCTGTTCTTGTCCCTGGCACTCGGAAGCAGATGAGTTCCGTTTTGTTTGCATTTATATTCAACCCCCACTTGAGGTAGTAGTCCCAAAGATTTCGGAGGTGTTCCTCCACTCTTCGGGCAGCTATCTCAGGAGAGAGAGAAACGGCATACGTGATCGAGTCATCCGCGTAAAGCATGCTGCTTGTTCCGGCTGTATTGGTGGGTTGATCGGCCGTGTAGATGTTGAAAAGGACTGGGCCAAGTCTGGAACCTTGAGGAACTCCGGCTTTAATCCCTTTCCTATTGGATGAGTCGCCAAAAATCTGTACAAAAAAAACCCTGTGAAAGAGAAAATTTTTAATTATTTTTACAATATAATTGGGGAAGCCAAATCTTATAAGTTTGAACAGTAGCCCGTTGATCCATACACTATCGAAGGCTTTTTCGATGTCTAGCAAACAGGCTACTGTACTGCTTTTAACGTTCAGTCCTCGAGTGATGTTACTGTGAAGTTTCAGCAGAGGGTGCATCATAGAGTGCTTCTCACGGAAACCGAATTGAAAGGAAGGAATAAGGCCTCTTTCCGAACAAAATGTATTGATCTTTTTACGGATCAAAGACTCGAATACCTCGAATTATTACTGATACAACACAGTAAAGCTATTGGACGGTAACCAGTTACGCTTGAGCGGTCATTTTTTTGGGTACTGGTACTACTTTGGCCACCTTCCAGTTGTCTGGAAAGTAACCATTGTTAAGGCAATTGTTGAAAATGATGGTTAACATCAAGATTGCCATACCCGGTAACTTTTTAAGCAAAAAGTTAGAAATCCCGTCAATGCCCGATGATTTTTTTGAGTTTCCACTCATTATTAAATCACTGACTATAGCTGTTTTGGTAAACATTTCAACGTCTACAGGCGCTCTAGCGGGGTTTTCTTCACTAAACCGCACTACAGGATTACTTGCAGAAGTGACGTGTTCCACAAGACTTTCCAACTCTTCCAAAAAATCTGGAAGATGCGTTGGTGGTCGGTCCGTAAAACTCTTTTCAAAATGGCAGGCAAAGGCTTCGGCTTTTTCAACAGGACTGGATGCTACTTGATCTCCAAACGTGATACTCTCTGGAATGGAAATACGCTTTCCGACCAGAGCGTTCAGCTTCTTAAAGGCATCATGACCTGGTTTGATGTTCTGGAGTCGTTTGGTCAGGTCATCTTCCTGGTACTTCCGTAGTGCTTGACGAAGCATGTTCACTGTACAACGCAGTTGCGAAAGTACAGACTGGTATTCGTCATTGACTGTATTAGGTGTTGGAAGCGATCCCTGCTGGTGCGTATTGTTTTCTGCCGATTGATGGCTGTGTTTACCGTATTCTCGAAATTTCTTATAGCATCATTAATTTCGTAATTCTCCAGATTTCTGCAGTCTGCTGGCATTGTTAAATCAGCTTCAACTTCAGATCTAAACCGGTTCCAGTTTACTTTCCTGAAGTTGATGTGTAGTTCAGATGTTGGTGTGACTTTCAAAATTCGCGGATTCAACCTCACTCGAAGCTCTATGGCCATATGATCCGAGTCGCTATCGTGCGTCAAACATGAATAATTTGTTAATTCTGGAAGGATATTAATAAAATTTGTAGTTGCCAGAAAGAAATCCAGAGTTGACGGTGTCCGAGGGTACGTCTTCCGGGGCTGACAAACTACAGCCATGGTATGCTGATGAGGATTTGAATCCAGCCAATCTGCAATAGCCTTTCCTTGACTGTTGCACACTTCATCTTGCCATCGGGTGTGTCTAGCGTTAAAGTCCCCTCCAACCACACAGTATGTGTGCCTAGAGGAGATGTCGCAGACAGTTTGTAGATCCCGTTGGATGTCTTCCCTCGTTGCGTTACAGTGATTGTATACATATATCACCAGCAAGGTCTCAACGTCGTTGACTTTGATGCTGACAGCTGTTGCTTCTATGCTACGCAGCCCACTGATTTCTACCTTCTCGCCTGCAATAGTGTCCTTGATAAGGACAGCCGTCCTAGAGCGTCCACTGCTTTTGTCGACCCTGTGAATATTGTATCCGTCTGGACTGAACGGGTTTCTCCCTGTGAGGTTTGTTTCCTGTAAAAGAAGAATGTCAGGTTTATTAGTTTTAATAAATAATTTAAGTGTGATACGCCTTGCTAAAGAATAAATGGAGTTCACATTATATGAGAATATACTTATCCTGCTTATTGTGAACATAATTCACAAATAAGTCGACCCAAAACGGTTGTTTTGGACCTGTCATCAAGGCTGCTATAATAAGCAGGCACGACTTTTCTTGCCTTCTGCAAGATTGTGAAAAGGTCTGCGCCGAATAACCTTTCAGTGTCGTCAAAAATATTAGTTTTTTTAGTAGATTGAGCCGTTTTTAAAGCTTGCTTCTTCACTGGTTTACTGCTTTCTTGGATGGTTGGTGGTGGTTTCTTGCTAGTTGCTGGCTTGCTAGCAACTGCATTACCCATAGCAGCTATACTAGCAAAGCTAACTCGCTTTTGCAGCAGATTTCTGGGCGAACTTATGCTGCTCAATCTTCTTTTGGGCGGTTTTTACTTTTTTCGCCATTTTTTCTTTATATTTAGGACATCCCCGATAGTTTGCAGGATGTCCAGTTTTTTGACAATTTGTGCAGAAAACGTTGTCGTCTTTATTGTTGTCAGCGTTTCTCGGGCATTGTCCAGGTAAGTGCTCGTCCTTGCACTTAACACATCTATATTTCATACCGCAATTGCTTGCGACATGTCCAAACTTTTGGCAATTTTTGCATTGGGTAATGCCTGCTGGTTTTAGCTTTTCCCAATGCACCAGCTGGTTCATCAGGAGGGTTTTTGAGCATACTGCTGCCTTATCGCAGTTCTTCTCAAGCTCTACAATGAAATGGTTAAATTTTCTGTCGTTCCTCTGTGATTTGAAGGGTTTGACCTCCACTACAGGGACACCCTCTGCCGTCAACGCTTCCTTGACATCCTCAGTGTCAAAGGAGTGGTGAATACCTTTAAGGACCAACAATTCTTTCCTGTCCTCCTTAGTGGTATAGGTGTTGAATTCAGTCTTTCCCGACTGTAGGAAAGACCGAATTCGCTGGTGGCCGTCTTTGTTCATGGCCGTAACGACCGATTTGCTGCTATTGATGTTGCGAATTCTGCAACTAATATTAGCACTCTTCGTGAACTTTGAGAGTTCAGCGACGTTCAGTCTGAAGCAGACAATTGGTGGCATAGCAAATGGTTTAGTTGTTGGTCCAGTACTCTAAGTGCTTATGTTCCCTTGAGCGGTTGGTTGGGATGACTGCACCGTTCTACGTTGCACCTCTTTTGGTTTTTTTGTATGCTCGACAACAACTGGTTTTGGCGCAATCCTGACATCATTAGCTACTGCAGCCGGAGATGAAGTTGGTGGTGATGAAGGCCTGGAACTAGCAGACAATCTTCTTCTTTTTGCCTTTACTGGCATGGTTTCGGGAGATGATCGATCTTTGCGACTATCTTCTTCGCTAAAATTGTCCTCTCCGCCGCTACTGGCTTCGGACGCTTCAGTATCCGATTCCTCGACAACGCTCATTGTTTCCTCCTCTGAAGTCGCTGAATCGCACAGCTGGTTCACTTCATCCAGCCTTCGGTACAATGACAACAGGAAATCCCCACCATTGTTGGTGACTTGTTCCTTAATTAAGGATAAGTCCTCGTTGACTTTTTCCTTCCTTTTTGCTTTTTTCCCCATGTTATAGGGCTGATTGAAGGAAAACCTTTTCTGAAAATAAATTCTAATAACTGGAAAAGAAAAATATTCCTGAAATTAAAAAATAATTAGTGAAATAATAAAAAAATAAAAAGTAGTAGGTAGCGAAATGCTCGCTTTTGGTTTTGGGTTTTTTTTTTAATCGGTAGCAGGTAGCTAGACGATATGATGCGTGATCTGCGTGTGCTCGTGTTAAGCGCTCGATGATGACTGAAGGAGCTCAATGATGGCGGTCGGAACTCCAATCAACATCCAGTGAAGAGTTTAGATGGTGACCTTCTGATGTCGGACGAGGAGCAGCTCACTAGATGAAGAGAACATTTCGCTACAGTCCTTAACCACTCAGACGATGGTGATATGATCTCGAGTGCTAATAAATCTTCCGAAGAGATAAATTCCCGAATTCGCACTGGACCTCCCAGCAAAACCGAAATAAGAGCAGCAATCAAGTCTCTAAAGAAAAATAAAGCTGTGGGTATTGACGGGATTCCTGCCGAGATATTCTGAGCAGCCCGCACCGCTCATACGGAGTGCGTGGGAAAATAATAATTTCCTCAAAAGCGGAAAAGGGGGATGATCGTCAAGCTTCAAAAAAATTTGTGTGCAAAAAATATGTGCGCTCAACACAAATGGTTGCGAGAAGTCAGGCCTTGGACCGCATGGTCTGTCGTGCCGATATTATTATTATTATTATTATCAAAGCTGCATACGAAGAAAGTAAATGTCACTTCTTACATAACGGTAAGGTGCCCGAGGAATTTGAAGTCCAAAGTGGAGTAGTTCAGGGGTGCATGCGTACTATCACCGCTGTTATTCCTAGTGGTCATCAGCGATATACTCCGTGCAGCACTGATGGTAGGGAATATTGGAATTCGATGGACTATGACAAATTACCTTAAACACCTAGACTACGCTGACGATGCTTGCCTGCTCTCACATCGGATAATGGACCTTCATATGATGACACGAAATCTAAAAACCGAAGCAAGCAAGGTGGGGCTCAAAATAAACACTGCCAAAACAAAAGCCCTGAACACATCTAACACCCGCTCTCAACTCAACATTGCTGGACAGGTAGTCGAAAAATTTGACAACTTTCTATACCTAGGAAGTGTGGTCTCGGCTGATCGCGGTGGAGTGGAGTGTGGATGTGTGCGCGAAATCGGGAAAGCAAGGGCTGCGTTCGGAATGCTATCGAAAGTCTGGAGCAGCAATCTTTTCAGCTTAATAACTAAGCTTCGACTGTTCCGCTCCAACGTCGAATCAGTACTGTTGTATGGGTGCAGTACTTAGAAGATGGATACCACAACTACGAGCAAGCTGCCATCTTTCGTAAACAAATGCCTACGTATCATCTTGAGGATCTACTGGCCCAATTGTATATCCAACGACGAACTTCATCCGGAAACTGGCCAAGAACCTATAGAGGTTATTGTATTGTCGACGATCATTGGTGGATCTTTTAATTTCCTAGTTTGCTGGCCATTATGCAACTCATCGCAGTATTCTTTCCATTAGCTTAGCAATCCTCTGTAACTGCGTGAACGTTAATGAGGGTTATGTTTATAAATTTGCCTCGCACCCGAAAGGTGCAGACGTTTAATTTACAGCCGATAACGGGGGTTTTAATTCTTTTGCTGTCTAAAAAGCCCACCCGAACACTTGGTCTATTGCATATATCATATTTCTGTCAGACAACATTCCCCGTCCACCGCATCTCGTGGATAGCTGTTATGTCAGTGAGATTTGGACTGAACATTTTTGGAATTTTCGGGTTTTGTATGATTAAAAAAAAGCATCGTTAGTTAAATTTCCAAAAATGTAACGCTTCCTTTTGGCATAAAATACAGGCTAATCGTGCGCCAAAACTCAAGCAGGAGTTTATTTATGTTCTCGAACTACTGCTGAACATTAATTTTCAGTAAAAGTTAAATAGGGATGGCAGTGGGATTCCGGACAATTTATTTACCGAATTTTATCGCTCTATCTCTAACGATTAGATCTAAATAGCCAGCACGGAGAGACTTACACACATTGCTTAATCAACTCAGCTTTTGACCCTAAGTAGAAAAATAGGGCTCAAGAAGAACAAATCTTTAATAATACCGCACGTTTTAGTAAAGGTTATAAAAATAATATCAACGTTTATCAGCATTTATAAAAACTTTTTCGGATTTGTTCTTGTCCTTGCAGGAGTCTTGTAGAAATGGGTCTGTTCCTGGTCTCGGTCATTCCAGCAGGTGGATGGTCTTGCAGTTACTGCAATACCAAAACACAACTGCAAGACCAAGACCAATTTATCTCATGACACCTATCTAGCGACAACTGTCCAAAATACAGTTTATTCTGGAATCACATAACAAATTGAGCTTAAATTTAATGTTGACTTGAAAAATACAAACATTAACAAACAAAATGCAAGTGGAGTTGGTAATGTTATATAATGTAAAGTTATTTTTCTTTAATAACAATTCTCATACGGAATATCTGTCTTCGCCTTAAGATACATTTTGGAAATATCAGAACATGATATATAGATGATTGATTCCTTACAGAGTGTAGCAATTCTACCCCTCGTTTATCACCTCGATTCGTTCTCATACTATGTTTTGTCTATTATGACTAATAAGAATTTCAAACTCTAACAAAAGCATCTATGTTATACGAGTATGAATAGATTCCACAGGGAATTACATATACCAAGGAAATTTCCAATGACAGGATGACAACGAGCCCAATAGAATCGAATATTTTAAACACGTATCGTCGATATATTTAACCTATTGGGGTTTAATATTTCTGAAAATGTTGTTCAAATTTCTCTAACTTACAGATGAACAATACGGATGGGTCTTTAAAGCCTTTGGGGTTTTCTACGATAAGCAGATACATTGCTTTGCCCGTCTGTCTTCAAATTCGATGACTGCTCTTTATATGCCAAATCGAGTTTTAGCCTTCTATTTAGATGTTCTAGTTGTTTTAAAATAGGTTTGAATTTTTGAGATTACCTTTGACGCTATCGTTAAAATTAAATTTGGTCGTGAGCTGTAGCTGTAAAATTGTTAAAAATATTTTATAAAAACCCGTTTGTCCAATTGCGTTAGCCAGGAGAATAAATACAAATAATGTGCTGCTGACTTTTTTATCGGTAGCTAAAAATTCAAAAGAAAACCGCAATTAAAGAGCACTGCAGTTTGGCTTTCTTGTTATGTGTCTGATATTTTACAGAAATTTTTAAATTCTCCAGAAACTTGCTTTAGATTTCGAATTTATTTTTGTAGTGTTTTACCGTTAAACTCTTATTATTGATACGTTTGCTTATCAAAAGATACACAGTGGATCAATAAAATATTGTGTCAGCCATAATTCTATTTATTAGAAAACCAATCCGTAAAAATTAAATTTTAAATAAAATCTGGTTTTAGGAGGAGGCTTAAAAACTGATCATAAGATTTAGCGAAAAACTTACTAACACACAAGCACATCAGGAATTTAAGTAAATATTGAGAAATTAAAAACAGGTTACCATTATTTTAGCACTTGGCAGATCATTTTTAAGCTTCCTTATCATATAAATGTTAATCGTTAATTTTATAAGTTTAATGCTATTTTTATCTATATAAATAAATGTAAAACTCTATATGTTTGTATGTATGTCTGTTAAAGACTGGCGAACCCTTCAACTGATTAAGTTCAAACTTTGGAAAAGTTTTACCATGATGACCAGTCTCTGTTCGGAAGTGGTCAGACTCCTGGGTCACAGATTCACACTACGAAGCGTTTTAACAAAGCTCATGTTTAGATGAACTTTCAGGATTTTTAAATAGTATTGAAAGTTAAATGAAAACTGACACACTTTGCTTAAGTGCCCCCCATTATTTTTAAAATTTTATGTTTTCATTAATCCAGAATTATATATATTTTATAAATTTTGCAAACGAATACAAACCCGTCGTATTACGGTACAGTAGTTCTGGTTAAGAAAACCCCATACATGTTTTTCATGAGGTTAAGAATCGTTTAAAGCTGAACTCTAGAATGAGAGCACGAAGTGCTGATAGAGGCGCCACTGATCAGCTAGTTATTGTTGTTTATTTGCTACTAGCTGTTCCCGCGCGCTTTGCTCTTATATACATATTCACAAATATCCTCACCACAGCGCCGCCTAACGAGTCCAAAATAATGTGAACTTATTGGAGCACCAAACGAAAAAAAATATGGTGTGAATATTGATTCGAAACGTCCGGCGGTGTAGGCTCGATGACGTATTTTATGTCTGATGACATCTATATAAGAGCGCCAGCTACCGGGATTAAAAAACATAAACTTATCGGAGCATCAAACGAACATATGATGTAAATATGGCTTCAATATGTCCACTGGCTCAGAAGAGATGGCGTTATCATTCTATATATGCACGGAGACATTTTTATAAATATCTCGACTTCAGCGCTACCTACTGAGCCCAAAAAAAGGAGACATACTTTCAGAAGCACTAATTGAACGTATGGTCTGAATATATGGCTTCTATATGTTTAGGCGTGATGAGATTACAAATAATGCCCCAACAAGCCAAACCACATTTTCACAAATATCTCCACTCCAGTGTCATCTACTGGATCTCAAAAATAAGCCGAACTTTTCGGAGTACATTAAACGAAACTTTTGTGTTCTGTTTTTAAAGACAACGTCAGATATAGATGTTGAATGGGCTTGATAATGATGCGGATACCTTTACTTGGCTTATATGTTGAACATGAGCAACCTACATAGTCGTGTCAGTTTATTTTTGATCCCGAATTCTCTCAAAGCTTTGTAAATATCTCCTCTTGCTATGCTATAATAGGCGGCTTTAAAGTCTTTAAACAGATGATGATGTAGTGAGCTCCAGATACTTTTTTCCATCGGCTGCCTAATGGTAAAAATCTGATCAGTTTCTGATTAGCTTGGCACGAAACCAAAAATTTAGCGCATGAGGCTATGGTGTCTTGAAAGATTGTTGTTTGTGGTCTCTTCGTTGCGAAGAGCAGCTTTTTTGAATCAAATCTAATTTGTCGATACAGTCTTTCGTGGTAAAGCAAACCTCGTTGCGGACGTTCGCTCAATAATCAGTTTGTGATTGTGACGGCGGTCTATCAACACGTGGTCTATCTGATTGCGAGAAGGAGAAACCTCTAGAACTAGTAGCAGTAAGGGAAGAAAGGGGTGACATGACTGATGTTATTGCTAATTCCATAGCTTTTGGTAAGGCACCTAAAGCACCATTCGGGGTGGTGATGGGAATGGGATGACAAATGGTATGACCGATAGTAGTGTCAAATACAGAGTTTTCAAAGTCGCTGAGATGAATAGTGATGGTATGACTCCTCAAGAACACCATCGGGTTCCTTAGCCGTACAACAATTATGTTGAATGAATTGCCCGATTCTGTGTTTCCGCATTTGCATGATCACAGTCATTTAAGACACTTGTGCATAGACATCATATCTTTTACTCTCCTTAATTTCCTAACTCCAACGCTGTGCTAACCATGCGAGTACCTTGAGCTGATTTAAATTTTAATTGATTTAAAAAAAAATCGGGTGGTAGTGGAAGGTGGTGACCTGACCGATATTAATGTAGCATAGATAGTTTTCGAGGTCGCTGAGCTGAAAAGTGACGGTAAGAAACCGTTGGAACTCAAAAAGGTGGTAGTGGGAAGGTGGCGACTAATGATATGACCGATATAAGTGTGGAACAGTGGAATTATAATTTATAGTTGGTAATGTTTCGAAATCTTGGAGTCAAGACAGAGAGAAAAGGGCAGTATTTTTAAAGGCTTATAATATACGAGTGTGGGTGCAGCCCATTATAAAAGGGAATTATTTAATTAAATGTCAATTGTCTTACTACGAAAATATTTCTCAAACTTAAAGTGTTGCTTCTATTATGGTTTTTATCTCTATGCCAACATGTTAACTACTGAATTTGCATACTGAAGATATTTTATCACAGTCACAATGGTGCGTGTATTAGTGACAGTGGTAATTTGTATAGAGATATGCCAAATTTGGTGGAATAAGAAGATAGTTTTGTTTAGTTGGTGCTCTTAGCTCGCTCTTCCTATAATCGATTCAAAAGTGATTATCCAAAAAATCAGTCATCAATACAAATGTCATAATGGAATCGTGACGCTCTTAACTGGGTTATTAAACTGTCACCTTTAAATTGTTACTTTTGGATCATTCAAAACATGACGCGATCTCGAATTTTTACTCTAAACGCTTACCTAAAAAATATAAACTTAAAGGACTATTTAACTTTTCTTCGATAAATTCAAATACTGAATCACTGTGCAACATAATAAGAAGTAAATTGTTTTGGTTTTATTTTGATTCAAGACACATAATAATAAAAACCCCTTCTTCTCCTGTGCATGGCAAGACATAAACTGCAGCTAAGTAAATGGTTTGTTTCAATTTTTCACAGGACATTTTTATATCTGATATAATATTGCGGTAATATGTATGTTTACAAAACTGAAAATTGATTGTGTCCATATCAGTGGATATCAACGACGAAATATGCTCTATTCTTGCGTACACACTCAATCATCGAGTATCGGAGACGAAGTCGCACTAAATGAGAAATATACATCAGTAACAGAAGAACGGAAGGATACCTGCAGCGGAAGTAGTCGCTTGGAAATTCAATTTTAAAGAATTTTGCAAAATTGTAAAAGATTTTATAGAAGGTAAGGAGCAAATAAATTTCTTACCCGGCTGTGGTTTGGGAGTTCGGATTTCGCTGACAACATATGACTAAAAAGCAATGCAACATGATTGCATATAGGACAGTTGCTGCAATTGTGTTCGATACGCAAGAAAGCTAGTTTTCAAGCAAAGTAAGATTACTTTCTAGATCATGGCACCGATACCGGACTTTCATTTATATGGGTTTATGGGTTTGGAAATACTGTTATTTCAAAACATTGAAAGGATTTAAAAAAGAAAGAACATTTTGCTTTAAAAGTATTCGACTTTAGCGAGATACATCGATGTGATTTTGATTCAACTTAACTGATAACAATTATTTTAACGTCACCTGGTCTATCGAGCGCTACTCATTGCTCCAGCACTATCTAACCTCATACACATGAAACTCTTACAGCTAAAAATATCTCCTCCCTTCTGCTCCTTCCACACGTACATCGACATCATTTAAATCATTTGGACAATTAAGTTAATACCAAATGTAAGAACGACATGAAAATATGTGATACTTGGATCAGATATTTTTCTTTCACTGCAATGATTCTATGTATTCACGCGTGACCAGTGAATGGGTTCGCACTATCGTGTACTACAAATGGAAATTTTCTCATTTTTCACCACCAGCTGGGAAAAAGTCACGTACAGGTAGTTTTCCTTTGATCGCTCGTTACGTGTATGGTAGGCAAGGTTTAGCGATAGAATAAAAATTATTCCTTCTATACCTCGGCGAGGGGTCTTATCGTCAGAAGTAAAAATTTAGCGCATATCCATATATGGTTTATTAATTTCTACGTGACCATACTTTAAGGATATTTTATTTCTGTCAGTGTTCAAAGGTGAGACCTACATTAGAAGCATGGATGAGCATTTATGGTAACGTATCTTTATGTATTATTTACAAGTGGAAGGAATTGTAAAACTAACAAAAAATATTTTTATATATAACTTGGACTTAAACTACTCGTAATAGCATAATCCATATGTGAAATCGGTTAAATATTTAGAACAATAGAACAACAAATATTTGTTTAGCTTTTAAATATTTTCAAATTTTACGACTTTGGCGAACTTCAACAGCTTTAAGTGGGATTAAAATAAAAACAATTATAGTTTGCACATCCGTTCGTCTGTCAATGAGATTTCTTGAAAAATGCGGGATGAATTGTATTTTTTGAAACATACATACATACACTTTTTAATTAACAGGAGTTACATACTGCTTTCGTATTCCCTAAATCATACCGCAAGTACTTTACGATAAGAGATACCATTTAGCCAATGCTTGCTAGGTCTCCCGCGTGCTGGAGTTTATCAAGCTTAATATTTTCACGATGTGAATATCGTGGTATTACTAAAAAATATTTTTGTTGATCATCATAGTTGGCTTAAAAACTTCGGTTCCTTCCTGGCCTCCTGACATTCTATTGTTATGGTCTCAAAAATCATATTTCTTCACATACGGAAACAACGATTCTATGTAAAGCTTTCCTCTTGAAAGCTGCTTAGTGTTCGAAATACTTTCTACTGAGAACTGAAGTCTCAAATCAGTATGAAATAGTATTGCTGCCCATAGGACAATTATCTTCTACACCTGGATTTGAAGAGCCGTATAGACTTTATTGGCTTTAAGCAACTGTGTTAATATTACTAGTTCCATGAGCCGAGTTAATAGGTTTTATTAAGAGTGTTCCATTTTTGTTTTTTTTTGTGTTTGAGATATTGTAGTGTACCAATTCATGCGCCATGTCGATACATACATCACTACACAATTTCGCTCGCACTTTAATAGCCTAAGCATTATACGAACAGAGAGTTCACTATTAGGGTGACTCACTCGTAAATGTCATCAATGTAATTATTATCAATACTTTATGAATCTATGCAATACCTTTATAAAGCGCACTAAAAATCAAATGTAGAACATTAATATTACTTTGTTTTTAATCTGAATTCAATGATGATAGTTCTTCTGCTATTGCTCCTCCTGCAAATACAGCGGTAGAAGACAGTACTAGGCGCAACTAATACCTTCCTTCTTCTAAAACATTACGCATATACAGTAGTAAAGATATATTGCAATATCATTAGGGTTAACGTACCATCGATGCCATTAAATATGGAACACAACATCATTTAAATGTTCTCCATGGAAACATATAAAGGAGTAAATGTGTCAAATAACATAAACGTAGCCACCAATTGGCTGGTCTACAACACGGTTACCGAACCTTAACTTTAAGAACTCTTGCTTACTTGATTTGCTTGCCCATTGCTTTAAGTCAACCTCTACCAGTATATCCCAAACATAGTCAGCCAACCTGGTCTGGTGGCGATTTCCATTACCTGTGACTGCATTTCCTTCATTAATGAAAAAGAAGTGTGGTCTAATCATCCATCCATCACGAAACCCCCCCCCCCACCTAGAACTCCGCCTTGTTACGATGGTAACATGCTGGTCCTAAGTCCGCGTAAAGGAGGAGGGTGTGAGGCAACGTATTTGTCCTATCCTCAGTTAAAGCTATTCCTTATCCAAGTAGAACAGAAAACGTCGATGGATGCATGGTTAAGAGGGTGCTTAGTCGATAGTATGCGGACTCTTAATACCTTGCGACCTTTGGTTTCAACTGGCCTTGCCATGGCATACCGGGCTCTGTCATGGGTGACCTCCTTTCCAGGATACTCGTGGGTCAATATTGATTCAAGTTTTAATAATTATGAGATCGATGCAGCTCAAAGCGCATCAACCTCGGGAACCCGCTGTATCTAAAGAAGCTGTTGAGCTTTCGATAGCCTACCCCATATTGGCCTCAACTGCTCGGTCTGCTGTTGAGGAGCCGAACCCTACCTAGAGTTCAGACGGCGTAGCCATACAGGTCCCATCTTTAACTCGCGAGGGCGTCAGAACTGAGGCGTGGAATTAGCGACTTCTGATTTTGACGCATCCACAATCGTTGATGCACGTAGCATCATCTCGGAGAAATCCGGATTCCCAATAGAAATTGGGAAGGCATTAGATGGGCTACTGATCCAGCAACACTGAAGTGGATTCATTAAATTGAACTCGATATAGAGAAGATGACTTAAACATGCGTTACACATGGGTAAGGATAGAGAGAGTGCTCTTGCATTTGCCAAAGTCGCCCCTTCAACTTCAGCATCCAGGAAGGAATAATCTGGTCAGGGAGCACTGTTTCGGAAGGAAATTAGAGGTACACATATTGGACCGGGTAAACTGGTGCAATGGTTTTCCGGTGGTAGACGCTAGAGGTCTGGTCTAGTTCACAGATGGATCGAAGATGGAAACTGGAGTTGGAGTTGGTGTCTTTGGACACAACACCAAAGTCTCGATAAAAATTGAAAAAAGTCCTTTGGTTTTCCAAGTGGAATTCCATGCCATTGTGATCTGCGCCGGTATTAATCTTAATAAAGGAATTAAAGGCGCTAGAATATATATATTTTCCGATAGCCAAGCAGCAATTAAAGCGGTGTCGTCCAATTTAATGGATTCTATATCAATTAAAAACTGTTACGATGCACTGCACTGTGTCTCTTGTTAGACACAACAAGGTCAAACTCGGTTGGGTCCTTGGTTATCAGGGAATTGCAGGCAACGAATCTGCAGGAAAACTCATGCTAGTGCTGGGTCGGAATCTGCGTTTATAGGACCTGAACCCTAATGTGGTGTCAACTGGGCTGCCGCCAAAGCACTGATAAATGGTTGGGTACACAAACTTCGTCTGGCCCACTGGGAAAGCGTCCCAGGGCTTAGGCAATCCAAACAATTAATCAGGCCTTTTTCTTACAAGGAAATCCTTAGTTTTAGGAAGCGGTGAGTTTTCTAACAGGTCATTGTGGCCTGCGATATCACCTTAAAATATTGGTGTGGGCTGAGAGACAGAATGTAGGTTCTGCTCGGAAGATGAAGAATCATCCGAGCACTTTCTGTGAATGCCTAGCATTACTTTGGTTAAGGAGACGCATCTTTCACAATCAAATATGCTCTACAGCGAAGTTAAGAAATTCTGCTACTTAGGATGTACTATCGTTCATTAGGGAGGTGATACGACTCTTAGTTTAAAGATACCCTAATATACAATAAATCTTTTATGTCGCAGTGTATGCCATGTGGGCTAGGGTAGAAATTTATACAAAAAAACCCACCAAACAGTAAATTGTTGTAGTTCTAACGACTTTTCGTGGCTTTGGGTTGGTGACTAGCCCCAAATGTAAGAATTTCGCTTATTAACGAAGCTTTTGAGGCAGACATTAACTTCATCGAAGAGAATTATTTTGCAAAGAAAATCATGATGGTGCCCATGTTTAGGGCCCTGGAGTTACGTATCAGCTTATGAATGTTCGGCTTCAGTTCTTGAGTCATTACGATGTTATAGGGATGCAGGCTCAATTCCTTGTGCAAAATTCATCCTGAGATTGAGGTGGAAATGACAAATTTGGGACCTTACTTACACTTGCGGCTGCAGCCGGAATATTCTCGGCACTCCATGCATTTCTTTGTCTTGTGTGAGCTGAAACGTTATAAAGTGCATTTATGTTAACTTCAATTTCTCTACGAGACGTATCTGGGAGTTCGAAGACCGAAATATTTATTTTAATTTATGTTGGCTTTTTTGTTTTCTGTCTTTACATTCATGCAGAGCAGATAAAATGCGTCTAATATGTCGGTCCTGAAGCTCAGAGGATATACTCGTATTATATATAATTATCTATGTACAAATCACTACCGGGTTTGTCAAAGAGATGTTAAAAAGCGCTAATACTCCTGACGGTCCTACAAATCATTCGCAGAGGTCATTCCAGCTTTGATTCAAATTCCCATTTGAGTAGTCATTATTGAACAGCTTCGTTTGTGTAGTTTTAAATTACTCGTACATCCGCAAAGTAATTTGATTAATCGATGAATAGAGGGTGTGTATAGTTATGTAGTTCTGCATGCTTTACTTACTCATTTTGTGCAGTGTCGAATTTTATTTGAGATCTTATTACACTCAAAATCCAAAAACATGGTCATTGTCTATTGTTTTGTTCTGCACGAAATGTTTTACGATAATTGTTCTAGGTATCTAAGCGTAGAAGACTTATATTCCAGCTAAGGACATCTTAATAAATTCAGACATGCTTTACCTTACTAATGAGAGAGAGTATCGTTCTGTCCCACTGGGCATATTATACTCGAAGGTATCAAACATAGTGTCGGCCATCGGGTCAAAGTCTCCAGTACAATTATAGTAGTACGCCACACGTAACACGCAACACAGCGCATGGCAAATTCAATTAGGATTTACATAATTTCTAGAATTCTGAATTTATTCCCGAACCAATGTCACACAACAAGCTGCAGACTGAATTAGACCATTCAATCGACTTTGGATTATACTGTAAAGTCTATACTACTTAGTGATTTAGTTATAGCGTAGATGGCGCACAGTAGGCAAGGAAAATAAAAATTCTTCTTATATTTGCATGGTAGTTTTTATGAAATTCCATTTTTCGGTATACTATCAGAAATGGTTTGAAGATAGTTGGCTCTGACAATGCAAAAGATCATTTAACAATTTTTTTTTTTAATTTATTGTCAGTTTCATTTCATTATAAAAATATAACAACCTGTGCAAAATATCACAATTCTTCAAAATAATGGAATGGATAATTAAATAATTATTTCTGAGTTGTCTAGAAGGAATATTGATCGGTAGACTAGCTAGAAATTCAGGACAGTTAATATGATTTGTCAAAACATCCCTTATAAAAACAATGCAAGGGAATCTTGTGCGTTTTTCTAATTTCGCCATATCAATGAACAAACATCGGGTGTCACAGCATGGAAAATTACAAGACCAATTAAAATGCCTTAAAGCATATTTAGTAAAATTCCTTTAAACTCTTTGGATTCTATTAATATGAATGTTGTAAATTGGAAACCAAACCACACAACAATATTCTAGAATTGGTATAACTAACATTAGATATAAATATTTTAATGTGTAATGATCTCTAAAATCTTTAGAACTACGTTTTAAAAATCCATTCATTGAGTTTGCATTTGCAACAATAAAATCTATATGCGATTCAAATGTCAAAATGTCAAAATGAAATGCTGTTCGTTGGTAATGGCATCACTTGAGAACGGCTGGACCGATTTGGCTCATTTTTCTTTTATAATGTTCGCCATAATCTGGGTAAGGCTTATGCGTAAAATTAGAAAAGTTGCCTGGAAAATTGGAAAATTCGGAAAAAACTGAAAGTGCTCTTTTCCATAGGATTTTTGTATGAACTCGCGACCATAACTCACGATTCGAACAATGGACTTACGTAAGGGCATTCATTGAGTGTTTTTGGCATTAACCTTGAAAAGCCATGTTTCTCGCTTGATCTATTGTATGTCGCCTGCTCCAGTGACTGAAAAGAATTAGCTTTGTTTGTTTACGCGCCAGAAAACAAAAAAAAAAAAACCAGAAGACCCCAAAAGACCCCCTCAAAATACTCCCCTAAAGACCATCAAAAGACCACAAAAGACCCTCAAAAGACCCCCAAACGATCCCAAAGAACCTACAAAAGACATTCAAAAGACTGCTCAAGTGACTTTCAAAAGACCCTCAAAGGATGCTTAAAAACCGTCAAAAAGCTGAAAATAGGCCACCAAAAGACCCTAAAAAGGCCGCAAAGTACCCTCAAAAGACTCCCAAAAAGACCCTAAAAAAACGCAAAAAAACCTTAAAAATATCCTCAAAAGACTTCCTAACTGACCTCAAAAAGACCCCAAAAGTACCCACAAAAGGGTTCCCGAAAGACCCTCTAAAGACCAACCAAAAACCCTAAAAAAAACAAAAGATCTTCAAAAGACTTACAAAATACCACCAAAAGACCATAAAAAGATGCATAAAAACCCACAAAAAACTCTCTAGAGACCCATAAAAGATGCTCAAAATACCAAAAGCGCCTTCAAAAGACCACCAAAAGACTCTCCAGAGGACCATACCTACTTTCATACAAATTGTTTGAGAAATGACTTAGTTCTGGATGTAAAAACAACAAAAATACAACAAAAGACATAAACGATTCAGCCTTAAGCATGACTACAACAACAAATCCTATAGAAAAAAATAACCAATGAAAGGGTAGAATGGGCACACAAAAAACATTCAAACCTACAAGGCACCAGGACCAGATGACATCCTTCCAGCACTTCTAAGTAAAGGCACGGGATAGCTAAAGACAATACTACCTAAAAGACCTTCAAAAGACCCCGAAAGGATCCTCAAATAGTGTGACACAAAATCGCAACACAAAATTCTTTTTGATACCTTACTAAATTTTCATATCACCGCGCCTATAAAGTAATTTTCACTCGTCTATAGACCAAAATGACTTTTTCATCCATTATAAACTAGCTTCGAAAGTAGCCTTTATGCACTCTAGTGAGTTAACATATAAAATAGTTTTTTTTATTTACTGCAGTCACATCGAACACACTTTCTTAGAGTAATTTTCTAATTGCGCACTAAGCACTCGGCTACCGC
This sequence comes from Nephrocerus scutellatus, assembly GCA_947095585.1. Classification (NCBI taxonomy): domain Eukaryota; kingdom Metazoa; phylum Arthropoda; class Insecta; order Diptera; family Pipunculidae; genus Nephrocerus; species Nephrocerus scutellatus. The sequence continues at coordinate 23,965,161 of OX352762.1, read as the reverse complement.
CTTGTGCTTCTAACTCGCACAGCTCCACTTTCCTCGCTCGTTATGTAATATACTATTTACTTACAAAAATATCGTGCATTATAAAACATTGCAATGAACGAAATAGTGATGTTCAAGCAAACAATCAAAGCAAACAAATGCTTTGTTTCGATTGGTCTACTATGACATTGCAATCAAAATCGAAATGTAAATAAAACATATTGAGATTCACTGTGATTTCAAAATTAATGTTAGAAAATAAATTATTTGGTAGACGTATTTTGTCAATTTTACTTTGATTTGCCATTTCAAATAGCTCTTCACAAATTCACAAAGCGATCACAAACAAATTTATTGAAAACTGAAGAAGACAACGTCTTTCGGTTCAGCTAGTTTCATATATATTTTATATTTTTTTTATAATTCTTAAGTATAATGCTATCCTTACTTTTCTTACTATCCTTATCCTTATTCTTATCATTGCCAGTCCTTAACCTTATCCTAACTAATATTATATATGTGAAAGTAGCTTTTTTTGTTTTTTTCCTTTTTACGGCTAAACTGCTGGACCGATTTGGCTCTTTTAAAATGTTCGCAATAGTCCGAGAATAATAATAGGAACCTGAAAAATTGGAAAATTCGGGAAAAACAGAAAAAGTTCCGTTTACCATGCGATTTATGTTTTAACTCGCGATTATATCTTATGATTAGAACATGTTTTTTATAATAGGACCCGGTGGTTTTAGGCACCTATTTTCGGTCAGTAGCTGGTAGGCAGGGGATGGGCTCAATGGTGTGTGGTGGTTTCAGTGGTGGAGCGGTCGGCAATTTGGTTGGACACAAAGGTGTGAGGGGCAGCCAGACAGCGCCTGTTATTTAAAATTTTAATGCTATCTTCCTCGAGTTAAAGCGACATATAACTGTCCATGAGCGAAAACTGGCTCAGAAAGATATACGCCGACATGATCAAAAGAACTCCTTGATTCTTGTTCGTGGTCATTGCAAAAACCAACATCAATTGAAATTGGCGACGCTTCATTCTTTGAATGACAAAGTACTTTCGCTTGCCTCCAAATCACTTCTATTAATGCAAATTTCTTCCCCCTTATTACTTCCTGTGATAATTTTTGCTTTTATAGATATTCGATTAAGACTCCTGACTATTAATCGAGTTCCATTCAACAAACCCTTTTTTGGGCCAAGATTTCGAGGAAGCTTAAATAAATGCACCCACTTTTAATTTCAGTATATGTGGCGGCATTCCCGATGGATATTGTGTGTGTAAAAATTCAATAGGGAAATCAATCTTAAGTACATCAGGTTAGAACCCGTCAAAAATGACGGAATCTTTTTTCTACCATGAAGCCATTTCACCATTTTTCATCGGAGCACCAAAAGAACATATGGTGTGAAAATGAACCAAATCCAACCATAAACACAAATTTTCATAAATATCTCGACTCCAGCGCCACCTAACGGGTCCAAAAAAAACCTAAACTTATGGGAGCATCAAGAGAACATATGTTATGAATATGAACCAAATCTGAACAAAAACACAAATGTTCGTAAACATCTCGACTCCAGCGCCACCTAATGGGTCCAAAAAAAACCTAAACTTATGGGAGCATCAAACAAACATATGGTGTGAATATGGTTTTGATACAGCGGATGAGGCGACAAACAAACAACGGCAATTATGTTATTAGGCGATAGATACGAAATCAAGAACGATAGTCATGACCGCATTATGTCAGAGATTTGCTGACTGGACTTTAGAGCCGCTTGAAGTTGATGCAAATAAACTTTAATGACAGAACACATTTCTGGTTGAATGGCTTTGCTAAGCAATTTTGTTGCTTTAAGTGAAGTGCATTGTTGATGAGAAAATACTGAACTATGCAGTATTGCGAATATGCCAACCAATTATTATTGAATAACTTAATAATACTTCTGTCTAAGCTCGTTTGTTTTCCAATAAAATGTAATTTTTTGTCAAAAAAAAAATTCAACCAAATTTTGCTGGAATTTGCTGTAAATTTGCTCCAATGCTCCAAAACCGTATTTTGTTAGCAAAAAGACAACAACAACATCAATTCTTCTGCACCAGATTGCATCGGATGGCGGACTCGTCCATTAAACAAATAAATGTCACCACAAAGATTTATACTGCACTTGGAATCGTGCGTATCGGCGGTCGCTGGTACGAGCAAACGATGAAGGACTATAAAATTGTGTGCTGAATTGCATTATCTCCTAAATATGTATGCATGCACCACTTGCGTAAAGCTTTGTCAGTTACATTGCCCTAATGCGACCAATTCTGACTGGAAGCAAAACTGCTCCTTCCGGCTATACAAAGCAGCATACTAGTACAGATTATAAGTGCCAAAACGTTGCAATGCGTTATTGCTTTCCATTTCGTAAATATTTACAGCGAAATGTTGGCTAACTGCGTACAATGCATCTTTTGTATATAGAGGTGGATATAGGGAAAATGGAACTACAACTACAACAACTATAACTAGAGTGGTTGTCGATGTCGAATCTTATTTGGTGCAGTTAGTTGTTTGATAGGACAATCGTTGCTCCAACGTCCAACGATGAAACTGAACAAAGTCGGTGTGTACCATTGGATCACATCGCCATCATCATCCTTCGTATTCATGTCCGATTTTCGTCATGTAAATCCAATGATATTAAGTGCATCGTTAATCTTCATTTGAGCGAGTAACGTAAGTACATTTGTGTGTGTGTGTGTGTGTGGGTGAATGTGTCATACAACCTAATTGTATAAAACTTAGGAGAGTATTATGCAATATTGGTGGCACAACTCACTGATTGTGGCAGCATATAATGGAATGACAGAGAGCACCTCCTGTGAAATAAACACTCACCTAATCTCGCTGGTGATATTGCCTTTTTATTCAACCGATTGCAAGGATTTCTATGATGGCTCTGTTTGTTGAAAGCTTCGCTCTTCTGTAGGCGGTTTTTTGATGTGGTATCACGCAAACCTCTTCCAAAATTTGTTCAACGAAATGGAGATTTAAAGTATATGTATTGAAATATTGTATTTTACATATATACTCGATCTTTTCATATCTCGGATGCATAAAAAATCTTTTACTTGTACTTTGAGAAAAAAGGTCAAATACTTTGAAGTGTTATTTCCAATTGGCTGCTATGGAACACACACCAACAAGCAGCACTAACAAAGCAATATATGATAGTACTAATATTCAAGCTTTCTTTCAACAAAAGATTTCATCCACTGATATTCTGCATCGTGTTCAGTAAAGAAATATTCAATGTTCTATGGAATATGGAATGGAGTATATCTATATATACGTGTTTGCTAATAATAATAATATTCGGCGCGATAGATCTTTGCGGTCCAAGGTCTGGCTTCCGCGACCATTTGTGTTGTGCATGTATTGTATATCTTTGCACACAAATGGAATACAAGGAATACGGCCGCATGTCTAGTGGACAACGAAAGAGTCTTCGACACGGTTTGGACCGACGCGCTAATTTATAAAATTATTAGATATGAGTTCCCATATAATTTTATCAAAATGATTATATCAATGGTATACGGAAATAAATTTGTGGTAATGGTCTGCCACAGGGTACAGCAACGGCACCAACCCTGTTCAATATTTATATTGCTGAAGTACTAAGAGATAAAGATGCTACCTTCGCTTTTGCTGACGACATCATATTGTATGCAAACGACTCAAAAATCGAAGAAATTCAAAGAAGGCTGCAAGGCAAATTCAATGAATTTCGGACATACTGCGAAACATGGAAGCTTAAGATCAGCTATTCAAAATGCGAAGTTATACTGTTTCGCCCCCCTCTTAGGTGAGGAAATCACGATCTACGATGCAATTGGAAAAAGTTGCAAATATCTGGTGCAAATAATTATCAAATACCAACAAAGAATGACGTGCGCTATTTGGGTGTTCATCTGGACAAATTCTTGTACTATAATGAACACGTAAATAAGGCGGTAGAAAAAGCAAGAGCGGCATTTATGTGTCTTAAAAAGCTCTTCTACTCACGCTACCTGAGAAGTGATGTGAAGATAATTTGCTACCAGGCATTTGTACGACCAATTCTGATGTACGCGTATCCAATATGGTGGAATATTAGCCCCTCATACTTGGAAAAACTCCGCGCCTTCGAGAAAAAATGCCTTAGAGCGTGTATGCATATGTACATTATGTTTCTAATAAAAAACTCCTTGATGCCTCCGGAATATCTAGAATTGACAATGTCATTCTCGATCGCATTTGGAACCACTTCGCTCGGTCAGCCTCTATAGAAAACGATTTTATTTCGGGAGCATTTTATCATAATACATTAGAGAGTGGATATATACCACCTGAGGCATTTCTGGGTGCGTCTTAGTTTTATTATTTAGTTTTACATTTTTGACGTAAGGTATTTTTAGTAGGCTACTTTAGTTTTAGGTAGTTTTGTAAGTTTTTAGTTCATAAGGTATGAACTAAATTTTTCACAAATTTTTATTCTCTAAATTGAAATTTGCTATAGAAAAAAATTAACAAATAAATTAAATACATATTGTTAGATTTAAGAAAAAAAAAGATATAGAATGAAGATATAGAAACGTAGGTTAATTAACTCATTTAAGTTAATAAATAAATAAGTTATTTATTTTTTACTAACAATAGTCTTAGAAACATAATGTTGTTAAATAAGTGGATTAAAAAAAAAAAAAAAAGGAAGGGACCTACAATTTAATGCCGTATACGAACGCCGAATCCAGAGGCTTTCTGTGACAACTTATTACTCTCAGGCGTTTGTCAAACATTTGCGACCGAGAGGTGGGACCGTGAAAAATACTTTTGGTGTTACTGGGATTCCACTGAGCCACGGCGCTTTGGTAATACTACGACCAAAACGATCGCGTATGGTGTGCAAAAGAGTTGCAGGAAAATCATTAGGAGTAAGACCACAAAAAATGCTCTGGACATTCATCACAAGAATAATACCAAGCTGGTTAGAATGCACCAAGTTAAGCTTCACAAAAAGATAATTAAAAGAAGTCCAGAAGCTGTCCTTTGTCTTAATAGCAATTGAAATAAGTAATAGAGGCCATTCTTGGACTTTTTAATTACATGTGTTACATGTGGGGGCAAGCAAATCAAATAATAGGAGACCAAGCTACGTTTGAGTATGGTATGCGGCAAGGCAACAAGTGACATGGACGCTACCCAAATTCAAATTCAAGAAAAGAATTCAAAATTCAGCTAAGAATGATAAATGATTACAAAATACCTCCTGTAGCCAAAAAATGGAATACGGATTTATCAGAGAAAGTAGAGAGAACTGGCGCGAAAGTTCATGGACAAAGGACCACGTATTTCGAAGCAATGGACAGTATCCGGGCATATTCCAAGCAAAGGTAAATGCCATCTGATGGCCACAGGCACTGAAGATTGCTTTTGATTTCCAAAAATTCAGTAAAATAAAAAAAGTGTTCTTTAATTATTTTATTTGGTGTTAATATGAGATTTATTCTTAACTTCTTTAATAGGTGGTGTTGGTCCAATGGAGGTTGGTTTGAGAGAGACACAACATGACATACAATTCATGCGTTGACCGCGCATATAAAACTTTATACAAGTGTCAAGAAACGTAATTGAACATTTATGTAATATGACAAAAAAAAATGATTGAACCTATTGTATAAATGTTCAATCAATAAAGTAGTTGAACAAAATTCAAGTGAAGTGAAGTAGTGCCTCCAACACTATCGAAAATTGTACTCACTTAAGTCCAGAAAAGAAGAATCTAGCTATCATGTCGGACAGCCAAATTTGAATCAATATAAAAGTGTCAGGGAGGGACATTAGGCAACTAAGAACCCATGATGGAAAAAAAAATGCAAGTGAACGTTTATTTAAGTTATCCACTGAAATGGCTGTTTGTCACAATTCAAGTATGTATGTTCAAACGAGAGTGGGCTTCAGGACTTAATTACAGAACCAAAAAAATTTAAATGGCTTCTCGTTACTTTATAATTTGAAACTTACGAATATAATTCAAAACATATTCAAAAAATACAAATATTTCGAGAAGCTGTCATTTTTGGCATTAAAGTAAAATTATCTTGTGCAAGTTGGTGCTAATTCAAGTCATCAAAAACATACCAGCGTACTCGCTTGAGACAATATTTTTTATTTTCTCTGTTGTTTTAAAAAAAATTATTATTCACCAGCAAAATGAAAATTCAATAGACTTCTTTCTCAACTACAACATTTTCTTAACCTGTTCTAATTATGAGCACATAAAAGCATTCATTGACTACTCGAAACACGTTAAGTGACTAAATGAGTTATTTCAATTTATGAAAAGTGTCAATTTAGGACACATCAACCACTACACAATTTCAATGCATGTAATAGTTAATAGCTGCCTTGTAAAAGCTGTAACAAGACGGCAAGAATCCAAGCATATATAAACTTTACTTCAGCTGCAGAGTTTTAGTTGCTACCAACTATTTACTTACAATATGAACGGACTATTGATGCATTTGAATCAGAGCCAAAACCCTATATTCATAAGCAGCTTATGCACCGAGAGTATTCGTTGCTGAAAATGCACTTAACTTAATTTACTCAAAGGTTGCCAGGCGTTCGCTTTCAATTCTTTTTGTAGCAACAGATGCAAATACCCTAAAAGATAAGTATGGTTACACGAGAAAGCCGTCTGGGGTGGCGTCAACAATTTCTTTAGGAATATTAACTGGCCACGTAATGCCAATAGTGGTGTGGATACCATATCTGATACGATCACAAACCTTATCCAGAAGGGTATAAGACAATATATCCCTTCCAGGACTAAGTGTATCAAACCGAGAGAAAATGCTTGGTTTGATTTAAGCTGCAAAGAGGCTACTAAGAACCGAGAAGTATGCTTTCGGTTATATAAAGTAAACCCCACTGTGGAAAACAGAAACAAATTTAGACGAGTCCAGAAATGATTGCAATGCCTACCTTAGACGGGTCAAATTCGACTTTGACCAGAAACTGAGACAGACAGTCCCAAAGGAATAAAGCATTTTTGGTCATTCGTGAAACGAATTAAAAATACTGCCACGTTTTTAATTCCAATGCTCATTCACAATGCCATTCCAACTGTCAACTCTATTATAGACAAGGCCAATCTGCTTGCTTCACATTTATCAGCTAGCTCCCCGCTACCAGATAGCGCGTTGTCGCTACAAGTCGTAATTTCGTAATTTTTCAAATTATAAAGCCTGTTCCTAAAAAAGGTGAACCGTCATCTCTTTCCTCGTACCGACCAACTGCGCTAACATCCATACTTTCTAAGGTCATGGAAACGCCGATCAATCGCAAGCTTATGCAATACCTTGAATGACGTGAAATCCTTAGTGACCAGCAGTACGGTTTTCATAGGCAACGTTTTACAGGTGACCTGACCGCTTATCTCACTGAAAAGTGGCACCAGTTTATTCACAAATTTGGTGAAATCAAAGTTGTCGCTCTCGATATTTCCAATGCATTGGACAGAGTCTGGAATTAAGCTCCTTTGTCGAAAATGAATGCCTATGGAATTGATAAGGCCCTGCTCGATTGGGCTAGTATTGTATATGACGGTATCTGAAAAAAAAAATTTTCTCCAAATAAAAGCGAGTTTTTAAAATTAAAGTAAAATTAAAATAAAATCCTTTTACGCTAATTTAGTCTGAATTACAACTTTCCATATGGCGAGCTGAGAATCTCGCTTTACTATCTTAAATTGCTTGCTTTAACGGCGTTATTAATCACTAATAACTAATCACTAATCAAATCAAAATTTCGCAAATACCAAAATATTTTCACTTTTTCTGATAGAATTCATCTGTACGTTTGTTTACGTTTTACGTACAACAAGAAATGTTAATGTTCGTATGTTGCATTTGGAGCGTATTTTCGTTTATTTTTGTGTATGCAACATAAATAATTCGTTGTTCTTGTCTGTAGTTGGCGACCAGGCAACAAGAAAAAACACAAAAATTTAAAAGAACTTCGTTTTTCGGGTACAGACTTTTATGTATATATCGAAACACTACACAGTCCTTTATTATTTTGTAATAATCGCCAAAATACCTGTTTTGAGGTCGGGTCATTTTAAGCTTTTTTTCTTTTTTCCACGCTTCACACGCGCCATACGCGCCATACGTGACTCGCGACACGCGTTAAATGCGAGATAACAAAATTAGCCCCTGACATTGAGCCGCTTACAAAATTTCAGCCCTAGCGCTACACGCAAAACGTGACACGCGTCATACGCGGAATACAAAATTTCAGCTCTCTAGGTCGTGTGGAAGGTGGTTAAGAAGGACCTCAAAGTAGTCGAAAATACGGACAAAAAAGGTTCAAGTCAAATAAATAAAAGTTTTTAAAAACAATGTACACCATCGATTGGTGATGTTCGAAGAAGTAAAGTAACGAGGAGACGAGGAGTTACCAACATCGACAGAATTATTCTTTCAAATAATTTTATCAAAATTTCTACGGGGTCCATTGACCAAGGGGCCCCGTTCTAAAACACGTCAGGTTCATATTCGCTTGCAAAATTTAAGGAGACTACTATTTATGGAAAAATCCTCGACATTTTATGATATTTTAATTGCTAAATTTATATTTTTTGATTTTTAAAAATCAAGACAACTCAACAAATTAGCCATTTAAATATCATCTAATTAATAAATAGACTTTAAAAAAATTATATTTTTGAAAAAGTATGAACCAGTGCCGAATCCTTCAAAAATAGGTGGTTCTTTTTTCTGTAAATACCAAACAAGTTTTGGAAATTTCAGGACGTCACTCTTCTTAAATTTATAATCTGTATAAACAATTCGTATGGTGAACCCTTAACCCAGGAATCTGACCACTTTCAACATATGCCTATTAAGTGCTCATTATGGTATAAAACCCCTACACAAAAACGCGATCGGGTGATCGGTGAGGAAACGTATAAAGGACAGATTTCAATTTGAATTAATATAGATACGACCCAAAATTTAGATAATTTAGCTTTTTTTCGTTGCTCAACTTCATTATCTCTTTTATTATCGCATTGATATTTCATGAATTGCAAACATGGCAATACCGCAATTGGTATTGACCATATTAACTGAAATGGACACTGTGCCTGAGATCGATTCTTAAGAGATCTTCGTTTTACGCTGTAACGAGGTAAGCCAGGGTAATCCTCAGTGTGACCAGGGTTCTATTTTCTATTTGAGGTCGTTACAATAATAAGATTTATTTGTGTTGGTTCTCGGAATTTTCTTTATTCGGTTAATAGTTAATATTTCTTTTAATATTCGTTCAAATTTCATTTAACAAAAATATGTTTGTTACTCCTTGAGGTGTGTAGCGATGGGCTTCTAGCGACGCCTCCTCGGCAACGCGGGATGTCGTGATATGAGTTTTCTTTCTAGCGGTGCCTCCTTGGCAGAGCGTGATGTCGTGGCGATCTGTTGTCAAGCGATGCCTCCTTGGCAGAGCGTGGCGTTGTATTGTGTTGTTTTCTTATGGCAAAGAGATTAGAAAATTATGTTTATTTTATATAAAGTTATGTACGTGTTCAATATAATGTTCTCATTGCGGATAATTTTACAGCGTTTAGCTTCAGCGATAATGGCAAGGTAAGTACTCTTCAACCATTAATTTCAGGACCCAGTTAGCGTCGCAGCGTTTAGCTTCTGCGGTAATGGCAATGTTAGTACTCTTTAACCATTAATTTGAGGACTTAGTTCGGTCTATCGGAGGTACACATATATTTATCATTTAAAGTAAATCGGGCTAGTTTTTGAAAAAACAGGCACTTCTTGGGCCTCAGGGCCCATTCGCTCAAAAAATGTCCAAAAACTTCTGTCCATCGGAGATACACATGTGTATTAGATTTGAAGAAAATCGGGTTAATTTTTATTTTAAATTTGTATGAGGCCCCACGACCCCAGGGCCCGGTGTCTGTAAAATATTTACATCAAGTGTTGTCCATCGGAGATACACACGTGTATAAAATTTGAAGAAAGTCGGGTTAATTTTTTTTAAAAAATTTGTATGGGGTCACAACCCCGGGCCCGGGGTCTCCAAAATTTTTACAAAAAGTGTTGTCCATCGGAGACACACATGCGTATGAAAGTTGAAGAAAATCTAGTAAATTTTGTAAAATATTTGTATGGGAGGCCCGAGGAGCCTCAAATTTTAATGGAAAGTGTTGTTTCCGGAAATACACATTTGTGCAAAATGTTTAGTAAAATCGGGCTTTGGGAATTGGTTTAAAAATTTATCGCAAGATTCCACGACAGACCGACTGCCGACCGACATCCGTGGCACGGGCAAGTGAAGTTAATATAGAGAATTTAAAAACCACCAGTCCCAGTTCGAATCCGATCAAGAAGGTTTTAAAAACACAAACTAAATTTCTGAACATAGCATCTGTCCATAAGTGGGAGACATCTAGGTATTTATTATCTTTGCTTAATGTTGAGATCTGCCAGCGTTACTACGATGTCGAAATTGTTAACGAATTAAGCTCGGTAGACTCTAGTTGGCGGGAAACCTAGCTGGAAGACCGAAGAGAATCAAAAATTCCTTTGCGATAGAATTATGGGAAATGATAACGGGACACACCAGGACGAATGACAAACTGGACGACATACGTTCTAAATCGGGACCGGTGTGGAAAGATTTTTTGCGAGAGGCTAAGAATGGACCCCGGTAGAAGATCAAAATATGATAATGTTGATGATGTTTTTGCTATCACAACAAGGCTAGAATCTTTCAGAACGGCTTTGTACATCTAAGACGAATATTACTCTAGCTAATAGGTGTGTGGAAGCTCGATATTACGCGATACAACACTTATGCACGCGACTGTAGTAGATGTGATTCAACATTACTGCACCAAACTGTAAGTTTTTGACAGAAAGAAGTTAGAATTGATTCGAGTGCGTGTCGTGTTAGCGTACACTATTTTTCCTTTTTAACTTAATCTATTATAAATTATTGCTAATAAATTATTTAATTTATTGTTCTTTTTTGGTGCTTAATAACATCCATACAAAAATAGTACGCTATAGGTGCTTCTCTATGAGAATACCTTACAAGTAATTACGAGACAAAGTTCACAAGATCTGCGTAGCAAGTACAGCAAGTACAGACCTAATTAAATGGAATAATGAGCTCATGAGCCAACAAAAGAAACCAAAAACTAAAATGAGCGCTATACCGTAGTACAGAGGAACTGACAGAAAATATAAAAACGTTCCTTTATTGAGTTAAGAATTTCAATATCGTTCCAACCCTTTTTTTTAAATTAGTTGATGGTCACCCTGTCTTCTGCATCACCTAAAGAAAGTAGGGCTTGCGCTTGATTGCATTATGGTTAAGCCATAAAATGCATTACTACCGGGCAAACTAAATTAGATGCATTATGTACGAGTGCTGTGTGAATATTTATTTTGGCCTTCCTCGTCTTGTTCCTTTCACACACACACCAAAGCACCTACAAATTGATGACCAAAGAATTTCACCAAAAATAAAAATAAAACGAAAAGTGCTGTGAAACCAACAGCAGACCTAAACCGTGTACGCCCTCCTGGCTATTAGGATGTGCAATTTGAAGAACACCTTATGGTGTGCAAAAGGTAAAATCTATTGATACTAACTGGAAAATTGAAAAACCCCAGTAGTGCAAGTGAGGACTTCTACGTTGATCCGAAAGTACAAAATGCAAATGCACATACTCGTATCTTCTGGTTCTTTTGATTACTGCACGAGCACCATCATCATTACGACCACCATAGTCATCATCATCTGTCAGTTTGTGGCTGGCAGTTATTTTGCTGAATGTGTATCTGTATAGCGTGAAATTGAAATGTTAGAATGTCCTTTGCTTCGTTGATAGACAGGTTCACAAGGTGAGTCCTTCTCAAATTCCTATCAAAAGCGATGTAAATTACACATCGGCCAATTATAGAACCAAAGGTGTCTTGTGTATATGTACTCGTAATACCACTTACAATCCGAAGAAGATAATTAGTTTTATTGGCTTCAGGTACTGACACATTTTCAATACGTCTTGCAATGGAATAAGTATTGAGCTTGCATACACGGCGGAAATCAAAAGGCGTGCCGTTATCATTACCTTTTAATTAAACAATTAAGTCTTTAGATTCGGAACTATTGTCGTTTCAACGAATATTATTACCTGATATTTTTTTTGGCGGTCAGCCATCAGCAGAAATAGGAGGAATAACACAGAATGCTCTAGAATTGCAGGTGGCCGTAAATATCTCTGACTGATGAAAGTGCGATCAAACCTCCACGTGGTGGCCGCTGGTATTTTTCCTCCAATGCAGGAAAAGCTGAATGATCGGGCTAGTCCCTTCAAAGTAAGGTTGGCGCGAGGCCAATAACCTCGCCTTAAAAACACTGTCATTAGTACTGCCGACTCCATCTTAGGCAGTAGTCGTAGAGATCGGAACGACTGGTTCGATGACGAATGTTAGCTAGTGACTGAACGTAAGAATGTTGCGTACCCAGCAATGCAACAATCTCATAGAACGCGGCCACGCGATGATTAATACAAAGAGATCAGAAGATATGAAAAAACAGTTCACCGGCCAAAGAAAGCAGCCTGTGAGAAGAATCTCGTCCGTGAACTAGAACAGTACAGAGAACGAGGACCGCACCAGGCGCGGAAGTTCTACCAAAGAGTCCGCGGTATGACGCAATATACACCGCATTGCACATACTGCAAAGACAAAGAGGGTAATCTGATCGCCGATCTTAAAGGCATCTTAGAGCGATGGGAAGAGTACTTTCATGAGTTGCTAAATGGCCAGCTAACTGAGAAATTGGAGGCTCCACCCATGACCGAAGATCATACTATGCTGCCGCCACCAAGCATAGACGAAGTTAGCAGAGCGATAAATCGGCTCAAAAACAAGAAGGCCCCGGGACGTGATGGGATCACTGCCTAAGATGGAGTCAGCAGTACTAATGACAGTATTCTTAAGGCGTGCCAATTTCTGTTCTTCTGGCAATCTGCCGCAGGACTTACTCTACCGGCAAGTCATATCGATTGACCGTAGTTGTTTCTGGTCTATTTGTTGCGAAGGGCAGCCGTGTTGACTCGAATCTGATTCGCGGATGCAGTCTTTCGTGATGACGCAATCCGCGTTGGCACCTCGGTACGTTCGTACCATCATCAGGTTCGGCTTATTGCGACGGTTTGTCAACACGTGGTCTATCTGGTTGCGAGTTGCTCCATCAGGAGATACCCAGGTGGATTTGTGAATATTTTGACGTGCAAACCTTGTACTTGCAACGTCCAAATTATTGCTTGCTGCCACCTCTATGATTCGTTATCCATTGTCGTTAGTGTTCTCGTGTAAGCTATGGATGCCAATGTTCTGCCCGAAGACACCTGGCTTGCATGAACGAAAACGAAGAAAATGCTCTTCGCAAACCTTGTACTTGCAACGTCCAAATTATTGCTTGCTGCCACCTCTATGATTCGTTATCCATTGTCGTTAGTGTTCTCGTGTAAGCTATGGATGCCAATGTTCTGCCCGAAGACACCTGGCTTGCATGAACGAAAACGAAGAAAATGCTCTTCGGTATGATATAAGAAAAACACGACAGCGGTCTTGATAAAATCCTTTTTAGAACCAGTATATAGATGCGGTCTTTTCAGAGCTTAGCTTGGCTTTGTGCTTGTAGATGTGCTCTTGAAAGTTCTTTGTTTAGGGTATCAAAAAAGACCCATCGGTTTGAACTCCTGTAAATATTCATACGGTGCGCCAAAAATAAATTTCAGTTTTATTGAGTCACGGTAAGCCAAATTCTGTGTATAGATTGTACTGCATTCCACTGAAAATATGCTCTTTCTGCTGAATTTGAATTTCCTTTTTCTGGAAATAAGAATTTTTTACGTAATTTTCTACCTTGAATTCAAGTGGATCATCGCTAATAAGAATAAATATACTTTCTTTCTTTTATTGTGATTGACGACTTTAACCTCGTCGTTATGGTTATTCCATACACAAATGTATAGCAAAAACTCAAATAAAAAAGGAGAAAAAAAAAACAATACAGAAACAGCTTAAGAAAATGGAAGTATGTTTATAACAATAATATTATTATTAATAATGCGGATAACAACTTAAATGTGAACAATGAATGCAAGGCTCATCTTCCACTTTGCGTCGGTAACTGCAGTTACGAGTACTCATCGCTATGTGATGTTGATTTTAACGAGCATCCCATCATCCTTATTTGTACAATGACATTCTTCTTGACTTTTATAGCCGACAGCCTCTATGCAGGGGGTCTGACGCATTTGAAACAGGGGCCCGGGGTGACTAATTCGAGCAAATTATTATTTTATTGTATTATTATTTACTGTGCGACGACCGATGAGCGCAGACATAATTCTCATGAATGGCATCTAATTGAATTTATTTTCTGGATTCTAGAAACGTCAATTTCGGCTAGACGTTTTTTTAATTGCAAACGTCTAGCCGAAATTGACAAGAAAACAACACTAATCACCCTAAAGTTTTACGCAGTATTTTGGTTGCTTTTGGAAGTTTCATAGTCAGAGATATTTTCCCAAGCTGATGCTGATGGAAATAATTCGGACCATTCTTCCCGCTATTTTTTGCGACTTATTGAATTATAAGAAGTAAACAAAACGCAACATTGATATCTGTGTAAGTCAGGTAGGTTGTCGATTGACAAGGTCCAGCACCATCTTGCCATCTGGAGCCATTATGGCCAATCTGCTGTTGGGCATCCTGCGGACGATGTCTATCCACATTCACTACGAGTGATTGCAAAAACTTTTGTACTTCCTTGTGGATCGAAATCTCCATATAACGTCAATGCTAAGAGTCTTTTGTATTTTGAGTTTTGATATATTCTTCCATTTAGGGCGATTCGGACTTATCTCTGTTGATGTTTTAATTAGTTCGTCATTGTTTAAAAAACCTGAGAAGTTGTTCTTTCATGTTTTATTGGTTATCATGTTAATGTTTTAACAAGCTCGTTAACTGTTTTTACGCTACAATGACAGAGGTACGTATACATAGAATAGATTTTGCAATATTATTTTTTATTTCATTTTATTTTCTTGCAACAAAATATACGAGGGTAGTCCCAGAAGTACCCGACCTTACAAAAAAAACACAACAAATTTTGGAAACATATCTTTATTTCGTTTTTACTATTCTTAACTTAACTTATATACAGAAGCCAAAATTTAGACAGTGTCTCAACTTGTAGTAAGTTAGATGCATGACTCTATATCTAGAATTTTCTCTCTTGATCCATTTTCTGAAATCGTCATTGCGGGTGATTTCAATACACACAATTCTAGTTGGCTTCGCCATTCAGGCTTAACAACACCGCAGGGAAAGGATGTTGAGTTATTTGCTGATTTTAACCATCTCACTGAGCTTGTGAATGAGCCCACTCGAATTCCAGACATTTTAAGTCATAACGCAAAATACCCTTGACTTGTTTCTTACCTCTCATAAAAAATAAAAAATACACCGTTAGTGTATCAGCACCTCTAGGCTCTTCAGACCATTCAGTAGTGTCAACAAATTTCTCGTTGTCGAACCACACAGTTAAAGAAAAAAACCACAAAAGAAAATTATGGTTACACAAGAAAGCCAAGTGGAATGGCCTCAACAATTTCTTTAGGAATATTAACTGGCTACTTTATGCCAATAGTGGTGTGGATGCCATATCTGATACGATGACAAACATAATCCAACATAATCCAGGAGTGTATGAGACAATTTATTCCTTCTAGAAAAAAGTGTATCAAACCGAAAGAAAACGCTTGGTATGATTTAAGCTGCAAAGAGGTAACTAGGAACCGAGAAGTATGCTTTCGGTTATATAAGGAAAATGCCACTGAGAAAAACCGAACCAAATTTAGACGAGTCAGAAATGATTGCAATGCCTACTTTAGACGAGCCAAATTCGACTATGAACAGAAACTGAGACAATAAATGCTTCAATGTTCCAAAGGAATTAAGAATTTTTGCTCATTCGTGAACGTACTTGCAAGATTCGAATCCTCTGTGGCACAGATTTACTTTCGTACTCGCCAAGTGGCTAGAGTATTAAATGATCTCAACATTCATAAATCTGCTGGGCCTGATGGTATTCCCGCTATAGTTTTGAAGAGGTGTTCTTCAACGTTGGCATTGCTACTGTGTAGGCTTTTCCATTTCTCTTATTCTTCTGGAATCGTTGCAATGAATTGGAAAACAGTTTTTATCCAGCCTGTTCCTAAAAAAAGGCGAACTGTCATCTCTTTTCTCCGACCGACCAATTACGATAACATCGATATTTTCTAAGGTCATGGAAACGCTGAGCAATCGTAAGCTTATGCAATACCTTGAATGACGTGAAATACTTAGTACGGTTTTCGTAGGCAACGTTCAACAGGTGTCCTGATGGCTTATCTCACTGAAAAATGGAACCAGTATATTCACAAATTTGGTGAAATCAAAGTTGTCGCACTCGATATTTGCAAGGCATTGGACAGAGTCTGGCATCAAGCTCTTCGAAAATGAATGCCTATGGAAGTGATAAGGACGCGCTTGATTGAACTAGTAACTACATTTCTGGCCCTTCTATCCAGTTCGTATTGGTCGGTTTTAAACCTAAAGTTCACCGCATAAACTCCGTTGTTTCAGTAATGATCTCCTATTCTCTATTTTCAATCCAATCCATTTTTTCGCTGACAACAGCACTCTTAGCTTTTCGTATGACTTCACGCTTTCTGCACGCCTCTCTTCGTCACAAGTGGAACTTGAACAACAACGTATGCTAAGCACGTTAAATTCTGACCTTGACAGCATAACAAGGTGGGGACTACATAATAGAGTTAAATTTATCGCTTCTAAAACCAATGCTGACTTCTGTCGTCCAAGCGAAATTTACACCCGAAACTGAAAAACTCTCAATTCTCGGTATGTGCGTCAACAACAAGCTTCGTTGGAATGACCACATATTTGCCATCGCCAAAAATGCTGCGAGATGTTGAGGTTTCCTAAAACGGTACAAGATGTACTTCACTCCTTCAGATCTGGCTACTATTTACAAGGCGTATATTCGCCCTACACTTGAATACAACTGTATTGTCTGGGTAGGTACCCCCAAGACCACATTGCATCTACTAGACAGAGTTCAGAACCGCGCGTTAAAACTTTTTGGTGACGTAAATATCGCGAACACAATCGAATCGCTTGATCATCGTAGGAATGTTTCGTGCCTGTCACTGTTTTATCGCTTCTTCCATAAGCGGAGTTCAAAAGAAATATCCAGTTGCATCCTGCCAATTCTTGAACCTATCCGTAATACCCGTGCCTCAACTCGAGCCCACGGTGGACCCATTAAGCCAATCAGCTGACGTACTAAGCAATTCAGAGATTCCTTCTCTAGCCGCACAATAGTTATATGGAATGGATTGCCTTATTCTGTGTTTCCGCATTTGTATGATCTGCAGTCGTTTATCACATACGTGCATAGACATCTCACCTTTTCCTCTCCCTAATTTCCTAACGCACACGCTGTGCTAAGCATTATAAGGGGGTAAATCCCTTTAGCGTGTATACATTTGGGGATCTGCATTGCGATTGATCGGGAAACTACTGACTGCTCAAAACTTGGTTTGTGACAGTAGCGCAACAATCAAGTTCGTAATGTAGTGCTTGATCTACCTCCTAGCGGTGGTCTCCGGGCAACTATGTGTATAAATCCTTATATATGTAGGCTAAAATTGCAAATGCGAACGGTCTAGCGTTTCTAGTCTAGGTAAAGTGGGTTAGCACCCTGCGGTACTGAAAAATGCCCCCTACTGAAACCGACACCACGCCTCGGATAAGTAATGATCGAGTAATGAGGACTGGAAGCAATCTGCAGCTCACTGCCGACAAGATGGTATACCCGCCGTCTGCTGCGTGCCGCTCCAACGACATCAGCAGAGCTTTTATATCCTCTTGTAAGAGAGATTGGGAGGCAACTCAAATATCTGAACTACACTGACGACGTTTGTTTACTCTCACACAGGATTATGGAGCTGCACCAAATGACAAAAAATTTGGAAAGGGAGGCAAATGTTGCGGGTTTGAAGATTAATACTGCCAAAACCATAATCATCAACCTCGGCACTAACACAGTAACTCAAGTTAATATTGTTGGACAATCGGTAGAGAGAGTAGAGGGTTTCGAATATCTTGGCAGGATTGTCTCGACCGAAAGTGGAACCGAAAAGGAGATTGTCAGCCGAATCGGCAGAGCCAAGTCAGTGTTTGGAATGATGTCCATGATATGGCGATAAGCTTAACCACCAAGCTGCGACTGTTCCGTTCAAATGTTGAATCGGTGCTGTTGTATGGGTGCAGCACTTGGAGGTGACTAACTATCACAAAACGATTACAAACGTTCGTAAATAGGTGCTCACGCAACATCTTAACGGCGTTTTGACCTAACCGTATCTCTAACGAACATCTTTACTAGTGAACGGGTCAGGAACCAATAGACCCAACCATCCAACGACGGAAGTGGCAGTGGATTGGTCATACACTCCGGAAAGGCGACAGTTCCATAGCAAACTACGTAATGCAATGGAATCCGTTATCTCAGGATGGTAGAAGAACGGGTCGTCCGAGAAATACGTGGCGCATAAGGAGGAGTCACGGCAATTTGGGAAGAATTGGAGAGAGCTGAAGCTCATTGCCAGAAACCGCACGCGATGGCGCGTAGGCGTAGTAGAGGCCCGAAAGTAAAAATAAGTAATGTAATGCAATTGATGGAGCAACAAGAATTTCAAGTTTGGTATAAAATTAAAGCATAATTGTATGTACACAACAATGACTTTTGGTGAATCCTTATCTGATATGGAAAGTGTTTTAATTAAAAAATATAAAAAAGGCTGTAGGAGATGAATGAATGAAGTGGAAACAAGTGGTTATGATTCAAGTCTTTTTATGTTGCTTATCTTCCCATTTGATGTAATGTGATGTGACGAGCGAAGCCGGATGTTGTCAAGGGTCATCTAGCTTCAAATATAGAGTCATTTGAGTTGTTCTTATATTAATTTTTTTAACGAGCATATATAATAGTATATAAGGAAGATTTAAGGCAGACACTGGTAAGCAAAATTGAAGTCAGAATATGTACTTAAATTCACCATTTTTCAGTACAATTATTACAGTGGAACTTAACTTTACTTCACTTTTACTTTAAAAACACTGTTGGTGCGGTGAGCAATTTATAAAAGAAAATGTCCATCCATTCATGTGTTCCCTTTTGATGCATCATAGTGCACGTATTAAATAAGTTGTACGAACTGCATAAATTATGCGTCACGTCCAAAATATATGTATGGTTATTTCGAGTTAAATCCGAAGCAAATGGAGTAATTTACATGCAACCGTAAGTGACGGAACGGCAAGAATTAAAAAGAAGGTTCTCGCTTTCATAACATACTCGTGTCAGCGGCTGGAAAAGACTGCTAGTAGTCTAGTACTGCCTGCGAGTCTGCAATCAACCATAATGCATAATAATTCTCTATGCTAACTGGCAGAAGCATAAGAAATCTCAGCAGACTTCATTTATCAGGACGAAAATTCGCGTACGGCACACATTCGAAAAATGCGAAACAGTGCTTTGGTGCATTCTTTTTTGCCGTCGTTGTCGTCATCGTCGTTGTAAAAAGATTTACAGTCTCACAAAATGAACTGTCATCTGATGTTGGACCGAGTGTGCATAAACTAATGTGCATCTTTCCATTCCCCAACCACCATTCAACCTGAGAGGAGCTTATGCCTTTTCCCTACAGTTTATTTCACATTCACATTTCTTTCGCATGAAGTTTTGATTACAAAATCTGCCGCTTTTTGTTCTTCTTCTTTTTCTGGCAAAAGCATAATTTTCACTCTTGCCCGTCATCATTGCCACCCACAATTTTTACGACATTTAGTCATTGCATTCGTTTTCTGTGTTTCAGTTTGTTGTATCTACATTTGCTCACATGTCCACCCTGAGACTGAGAACGGCTTACGAGCAAAAGAACAAAACATGGGATATTCATGAGTGCATTATCTGGAGTTGTACTGCAAGCAATAATTGTGAAACTGCAAACAAAGTTAGCGATCAAAAATTTGATGATACAAAATTTGACAGATAAAGTACAAAAAGAAAGAAGAGGATTCGAGTTTTAATTCCAATAAAATGTTACCCTTTTGGAGTAGATTTTTCACGTTCAATGAAAAGCGTTTCCTTTAACTAATATTTGGTGAAACATGAAGAGAAACATAAGGAGACGCACCAGGCGTGGAAGTCCTAACAAAAAGTCCGCGGTATGACGCAATATACACCGCGTTGCTCATACTGCTAAGACAAAGAGGGTAATCGGATAGCCGATCTCAAAGGAATCTTAGAGCGATGGGAAGAGCATTTTTATGAGTTGTTAAATGGCCAGCTAGCAGTTTTCATCTTGAGTCTCACCATTTTTTATAGACTTTAAAGTTGCCTATGATAGTATAGCCAAAGTAGAACTTCACTAAGCCATTAGAGAATTCGGCATCCCAAATAAACTGACACGAACGTGAAAGTTGACTGACCAATGTTATAAGCCAAGTAAAAATATCCAGATCACTATACAGCCCATTCAACATCTATAATGGGCTCCGACAAGGGGATGGACTGGCCTCCGTCATCTTCAACCTGGCGTTGGAGGAAGTTATCCGAGACTCTGACGTAACGGCCAGAGGAACAATCCTCTATAAGACCATTCAGATACTGGCTTACGCAAACGATATTGACATAGTTGATAGAAACCCAAGAGCTGTATAAGAAGTTTTCATCCAGATCGAGCAGGCGGCACAAAATCTGGGGCTGAACATAAATGAGAGCAAAACAAAGTACATAGTGGCCATGTCTGCGAGCAGAAGATCTAACATTGATCCCTCAATTGAAATAGTGGAGCGCGTATTTGAAGTACTGCAATCTTTTAACTATCTCGGGTCAACTGTAGCAGCCGATATAACAGCATGGAACCAGAAATATGCGCACGGTTGCTTAAAAACAACATAGCCTACATATATACAAGACTATTCAAATCCAGTAATTTAGCAATAACATCCAAACTGCTGGTGTATAAGACAATGGTCGTACCAGTACTTACATATGGGTCCAAAACTTGGGTGTGTAGCAATTAACATTCTTACCGATAATTGTTGGCTCCGTATGCGAGGAAGGACAATTTCGTAGACTCTATAATGATGACATCTACGAGCGTTACCGCGATGTCGATATCGTGAAGAGAATTGACCTCGATAGGCTCCGGTATGGGCAGAAAAACTAGTTCACATGAGCGAATAGGCTCATGGATTTATGGATTACGACAGCGAGGCCGGCCAAGCCTACGCTGGAAGGATGGTGTAGACCAGAACGCCCAGGGTATAGAGATGCCAAACTGGATGACATCGGCTAAAAAAAGGGGCAGGTGGAGATTTTTTTGCGGCAGGTCAGAGCCGGACCCCGATTGTAGAGCCAAATATGATGATAATAATGTGTTTTTATTTACTCTGATTAATTAAATTAAATAAATTTCGGTTGATCAAATTAGTATATAACACTAAAAATAATAACTTACCTTTGATTTGCTTTTATGGCTTTGAAATTACATAACTGCGAATCATATGTTACAGGAAATCTTAAATTTAAGTAAAGTATACTTATAAGACTAGTACTACTCTACTCTATTTCCATATTTTTGTATGTACAAAAATAACTATTGTAACTAATGGATCTATATAAAATAAATATATATTCATTTATGTAAAAATGATTGGCTAAGTTTTGTTTTTAGGTTTAAACAGCTTGGTATTTTTGTCTTCAAAGTAAAACTTATTATAAAATGTGGCACATCATCTTTAGACGTCAGCGTCACTTATCGCCCACTGTAGGTGATGTTCATGTAAACCTTTTTTTCTAACTAACTTGTATTTGAACCAATCGTCTTCTCGCACACATATGACTGCATACGAAACCATGCATATATCCTCGTTTACACTTTAATAAATAACGTTGAAATGCAGCAGCAAAAAAGGCTAAATAGTAGAGTTATAAGTAGCTGCTAAAAGCGTAGCGCCAACAACGACTACGATGACAACATCCTGGAATATACTCGTATCTGTGGGAAATGTACGTTATTCACATTATGCGAAACGAGATGAGTGCACACGGCGACACTCGCGCATACTGCGAGTGCATATTTGCATATCCAACTTAGAATCGTCATGTAAAAAAAAATTGTCTGCAGACGTTAAGTGCAAACCGGAATGAAATTGTTTTCTTGATATGTGTTTCGTCCTTTGGCAGGCAAAAAGGTTCTAGATGAAGGAAGGACGGCTATTTTGTACACCAAAGATAAATGTAAAATTAATTTAGAAATTTTAACATTTTCCCCTTTGGTTCTCCACGATATTTACATACCACAGCGAAGTCATCTAAAGATGTTTTTTTTAACCTCATATTCGTAAGCAATGCCAAATGTAAATTTTTTTATTTAATGTAATGCTTTAATTACATGTAACCTAGGTATGTATATTCATTAAAAAAATTTGCAGCAAAAAAATTGCAAAGCTACTTTCTGACCTTTATTCTATTTATCATGGATATCAAAGGGACTTACAATGAAATCTTTTTGTAATTTTCAGAATTTTTCGGTTGCATTACCATTAAGATCAAAAATGTGTGAGTGGTGGAATTCAAAGCTGGTTTTTCTGTGTGTTGTTTCGCATAATTTTTAAATGGACATCACAGGAATTTTCATTTCTGAATTTATTCTTTAACAACAATTTTCGGGTGGATGCGTTGTAACTAAATGTTGGAGCTCAGGACATCGACAAAATGTATAAACGAATTATAGATAATTTTATGTTCATGTCCTGTTTAAAAACTTTTATTTAACTTAACTTGACTCCTAGATAGCTTTGTGAGTGTTGCATAATAGTTGTTGCAGTTTTGAGGCACTGCTTGACAACGATTGCTATGTCGTCTGCATAAGCAAAAAGTGTGCTCCTTTTAAATACACGAACTTTGAACCCTGTGGTACACCATAGGGATTTTCTTCTTCTTCGCAAGTATTTTCACCTTTGTTGTTCTTCCAGATATGTAGCTCTCCATCCACTTTGCTAGATTTCCTTTAACTCAAATTTTATCAAGAGCCTCTATGAGTTTGTTATGACTTAGTGTATCGAATCATCATCACCATCATCTTCATATTTGACTCTACATCTGGGGTCCGTTCCTGGCCTCCCGCAAAAAGTCTCTTCACCGGTCCCGATTTCAAGCCGATATCATCCAGTTTGCTATCTCTAAACTCTGGGAATCCTGGTCTACACCATCCTTGCAGCGGCGGCTTGGCCGACCTCGCTTTCGTGTTCCATAAATCCTACCGCACAGGACTTTCCGAGCAGGATCCTCTTCGCTCATGCGAGCTAGGTGTCCTGCCCACCGGAGCCTACCGAGCTTAATTCTCTTCACGATGTCGACATCGCGGTAACGCTCGTGGATCTCATCATTATAGTGTCTCCGGAATCGTCCTTCCTCACATACGGGGCCGACAATTCTCCGTAAGACTTTTCTCTCGAACGCGGCTAAGAGGTCAGAATGTTTTTGGCTAAGCACCCAAGTATCGGATCCATAAGTAAGTAGCGGTATGACCATTGTCTTATATACCAGCAGCTTGGATGTTATGTTTAAGTTCTTGTATTTAAAAAGTCATGACAGACCATAGTTGGCTTTGTTGGCTTTAAGCAACCGTGCGCGTATTTCTTGTTCCATGATGTTATCGGCTGCTACAGTTAACCCGAGATAGATAAAGGATTGCACTACATCTAATTCGAGCTTCACTATTTTGATTGCGGAACCAATGTGGGATCTTCTACTCACAGACTTGGGCACCATGTACTTTGTTTTGCGCTCATTTATGTGAATCCTCAGATTTCCTGCCGCCTGCTCGATCTGGATGAAAGCTTCCTATAAAGCTCTTTGGTTTCTACCAACGATGTCGATATCTTCTGCGTATGCCAGTATCTGAATGGACTTATAGAGGATTTCTCCTCTCGCCGTTACGTCAGAGTCTCGGATCACTTTCTACAAAGTCAGGTTGAAGAGGACACAGGCCAGTCCATCCCCTTGTCGGAGCCCGTTATAGACGTTGAATGGGCTTGATAGTGATCCGGATATTTTTACTTGGCTTATAACATTAGTCATGACATAGTCGTGTCAGTTTATACGGGATGCCTAATTCTCCCATGGCTTTATAAAATTCTACTCTGGCCATGCTCTAAAAATGGTGTAGTGAGTTTTGAAACTCTAGACATTTTTCCATCATCTGCCTTAGGGTGCAAATCTGATCAGTTGTTGATTTGCCTGTAATGAAGCCAAACTGGTATGGACCAATGATGACTTTAGCGTATGGGGCTATCTTGTCTTGAAGGATAGAGGTGAAAATCTTATACGCGATACTCAACAACGTTATACGTTATTTTGTGATATCTCCCTTCTTATGTATGGGTTATAGGATGCCTCTACGTCATACTTC
This sequence comes from Nephrocerus scutellatus, assembly GCA_947095585.1. Classification (NCBI taxonomy): domain Eukaryota; kingdom Metazoa; phylum Arthropoda; class Insecta; order Diptera; family Pipunculidae; genus Nephrocerus; species Nephrocerus scutellatus. The sequence goes on along the minus strand of OX352762.1, from coordinate 23,940,489 downwards.
CGCAGTCCTTGCTCTCTGTACTGTTCTAGTTCACGGACGAGATTCTTCTCCCAGGCTGCTTTCTTTCGCCGGTGAACTGTTTTTTCATATATTCTGAGCTCTTTATATTCACCTTAGCGTGCCCGCGTTCTATGAGATTGTTGCATTGCTCGGTACGCAACATTCTTACGTTACATTTGTCATCGAACCAGTCGTTCCAATCTCTACGACTACTGCCTAAGATGGAGTCAGCAGTACTAATGACAGGTTTTTTAAGGCGTGTCCATTTCTCTTCTACGCCTGACATCTCAACCCCAGGACTTACTCGCCCTGCATTTAGGGCGAGTCCTATCACTTAACCGTACTTGTTTCTGATCTCTTCGTTGCGAAGGGCAGCCTACCTATTTTAGCATTCATATCCCCCAAAATGATTTTTACATTATACTGAGGACAGGCATATATTTCCCGTTCGACTGATTCCAATAATTCTTCTTTTTCATCATCTGGGAGGTGCGTGAACGTTTATGAGGCTTATGTTTTTAAATTTGCCTCGCACGCGAAGGGTGCATAGCCGTTCATTTATTGCTTTTAAGTTGATAACGGTAGATTTCATTCTTTTGCTGACTAGAAACCCCACCCCGAGCACATGATGTCTTGCATGACAGCTGTAATATATGTCATTTTCTGATTTTTTTAAGACACCATTCCCCGTCCACTGCATCACTTGGATTGCTGTTATGTAGTCCTTATATTTAGACAGGGTATCAGCCAGCTGCTATGCAGCTTGAGATCTATACAGTGAGCGTACGTTCACATAGAGACATCTCTATACTTTGCTTTGGCCCAAAATTAAAGTTGAATGACTATCCCAATTTTTATCGAAAAACTGCTAAAGCTCATTTCTGCTTCGTTAATAAGCAAAATTTTCACATCTACGCATGTCGGAGAGCCGAACCTCGTCACGAAATGCCTTTATACTCGCAAAAATATACTGTTTGGTGCGGGTTTCTTCTTCACTGATGTTGGCAGCGCAGTCGGATTCAATGGAGATGGCTACCTTGTTGGAATTGGTTGACTTGTAGCCCATGTGGTTTCAATGATCCGATGCCACATGCTGGCCAAACAATTGAGTTATAATTGTAGATCTGTGACTCAGTCATTTCCAGATTTGGACTGGTTCCAAATTCGATCCTCCAAATCCCTATCTTTTTATGTGATTTGGCTCCTCTGGAGTTTTTTCTTTGAGATTATGTTAAGTCCATGGCTTACAGTCTATTTACGGAATTATTCCAAAACTAGCATCATATGTAGCCTAGTTCCAAATCACACTTCCTCTAAAAAAAACCCTTTGTCATTTTATTCGAATGCATTTTGTCATTTCCACAACTTTGTGTCTGACTCTTTTTATTTTCAAAATTATTCTCCTTTGTCTCTGGAAAAAAGGACTGCATCTAACGACCGAACTAACAAACGACCGGCGACTAAGTAGAGCATAAAATCTTTACACTTTCTAAAGCGATGCTATAAATTGCAGTCGATTGTAGTTCATCACCAAAATCAGGTGATGTCAACCAGTGCCTGTGAGGATGGCAGAGAGCAGTGGATCATCTGAAATCACATCGTTGCATTTTATACCCCAACAGACGAAGACGCAGCAATTTCTAAAAAGGTTTGCCTCCATGTGCAATGGATGAGTGAATTGATGATTACCAAGGGTTAGGGCTTAGTACTTAGGGTTATTTCACTCGAATGAGAGCCATTTCGTATACAGTGAATGCCTTTAAGTTCAGCGTCAATGGATACGGTTTATCTGCTTGTTGTGACGTGACAGGTGACAAGTTCAACGTATTGTCGGAGTTTACAATATTTTTGCTCACAATATATCCCTTGATTGCATTCCCAGAGGTATATATTTATTCGGAATCTCATCTATAACTCTATCCTGAGGGTAATTATCTTCTCTATGTTAAGATTTTGAACTTTTAAGTATGCTTTGCAGTTTGTGTTTTTCTATAAACGGGTTGTAAAACGAGGACTACACACTGGGATCTTTTTGTGAGAGTTTTTTTGCATAAACTTTTCTTTAAAATCATTTAGTGCGATTAGGACTTCTTAAATGAATACTAAAAAATGAACTATAGTCACAGTGGCGTAACTATACCATGTAAGGCCCGTGGCAAAATTCATTAGATGGGGCCCTACCAGTAAAAGTCGTCACGTTGTAATTTAATTTTAATAAATCACTTAAGAAGTTACCCAACAATATTACTAATATTGTGTGCACTTTAGTTAAATATCTAATAAATTTTATTTTGAAAAGGATTACGTAATTTTAATGAAATAACAATTTAATATTAACAAGTTATTTATAAATAAAATTATTTTCTCCGAGCTTTCTGTTCCGCAAAACTATCAATAACATCATTAAAGTTTAAAGATCGGGCTGAAGAATTTTCAATAGACCGAATAGCCAAGTTACGTAGCCTGTCCTTTCTCATAGAAATTCTTAAATAAGGTTTTAATAGTTTTAGTTTCAAAAATTATCTTTCAGCACTAGCTTTAGTCACAGAAATTGTAACGAACAATATTAATCCAGTACATACTTCAGGACAGCAGGTGGACCGAAAACTGTGAATTCCCCTAGAAAATGATTCAGATCTGTCTTTTTTTTTTATAGTTCAGTGTCATTTAAATTTTCCAAAGGGGCAGGAAAATTGGAAACAATTTCAATCATTGGAAGGAAACACGATTTCAGTTGATTAATAATGATGTCCAATACCCGATAAAATATTATCGCTTTTAACAACATTTCCGGATCTTGGAGACGCTCATCGTCGCAAAGTTCGTAAAAGTGGCGTTTCACCTTCCTCTGACGAATTTTAGAAAATTCAGGGTTGATGGACAATTTTTCTGCTACACTATTTGCTTCCTTTTTTAAAATTTCAAATTTATGTCGACACATTCTCAAACGTTTTAAGGCATTTGAAAGATCGGTGGGTTTAGACTGAAGTGATTTAGAGGCTGCATCGATAGTTTGTAGAAAATAATAAAATTGTAGTTCTCGATCTTCTTCTTTAGTGAAATAACTTCATCTGATTTGCAATTTAACAGAATTGTTTTCGTTAGCGATTTTTGGACTCCAACAAACCGAACTTTTAAAGCAAAAATAACATCATAACGTCCTGCCCTAAATCTAATAGGGTTTAATGTTTTTAATGTTATCGAAGTTGAAGACCCCATTTATTTATCAGATATAAATCTTGATAAGATATTCATTCCATCTTTTAATACTATGCCCAAAATAAATATAAAATTTTTGGACTGTTTCAAAAAAATGTTGCATATATCAATAACCTCTCTACTGCATCATTAAGTACCAGTTTTAAGTTATGAGTAGCACAGTGAACATATACCGCATTTGACTCGATATCTTTTATGAAGTGCCTTTCATTGTTTATTTAGAAATTTATTTTTGTCAGTTATGGATTTAATAATTTGTTTGGACATTGCTAAGGCAATTTGGTCATTAACTTCATAAAATCCTAAAAATGAGTCTTTAATGACGAGCGCCTTTGGGACTTCATTTTCGTCTTTCTCGATTATATAATAACGGTATAGTTTGATCTATTTTTGAAATATCTTAAGTCGTATCGATTATGATAGAGTAAAATGGTTGCGGCATTTATTTCAGTTATGAGTGAATTTTCTATTTTTAGAAAAGCTCATTTTGTATTTTTGGACTTAAGTATTTTATTTGGCCCTTTGGTTTACTTAACAATTCTTGTAAAATCGGATCGTATTTTGCTAATAACTCAACAATACTCAAAAAATTTCCTCGGGAACTTGGATCATTGCTAATCTGCATTTTTTCTGTGGCCACGAAAGGCTAAATTACACGTCCAAGGTATCAGACTAACATCAAAAGAGTTAAGATTTTTCCTTCTTGATCATGGACTCTTGCTCTTCAAGTAGTGTTTCATGTAGCTGCCATTGTTGATACGTAAGACAAGAATCCAGATGAATTTTCGATGTCTCGTGTCTTTCTATGGCGTCTAAAATATGTATGTCAAACATTTTGTATTTTTTTTTAGATGCTCGTTTTGCGAATAACCAACATGGTTCACAATACGCCTTTTGAAGTATTAAGGAATAGGATAGCCATGTACGTTCAAGTTTCACGCCAGACTTGGAAACAATATACTCATGTTTTTCTAGGAAGGATCTATTGTCACTGTCTTTTAAGAAAGGACCCTTAGCTTTACAAATGATCGTTTTCGATTACGAACCGTTTCACTTGATCATTTAGTTCTGTAAAACTACCCTTATCAGTAATGTACGGCGAAGATAAAATATAGTTCACTTGGAGTTTTGCTTGTACCTTGTTGTGGTTGTTCTGGATCTGAATATACACTGGTCTCGGGTGCTTCATCTGCTATACTGTTACTTTTAGTTACGTCCAATTCTTCATTTTCGGAGCACTGTTCACTCGCTTTTTCATCAATAAAGTCGTCATTCTGAAAGTACTGACTAATTTTAGGTAACTTTTAATTTTTTTCTTCAGACTCCCTCTCTCTCTTTCGTTTTTCACTCCAAGTTAGATATTTTCTAGAACTAGACATGTTAATATCTAATTTTCACAACTAACTTCACTTTGCCTCTATTTTTAGATTCAGTAAAACAAAAACTACGAAAAATCAAAGATACAAATGACCAATTTTCATAACAATCAAACGAAGAATGTGTAGTAGAGCCCTCCGTACCTAAAAAATATTAATCCGGGATTCCTCTAACATCGTGCGACGCTAGCCCGCCAGCGCCACGAAAAAAGTAGGTATGTTCTTCGTTAACAAAATGCGGGAATTCCCCGAGCAACACTAGCTCGCCCGCGCCACCAAAGTACCACGACAAAAAATGAAACAACCAATGGATGCGTTCTAAAATTGATCGTGGTCAGTTATTAAATGAGCGGATTATCTCTTTTTCCCTTTGATTTAAAATTAATAAGAAAATTGAATGTTGGAAAAAAAAGTTGTACTTAGTAATGGAAAATTGTGTAAAAATTCAATTTGAAGAAAAAAAAAATAATTTTTTTTTCAAAATTTTGATTTTGAAATTTTATTTCTCAAAAAATCAACACTTAGTGAAAGAACAGAATTTAAGCTTTGAAAAAATATATATCACTCTAGCTCTAGCCTTTTATGGCATCTTATGCATATCACCCTATATGAAATTTATAATTTTTACTAAATTTTGTTAAAAATATTAGGTTATTTCTGAGCTAGCGGGAGCCCCCATCGGGTCGAGGGCCCGTGGCATTTTACCATCCCTGCCACCATATAGTTACGCCACTGCATAGTCATCCGTTACCTCACCATTCAAATCCCCTCATATTGAAGAAAAGTCATAAAAAGGCGAAAGCATAGCTTGGCATATGTGTTTTATGGCTTGATTTCCACCTTTCTAACCAGACATCTTCTGTAAGATTATTAAACTTTTAAGTACTAAGATTTGTGAAACAAAGTTTAAGTACGTGAGAGAGAGAGAGAGAGTTGGCGATAGAGGGAGAGAGAGGGGGAGAGGGAGCTTTGCATAATACGATGTCACATTTAAGGGTCTCGACTCTAGACATTATTTTTATACGACATAGGATAAGGCCGATTAATTTTAGATGTTAACTATACGCCAATTCAAGCAAAGAGCGGAATACAAAACAAAATTCTAATAGCACTCCATGTATCTATGAGCTAATTTTCCCACGAAGCGTATAGATTTTCAAGTCTATCTTAAACTTTTTTCGCAGAAGAAGCCCTTTTAGATTCATGAGTTTATATAAACACCTTTATCTTTATTTTTACATTTATTATTCATTTATTTAAGTGAATTCGTTGTAATTGATATGAATTTATCTCTAAGAGGACAGTATACTTCGATCATTTGAAAACAAACATCTCTGTTGCCCATGAATAAACTGTTTTTCGTTTTTCTTCATCGACCAAGATAACAAACGAAGCGAAATTTGTGTGTTTAGTAAATTATGCCAAATTACAAATTCCTACTTGTACCCGACTTAATAAATAATATAAAGCACAAAGTCAAGATCTTTTATTGAATTGTAAATTGAATTTCATTCGTTGAGGAGGTTGCATTCCTGGTATCCTGTACTCTAACAAACTACGTAACGACTTTTTTATTAGTTCCGTTTTTCGACTTTGAAAACGACGGATGAGCGGCAGAACAATAATTGAATTTCTGACATTAGTCATGGTGAAATCACGCAGGATTCTTCCGATGATTCGTCGATTCGTCAGGCATGCAATAGTATGCTCGTACACTCGTAAAGTTGTACACAGAATGACAAAAATCCATTCAACCAGTTAACGAAACAACTTTGTTTTACTGCAAGAAATACTCGAATTACATTGGATTCTCGGAATCCTTGGAATTATCTCTGTTTATCGATGGCTGCGCTGTGTGCTGCTAAGACAATTTCGGTCGTCTGTAGTCTTGATCCTGATGCGGCAGCAGCGATTGGTGCACCTGAGCACAGCGCTCGTTGAAGAGACAAAGTAAGGAGTTTTCCTTTTTGCCTGATGATATCCTTGTGCAATTGCACAAAAAACTATTTTGATATTGCGAATATCTAAGAGGAAATTGAATTCTAATAGTGTTGCTTTTACAGGCTATACAATACTACTACTACAAGGCTAATGTTATTTCGTTTATTTCAAATTTTTTTCCTGTGTTGTATACACTACTGATAGAATAGAACAAAAATTTAAAATTAAATATATAGCAACAGAAAATCGAACATATCGATATGTGAATGGATATGTTATGTATTGGATGTGCGTAGAACAGAAAATGCAAGATGAGTGAAAACAATCGGAAAAATGTACGTAATCGATATGGGAACTCTTGCAATTGGAATGCCGTTAAGATAATACAAGTCATTCGAAGAGAACTTCAAATATATATCTTGGATAGCTTTACGAGTTGATTAAATAAGTTGAACCTTTGACGACTTTTAAGTTTCAAATAAGTTGAACATATTAAGGATATCCAGTTTTTTCCGAAGGTTTTTTTCTGTTGCTGTTAAAAGTGTATCTAATAAATCTGGGATGACTTCTTTTACATAGTAAAAGGAAGTATAGTAATCATGAACATTTTCGAAATCGTCAAAATGAGTCAGGAAAAGCGAAAACCAAAAAAATCTTTGTCTGTCTGTATGTCTGTATGTGTCCTCTCTACAGCCCAGACGGCTGAACTTATCGGAATGAAAATTCATATTTAAGCTTTTTACATAAATTGTGAAGGGCCAGATGATTTTGACGGAAATCTGACAGCCGGAAGTGATAGTTTACTTAGACAGTTTTTCGAGTTTTTGCAAATAACTCAAAAAGTATACAAGAACAGAAATGAGAGCGAGGACCGCACCAGGCGCGGAAGTTCTACAAAAGAGTCCGCGGTATTACGCAATATACACAGCGTTTCACATACATCAAAGACAAAGAGGATAATCTGATCGCCGACCTCAAAGGCATCTTAGAGCGATGGGAAGAGAATTTTCATGAGTTTGTTAATGGCCAGCAAACTGAGAAATTGGAGGCTCCACCAATGACCGAAGACCACCAAGCATAGACGAAGTAAGCAGAGCGAAAAATCGGCTCAAAAATAATAAGGCCCTGGGATCTGATGGGATACCAGCGGAACTGATAAAAATAAGAGGCCACACATTACACCAAGCAATTCATGAAATAATAGTGCAAGTATGGGAGGAAGAAGCTATGCCAGAAGACTGGCGAATAGGCATCCTGTGCCCCATACATAAGAAGGGAGATATCACAAAATAACGTATAACGTTGTTGAGTATCGCGTATAAGATTTTCACCTCTATCCTTCAAGACAAGTTAGCCCCATACGCTAAAGTCATAATTGGTCCATACCAGTGTCGCTTCATTACAGGCAAATCAACAACTGATCAGATTTACACCCTAAGGCAGATAATGGAAAAATTTCTAGAGTTTCAAATCCTGCCAAACTGGATGACATCGGTTCGATATCGGGACCGATAGGGGACTTTTTGCAGGAGGCCAGGACCGGACCCCGGTTTTAGAGCCAAATATGATGATGATGATGAAGGTAGGCATTGCAATCATTTCTGACGCGTCTAAATTTGGTTTGGTTTTCCACAGTGGAGTTTTGTTTATGTAACCGAAAACATACCTCCCGTTTCCTAGTAGCCTCTTTGCAGCTTAAATGAAACTCATTCTTGCATAAATGCATAGTTGTGCGATAAATAATATCGGTGGAATAGTCGAACGGTATTATTTACATTTATTAATGTCCTGTTTCAATTTTTGAAGCACACTGATTCTCATAACTTCAACTCTTTTAGTATCAGATTGACGTGAATGTTAAACATAATTTCAGATTTTTTTTTTTAAATGATCAAATAAAACTTCACCGCCTTCAAGGCCTTTTTACCAAGTCGGCGACTTCGAAATCATAATGTAGATGCTCACTGCTTTTGCGAAGAACAAGTGCATTGATGGAATAAGTAGATCACAAATATAGTTATATACAATCTCTATTCCTTAGTATGTATTGATACAATTTCTATTTCATAGTATGTAAGGATTAGTGTTAGAAATTTTGTATAAAAGGGGTAAAATTCATAATAAAAGAAAGTCAGTATTATTCAAAACTTGGTCGGTACTGCATGTTGCTCTAGCAATACTTGCAGTACTGGATCGGTTGCAGCTTTAGCTGCAAGATCCACTACACTACACTATTCTTTCTAGGTTACCATATATTACATGGCGATCCATACGTATAGTCCATTTAACCACACGAAGTCAAACAGCAAGAAAGTCAGCTGTAGCAGCACGGAAAGCGACCCAGATGTAAAACTGAAATTTGTATCCGGCATACAATAGCCACTCTTTGAGATAGAACCCCATGTATATTACCACATCATTATTCGGTTAAAAGCCAATTAAAACAATAAGTTATGTTTTCCAGCAATTGAAACTACCATCTGATTGAATGTAGTTGATTATTAATGAAATTACTTACTGTCATGAATTATCATAGCACCCTACTGTGATCATTATTTACTGATAACCAATTATGTACATCGACAGTTACAGGAAAAATTCATAACTTCACCTCTAATTAGCAATAATTAATAGCACCGTAAATTTCGCTACCGGAAAAAAAGATCAAAAAGTCAATAAACCAATTAAAAAAAAACTCGCTTTATCATAAAATCTCCCGCATATTTTGGCTTTTAATTAAAAAGCGACAAACGGCCGGGAACTTGAAACATACGGGCGACCAAAAAATTATGTAATTGCATGCAATCATTAGATGTGGAACGTACACTTACTGGGGGCTTTGGCATTATGCACCAGCGTTAGCAAGTCCTGACGAAGCAATGTGAGGATAAGGGATTCGCCTCATCGGTTCGAACGAATATGTGGAACAAATTTTCAAACGGAAAAAATCAACCAGAAAATTAACGAATCAGCAAGAGAGCGTAATTGACTTGAAATCCGGCAACAGAACCGAACAGACCGACCGGAAATTACCATTTCAAAGGAATTTAGGGAGTTGTAGGATGCTGCGTTGTAAATTGAGTGCGAAAAAAAGGAAATTGTGATGGAATGGAAGGCAAAACCCATTGCTACAATCAACAAACTGTACCTCTTTGCAATGGGAGGTTCATGCGGCTCAAAGCAATCATTGTTAATTCATTGCTTCAAAGTCATCAGATCAAAGTGATCAGTAATTATAGTTAGGCTAAGATCAAGCTGAGTGGAGTGGCTTAGAGCACAAATCGCGTTCGTATGTGTATGCTTTTAATAATCTTCCCGATTGCTAAATTGCCTGTAGGTTAAAATAATATAAAGTCGTTCAATTATTGAACTGCAATGGTTTGTAACCCATTAGAAGGTCTGTTTTGTAAGCGATATCCTTATAACACAGGGCTAATTTCTCTATGGCTGTAACAAAATGCAAGTAAAGTATAACTATTGAACATAAAAATACACACATAGTGTTTTTCTTTAGCAAACAATTTTTGGTAAAGGCAGCCATAACACGACATGGGAAGTAGAATATGCAATGCCCCCAACACTATTTTAAGGTTTATGGTTTATGTCTCTATGAAATGTTTGCGAACCACTGAAATAGTATACTGATCATACAGTATTACAAGATTTCCAGTATCACCAAAAGTATTTTTCACGGTCCCATCTCTCGCGAATGTCGGACAAACGTCTGAGAGTAATAACTTGTCACGGAGAGCCAGCTTCTCAAATCGCCGTTCGGAATGTTAGGTCCCTTCTATTTGGTTGCAAAAATATACATGTACAACACAAATAGTCGCGAAAATCTTGGCCTTGGACAGCAACGGTCTGTCGCGCCGAATATTATTATTAACAGTCATCATTAATATAATACGTGTCATTACGTTTTACAATTTAACGTTTCCTAAATTCGTCAATTAAGTTCTGCTTATAAGTATAATAATAATAATAATAATAATAATATTCGGCGCGACAGGCCTAGCTGCTCGCAACCATTTATGTTGAACATGTATATTTTTGCACACAAATGCAGGGGACCTACAATTCAATGCCGGATCCGAACGGCGAATTGAGAAGCTTTCCGTGACAAGTAATTACTTTCGGACGTTTATCAGACTTTCCACGTGGATCTAGAGATCTCAACTACTCGTTGAACCAGGTGGAGCTTCGTAAGCAGGGATGGGCACGTACAGAGAAGATGGAGAATGGTTTCCTCCTCCTCCTCGTCCATGCAGCTTCGGCAAAAGTCTTTCCAGAAGACGCCAAGCCTTTCTGCGTGTTTGCCTATGAGACATAGTCCCGTGAAGACACCTATAATAGTACCGATTTGCAGTCTTTTTTGAGAGATCAAATACTTGGAGCGTTTCGGATCCAGCTTGGGCAAAATTTGTTTTGTCGCTAGACAAGTGGTTCCGTTTGACCACCTACGATTAGTTTTTTCGTTAGCATCCCTCTTTAACATGAGTTTACATGGGGCGATTGGCATGCCTACAGAACCTTTTTCAGGTAGCATGTGCAGTGTAGTTCCGAGTTCGTCAAAGACAGAGACAGAGGGACGTATTCCAGGGATTTCAGCGGTGCTTGGATATCCGAGAAAATGCAGATATCTTTAGCGGATATGACATTTCTCTTCAGCCAAGACATGACTTCATTAATCGCCTTAATTTTAGGCTGGAAAGCACTACAGTGTTTTAGGAAGATGAAAGGTGAGAGGAAATATTCAGCCTTTTTAAGAAAAAAACCTCTGCGAACTCCGTCATCAGTTTTTGACCCATCTTTGTAAAAGTGAATGTCATCATCCTCCAATTCAGCTTCCCCTTCCAAGAATGATCTGAAGGGGATGGTGATTCGGAAGTTTTTGTTGAATCGGAGTTGCGGAATAGTGTAGTCTATGTTATGTTTGGATAGAAGACTGACCGAATTCATTTCCGGTCCCCTGGGAGATTGCATTGACGCGAATAGCAGCGATGGCGGCTATTTGTCTGCTGAAAATGTCGAGCCGCGTAGGGAGTTGTGCGAAGTGCTCCGCTCGTACATAAACAACCTGATCTTTGGATCTTGCTTAGTTTTTTACAAGGATGACAATGCTACCACAATTTCAGTGACTCCATCACTGTCATCTGCCTCCATCGCCTCCATTGTATCCAATATTGGAAATGATCCAACGTTCATATTCAAAATTAGACAGAAACCCTTGTCTTCGATTTAATTATAAATTCATTCCTAACTGAAAGGTTTCGGCTGAGCATTCATTCTCAGATCAGCGTTACATTCAGTTTATGTTAGATGATGAATCCACTTGCCAACCAGAAACAAATTATCGGAAAACCGATTGGCCCATATACAGAGAAATACTTAAACGATATATGTTAACTTTTCACTCTTAAAAGTCCCTTTCAGCAGTAATGAGCTTGATTTTAAAGTCAGGAAACTCACCATGGCCTTCAACAAAGCAATGTCTTCCTCCCTCCTCTCAGTCGTCATAGAAGCAAAAAAAGACCACATTGGTGGTCATCTGAATTGGGACAGCTCAGAAAAAGCTAGAAAACTGTTTAACTCAGCCAAAAGCTCAAGAGAAGAAACAGATTGGGATGCCTAAAAAGCATCCCTCAAAGTATATAAAAATGAACTGAGAAAAGCCAAGCGCTTATCCTGGAGACTCTTCTATGGAAGAATCCTCCGAGGTTTCAAGTCTTAGGAAAATACTCTCAACCAATCCCATAATGCCTAGCTGTTTGAAAAAAGCAGACGGCTTGTGGACTACCTCTTTTTCTTCTTCTTCTTCTTCTTCTTCTTCTTCTTCTTAATCTTCTGCTTACAAGTCGGATCATTAATTCAAAACTTGGTGTGGCGTCTGCCAAAAGATCTGTCTGCAGAGGAACGCCGCAAGGTGGAGTTCATTCCCCCTTCTAAGGAATTTAGGGGTGAAACGGAAAGCTGCGGAGTGATGGCAAAGGCGGATGATGTTGCTATTTCCGTTTTAGGGAAACACCTTAATACTCTGTAAGAACCCTTACAGAATGCTCCTAACAAGCTAAATAGATTGGCAGATCGTTGTGGTCTGGGATTAAGCCCCTAAAAAGTACAACTTTTCCTCTTCACTAGAAAATATAAAGTTCTACTTGTTGACCCATCTTCTATAAAGGGCACAAGCTTTTCCTTCTGTGATAAAGGTGATCTGTGTCTCTTTCGGGACAGAAAGCTAAGCTCATATACAGGAAATAGCTCGTAAATCCACAGTGTCACGTTTCTCCTGTAAAAAAACCATCAGTAACAAATGGGGTTTTCAACCCAAATCACTTCATGGCTTTATATTTTGTAATAAGACCTACACTTCTGTACGGTGTAGTGGTGTGGTGGACTGCCTTAGACAAAGCAATAAATCGCGACAAACTAATCAAGGTCCAACGATCGGCTTGTTTATGTATGAGCGGAGCACTTCCCACAACCCCTCTGCTGCAATAGGCATACTGTTCAACAAACACCACTCGACCCCGTGGCCTCAAATTTTAATAGAAAGTGTTGTCTCCGGAAATACACATGTGTGCAAAATTTCAATAAAATCGGGCTTTGGGAAGTGGGTTAAAAATTGATCGCAAGATTCCACGACAGACGTCCGACAGCCGACCGATTTCCGACCGATTTTCGATCGATTTCCGACCGACATCCGTGCCACGGGAAAGTGAAGTTAATATAGAGAATTTAAAAAATAAAGAAAGCCGTCAACATTTCTGGTGCACAATACATTTTGTATAGTGTTGCGTATGAAATCTGAAACACTACTGAAATGAATTGAAATTATTAATTTGACCAAATTCTTGTTAAATAAAAACACTCTATGTGTATGTTCTCTATTGGCAAAATATTCTCTCTCTACTCGTTCGCATATCTCTGACGACTTTCCTTCATAAGCTCGAAGATAGACAATTACGCCAGATTAACGATGGAGAAAAATACATTAATCGAAAAAATAATACATCATATACATAACGGACATTCTCCATCTCAATAGCGGTAAAGTTTTGCCATTGGTGTTAACTTCCTTCCATTCGAGAGAAGAGCACATAGCTGGAGATATACTCGTATACCATATAAAGCGCGGCAAACGGCAAACGATATTCAATTGTATATTTTGGAAGGACGCGGTCGCGTTTGGCATTGAATTGTGTCTGGATATACTAGACAGAGCTATCTCACTGTGCGAATCGTTGAAAGCATATCCAACTAGCATGGCTCCTAACAATTCACACGATCCACTCTGTTTTCAAAACTTCGCAGTTGGAGTCTCAGCGTCACGTTTCGCTACAGTTTTGTGAAATCATTAGACCGCGAACAATGGCAACATCAACAACAACGGTTCACGTTTTGCTGTGATGTTTAATTCCCGTGTGCATGTATTCCAAGCGGTGAATCAGGAAATGTAGGAATACGTATGTTCGATGGGTACCTACGTAGCTCCAGGTATGTGTTGTGTATGCTCGGGGCAGCGCATAATGTCATTGGTATCACACATACGATAAGGTATGCGCACTAAAGAACGGTCTAGAATTTATGTGAAATGTTTTTACATTCTATTTTCTAATTGTTTTTTAAATTAGTTCTAGTTGCAGAGAACCGCTTGTCGTTTTATACTTATTGTCCCATGCCAACTAGTACAGTAATAATAAACTATGCTTAAATGCTTTTTATCTAAAGCGACAAAGAGCAAAAGAGTCTCAATTAGCAACAGCACAACTCTGTTGAAAAGTATCTAAAAGAAAAGCTTTTGAGAGGAGATTTGAATAAAGTTATATACCTTGATTTTAAACAACAACAAAGATTCAGGGTTATTCTCTGCAATGATATAGATCTTTATATGAGGATCCGTTAGAATCTATGTCAAACTTCCTTTGGTGTGCAGAAAATCCTACCCCAAAGAACTTTGAACTCTGGAGTTCCCCAAAGTAGCTACATTTGTCCTTTGTGTTTCGCCCTATCAATTAATGATGTTGATCGTGTCATTGAAACTTTCTGTTTATGCTGATTATATGAAAATCTACAGACATAATCAATCCCGTTTGACTATCGCCCACTGCAAGATGACGTAAAATGGCTTTCAATGTTACATATTCCCGTAAGCGCTTTGCTACACCAGCTAGAACCTTTTTCATATTTTGAGAGGCTGTTCAATCCTTGAAGTCCTTCTACTGTTTTTAGCATATGCATTGGTTAGCTTAGTGGGCACCGTGGCTCTAGAATTCTGACCAGGAGATTCGAGGTTCGAATCTCATAAAAACACAACGGTCTGTGTAGCGCTGATTATTATTATTTTAAATTCTCTATATTAACTTCGCGTGCCCGTGGCTGGCCGGTCAGAACTTGTGATCGATTTTTAACCCACTTCCCAAAGCCCAACTTTATTGAAATTTTGCACACGTGTATATTTCCGGTGACAATACTTTCTATTAAAATTTGGGAGTGATCGGGCCGCGGTGTCGGGGCTTCCCATACAAATATTTTTTCCCGGCATCAGATCATTTCATACTACATAATATAATGACTGTACTTTGTGTGCGTTGTGCGCTGTGGGCAGCGCTGCTTGCTTTAAGATTGGGGTTGTTTTGTTTTTGGGTTGCAGTGCTTCGTATGTATTGTTATATTTCAGCATTTATAGTGGAATTTAGTATAGTTTTAGTTATCAGAGAATTTACATGAAATGTTAATTTTTGTTGGTTGTTTTTATTTATTGGTTAGGTAAGTTCTTGCCGTAAAAAAATTTGCACTGACTGCTGCTCCTGTTTGGTAGGAAAACTTTAAAAGTTCTTCAAGGCTATATTTGGAAAAATGCTAAATGAACGAGAAAAATAATGGTTAGATCAAGAGTCTCAAGGAGACAGACCAGGCTATTATCTACTCGTATCATTATATTATGATTGTATTCAACAGTGTACTATTGCTTGTATTGTCATGCTGCTAAATCCACATAGTTTTGTCGATTATATTGAAAATAGAAATGGAAAGCTTCTCAATTCGCCGTTCGGATCCGCATTTCCCAATTTCGACCTTATAATAATAATAATAATATTCTGCGCGACAGACCAGTGCGGTCCAAGGCCTAGCTTCTTGCGACCTTTTATGTTGCGCATGTATATTTTTAAACACAAATGGAAGGGACTTACAATTTAAGGCCGGATTCGAACGTCAAATTGAGAAGCCTTCCGTGGCAAGTTACTAACGGAACGTTTGTCACCCATTCGCGAGAGGTGAGACACCGTGAAAAATACTTTTCGTGTTACTGGGATTCGAACCACGAACCTCCTGCTCACTAGCCATGTGCAATTCCACTGAGTCAGGGCGCCCACCGTAGGTTTTGAAAATATGAAGAACTTTTATTAAATTAATTTTCAATCAACTTAGTAGCGTTTATTAGGGACCTTAGGTAAATATAGAGGAATGATGATAATAAAGGTAGCTGTTCGAAAGCCAGTGCAATTACCCTATGTGACTGCATATTCGACAACGGTCGAATTCAAGAGGAAGCTCATCTACAGTTTTCACAAACGACGAGACGTCCTATTTGGCGCCCATCGCTCAATTATATTATGCAGGTATTTCGCTGGGCAGTTTCCCCGTTTTGCGATTTGTAGTTATTTACGAGTGCATATCGCAAGGTGTTAACAGGCGGCGTTGATGTATGGGAACCTCGATTAACGCGGCGCTCGAAGCAAACTGAACAATGCTGAACGTTACCATGATGCAACGCAAATTTCCCTATCAATATATCCTTGCTATCAATAATGGATAAATGGTTGAATTTAGCGCATTCCGTATGGATGTTGTCGTTGACGGCCGCAGGTCGAATATATTACATTCGGAAGTGCGCTGGAATTAGAGAACGCATGCACTAATCGAAAGGTGACTAAAACATGATTCGGCAATTAGAACTTTGATTCGCACTTTTGACCATGTGGATATATCTGACAACAATGAAATTTTTTAGTGTCAGATGTGGAAACAGAGTGAAATTTTATTTTTTTAAGACGCCACCGCTGGTGATATTGTGCAGGTAAACAAAGAAACTATAGTTTATTTTGGGTAAATTTAATTGAATTTAATCCCTTTTAAATCTTAAAGTACGAATTGCATATGGATATGGATATGATAGTAGATGGGTGAGTCATTGGGGATCGGCTTTGCGATTGATCGGGAAACTACTGACTGCTCAAAACTTGGGTTGATCCAGTAGCGCAACAATCAAGTTCGTTATGTAGTGCTTGCTTTACCTCCTAGTGGTGTATAAATCCTTATATATGTAGTCTAAAATTGCAAGTGCGAACGGTCTAGCATTTCTAGTATAGGTAACGTGGATTAGCACCCTGCGGTACCGAAATATGCCCACTACTGAAACCGACAAAATGCGTCGGATAAGTAATGCTCGAATAATGACGACTTTTGGCTACTGTACCCGGACTAAGATTAGATTCTGGAATGTGAGGACGCTCCTTGAATCAGGGAGTGAAGGACTTCAAAATGACAGCATTGTTTAATTGGAACGTGAAGTTCTTCGATATAATTTGGACATACTGGGAGTGAGTGAAGTAAGATGGTTCGACGCGGAAGAGTACCAATCCACAACGTGTAACACTGTGCTACTCTACTCTGGCAAACCCTCTGGCAGTCCCCGTGAATCTGGAGTGGGTCTGCTTCTAACGCCAACACCACGCAGAGGCCTAATTTCTTGGCACCCACATGGTGATAGTATCTTATCGGCCAGATTTCGGATTAGAGTACGACGCGTACAGTGTTACGCCTCAACGAATCCCTCGACTGAGAATGAAAAGGAGAATTTCTACAATCATTTGAATGCCAAGGTAGGCAACGACTGGGAAGGACTCAGACATGTGATTGGAAAGCACGGCCTCGGCGAACGAAATGACAATGGTGAAAGATTTGTTAATTTCTGCAACACCAACCACCTTGTCATAGGAGGCACCATGTTTGAGTATGAGACCTGCCACAAAGTCAGCTGTCAGCTAGGTGTCAACTGACAGGCAATCATCATCCGCCTCGTGAAGTCGTGAAATATGTTTTCACATCTGGAGTGGAAAGTCAGGCCAGGCACAGCAGATGGCTTACCGAGGATACCTACGTGCCGCTCCAACGACATTAGCAGAGCTATTATATACTCTTGTAGAGAGAGCTTGGCAGGCAGAAAGTTTCCCCGACGAGTGGAAGAAGGAAATGATTGTCAAGCTGTCTAAAAAAGGTAGTCTTATGGAGTGTGAAAACTGGAGAGGCATTTGCGTTCTTCCTGCAATTGCAAAGGTAATGTCCAAAGTAGTACTTAAGCGAATTAAGGAACATCGGAAAGATACACTCGATGCCGAACAAGCAGGTTTCCGCACTGGATCTTGAACAGTGCGTTGAATTCCGGTCACCACTGCACCTGCTGTTCATCGATTTTGAGAAGGCGTTTACAGACAGTTTATATGGCTCGCCTTGCGCAGGTGAGGTATACCCGATAAACTAATAGCTTTTATTAAAGCAACCTATGATGACTCTAAATGTCATGTGCTGCATAGAGGAAAGCTGTCAGAGGAATTCGAGATCCTAAGTGGGGTACGACAAGGTTGCACTCTATCGCCGATACTTTTTTTGTTGGTGATTTGCGATGTACTTCGCGCAGATTTATCTACTGGAAACGTATGAATTCGTTGGACTCTTACATCTCAACTCAAACATTTGGACTACGCTGACGACGTGGAAATTTGGGAGTACAACAAATTTGGAAAGGGAGGCAAATGTTGCGGGTTTGAAGATTAATACTGCCAAAACCAAAATCATCAACCTCGACACTAACTCAGTAACTCAAGTAAACATTGCTGGACAGCCTGCAGAGAGAGTAGAGAGTTTCCAATATCTTGGGAGTATTGTCTCGATCGAAGGTGGAACCGAACAGGACATTGTCAACCGAATAGGCGAAGCAAAATAAGTGTTTGGAATGATGTCCATGATATGGCGAAGCAATGCGATCAGCTTAAACACCAACGATTGTTCCGTTCAAGTGTTGAATCTCTGCTGTTGTATGGGTGCAGCACTTGGATGGTGACCCCTACTATCACAAAAAGATTAGAAATGTTCGTAAATAGGTGCCTACGGAACATATTAAGGATTTTTTGGCCTAACCGTATCTCTAACGAACATCTTTACCAGAGAACGGGTAAGGAACCAATAGGCACAACCATCCAACGGCGGAAGTGGCAGTGGATTGGACATAGACACCGGAAAGGCGACAGTTCAATAGCAAATTACGCAATGCAATGGAGTCCGTTATCTCAGGATGGTAGAAGAACGGGTCTTTTTGGGTTTTTGGAAAAATCATTACAAAAAAACCAATATGTCCTTGATGCATTATCTCGTTGTTTACGCAGCCTTTTCAGTAACAAAGTTTGTCCTTTCCACAATTAAACGCAGGACCGTCAACGGATTTTAATACCTGCCACTTAATAAACATTTAGGGCTCAAATTTGAATGTCACTTAGAAGTTTTATACATAAACACGTAAAGGTAAGCCATGTTTAGCATACTAACGAGCTGAACACGACTTAACAATTTTCTGCTAAGTACTGCTAAGTCGATCTTAGGTAAACTCTAGATATTAAATAATGACTATAATTGAAACTCAACAGAGTATTTTCAAATAACGTAGGCTTCGTAAGAATAACATACTATGAGTTTCGAAAGAAGACAAGAAAAAATATGCGGCCTCAAATGACTTTTTGTGTACGATATTCGGTTCACTAGCGGTAGCGCTCCAGTACGATACCAGTCTGCTGTAATCCTCGGGTCCGATAGCTGTTCATTATCCTAACTATCCAAAGGACGAATAGAGTAGCCTTGCCACGACAGTGAGTAATCTCGAACGTTTGTCAGACATTCGCAAGACGTGTGACCCTGAGAAAGCCTTTTGGTTTTTTTATTAGGAATCTAACATTGAACTTCCAGCTCAGCAGTCCAACGCATTATTCACTTGAGACACGGCGTCTGATGTCTTCCAGTATGGTATCACTAGACTATAGCCATGTGTGAGTCTTGTTATTCAGATGAAAGCATTGAACGTTATGTAGTAAACTTTGAAAAATTATGTCTGGAAAGATGAACATAAGAGTGAACATGGGCAATATTTTAAGTGGTACAGTATCATTTTTTATTCTTCCTTTGTGACGAAAGATATCATCTTTAATAGGGAAAGCTAGAAAAATCTAAATGAAATCTTTTTCTAATTGGAAGCGATATTCCTGACTGACGGTAATGAGAAGTCTACATTGCCATACAAACAAGGCACCTTGGATATCCACCGGATGTAAAAAGCATGGGAATACTGAACTGGATTCTATGTAGCTCAAAGTTTATAAGGCTAAAGCTAACCATGATCTGTAACGCCAATTAATGAATGCATAAATGAATAAATAGCCTGGAAGGGAATCCTTCTAGGATGAAAACCCTTAACAATGTACACAAATACGTCTAAAACTTATTTTTTCTCATCTAAGTACGCTCTAAATAAATAAAATATTTGACAGCAGCTCTCAAATAAAAAATTAGTTTGTGGCCGTTGAGTTTTATTTTTGTATAATTTCGTAAATTAATTTGCTGTCAAGATAGTTTTATCTTTAAAATTATTGGGGAAAAAATTTCAATTTTAGAAAATCAAAAGAAGGAGGAGAACAAAACTTCGTTTAAGCTTCACCTACATCAGAAGAATCCCCATCACTTTCATCGGGGAGTGCCATCAAAGGAAGAAATCAGAAACAATACCAGAAGCTAAATCATCATGTCCTTTGTTTCGCCAAAATTGAATTTGCCGATATTTCTTATATCCCGTAAATTCTTTTATTTCTTTTTACTTTCAATTCAATTGCCAACAGAACTTTCACCACCATTAGATGTATCACATTCTCCATCTAATTGAATTTAAAAATCGAAAAAGAAAAAGCAGTGAATCCCTTTTATTAAACATTTCCACTTGCTTCTTTTTTATTTAAAGGGAATCGAATTAAATGGCATGGTCTTTCTAAGTTGCGAAATTACATTAAAAGACGTCGAAGAACCTATATCAGTGCTTGTCCTCCTAAAGGTAATGAATGGCTCGGGCTTTTGCCCAGCAGTTGTTGTCCCTTTGTTTTGTCCAAAATATAAATAACTTTTTCTTGAAATCCTTAGGTGCCGACGATGATGGTTCACAACCGGAGGATGAGAAAGGTGCGGGTGGCAGCAAATATGGTGAAGTTAAAGGTAATTGTGGACAATTGCGTTCGCTGAAAATTTCTCGAGAACTCACTGTCTTGAATTCATGGAATCTTGCTCCAAACCGTTACCACATTCCGTCGGAATTGTTTTTTCATCGGAAGGGACAACTTGGTGCCTATTGGGCAAAGAATAATTTATCGGGGCGAGCACCAACCGCAGCCAAACAAGATCAGTCTTCTTTGACTAACTTCTACAATTTGCCAAGGGATAGTGAACGATTTGGGAAATCATGTTTCCAGCACAAGGGGACGTTTCCCATAAGTATGAATGTGTTATGTGCACAATGCGATTGCATAAAACTCATATTTTTCAGATGCCCGTGCAAAAAGACCCACTACGCGTATTATGGTGAGTGACCTAAGTACCTGTTGGCGTAATCCCAAAGATCCGACTCCGACATCGTACTACCTAGGACATTTTGATTTAATCAATAACGTGTAAGTTGAATTTCAACCTAAGTCCCATTAATTACCATAATTACCATTAATACGAAGATAGGAATAATTTTAAAAAATATCCAATTCTAGTTCACCACCTCTTAAGGTTACGCCTACAAGGCCATACAAATTTCTTCGCAACTCCTGTGTTCCCCTTAAGGATAACTCCATACACCGAAAGAATATATCATTCGAAGCCGGACCGGGGCGATATGACATATATGATAAACGAAACCTTGGTTGTCCGTGTTCAGCCCGCCTTATATATGAACCGGATATTAATCTGCGAATCGAACACGAGAAACGCTTAAAATTTCGACGACTTCAATACAAAAAGATAAACACTAAGCGTTACTGTACTCCAGTTTGGCGCCACATCAAAGGACATGGTTTTCGTTATTTGTTCAGGATCCCTAAAGTTCCGCCAACATCAACAAAAGACACAACGAAAAAATCTGACCATCCACCGGATAAAATATATGCAAATGCGCGCTATATTTCTATGCTAACCAATCCGAAGCGAACTGATTTTACCTTTCATGATAGAAAACTTCCAGAACTTCCATTTAAATTGACATACAATTGCATGGCGAAAAGAATCATACGTCGTCAATTGCGAGCTAACAAAAAAATCGCTTTCCTTAGTGGTAAACATCGTTGGCCAGATACAGATGGGTTTCGAATGCCGGCAGCAGCTGCTGCAGCGGCCAGATTGGAAAACTGGCAGGTTCCCGAAGATAGACAATTACGGGATCGGCCTGTAATGCGCATATCCAAATTAGAGATTTCGTCGAAGCTCAACGAATTACCTCAACGACTGCGTGGCACTTTGATGGAACATCGTAAGCGGCCATTTAAGTTTTTACCACTTCCTGGTGCAAAAATACTCGTAACAGATACTGACATTATGCGACAGGCTACGGCAACGTCCCACGAATTCTACGGAAAAGCTTTGCAACCCAGCAGTTATTTCAAAGATGAATAAAAACTTAAGCTGTATATTCGAGTACATGCATTTTTTTACAGTCGTTTTTATATAATACTAGCTGTTCCCGGGCGCTTTGCTACCCGCCCACTGACGCCTCGCCCACTTACACCCGCGTTTCCCGGCTGCCCAATCCCGCTGACCACCGCCCACTGACCTCCCACCCACTGACGCCACGTCCACGGTCCAAATTTTGTCAACGACTTTCTTTTTATTTAAATATTATATGGTGTGAATTTGAGCCAAATCGTTCCATAAATACTACCACAAAAACAATGTTCGGACTATAGCCAAATCAGTCCAGTCGTTCTCAAATTTTTTTTTTTTTTTCACTTTAAAACCTATTTTCATACCTACTAAATATACATAAAAAATTTCATAACAATCGGTCGAGCCGTTTCGGAGTAGTTGATCCTCAAACACCGTGACACGAGATTTTTGTATATTAGATATGAATATGCGCCGCCAGCAGATCATCAATTTAACGTCGTGCTTGAGAAATTTTTCGAGGCACTAGGATTGTAATAGTATAGTAATAGTATTGTATTGTATTGTAATTAGCAGAAAACCCGGTTTTTGTCGTTGCCGTACTGAGGGGATCTTTAGCCGGTCGATGTAATACCTAGGCATTCAGATTATATTGCGGAGTCTTTGAGCTGATGCAGTACGTAACTGGACAGTAGCTACCATAAGGTGATGATCCCGTACCATACCCATGTGGGCTCCTCGTCTGTTTCGGATGTGTCAAAGACAGCTCCTAAAACGTCGGCTGATCGCCACATAGTCGATTTGGTTGGATGATGATTGCCTCTCAGTTTGTGGTAGGTCTTATGCTCAAACATGGTGCCTCCTATGACAAGGTGGTTGGTGTTGCAGAAATCAACAAATCTTTCACCATTGTTATTTCGTTCGCCGAGACCGTGCTTCCCAATCACATGCCTGAGTCCTTCGTTGTCGTTTCAGTTGAAGGAATCTGACATTTTGAGGTCCTTCACTCCCTCAGTCAAGGAGCGTCCTCACATTCCAGAAACCAATCTTCGTCCGGCTACAATAGCCAAAAGTCGTCATTATTCGATCATTACTTATCCGAGGCGTTGTGTCGGTTTCAGTAGCAGGTATTTTTTCCCGTACCGTAGGGTGCTAGTCCACGTTACCTAGACTAGAATCGCTAGACCGTTCGCACTTGAAATTTTAGTCAACATATATAAGGATTTGTATACATACTTGCCCGGGGACCACCACTAGAAGGTTTTGAGCAGTCAGTAGTTCCCCGATCAATCGAGCAATGCAATGCAGATCCCCACAGCATATAAGATAAAAATAATTCTCTCTTTTGCATTTCCTTCTGACCAATTAAAAGCACTGAAGATTCACTTGCTTACTTAAGTAAATTCCTTAATTTTTTTTCATTCTCATTACCTTTCGCAGATATTAAAAACTTTTAAGACATTTTTGCTTTTATGTAACACATTAAGAATAACTATTTGATTAAGTGCCTGACTACTTCACTCTTCACCGCACAGGAATATAATATCCTTCGAAACTACCTACATGCAAAAAGCCTATCTAAGGATAAGGATATTAATCAACAGTAAGAAAAACACAGCCGCTGGTATTTCTTTGTTATATCTCGTTCATCTTGTTAATTGCGCTTAGCATATTCTTTTTAAGAGCAACGTTACCAACAAATCCCAATAGTACATTCAAAGGCACATGCGTTTCTAAGTTCATCGCGTGGTAATAAAAGAGCAAATAGCAAGTTTTTCATTACGACGGAAAGAATATGTAGACGAGGATTGGAAAGGTATTCCAATATGGTGCGAAAGGCACGTTACAAGTGTACGCAGCGCATGCATGCCATAAAATATCCTTGAAAGGAGAATTATGTCCTTTTTCTTTGCTTTCTTTTCTTTGGAAAAGCACAAAAAAACTTCAACTTGCTGTGCAAAGGGATCGCTTTTAACACCTAAAATACGTTAAGCAAACTTATGCTGCTGCTGCTGCTATTCCTTAATCAAACAAAACGAAAATCCTCAGATCGCACACCATGCGGAAGGTATTTCATCCCGCGGCACTCTGATCTGAACAGATAGAAAAACTTTTCCTATTTTCTTCTTAGCTTTCGTATGTTTCGCCACCATCAGAAACTCACAGTGTGCGCTTCTTCAACGATGAAGATGAAGACCGACGCCCTTGTCAACGATGAGGACTTATGCTGCACTTGTAGCTAATTCATGTTGCAAAAAGCTTTTAGCCAAAGTAACTCGTTGCTGTCTTCATCTTCCGCTTCATGGTCGTCATGGAAGTAGGTTCTTATTCGTTTTTATTTCTTCCTTAGTGTCATCGTCATGTCGCTAGCAAAAGTTACTAGGAGATAAATTGCCACCAGAAAAATATGCGGTTGGTTGAATGGGAATTAGTTTTCGGCAACACCGGGATCATTTCAAAACAAAAGGGATGTGTGCGGTGGAGAACGGCGAAGGACATGTATGCGATTTCATGAATAGAAAGGAAAAGACTTTTCGCTTTGTCCGTTTTGTTTGAATTCATGAAGGAATTAATGCAAACACCCTTTATCGTGTTAAACACGTGTTGTCTGTTGGTGTTGATAATAGTGATAATAATAGTTTCCGTTCGCTGGATGCAAAAAATTGACAGCGATTTTCGAGGTGCGGTAAGTTAAAGTTCTCTATAAGACAATAGTTGTAACATTGAATTTAATAATTTTTTAATTTTTTGTTTTATAAAGCAAATTCCAGCATATCTGCGGCAATACAAATATCCCAGCATACGTTCGTAGACAGGAACATGTTGGATAATAAAATTACATTTTTTATTTAAAACGTTTAAATTGCAACTCGCGTTGAATTAGTTTCTTTTTGAGATTTGTTGTCTTTTTTTTTCTTTGAGATTTGTCA
This sequence comes from Nephrocerus scutellatus, assembly GCA_947095585.1. Taxonomy (NCBI): domain Eukaryota; kingdom Metazoa; phylum Arthropoda; class Insecta; order Diptera; family Pipunculidae; genus Nephrocerus; species Nephrocerus scutellatus. The sequence continues at coordinate 23,915,291 of OX352762.1, read as the reverse complement.
ATGTTCATCCAGTTCTGAGCTATATTTACATACCAACATTGTCGTGTTAGTTTATTTGGGATGCCGAATTTTCTTATAGCTTTATAAAGTTCTACTCTGGCTATGTTATCAAAGGTGGCTTTAAAGTCTATAAAAAGATGATCACCTACCTAAGGGTCTAAATCTGATCAGTTGTTGATTTGCCTGGGATGAAGCCATACTGGTATGGACCAATGACCTTGGGGAATAGGGTTATCCTGTCTTGAAAAATATCGGAGAAAATCAGCAACGTTATACCGCAACAATTGCTGCATGTTGTGATATCTCCTTTTTTATGTATGAGACACAAGATGCCTTTCGTCAGTCTTCTGGCATCTCTTCTTCCCCCCATTCTTGCATTATTATTTTAAGAATTGCTTGATGTATTACGGGGCCTCCTGTTTTCAGCAGCTCTACTAGGATGCCATCTGATCCCGGGACCTTTTTATTTTTGAGCCGATTTAACGCTCTGCTAATGTCGTCTATGCTTGGTGGCGGCAGCATAGTGTGGCCTTCGGTTATTGGTTGAGCCTCCAGTTCCTCAGATATCTGGCTATTTATAAACTCATGAAAGTTCTCTTCCCATCGCTCTAAGATGCCTTTGAAATCGGCTATCAGATTACTCTCTTTGAATTTGCAGTATGTGCATCGCAGTGTATATTGCGTCATACTGCGGACTCTTTGGTAGAAGAACTTTCGCGCCTGGTGCGATCCACGCTTTATGTACTGTTCTAGTTCACGGACGAGATTTTATCCCATCAGGTTCTGGTTGTGGTGGCGGTGGTCTATCAACGCGTGGTCCATCTGGTTGTGAGTGGCTCCATCAGGAGGTACCCTAGTGGTTTGTGGATATTTTTACGCGCAAACCTTGCACTCGCAACGACCTAATTATTGCTTGCTGGCATCTCTATGACTTGTTGTCCATTGTCATTACTGTTCTCGTGTTAACTATGGGTGCCAATGTACTGCCTGAATACTGGCTCCCTTCCTATTTTACCATTCATATCCATTTATATCATTCATTCAATATGATTTTAACATCATACTGGGGACAGGCATAGAGTTCCCGTTCGACTGATTCAAAGAATTTTTCTTTTTCATCATTTGGGGAATCCTCTGTAGGTGCGTGACGTTTATGAGGCTTATGCTTTTAAAACTGCGCCGCACGCGAACGGTGCATAGCTGTTAATTTACTGCTTTAAAGCCGATAACGGTGGTTTTCATTCTTTTGCTGACTAGAAATCCCCAAGCGAGCATATAATGTTTTGCATGACAGCTGTAATATATGTCATATTCTGATTTTTGTAAGAGACCATTCCTCGTCAACCGCATCTCTTTGATTGCCATTATGTCAGCGTTATATTTGAACAGGGTATCGGCGTACGTATACAGTGGGCGTAGGTTTCACTTGAAAGTTCTTAAATCGTTAAGCCGTATTTGGGTTCCGTAATAATTTTTTTTTACGGGCGAGGTTATTGGCCCCGCGCCAACCTTACTTTGAAAGTCCTAGCCCGATAAACCACCAAGTGGAGGTTTTATCGCACTTCTAGCAGGCAGAGACAGTTGCGGTCACCTGCAACTCTAATGCATTCTGTGTTATTCCCCCAATTCTTCATGACCACCATGATGAATGGACTTTAAAAATACCGCTGCTTCCCCAGCTTTTGGAATAACTGCGGATAGTTTTGATGAGAAATTAAATAGTTTGACAAAGCATTTCAAATGCGTTATGTAGGGTTGAAGAGGGAATCTCTGAATTTTACTGTACTTTCGAATTTGGAGAAAATTGATGTGTATTTAGAGCGCCACGAGCATTGGGATTAAATTCAAGGAGACGCGACATTCAACAGACTATTTCGCTTAAGTACCGCCTGTGATAGAGCGATGTGATGTCATATATCTCACTGAACAGTGAAACCGGTCTTTACATCCATTTGGTGAAAGCAGAGAATTGCACTCGATATTTCCAAAGCATTTGACAAAGTTTGTCATCAAGCTATTTTGTCTAAAATGGGTGCTTATGGAGTCGATAAAAGACTGCTTCCTTCATTGGATTAGAAGCTATCATTTGGACATCTCAACTCCAAGTGGCACTTGCATCGAGGAAACTAAAAAAAACAACCCATAAAAATTTAAATTTTTCATGTAAATTCTCTAATAGGGGATACATATGTGTGCAAATTTTGAAGCGGGTTAATTTGGAAAAAGTTAATATTATTTTTCAAAAACTATTCTCACCGGAGATACACATGTGTAAAAAATTAAAATCAAAAACTCAAAAATTTTTACAAAAAGTTCGGTCTATCGGAGATGCACATATGTTTAAAATTTAAAGTAAATCGGGCTAAGTTTTTTAAAAAAAATGTATGGCTCGCCCCCGCCCTCTGGGCCCATTCAATCGAAAAATTTTACAAAAACTTTTGTCCATCGGGATAGACATATGTTTAAAATTTGAAGAAAATCGGGCTAATTTTTAAAAAATTTTCACGGGTACCCCTCGGGCCTCATTCAAAAATTGTCCAAAAAGTTTTGTCTATCGGAGATACACATGTGTATACAATTTGAAGAAAATCCGGTGAATTTTTATTTTAAATTTGTATGAGGCCCCATGACCCCAATCGGAGATAACAGCGTGTATTATATTTGAAAAAATTCGGGTTAATTTTTTAAAAAATTTGTTTGGGCCCTATGACTCTGGGGTCTCCAAAATTTGTACAAAAAGTATTTTCCATCGGAGATAAACATTTGTATAAAATTTTAAGAAAATCGGGTAGATTTTGTAATATATTCGTATGCGAGCCCCCCGTACCTCATGTCCGAGGGGCCTCAAATTTTAATAGAAAGTATTGTCACCGGAACTATACATGTGTGCAAAAAAAAAAACGGGCTATGGGAAGTGGGTTAAAAATTGATCAGAATATCTGACCAGCCAGCCACGTGCACGCGAAGTTAATATAGAGAATTTAAAAACTCGCAATCTTCGGAAAAAATATATATAAGTGTTTGAATCATGAGTTATGGTCTCGAGTTTATATTGTTCAATTTTCGAAGAAACCTTTCCAATTTCTGTATAAACCTTATTCGGACTATGAGGATTATTTTAAAATAAAATGAGCAAAATCGGTTTAGCCGGTCTTAGTTTCGGGTGCACCTGAGGAGATATGACAACTGTACTGAAGCGAATAAATGAATTTTTAAAAAGTTGGTAACCAGATCAGAGGTAGGTAAATATTTATTTCAGCGTTTTATAGAAAAATAAGAACTTCGCAGTGGGCGCCGTGGTTCAGCACATGGATACTCAGGGGTTCGTGGTTCGAATCACAGTAACACCAAAATCACCAAAATCACCAAAATCACGGTATCCCAATCGCGAATGGGTGACAAACATTCCGAGGGCAATAAACTTGTCACGGAAAGCTACTCAATTTGCCGTTCGGATTCGGCCTTAAATTGTAGGTCCCTTCCATTTGTGTCTAAAAATATACACACGCAACTCAAGTGGTCGCGAGAAGCTAGGCCTTGGACCGCAATGGTCTGTCGCGTCGAATATTATTATTATGATTTAGGAAGCTCACTAGGCTTGGGCCTAGGCCAGCTTGGGGATAAATATCACATTTACCAGGTGGTCACCAGGTCAGGTGGTAGGAATGTACCCCCAACTGTTGCTGACCAAGTAATCAAACCGGGAAAGATGAGATTCTGTCGAAGTGCTGGAGCTGCTATTTTTAAAATTCAAAGAAGAAAATGTCGGAAAATACCCAGTGCCTGTTACCGAAATCTTAACCACTAGGTAGTTACAGGCAAATTCATTTTCTCATTTTCAATGAATCTTGCGTGTAAAGCGTAGGTAAATTGAAGATTTTATTAAAAATGGTTTCGGTTGTGGATTATTAAATTACTCTTCTACACGTCAAAGGTATTTATTTCATGTTAAACGTTTGTAAACAAAGGCAATTTCTGTCGAAAGAAATATTAAAGTAATATGTAAGTGGCTCAACTGCGAAAGAAAAAAGTTAAGTCGGCAAAACAAGTAATTCATGTATAACTTAAGCAAATCACTCCGTAATACGGTAAAAAAAACACATTTTTATTGCAAGGACGTTTAAAGTGAAAAGAGATAAAAAGTTTACATTTCCATATCATTCCATACCTATAGCTCAACGACCCGACCACAAGAGGTCAAATTAGTTGGTCTGCAACTGCTGACTATACTTATAAAGTGTATAAGCAACTTTTTGTTGTTGTCATAATTTAATTAATTTCATTTCCCTTTCCTTTTCATTCATAACGCCTATGGCCACAACCTCAACCCTTTTCTGCATCATTTGTCCATTCGCAGTGAAAATTCATCAAAAATTCAAAACAAAAAAGCAACCAAGACTTGCTGAGGAAACCTCTTGCTCTTATGCATTGAAGTTTTATTGCTTGCGGGTGAATTTGTAAAGTTTGCAAAACAATATACCAAGAGTCGGTTGCGCTGCAAAAGGAGACGCAACGTCGTCGAAAATGTACACCGTCGAAATGACGGACGACGGATGCCAAAAGTATGTTGAATGCTAATCGCTGAGAAAGAGTGGTCGACGCTCAGTCCAGTTACAGCTACAAGAGAAAACTAACAATAATGCAAAGGAATAAACATCGAACGAGAACGAAAACTAAACAATTGGGAAAACGTTGTTGCGTCGGAGGACCATGCTCCGGACCACTCCTCACTCATCGCTCTAACCGCAAGCACCTAACCTAACATCGAAATATTTTAATTAAGTTTACACAGTGCGCTTGTGCAGCTAGCTATTGCACACATACATACATTTGTCTTCAATGTTTTGTGCGCTCTACAAAAACACATTCATTCATATGGACAAATTTAAGTACTGTGAAGTGTTAAACGTTGCGAACTGCGAACCAGCTACAAATGCAACCAGAAGTGGGAAAACTTTTTTTTATTATGCTTAAAAGTTGCAGCCTTTTCGGGTGTCTGACTCTTGACTTGGGCATAAAATGACGGAAATCTACAACAAGCTGGTTACTGTTGTACTTGGCCGGCATTCTTAGAGTGTTGCCTACTTGGATTGAAAGAGGATGCTTTTCTTTGTCCCCCATTGATGATGTTTTGCGTTCTTTGCAAGTCAAATACCAGTACCAACATTTTTAAATAAATTTTATTTTGTAGGTCAATATTTTGGTGTGGTTTTTAACTGCTTCCAGCACTACATTGACCGCGTCAGAACGCAGTAGTGTGCGTTGTTCAAAAATTTGACTTAAGTAACTTTTAATTTCTTTACTACTGTGGTAAGTGGGAACAGAATAAAGTGAGGCATTGTTAGGATAACTATGTTTAATGCAAATAATGTGAACAAATAAATAAATACATAAATAGCATATCATTTACTACTGCTTTATATACAGAAGCCCTAATTTTGACAATGTCTCAACTTGTAGTGAGTTAGATGCACTATCCGACTGTATAACTAGAATTTTATCAATTGATCCATTGTCTGAAATCGTAATAGCGGGAGATTTCAATATACACAATTCTAGTTGGCTTCGCCATTCAGGCTTAACAACACCACAAGGAAAGGATGTTGAGCTATTTGCTGATTTTAACCATCTCACTCAGCTTGTGAATGAGCCCACTCGAGTTCCAGACATTGTAAGTCAGAAATATACCGTCAGTGTATCTTCACCAGACTATCAGACTATTGTTAAGTATCAGAAAATGTCTCGTTGTCGAACCACGCAGTTAATGAAAAAAAAACCCTAAAAGAAAAGTATGGTTACACGAGAAAGCCGACTGGGATGTCCTCAACAATTTCTTTAGGAATATAAACTTGCCACATAATGCCAATAGTTGTGTGGATGCCATATCTGATACACAAAACATAATCCAACATATTCCAGGAGTTTATGAGACAGTTTATCCCTTCCAGGACAAAGTGTATCAAACCTAAGGAAAATGCTTGGTATGATTTAAGCTGCAAAGGTGCTAATAGAAACCGTGAGGTATGCTTTCGGTTATATAAAAAACCCCACTGTGGAAAACCAAACCAAATTTAGACGACTCAGAAATGTTTGCAATGCCTACCTTAAACGGGCTAGATTCGACTATGACCAAAAACTGAGACAAAAAATACTTCATTGTCCCAAAAGAAGTTAAAATTTTCGGTCATTCGTGAAACGAATTAAAAATACTGCCTCGTCTTCAATTCCAACGCTCATTCACAATGACATTCCAACTGTCAGCTCTATAGACAAGGCCAATCTGCTTTCTTCACATTTCGCAGTTAGCTCTACGCTGCCAGATAGCGCGTTGTCGCCGTCTGTACTTGCAAGAGTTGAATCCTCTATGGGACAGATTTACTTTCGTACTCGCCAAGTGGCTAGAGTATTAAATGATCTTAACATTCATAAATCTGCTGGGCCTGATGGTATTCCCGCTATAGTTTTAAAGAAGTGTTCTTCAACGTTGGCATTGCTCCTGTGTAGGCTTTTCCATTTCTCTTATTCTTCTGGAGTCGTTCCAAGGAATCGGAAAACAGCCTTTATCCAGCCTGTTCCTAAAAATGGCGAAACGTCATTACTTTCCTCGTACCGACCCATTGCGCTAACATCTATACTCTGATCAATCGTAAGCTTATGCAATACCTTGAATCACGTAAAATCCTTAGTGACCAGCAGTATGGTTTTCGTAGGCAACGGACGGTCTACAGGTGACCTGATGGCTTGTCTCAGTGAAAAGTGGAACCAGTCTATTCACAAATTTGGTGAAAGTAAAGTTGTTGCACTCGATATTTCCAAGGCATTCGACAGAGTCTGGCATCAAGCTCTTTTGTCGAAAATAAATGATTATGGAATTAATAACACCCTGCTCGATTGGACTAGTAACTACCTTTCTGGTCGTTCAATCTAGGTCGTATTAGACGGATTCAAATCCAGTGTTCACCACATAAACGCCGGTGTTCCTCAAGGCTCTGCTCTGTCTGGGCAGGTGGCCCCAAGACCACATTGGGGCCAGTGTTCAAAATAAATATCCAGATGCATCCCGCCCATTCTCCAACCCATCCGTAATACCCGTGCCTCAACTCGAGCCCAAGGGTCCACCATTAAGACTATCTTCGGACGTACTAACCAATTCAGAAATTGAATGAATTGCCTGATTCTGTGTTTCCGCATTTGTACGATCTGCAGTCGTTTACGACACGCGTGCATAGACATCTCATCTTTTCCTCTCCATAATTTCCTAACGCTCACGCTGTGTTGAGCATTATAAGGATGCAAATTACTTAAGCGTGTGAACATTAAAAAAAAAATGTAATAATATAAACACTTGTATTATAATTTCAAAGCATGGAGGGAATAAGCATTTGGTTTAATTTTTACTGTTTACCAGGAATAACACCGGTGATAGTATGCACCCCTGACGTACTCCACTTTGGACTTCAAATTCCTCGGACACTTTACCGTTGTGTAGGATATGACATTTACGTCCTTCGTATGTAGATTTGATAATTGCTAATTTCTGGGATACCCCACCTGCGCAGGGCCAACCAGATAGCAACTCTATTTAAACTGTCAAAAGCCTTCTCGAGGTCGATGAACATTAGATGTAGCGGAGATCTGTACTCGACGCATTATTCTATTATGGACCGCAAGGTGTTTATGAGATGATCAAGAGTGAAAGCCTGCCTGCTCAACGTCGAGAGTTGAATCTAAATGCTCCTTTTTGCGTTCTAAAATGATTCTAACTATTATCTTGGCTACGGCTGGTTAAACAGTCCATCAGATTTCCCTTTTTTGGAAGCTTGACCATCATCCCTCTTCTCCACTCTTGTGGAAACTGATCATTCTCCCACGCACACCGTATGAGCAGGTGCGGGCGCCGCTTGGAATATTTCGGCAGGAATGCCGTCAATACCCACCGCTTTATTTTTCTTTAGCGACTTTATTGCTGCTGTAATTTTGGTTTTACTGGGAGGTCCAGTGCGAAATCGGGAATTTATCTCCTCGGAAGATACATTAGCACACGAGATCATATCACCATCATCTAAGTGGTTAAGGACTGTAGCGAAATGTTCTCTCTCCATCTAGTGAGCTGCTCCTCATCCGACTTCAGAAGGTCACCATCTACACTATTCACTGGATGTTGTTTGGAGTTTCGACCACTATTAAGCTCCTTAGTGATGTTATAGACAGTCCTACAGTACACCCTTTTTGCTGTTTCTTCGGCCATTGAGGCAAGTGAGTCGATGTACTGTCGTTTGTCCCGTCTTACACTACGCTGCACTTCATTCTTTTTGACGCGATATTTGCTTCTAGCTCGGTACTCTCTACTGCTGAGGGCGCTGCAATTCGAGCCTTGATTGTTTTACGCTTATCGATCCAGGTGTCTGCCGATAACCATGTGCTGTATTTATTCTGCCTGTTACCGACGTAGGTGCGTGCCTCAATTAAAAAAACCAGCATTCCAGTGGTCGTCCACGTTCTCCTGCAGTATGCTGTTGATTATTTCTGATTCTAAGGCAAGGTGGTCCCTGTATTGTTGACGCATTATCTATCGAAGGAAAAAGTTTTTTTTTGCAAAATATATCATCATCAAATTTGGTTCTACAACCAGGGTCCTGTCCTGACCTTCCGCAAAAAATCTTTCCACAATCTCCGCTTTGGAGCTGATTTCATTCAGTTTGGTGTCTTTTAACTCTTAGCGTCCTGATCTACCTCATCCTTCTCGCGTAGGTTTGGTCTGATTCGCTTTCTTGTTCCATAAATGCTACAGCAAAGTACTTTCCGTGCACGATCTGCAATCATATGACTTATGAGTCTTGCCAACTGAAGCTTACCGAGCTTATTTCTCTTTCCAAAATCAACTTCGCGATAACGCTCGTAGATTTCTTAGACTCAATCCTCAGATCCATATGCAAGTACTTTAAGGACCATTGCCTTATATTCGTACAGCAGTAGCGCGGATGTTATGGTTAAATTTCTGGATTTGAATCTTGACCGACTATAGTCTGTTCATATCTCCATATCATACTTCTATAAAATTTAATTGGTTTTTTTTATTCCGACTTAATTCGCTATAATGAACATTTCGTTAACGTGAACACCTTCTTGTTCACACAAATGTATTATTTTCATGCGGTTTTGTATATGAAAAATCGTTCTGGTACTGTAGATTTTTATTCTAGAGCCATGCGAAACCTATTATGTACTGCTTTATGTGGACGGTATTGATATATTCGTTGTCGTTTGAGGGAAAAGTCTCGCATATATTTTGAAGGTGACACCTAACCCTCCCCTTGAAATTCTTTAGTTCAATTAAATGCGGGTTCTTGGTAAAAAAAAACTGCAGATTGCAATTTATAAAAGCCTGTAGTTGGTGTAGCTGTGAAAATTCTGTCAGCATATTAGGCAAGTCTTACAACTTGAAACGTAAGTTGCTATTAGAAGTAAACTACTAATTAAGATAAAAGACTCATTTACGCGCGCTTGTAATATTTCTTTTATCGAAATTGTGATGTGGAATTTAAAAACATACGATACTTTATATAAAAAATAATCACTGTTTAAGCGCACTTACTGTAAGGTGCCTTTCATTGTACGATTATGTGTGCAGTAGACTCTGTTATACTCGTATTATGACCCAACTTTGCAATGTAATCTCCCATGGATAATGTTTCTCGTTTTCATTTTCTTCATCATCATCGTTCGTTGGTAATTTCTTCGTTTTTCTGTTTTCTGTTGTTAGCGCGGTCCGGCCAGCAGGCGTCCTTGGCAGGGTGCAACTTTAATTTAATCCTTGTAGGACAAAGCGCACATACACATAAACGACGGGTTGGTTGGCGTGCTGGTGACCGATGGATTTTGGAGATTTACGGCGCAAACCACAAAGCTACGACTTTTAGCTTTAACCCACCGTACCCTTTTTACTTTACGCCAACAAAACATCTACCACCAACAGAAGTAAATGGCCTTTGAAATCGTATCATTTCGCTTCAACAATTTTTGAGATAGTTTTTGGTTAACTTATATTATTATTACATATTATAATCTCCAAGGGTTCTGCGAGTCATTCGCCGTAGGTGGTCTGGTCAGCTGCTGTTCGTTCGCTGGTGTGTCCAGTCTGAAGCGGTGCTTGGTTGCTTCGAAAAGATTTAGGGTCGTCGAGTTGCAAAAAAAAGTTCGCCTGCCACTCCGCTCATAATAAACTTAGTCCAGTGGTAGCGACTCAACGCACTTTGTCTGGACAAACATAATAAGCCACACTGCGTTGTCTTAATCCCTGCTGATCTTGGTGACCGGAGACTTATCGTCCTTTGGTTTTTATGGTATGTGACGAACGCTGCTATGCCAAGCGTTGTTCGTTACATAATGTCTATAAATTGTAGACTTTCTTCTTCCGAATTTCATGCGATAGTCAATTTTTGGTTTGATATCGAAATAATTGATCTGGAATAAAGTCCGTTCGTGTTTTAATTTAGGAATTATGGGCGTTCATGTGTGTGCTGGGTGCCTAAGCGCTTATAGCCGCTTTTGCCGATGTACCCCAGATTAGGCCTGCAGATAGAGCCATAAAATGTTCACTTTGGTCAGCAGCAAAAGTTATTTATGTTGCCATTTGAAAAGTTGCTGTAGTTGCGAGTAGTAGTACTGGAGTGGGAGTGGAGAGGATTTTGGTCAAATTAATTCAACTGTGAAAACTAATTGAATTGCTGAAATGCTGAAAGTGTAAAATTTATAAATCTTAAACAAATTTGTGGTCGGCAAAATCCTGCCAACGGTTCAGATTATTTTGAAAGGATTGTGTTGTGTTTTATAGTCTTAGAGTTGCAGGAATTAATCTCATGTTAAACTGCTAAGCAAAGTTTTGCCACTTAGAGAATAAGCAACCATTGAGTTGGAAAATTTAACAGAATAAATAAATAAAACGACCTGTCTGACGCTGAAGTTGAAGCTAGTGGCTAATTTGTAGCCACCGAGTTCTCTCATTGATCGTTATCTGAATAAGTAACGAATTAGTTAGGTTTATGGTTATTTTTCATTTTAATGTAAGATACAGTCAATCAGATAACAATGCAGTAAAAAATCCACCTTGTTACGTTGGTAACATGACAGTCCCAAGCCCGGGTAAAGGAGGAGGGTGTGAGGCAACGGATTTGTCCTATCCTCAGTAATAGCTTTTTCCTAATCCAAGGTAAGAGGGAGCATAGTCGCTAGTATGAGGACCTGGTGACTTTCGTTAATTGGCTCTCCCTTGGCATACCGGGCTATGACAAGGGTTTTCTTTTCACGGTTTCTCGTGGGACAATGTAGAGAGAACATAATTCAATATTATGAGACCGATGCATCTCAGAGCAAATCAACCTCGGGTTTTACTGTTGAGCAACCCGTTGTATCCCGAGAAGCTTGTGACCTCCCGTCATCCAATCTCAGTCTGGCCTTAACTAAACAGTCTGCTGCTAAGCAGCGCGTTGTTTTAGAGATTTCGGAAGGCTAAGGGCCTCGCGAGGGTGTTGGAATCAGGGATGTGGAGCAACCCACTTCTGATTCTGACGGATTCACAGTTGTCACAGATGCATGTAGTGTCACCTCAGAGATATCCGTATATGCTCCTCCATTGTTGATGGACAGTAGATGGACTACTGATCCATCAACAACAGGACGGATTCATTATGTTGAACTCGCAGGAAAGAAGGCGTCTTAAACATACTCTACGCATGGGAAAAGACAAAGAAAGTGCTCTTGTTTTTGCTAAAGCCGCCCCTTCCATTAGATCCATGAGTGTATTGAGCGTGGCGCTGGTGGAAGAGGGATCCTTCCCTAAACCACACATCGTCTGCGGTTTCTTTCCACAGTGTCTAGAGCTCTCCCCATAAAAGAGTCTTACTACTATCTACGCGCAAAACGCCGATTTGCAAGCCAAGTCATGGAAGATAGTACAGAGAAAGAAGGAAGGTGCGTTCATTCCACACGTACTGGCGATAGATGACGCTTCCATGATAAGCCTAAATACCTGCAAAGGTATGGTAAACTACCGTTTTAGCCAGGTTAAGCTGATTCTTAGAAGCCCCGATAAGGTTTCAACGTCTGGCCGTGGTAAGTCTGACAAAGAGAAAGTCGTAGCTCGACTAGCAGTGCCACTTGGCATGCCATTCCAAGCTGTTCCGGTAAAACCACCACTAAACGAGTTGTGAAAACAACCTCTTCGATCACCAGTGCCGAAGGGCATGCTGTTCACAGCGGGTTTTTTTTTTTTTTTTTTTTTTTTATATAGAGACTTATTGCCAAGGGATGACTCCCTGAATGACTTACGTCACGGCAATAAGTTGGGCTAAGCCCTTTATTAAATTCAAAATAAAATAAAAATCGAAAGAATGTGATTTACAATATATCACATTCCTCACGTTTGTAGCCGGTTTCAATTTATTTTCTCAGAATTCTCCCTGATTCATTGGAAAAGCAATACGAAAAACGAACACGAATTTAGAACGACGCGAGTCCAAATACTTTTATCAATGAATCATGGTCAGGGAAAACTACAAAAAACCTTGACCAAGAAAATATTACAAATTATATAATTTTTTTTTTTTTTTTTTATATATTAAGAAACAACTTATGAATACTTTAACCATCATCCTTTAAGAACTTGTTAACGGCTAATTTGAACGCCTGCAGATTATAAGATTCTGGAAACACGTGTTCGACCAATTGATTCCACATCGAAGATACTCTAGGAAAAAAGGAGGATTTAAAGTGTTGGGTTCTACATGAAAAAAGTTTTAAGGCAAATCTATGTTGATTGCACCTTAAACGAGTGTTTACGTTACTGAGAAAAGGCCCAGGAACTAGAGAACGGGTTTCTAAAGAACATTTACCGTTGTAAAATTTATAGAAAACAGATAAAGCTCCTACATTTCGTCTGTGCTCCAAAGTATCAAGAGACGAAGTAATGGTTACATCGTTTATCAAACGGATAACTCTATTCTGAACACCATCAAGATGAACCAAATGCGATCTTGGAGCACCACCCCACACATATGAATTAAATTCTAAAATTGGTCTAACATAAGATTTATATAATCTTAACACTTCAGAGGGAGTGAAGTAGAAGTTACAACGTCTTATGAAGCCTAAACATTGGCTAGCTCTTTTTGAAATTTCATAAATATGTTCTTTCCAAGAAAGATCACTTGATACTTTTAAACCTAACAACTTAAGTGAATCAGATCTCGCAATAGAGGTACCATTAATAACAGGAGGAACATAATGTTGAGTTGTCTTCTGAGAAAAAAGGCAAGACTGGAATTTATTTGGGTTAAATTCTACTCTGTTAGAAATGCCCCAATCAAGAATGATTTGAATATTAGACAGAATAGTCAAATTCATTTTTTCACGCGAACCATTCAAGCGAGAATTGCATTCTTTTTGATTGTCAAACTCAATGGAGGCCGATAGTGTTGTATCATCAGCAAATGAATGGATATCACAGGTTGTAGAAGACAATAGGTCGTTGATATATATCAAGAAGAGCGTGGGAGACAAGGATGATCCTTGAGGCACGCCAGCATTGATCCCATGTGAATCTGAAGATATACCATTTAATACAACTTTTATTTTACGGTTCCATAAATAATTCTCAATCCATGTAATGAGAGAGGAGTGTAAATTCAGCGCACGAATCTTATTAATAAGACAATCATGCCATACTCTATCAAAAGCTTTAGCAATATCTAAGGAAACAACGCTTGATTCACCTAGGTTTTCAATGCTTCGCTCCAAACAATGAGTCATGCACGTCATTAGTTCGCCTGAAGATCGATTTTTACGAAATCCATACTGAACATCGGATAAAAGAACATTCGAATCCAGATAGTTCATTAGTCTGAAATTAACGATAGATTCCATTACCTTCGATAGAACCGACAACAAAGCAATAGGTCGGTAGTTCGTAGGTGCCGATTTATCACCTTTTTTCGGAACGAGTTGAATATTTGCTATTTTCCAAAATGATGGAAAAACACCTGTCTTCATTGAGAGATGAAACAATTTGCTAAGCGGTTTTGCCAAAGTATGATGACAACTTTTCAATACTAATGGCGGAATACCGTCGGGGCCAGTCGCTTTATTGGGGTCAAGTTCTTTCAGAATCTTTGAAACAACCCGTTTCCGAAAATAGATTTTAGACATACCTGGGCCAAGATTCGGGAGAATTGGGGGGCTTTGATTAGTTAAAGGAAGAGTAGACGCACCAGCGAAATGAGAAGCTAAGAGATTAGCTTTCTCAATATTAGTTCTATAATGAATACCATTATGAAATAAAGAAGGAATAGACGAAGTATTGTCTGCAAAGTTTCTTTTAACCAATGCAGCAAACGACCAAAAGCTTCGACTGTTTGAATCAGAATCCAATATTTTTCGCATGCTATCTCGAATCTTAAGGTCATATATTATTTTGGACCTTTTCAATATAGCGTTTGATCTGTTTCTAGCTATTCGAAACTTTACAAGGTTTTCTTCAGAAGTGCAATTAACGTAGTCCAAATGGGCTGCTTTTTTACACGCGACTGCTGACCTGCAATGTTCGTTAAACCATTTATTTTTATGAGTATTTTTCTTTTTAAATGAAGAAGGAATGCAATTTTTCATTCCTAGCAAAATGGTTGACGTGATAAGTTGTGATGCTTCATTAGCTTTATTGCTGGAAAAACAGGTTGACCAATCAAATGAGCTATAAAATTGGTTCAGGAGCTCCCAGTTAGCATTTTTATAGTGCCAGAGTAGCCTTTTACTTGTAGTCTCTATAAGGGCTGGTGATATTGAAAATTTGGCTACTATCAAAGCATGGTCAGAAAGACCTAATGGAGCAGATACATCAATTGAATATTTATCAGGCATAGTTGTAAGAAATAAATCTAAAAGGTGAGGTGATTGACCATTAGTATCGGGATACCTAGTTGGCTTATCAACGAGTTGGGTGAAAAGATTAACATTTGAAAATAGTTCAGCGGTTTCACCTGATCGATCTCTACCATTCGAATAGGTCAACCATGAATCATTGTGGACATTAAAATCACCCAAGACTACCAATTCTGATGTTGGTGATGATTTGTAAATCTTGTCTATTGTGTCTGATAAGTAATTAAACTCAATATTAGTGTCATCAGGTGACAAATTAGGACTACGATAAAGGGAACAAATAAATATCGAATGGTTTGAAATTACAATTTCAATCCATATCGTATTGAACATTGGATTACTGTTTGGAATATTAAAATTAGGTACACTAAAACTGATGTCTTCTCGTATAAATAAAATAACCCCACGATGAGGAACCAAACAGTCGACACGAGAATACACCTGACATTGAAAATCATTTGGGGTACCCATATAAGAGGCCTGCGTTTCACATAAACTTAGAACCGCAGGTTTATTCGCGTCAAGATGTGCTACGATCGAATTGAAATTTCTTTTAATGCCGCGAATATTTGTGAAATGAATTTCAAAATAAGAGTTCATTTTACAAATTAAACATACCGAACCCGTCAAGATGATGAAAATATACGTAAAATAAGATAATAATAATATAAAAAATCAAAAAATATTATAAATAACAATAATAAGAAGAATTTCTACGAACCAACCACTCAACATTGAAAACGTTACTTATTCGTTTGTAGTACCAGGCCTAACAAACGAAAAAGGCACGCACAGCTACTGAGACAGAAAGTCAATAAAAATTCTACTTCTGAAAACTACTCAAATAAAATAAAAACTTGAATAACAATACTTTTTAACGTAACTGCTTTTTTGTGTCTGATTCTTTGGTAACGTTACGATATGATGTCTTTGTTTTGATGGTATTGCTATCAGCAGTATCCACGCTTGATGAACAATATTGGAAAACACCTGTAACCGCTTTTCGAGTTCAGCAATTTTTGTCGTTTGGATTTTATTTGACTTCTTTTGTTGATTCAGTGTGATGATCTTGTCGTTTAAATTATCCAACAGCACCAGACTCTGCGATTATTAATTGGCTATTGTTTCCGCTTTGGTAAATCTACTCCACTTTTGTTGATATTCTTGTTTTTTAAATTACCAATTTGTTCTTTTTAAGATCTTGCTTTCTGTATCGATCTTGACCAATAAATTTAACACTTTTAGATATGAAAAATTAATCTTAAAATATTTTAACACAACAATAACTACTGTATGGTATTAAACACAATTTGAAATAATGAAAAAAGGTTATTTTAATTAAAATGAAAATATGAAAAAATATTTTCAATTATTTGAAATAAAATTTATTTTAATTTTTTGAATATATTTTTTGCTTGCGTTTGACTTGAAAATCAAATCAAGTATTATTGTCCGGAATTAAGGCAAAGAGGCAGGTCCCACTACCAGTTTTTTCGACCCTGGACATGCTGGCCTTAGCTGTTCTGGCAGCGGAACTGCAGCGGTTACAGCTTGGCACGCAAGGAGGACAGATGAGTCGGGTAAGGTTCGATCACTGGGTCAGCCTAACCTGACTGCTTGGCTTAGGGGAAAAGGCTCTAAAAAAGCTCAATTACTCATCTCTCATCCAAGAGCCTTGGGTTATGAGCAGACTTTTCTAAGGAATTAGGCAAGTAAGTTGATTTTTAAAAGCGGGGAGTAAGTGCCAAGAGAGACCTGCTTAATCAGCACGAGAATTAAATTCCAGAAGTTCCGACCGAGATAATATAGTGTGTGCTTCGGCATACTTCGCCGGCGAGGACGACAACATTCCGTCAACAAAGGTCCAGGAGCGTCACTGTCAAAAGTACTTGATTTCAAACTATGTCAAATGAGGAGTCCAGGAGAAAAAGATACATGAAAATACTTATGAAATGGTAATGCTAGCTTTGAAGAACACTACCATATGGCCCAGTCGATTTTCATATGTTGTCTTTTAGAACTCTAGTATAACTGTACGAGTATAAAATTGGAGCAGTCCCATTCAACACTCGAACAATACTGGCGGAAGAAGCATGGAGCATGGAGCTATCTGCAAAATGTGCAAAATCTGCTTTGGCTGCCCTACTTTTTAGTTTTATATGCCTCAAATGTTTAGTAATAAGCGAATTTGGCTCGCCGAATGTGGCACTTCAATCATTTCTGGCTCGTCTCAATTTTTTTAGCCTATCTGTTTAATAATAATAATATCCAGCTCTTCTGTCTAAAATGCGTGCGTTTGTAATCGATGTAACTCTGCTTCAATGGATTAGAAGCCATTTTTCAAACCGTTCAATCCAAGTTGTAGTGGATGGTTTTAAGTCTGATATTTACCGCATAAATGCGGGTGTCCCTCAGGGCTCTGTCTAATTTTCATTATCGATCTTCTGTCTCTAACTTGTAATCCAATAACTTCTTTTGGTGACAACCGTACTCTTAGCTTCTCTTATATGTTCTCAGGTTCACGTCCTTTCTCTTCAGATGTGGAACTAGAACCACAGCGTATGTAAATTTCCGAGCCTGACAGCATAGCAAAGTGGGGAGAACACAATAGAGTCGAATTTAACACTTCCGAAACCCAATGATGTCTTCTGTCGTTAAAGCGAAAAAGTAACCTCCAGCCATTATCCATGAATGGCACTTGCATCGAGGAAACTGAAAAATTAGAAAATTCTTGATATGTGTGTCAACGACAAGCTTCGTTGGCATGTTCAACATCGCAAAAAATGCTGCGAAGTGCCTTGGATTCCTAACATGATGCAAGAAATATTTCACAACCTCTGGCTCTTGATCTACTATCTACGAGGTAGATCTTGAGCTGTGCTAAACAGAAATAGCCAGTTGCATGTTACCTCTCCTTGAATTCAACCACAGCACCTGTGGCGTTCTAAGTGCTCATCAGTTTACCCTCAACCCCATCTTTGCACGTATGGTTAAGTTTAGAGACTCCTTCTTTAGTCGTACAACACGAATGTTGAATGTTTTAACAAACTTTGTATTCCCCCATCAATATGATCCACTGGCATTCAAAACACATGGGCATCGACATCGCCTCTCTCCTTCCTTGAACCTTACTGCCCACGCTGTGCCTCGCATCATAAGGGGCAATTTTTAAACCTTTATTTTTGATTCACACGATCACGCGTGCTTATGAGTGTACCGTCATCGTGGACGTCAACAAGTAGGAGATAGCTTCTACGAGATTTAGCTGTAATTACCTGATGCATCCTAATTAAAGTTGTAAATAAGGAGTTATTTATTAAAAAAAAAGATTAAAAAATACATCAAAAAGCAAACCAACTGAAAATAACTATTGAAAGATAGATTGTTAGTCTTAAATCTAAAGGAACTAATTTTTTATAATTTTCGTCATCTTCGTAAAATAATTATTTTTATTTTTTTAAGGCAAGAGGGTTTCGATAGACAAAATTATAGCCCGAACGGTTTCAAAAACGTCTGTTTATACTCGTAAATTAAGACATATTTGATGTATTCGTGAAGGTTCTTTAAATTCGATAAGCTATCAAAAAATTTATCGAGCTCTTTCAGAAATTTATAGGTTTTTTAATTCTCTATATTAACTTCGCGTGCCCTTGGTTTGCTGGCTGGCTAGGTGGTATAACCTTGTGATGAATTTTTAACCCATTTCCTAAAGCCCGATTTTATTCAAACTTTGCATACATGTGTATTTCCCATGACAAAACTTTCTACTAAAATTTGAAATTGATTGGGCCTCGGGGTCGGGGGCTCCCATACAATTTTTTTCCATATAGCGGCATGAGATCATGTCATACTATAGTGACTGTGTTCTGAGTGCGGTGATGCGCCATGAGCAGCGCTGCTTGCTTTACGATTTGGGTTGTTTTGTTGTTGGGTTGCAGTGCTTCGCATGTCTTCTTATTTTTTAGCATTTATAGCGGAATTCAGTATTTTTTTGTTTATTGGACGTTCTCCAATACAAAATGTTTAAGAATCATGCCATATAGCGGCATCAGATCACTGTAAGCAACGGTGCTTTACGAGTAGGTTAGGTTGAGGTTAGGTTGAAGTGTCCGTCAGTCAAAACCGACGCACTTAGACTATATGAAGGTCCGTTGTGATACCGCAAGGATCTAGGAAAATTCCACGCCTTCTCGTTGAACCAACGAGAGGGCTGGTGGTTTCCTCCTCCTTCTCATCCATGCAGCTTCTGCAGAAATCATTGGAAAATACTCCTAGTCTTTCTGCATGCTTGCCTTGATTGCTTGCTTTACGATTAGAATCACAAAATCGTGCAGTGCTTCGCATGTGTTTTTATTTTTCAGCATTTATAGTGGATAACTCTTAGGTGCATATTTTCGCTATTAGAGAATTGACACTAAAAATTTGAATTTTTATGGGTTGTTTTTATTTTGTTCATAGTTATGAATTTAATGAAATACAACATACAGGTCTTATCGTTTTAGTTTGTCTGTCTCATAGAGTAGCTGGGCTTGATGCAAAACTAAAACGGAGTCCTTTTTATATCGGGTATTATGGACGCTTTTCGCTTTTGTGGTCATTTGTCGATTAAATTTAAAAATCTATTTGTTAGCACAATGGAATAATATTTTTGTTAAGTGCGAATAGCGAATAGATATTCTAAACGAACTTGCCCTTGCAGGTACTAATACAATGATTAAATGTGAGCACAAATGAAAATTTACATTTCTGTGTAGAAGGACCGCTAATTGCAAACCTTTTTTTTTTATCAATTACAGTTACAATGAAAAGTTCTCTACATTAAAAGAGTTCAGTTCATTTAATTGCGCTCTAACCAACTTTTCCTTCGCTAAACCTCAACGTGCTTATTACGAAAATCGTTGCACTAGGAAAAAAGATATCTCTACCAAACGCTCTCCTTGAACTCCGGGTGTTTTACAACAAAAGAATTGTTTAATGAAGGATTTCATTTCATGTTTAGAAATTGCATCCTTCCAGATTTAAGGACGTTCATGTACACATTTATTAAGGCTAGGCTAGATGCCGTTTTTTTATTCCTTAAATTCTGGTATACGATTAAAAGAATGTCGGTGAAACTCATATTAATGACGTTGTCTTACAGCTTAGCTACTGATATATTCCTTTAAAACGTTTCTAAATCTGCTTTGGTGTCTTCCTTACAGGCAACCAACCCGTCAGTTAGCTTTATTGCCTGTTCTTCTATTTGAAAGTCTGTTTGCATATATTGCAGAGGTTTTAAATAATTGTGCTATCTGCTAAGCGAATTGTTATTTTGGCTGTTGGCTTCCAATGTTGGTTAAAATATAATATAAAATTGCACGTGTGACGCGTGTTGCGTGTGGCACGTGTGATGGATGGACATTTTATTTCGTCAATTTTCACAACCTTTCACACGACCTAGAGAGCTGAAGTTAAGAAGTGTCTTAGTGTTAAATAGCACTTTTTATATTCCGCATGTGACGTGTATCGCATTTCGCACGTGGCGTGGGTGGAAAATGAAAATACTTGAAATAGGCCTGACCTAAGAAACAGATATTTACGCGGTTATTACCAAATAATACAATGTAAAAATAAAAGGACTATGCGGTGTATGGCGTGTGGCATGTGTCGATCTATACATAAAAGTTTGTAACCGAAAAACCAAGTTTTTTTTACATTTACTTTTTTCATATAAACTTTTCAAACGAAAATTAACACGTAATATTATGGAACAGGATTGCTTTTAATTTGTAGCAAAAAACGGACTTTAGTTACTGTGGAAGTCACGCGAGCGTTCAACTGTTACAAGTGATTACTAAGCTGTCTTCATTGATATTGTTACAAAAAGAAGTTAGTAGCGCATATAATAGAATTCGAATCCTAAGATAAATCGCAATGTACATACGGCATACTAAAAATAAGCACTTCTATGTAGCATACTTTTAAGCTGTTAAGATTATTTGAAATGTAGTCGCTTGTAAGTTTAAATCATTATGCACTACTTACTTACTTACTTATGTCCTATATCCCCTTGTGGGTCCTAGGTCCTCTACTACGCCTACGCGCCATCGCGTGCGGTCCCTGGCAATGAGCTAGAGCTCTCTCAAACTCTTCCCCAATTGACGTGACTGCTCCTCAACTGTTCGGCGCCATGTATTCCTCGGACGAACCGTTCTTCTAGTATCCTGAGATAACAGATTCCAATGAATTGCGTACGTTTGTAATCTTTTTGTGATAGTAGCGGTCACCTTTCAAGTGCTGTACCCATACAACAGCACAGATTCAACATTTGAACGGAACAGTCGCAGCTTGGTGTTTAACCTGATCGCATTGCTTCGCCATCATAGACTGGTTATTATGTACTGGTCAAAAAAGTAGTCAAACCGGTTTGTACGGTTTGCCCGGTTTTTGTAAAAGAACATGATAGAACATGTAGTTTATTTTTAGAAATTGACTCATTACATATCGTTAGTTGAAAATAAGAGAATAAGGCTACAATTTCTGGTTTTTCTCCACATTTCTGTCTATAAGACTGGAAGTTTCTGGAAGCTTTTGATTGAGTATAAATAGAGACTTTAGGCCGAAGTAAGTTAGTTTTTATTTGGAATTCAACCAGTGTAGTTGAAAAGCTCTTGCCGAAAGAGTAGTGAAGTACAAGCGTTATTGTAAAAAGTGTTTAGTGTACATTTAAAGTTATCACCAGCGTAACTAGAGAACTTTAGTTAATTTTACTATTTGTTTATTTAAGTTGTTATTTGCATCAAAGGACCCACCACCATACGAGTGTCTTATTCATTATTCACTATTCACCTCAGCGACCCCGAAAACTATGGAATCGTCACGTTAATAATATGGAAGTACATAAATAATAGTCTCCTTTATACATTAAGAGTCTATTAAGAAACAACTTATGAATACTTTAACCATCATCCTTTAAGAACTTGTTAACGGCTAATTTGAACGCCTGCAGATTATAAGATTCTGGAAACACGTGTTCGACCAATTGATTCCACATCGAAGATACTCTAGGAAAAAAGGAGGATTTAAAGTGTTGGGTTCTACATGAAAAAAGTTTTAAGGCAAATCTATGTTGATTGCACCTTAAACGAGTGTTTACGTTACTGAGAAAAGGCCCAGGAACTAGAGAACGGGTTTCTAAAGAACATTTACCGTTGTAAAATTTATAGAAAACAGATAAAGCTCCTACATTTCGTCTGTGCTCCAAAGTATCAAGAGACGAAGTAATGGTTACATCGTTTATCAAACGGATAACTCTATTCTGAACACCATCAAGATGAACCAAATGCGATCTTGGAGCACCACCCCACACATATGAATTAAATTCTAAAATTGGTCTAACATAAGATTTATATAATCTTAACACTTCAGAGGGAGTGAAGTAGAAGTTACAACGTCTTATGAAGCCTAAACATTGGCTAGCTCTTTTTGAAATTTCATAAATATGTTCTTTCCAAGAAAGATCACTTGATACTTTTAAACCTAACAACTTAAGTGAATCAGATCTCGCAATAGAGGTACCATTAATAACAGGAGGAACATAATGTTGAGTTGTCTTCTGAGAAAAAAGGCAAGACTGGAATTTATTTGGGTTAAATTCTACTCTGTTAGAAATGCCCCAATCAAGAATGATTTGAATATTAGACAGAATAGTCAAATTCATTTTTTCACGCGAACCATTCAAGCGAGAATTGCATTCTTTTTGATTGTCAAACTCAATGGAGGCCGATAGTGTTGTATCATCAGCAAATGAATGGATATCACAGGTTGTAGAAGACAATAGGTCGTTGATATATATCAAGAAGAGCGTGGGAGACAAGGATGATCCTTGAGGCACGCCAGCATTGATCCCATGTGAATCTGAAGATATACCATTTAATACAACTTTTATTTTACGGTTCCATAAATAATTCTCAATCCATGTAATGAGAGAGGAGTGTAAATTCAGCGCACGAATCTTATTAATAAGACAATCATGCCATACTCTATCAAAAGCTTTAGCAATATCTAAGGAAACAACGCTTGATTCACCTAGGTTTTCAATGCTTCGCTCCAAACAATGAGTCATGCACGTCATTAGTTCGCCTGAAGATCGATTTTTACGAAATCCATACTGAACATCGGATAAAAGAACATTCGAATCCAGATAGTTCATTAGTCTGAAATTAACGATAGATTCCATTACCTTCGATAGAACCGACAACAAAGCAATAGGTCGGTAGTTCGTAGGTGCCGATTTATCACCTTTTTTCGGAACGGGTTGAATATTTGCTATTTTCCAAAATGATGGAAAAACACCTGTCTTCATTGAGAGATGAAACAATTTGCTAAGCGGTTTTGCCAAAGTATGATGACAACTTTTCAATACTAATGGCGGAATACCGTCGGGGCCAGTCGCTTTATTGGGGTCAAGTTCTTTCAGAATCTTTGAAACAACCCGTTTCCGAAAATAGATTTTAGACATACCTGGGCCAAGATTCGGGAGAATTGGGGGGCTTTGATTAGTTAAAGGAAGAGTAGACGCACCAGCGAAATGAGAAGCTAAGAGATTAGCTTTCTCAATATTAGTTCTATAATGAATACCATTATGAAATAAAGAAGGAATAGACGAAGTATTGTCTGCAAAGTTTCTTTTAACCAATGCAGCAAACGACCAAAAGCTTCGACTGTTTGAATCAGAATCCAATATTTTTCGCATGCTATCTCGAATCTTAAGGTCATATATTATTTTGGACCTTTTCAATATAGCGTTTGATCTGTTTCTAGCTATTCGAAACTTTACAAGGTTTTCTTCAGAAGTGCAATTAACGTAGTCCAAATGGGCTGCTTTTTTACACGCGACTGCTGACCTGCAATGTTCGTTAAACCATTTATTTTTATGAGTATTTTTCTTTTTAAATGAAGAAGGAATGCAATTTTTCATTCCTAGCAAAATGGTTGACGTGATAAGTTGTGATGCTTCATTAGCTTTATTGCTGGAAAAACAGGTTGACCAATCAAATGAGCTATAAAATTGGTTCAGGAGCTCCCAGTTAGCATTTTTATAGTGCCAGAGTAGCCTTTTACTTGTAGTCTCTATAAGGGCTGGTGATATTGAAAATTTGGCTACTATCAAAGCATGGTCAGAAAGACCTAATGGAGCAGATACATCAATTGAATATTTATCAGGCATAGTTGTAAGAAATAAATCTAAAAGGTGAGGTGATTGACCATTAGTATCGGGATACCTAGTTGGCTTATCAACGAGTTGGGTGAAAAGATTAACATTTGAAAATAGTTCTGCGGTTTCACCTGATCGATCTCTACCATTCGAATAGGTCAACCATGAATCATTGTGGACATTAAAATCACCCAAGACTACCAATTCTGATGTTGGTGATGATTTGTAAATCTTGTCTATTGTGTCTGATAAGTAATTAAACTCAATATTAGTGTCATCAGGTGACAAATTAGGACTACGATAAAGGGAACAAATAAATATCGAATGGTTTGAAATTACAATTTCAATCCATATCGTATTGAACATTGGATTACTGTTTGGAATATTAAAATTAGGTACACTAAAACTGATGTCTTCTCGTATAAATAAAATAACCCCACGATGAGGAACCAAACAGTCGACACGAGAATACACCTGACATTGAAAATCATTTGGGGTACCCATATAAGAGGCCTGCGTTTCACATAAACTTAGAACCGCAGGTTTATTCGCGTCAAGATGTGCTACGATCGAATTGAAATTTCTTTTAATGCCGCGAATATTTGTGAAATGAATTTCAAAATTAGAGTTCATTTTACAAATTAAACATACCGAACCCGTCAAGATGATGAAAATATACGTAAAATAAGATAATAATAATATAAAAAATCAAAAAATATTATAAATAACAATAATAAGAAGAATTTCTACGAACCAACCACTCAACATTGAAAACGTTACTTATTCGTTTGTAGTACCAGGCCTAACAAACGAAAAAGGCACGCACAGCTACTGAGACAGAAAGTCAATAAAAATTCTACTTCTGAAAACTACTCAAATAAAATAAAAACTTGAATAACAATACTTTTTAACGTAACTGCTTTTTTGTGTCTGATTCTTTGGTAACGTTACGATATGATGTCTTTGTTTTGATGGTATTGCTATCAGCAGTATCCACGCTTGATGAACAATATTGGAAAACACCTGTAACCGCTTTTCGAGTTCAGCAATTTTTGTCGTTTGGATTTTATTTGACTTCTTTTGTTGATTCAGTGTGATGATCTTGTCGTTTAAATTATCCAACAGCACCAGACTCTGCGATTATTAATTGGCTATTGTTTCCGCTTTGGTAAATCTACTCCACTTTTGTTGATATTCTTGTTTTTTAAATTACCAATTTGTTCTTTTTAAGATCTTGCTTTCTGTATCGATCTTGACCAATAAATTTAACACTTTTAGATATGAAAAATTAATCTTAAAATATTTTAACACAACAATAACTACTGTATGGTATTAAACACAATTTGAAATAATGAAAAAAGGTTATTTTAATTAAAATGAAAATATGAAAAAATATTTTCAATTATTTGAAATAAAATTTATTTTAATTTTTTGAATATATTTTTTGCTTGCGTTTGACTTGAAAATCAAATCAAGTATTATTGTCCGGAATTAAGGCAAAGAGGCAGGTCCCACTACCAGTTTTTTCGACCCTGGACATGCTGGCCTTAGCTGTTCTGGCAGCGGAACTGCAGCGGTTACAGCTTGGCACGCAAGGAGGACAGATGAGTCGGGTAAGGTTCGATCACTGGGTCAGCCTAACCTGACTGCTTGGCTTAGGGGAAAAGGCTCTAAAAAAGCTCAATTACTCATCTCTCATCCAAGAGCCTTGGGTTATGAGCAGACTTTTCTAAGGAATTAGGCAAGTAAGTTGATTTTTAAAAGCGGGGAGTAAGTGCCAAGAGAGACCTGCTTAATCAGCACGAGAATTAAATTCCAGAAGTTCCGACCGAGATAATATAGTGTGTGCTTCGGCATACTTCGCCGGCGAGGACGACAACATTCCGTCAACAAAGGTCCAGGAGCGTCACTGTCAAAAGTACTTGATTTCAAACTATGTCAAATGAGGAGTCCAGGAGAAAAAGATACATGAAAATACTTATGAAATGGTAATGCTAGCTTTGAAGAACACTACCATATGGCCCAGTCGATTTTCATATGTTGTCTTTTAGAACTCTAGTATAACTGTACGAGTATAAAATTGGAGCAGTCCCATTCAACACTCGAACAATACTGGCGGAAGAAGCATGGAGCATGGAGCTATCTGCAAAATGTGCAAAATCTGCTTTGGCTGCCCTACTTTTTAGTTTTATATGCCTCAAATGTTTAGTAATAAGCGAATTTGGCTCGCCGAATGTGGCACTTCAATCATTTCTGGCTCGTCTCAATTTTTTTAGCCTATCTGTTTAATAATAATAATATCCAGCTCTTCTGTCTAAAATGCGTGCGTTTGTAATCGATGTAACTCTGCTTCAATGGATTAGAAGCCATTTTTCAAACCGTTCAATGCGGATGTCCCTCAGGGCTCTGTCTAATTTTCATTATCGATCTTCTGTCTCTAACTTGTAATCCAATAACTTCTTTTGGTGACAACCGTACTCTTAGCTTCTCTTATATGTTCTCAGGTTCACGTCCTTTCTCTTCAGATGTGGAACTAGAACCACAGCGTATGTAAATTTCCGAGCCTGACAGCATAGCAAAGTGGGGAGAACACAATAGAGTCGAATTTAACACTTCCGAAACCCAATGATGTCTTCTGTCGTTAAAGCGAAAAAGTAACCTCCAGCCATTATCCATGAATGGCACTTGCATCGAGGAAACTGAAAAATTAGAAAATTCTTGATATGTGTGTCAACGACAAGCTTCGTTGGCATGTTCAACATCGCAAAAAATGCTGCGAAGTGCCTTGGATTCCTAACATGATGCAAGAAATATTTCACAACCTCTGGCTCTTGATCTACTATCTACGAGGTAGATCTTGAGCTGTGCTAAACAGAAATAGCCAGTTGCATGTTACCTCTCCTTGAATTCAACCACAGCACCTGTGGCGTTCTAAGTGCTCATCAGTTTACCCTCAACCCCATCTTTGCACGTATGGTTAAGTTTAGAGACTCCTTCTTTAGTCGTACAACACGAATGTTGAATGTTTTAACAAACTTTGTATTCCCCCATCAATATGATCCACTGGCATTCAAAACACATGGGCATCGACATCGCCTCTCTCCTTCCTTGAACCTTACTGCCCACGCTGTGCCTCGCATCATAAGGGGCAATTTTTAAACCTTTATTTTTGATTCACACGATCACGCGTGCTTATGAGTGTACCGTCATCGTGGACGTCAACAAGTAGGAGATAGCTTCTACGAGATTTAGCTGTAATTACCTGATGCATCCTAATTAAAGTTGTAAATAAGGAGTTATTTATTAAAAAAAAAGATTAAAAAATACATCAAAAAGCAAACCAACTGAAAATAACTATTGAAAGATAGATTGTTAGTCTTAAATCTAAAGGAACTAATTTTTTATAATTTTCGTCATCTTCGTAAAATAATTATTTTTATTTTTTTAAGGCAAGAGGGTTTCGATAGACAAAATTATAGCCCGAACGGTTTCAAAAACGTCTGTTTATACTCGTAAATTAAGACATATTTGATGTATTCGTGAAGGTTCTTTAAATTCGATAAGCTATCAAAAAATTTATCGAGCTCTTTCAGAAATTTATAGGTTTTTTAATTCTCTATATTAACTTCGCGTGCCCTTGGTTTGCTGGCTGGCTAGGTGGTATAACCTTGTGATGAATTTTTAACCCATTTCCTAAAGCCCGATTTTATTCAAACTTTGCATACATGTGTATTTCCCATGACAAAACTTTCTACTAAAATTTGAAATTGATTGGGCCTCGGGGTCGGGGGCTCCCATACAATTTTTTTCCATATAGCGGCATGAGATCATGTCATACTATAGTGACTGTGTTCTGAGTGCGGTGATGCGCCATGAGCAGCGCTGCTTGCTTTACGATTTGGGTTGTTTTGTTGTTGGGTTGCAGTGCTTCGCATGTCTTCTTATTTTTTAGCATTTATAGCGGAATTCAGTATTTTTTTGTTTATTGGACGTTCTCCAATACAAAATGTTTAAGAATCATGCCATATAGCGGCATCAGATCACTGTAAGCAACGGTGCTTTACGAGTAGGTTAGGTTGAGGTTAGGTTGAAGTGTCCGTCAGTCAAAACCGACGCACTTAGACTATATGAAGGTCCGTTGTGATACCGCAAGGATCTAGGAAAATTCCACGCCTTCTCGTTGAACCAACGAGAGGGCTGGTGGTTTCCTCCTCCTTCTCATCCATGCAGCTTCTGCAGAAATCATTGGAAAATACTCCTAGTCTTTCTGCATGCTTGCCTTGATTGCTTGCTTTACGATTAGAATCACAAAATCGTGCAGTGCTTCGCATGTGTTTTTATTTTTCAGCATTTATAGTGGATAACTCTTAGGTGCATATTTTCGCTATTAGAGAATTGACACTAAAAATTTGAATTTTTATGGGTTGTTTTTATTTTGTTCATAGTTATAAATTTAATGAAATACAACATACAGGTCTTATCGTTTTAGTTTGTCTGTCTCATTGAGTAGCTGGGCTTGATGCAAAACCAAAACGGAGTCCTGTTTACATCGGGTATTATGGACGCTTTTCGCTTTTGTGGTCATTTGTCGATTAAATTTAAAAATCTATTTGTTAGCACAATGGAATGATATTTTTGTTAAGTGCGAATAGCGAATCGATATTCTAAACGAACTTGCCCTTGCAGGTACTAATACAATGATTAAAAGTGAGCACAAATGAAAATTTACATTTCTGTGTAGAAGGACCGCTAATTGCAAACCTTTTTTTTTTTATCAATTACAGTTACAATGAAAAGTTCTCTACATTAAAAGAGTTCAGTTCATTTAATTGCGCTCTAACCAACTTTTCCTTCGCTAAACCTCAACGTGCTTATTACGAAAATCGTTGCACTAGGAAAAAAGATATCTCTACCAAACGCTCTCCTTGAACTCCGGGTGTTTTACAACAAAAGAATTGTTTAATGAAGGATTTCATTTCATGTTTAGAAATTGCATCCTTCCAGATTTAAGGACGTTCATGTACACATTTATTAAGGCTAGGCTAGATGCCGTTTTTTTATTCCTTAAATTCTGGTATACGATTAAAAGAATGTCGGTGAAACTCATATTAATGACGTTGTCTTACAGCTTAGCTACTGATATATTCCTTTAAAACGTTTCTAAATCTGCTTTGGTGTCTTCCTTACAGGCAACCAACCCGTCAGTTAGCTTTATTGCCTGTTCTTCTATTTGAAAGTCTGTTTGCATATATTGCAGAGGTTTTAAATAATTGTGCTATCTGCTAAGCGAATTGTTATTTTGGCTGTTGGCTTCCAATGTTGGTTAAAATATAATATAAAATTGCACGTGTGACGCGTGTTGCGTGTGGCACGTGTGATGGATGGACATTTTATTTCGTCAATTTTCACAACCTTTCACACGACCTAGAGAGCTGAAGTTAAGAAGTGTCTTAGTGTTAAATAGCACTTTTTATATTCCGCATGTGACGTGTATCGCATTTCGCACGTGGCGTGGGTGGAAAATGAAAATACTTGAAATAGGCCTGACCTAAGAAACAGATATTTACGCGGTTATTACCAAATAATACAATGTAAAAATAAAAGGACTATGCGGTGTATGGCGTGTGGCATGTGTCGATCTATACATAAAAGTTTGTAACCGAAAAACCAAGTTTTTTTTACATTTACTTTTTTCATATAAACTTTTCAAACGAAAATTAACACGTAATATTATGGAACAGGATTGCTTTTAATTTGTAGCAAAAAACGGACTTTAGTTACTGTGGAAGTCACGCGAGCGTTCAACTGTTACAAGTGATTACTAAGCTGTCTTCATTGATATTGTTACAAAAAGAAGTTAGTAGCGCATATAATAGAATTCGAATCCTAAGATAAATCGCAATGTACATACGGCATACTAAAAATAAGCACTTCTATGTAGCATACTTTTAAGCTGTTAAGATTATTTGAAATGTAGTCGCTTGTAAGTTTAAATCATTATGCACTACTTACTTACTTACTTATGTCCTATATCCCCTTGTGGGTCCTAGGTCCTCTACTACGCCTACGCGCCATCGCGTGCGGTCCCTGGCAATGAGCTAGAGCTCTCTCAAACTCTTCCCCAATTGACGTGACTGCTCCTCAACTGTTCGGCGCCATGTATTCCTCGGACGAACCGTTCTTCTAGTATCCTGAGATAACAGATTCCAATGCATTGCGTACGTTTGTAATCTTTTTGTGATAGTAGCGGTCACCTTTCAAGTGCTGTACCCATACAACAGCACAGATTCAACATTTGAACGGAACAGTCGCAGCTTGGTGTTTAACCTGATCGCATTGCTTCGCCATATCATAGACTGGTTATTATGTACTGGTCAAAAAAGTAGTCAAACCGGTTTGTACGGTTTGCCCGGTTTTTGTAAAAGAACATGATAGAACATGTAGTTTATTTTTAGAAATTGACTCATTACATATCGTTAGTTGAAAATAAGAGAATAAGGCTACAATTTCTGGTTTTTCTCCACATTTCTGTCTATAAGACTGGAAGTTTCTGGAAGCTTTTGATTGAGTATAAATAGAGACTTTAGGCCGAAGTAAGTTAGTTTTTATTTGGAATTCAACCAGTGTAGTTGAAAAGCTCTTGCCGAAAGAGTAGTGAAGTACAAGCGTTATTGTAAAAAGTGTTTAGTGTACATTTAAAGTTATCACCAGCGTAACTAGAGAACTTTAGTTAATTTTACTATTTGTTTATTGAAGTTGTTATTTGCATCAAAGGACCCACCACCATACGAGTGTCTTATTCATTATTCACTATTCACCTCAGCGACCCCGAAAACTATGGAATCGTCACGTTAATAATATGGAAGTACATAAATAATAGTCTCCTTTATACATTAAGGGTCTATTAAGAGATAGGTCTACATGTCGCCGCTATTTTCTGCCTTGTATTCTGGTACAACACCTTTTCCTGGTATAACTTTATCCCACTAATCATTTGGGATTATAACATCATACTCGCCTAACTTATCCAAGTGTTACATTTATCCATGGTTCCCATGGAATCCCAACTTTTTGCAAAAGACCAAATCAGCTTATTACTGATCATCCATCCATTGCGGTTTCTTTCTTTTAAAATAAAATAAATCAGAAAATTCAAAGATTGATTTCGAAGGCAGTTGGTGCCAAAAAGACATTTCTGGAAATACAAAATTTTTGCAAAACGCTCCATCATAAACAGAGAGGATATAATGCTAATGACACATTCGTATGTGAACAGGGCCAGTCTCATAAAGTATCATACAACACCGATGGGCTAGCGTTGCGGTATGTTGCAACCGAACAAAAACTAAATTCCTTGCAAGAACTTGAAACAATGCCAAACCAAATAATGACGTAAGGAAAAGTTTTCGCAAATTGAAATTCACACGAATGAAAAAGGAGAATTTTTCTCCAAATGAATGTTACGTTATCGTGTGCAGTTACGATGTTTGTCGCCTTTTTTTTCATTTCGAAGAATTCCGTAGGAACAAGAGGAATTCTTTCTCTATACTCTGAAAATTGCGCTGCGATTTTTGGCTGCAAACGAATAATGTATCATTGTACATAGATTATCGCACTATGATATGTTTACGAAGAAAGCAGCCGATAGTGATATTGCCAATTTTTTTCTCTTTTTATTAAACTTTAACTTGTATTCCTTAAACGAATAGAATGTTTCGATATATTTATTTTATTAAATACTTTTTACCATACTTTGTTATAGTCACCGATGTTTTTTTACGACAATCTTTTGCTTAAACAGGCGTATTAGTATTATCTTCTTCTTCTAGTCTTAATTGTTCTTGATATCATAAAAAAGTTGACGAAATTCAGATGGTTCTTCAATAGTGTCTTCGAATACAAACAAAAATAAAGGTAATATAAAATTCAAAATTTAACATATCTTAGCACGGAACACTTCGACCAAGGTTTTAAAGCTTTAACTTATAGTTTCACTGCAATGAAAAACTATCATTATCAACATATTTGTCTTTACAACCGGGATCCGGTTCTGGCATCCCGAAATAAATCTTTCCCCGTTCTTGATTTTGAGTCGATGTCAGCCTTTTTGGTATCCGTAAACTGTTTCATACGACATAGCCTCACTGTTGTGTCCCATAATTATAACACAATGAAATTTCCGAGCAGTATCCTCTTCGCTCATGGGAGCTAGGTCTCCTGTCCACCGGAACTTACCAAGCTTAATTCTCTTTACGATGTTGACATTGTGGTAAATCTCGTAGACCTCATCATATGAAATCTCCAAAATCGTCTTTTCTCACATTCATGGCTAACAATTCTACGTATGACTTTTCCCTAGAACACAGCTAAGAGGTCGGAATACTTTTTGCTAACAACCTAAGTCTCGGATCCATATCCAACAGTTTGGATTTTATGGGTAATTTGTTGGCTTGTGCAACCCTGCGCGCATTTCTGCTTCAATGCTGTTGCCGGTTGCTACAAATGATCCAAGATATTGGATTCCAATACTTCAAAGTTCAATATCTATATTGAATTTCTTGATATAGAACTTATGCTCCAAGACGTGCCCACCATATACCTAAATTTGTTTGCCCTTATTTAGGTGCAGCTCCAGATTTCGTGCAACCCACTCACTTTGGATGAAAGGTTCTAATAAAACTTTTCAGTCTCTACCAATGATGTCAATATCGTTTGAGTACTTGGATGTGCTTATAGAAGATTGTGTTCCTCTTGCCGTTACATTAGAATCATGGATCACATTTTTAAATTCTCTATATTAGTTTCGCATGCCCGTGGCACGTCTGTCGATCGGTTTGTCCTGGAATCTTGTGATCAATTTTTAACTCAGTTCCCATAGCCCGATTTTATTGAAATTTTGCACACATGTGTATTTCCGGAGACAACACTTTATATTAAAAACTAATTCGATTTTCTTTAAATTATAAACATGTATGTGTATCAGTGACGGACAAATTTTTTTGTAAATTGTTCGGAGTGATCGGGCCCTGACGCCCGTGTAATTTTCTAACAATTGGCCCGATCTTCTTCAAATTTTAAACACATATGTATCCTCTATTAGAGAGTTTACAGGAAAAATTGTAATTTTTATGGCTTGTTTTTTATTGCCAGTTTATAGAGTAAGCAGGCCATTCTATCCCCTTGTCGGAGCTTCATGTTATTCCCCCTATTCTTCTGGTGGCTAACCACAATTGAAATACTATAACAGGAGGTGACTTAAACGTTGGCAAATCCATAGCTACGCTTTTTAAACTCAGCTATATCACTGGAATATTTTTAGACTGTTGGGAAACACCCCTTATCCAGCTGGTGCAGAAATACTTTTATCCAAAATGTATATAGGATTATTGCATTCTTATAGGATTGTTATTAGAATTATTTTAAGATTATCATTATCATCATCATCATATTTGGATCTACAACCGGTGTCCGGTCTTGGCCTCCCGCCAAAAGTCTCTCCAACGGTCCCGATTTCAAGCCGATGTCATCCAGTTTGGCATCCCTAATTCCTGGGCGTCCTGGTCTACGACATCCTTCCAGCGTAGGCTTGGCCGGCTCCGCTGTCGTGTCGTGCCGAATCCTCTTTGCTCATGTGAGCTAGGTGTCCTGGCCACCGGAGCCTACCGAGCTTAATTCTCTTCACGATGTCGACATAGCGGTCTCATCTCATTAGTTTAGAGTCTCCGGAATCCTTCTTCACATACGGGCGAAAAATTCTCCGTAAGACTTTTCTCCCGAACGCGGCTAGGAGGTCAGAATGCTTTTTGCTAAGCACCCAAGTCTCGGTACAACCATTGTCTTATACACCAGCAGCTTGGATGTTATGGTTAAATTCCTGGATTTGAAGAGTCTCTGAGAGTTACGTCAGAGTCTCCGATCAATTTCTCCAACGCCAGGTTGAAGACGACGCATGCCAGTCCATCCCCTTGTTGGAGCCCGCTATAGATGTTGAATTGGCTTGATAGTGATCGGATATTTTTACTTGGCTTATAACATTGGTCATGGTCAACCTAAATAGTCGTTTCAGTTTATTTGGGATTCCGAATTCTCTTAGGGCCTTATAAAGTTCTACTCTGGCTATGCTATGATAGGCGGCTTTAAAGTCTATAAAAAGATATTGTAGTGAGTTTTGAGACTCTAGACATTTTTCCATCACTTCTCTAAGTGTGTAAATCTGATCTATCTATACTGTCCTATCCTGTCTTTTAGGATAGGGGAGAAAATCGTATACGCGGTATTCAACAAAGTTTTACCAAGATAATTGCTGCATGTTGTGATATTTCCTTTCTTAGGTATGGGGCACAGGATGCCTCATCGCCAGTCTTCTGACATCGCTTCTTCCTCCCATACTTGTACTATTAGTTCATGAATTGCTTCGTGTATCGCGGGACCTCCTGTTTTAATCAGCTCCGCTGGGATATCATCTGATCCCGGGGCCTTATTACCTTTAAGCCGATTTATCGCATAGTGTGGTATTCTGTCATTAGTGAAGCCTCCAATTCCTCAGTTAGCTGGCCATTAAGCAACTCATGAAAGTGCTTTTCCCATCGCTCTAAGATGCCTTTGAGATCGGCAACGCGGTGTATATTGCGTCATACCGCGGACTCTTTTGTAGAATTTCCGCGCGCCTGGTGAGGTCCTCGCTCTCTGTACTGTTCTAGTTCACGGACAGGATTCTTATCAAAGGCTGCTTTCTTTCGCCGGTAAACTGTTTTTTCATATCTCCAAGCTCTTTTATTCATCTTCGCGTGCCCGCTTTCTATGAGATTGGTGCATTGCTAGGTACGCAACATTCTTATGTTCAGTCGCTAGCTTACATTCGTCATCGAACCAGTTGTTTCGCTTTTTGTTGCGAAGGGCAGCCGTGTTGACTATAATTGGATTCGCGTATGATGTCTTTCTTGATGATGCAATCCGCGCTCGAATTACCACACCAACAACCTCCGAGTCGAAGTTTGCACCTCGGTACGTCCGTACCGTCATCAGGTTCTAGTTGTGGCGTCGGTCTATCAACACGTGGCTTATCTGGTTGCGAATGGCTCCATCAGGAGATACCCAGGTGGCTTTGTGGATATTTTTACGCGCAAATCTTGTACTCCCAACGACCATATTATCGCTTGCAGCCATTTCTATGACTCCTTGTCCATTGTCATTAGTGTAAGCTATGGGTGCCAATGAACTGCCTTAATACTGGCTTCCTACCTATTTTAGTATTCATATCTACAAGAATAATTTTAACATCACAATGAGGGCAAGCATGGAGTTCCCGTTCGACCGATTCAAAGAATTCTTCTTTTTCATCACCTCTGTAAGTGCGTGAACCTTTATGAGGGTTATATTTTTAAATCTGTTCCACACGCGAATGATGCATAGCCATTCATTTACTGCTTTAAAGCCGATAACGGTGGGTTTCATTCTTTTGCTGACTAGAAACCCACCCCGCACATGATGTCTTGCATGTTATATATTCATATTCTGTCATATTCTGAATTTTGGAAGACACCATACCCCATCCACCGCATCTCCTGAATTGCGGTTATGTCAGCATTATATTTGGTGAGGGTATCGGCTAGTTGCTGTGCAGCTCGAGCTCTATATAGTGAGCGTGCATTCCTTGAGAAAGCTCTTAAATCGTTTAGCCTTATTCGTTGCCGTTGTCGTCGTTGTCCATCAGGGTATCCTAGGCTGATTTTCGGTTCCGTAATGAGGTTTTTTTACGGCCTAGGTTATTGGCTCGCGCCAACTTTACTTTGAAGGAACTAGCCCGATCATTTCGCTTTTCCTGTTTTGGAGTCAAATTACCAGCGGACACCACGTAGACGTTTGATTGCACTTCCACCAGTCAGAGATAAATCCGGCCACATGCATTTCTGAAGCATTCTCTGTTATTCGCCTAACTCTGCTGATGGCTGACCGCCTCGCCGTTCGGATACGGCATTATATTGTAGCTCCCTTTCATTTGTGTGCAAAAGTATACATGGACAACACAAATGGTCGCGACTCGCGAGAAGCTAGGTCTTGGACCGCAAGGGTCTGTCGCGCTGAATATTATTATTATAGCTATATTTTAGAGGGATTATTTGAAGGTTATTAGTTGATTATAGAAAGCTTATAAGATTATTAGAGCATAACTAAGGATTTATTGGCATTTTCTATGGCACACTTACTAGGAATTATCAATAGGTGCTAAATAGAATTTAAGAAGGGATTTTTGGTTGGTCATAAATAAAGAAGGAATTCAATCTTTCACAGGAAAACATTTAAATGATAGTACTCTTAAAGCAAAGCAATCGTCAACAAAAAAACGTTTACCGAACAACCGAAGAAATGAAGTTAAGTGAAGAAAAACCATCGCCAAATACTCGTAGTTTAAGTTTAAACGTTCTCGGCATACGTTATGCTATCACTAGTAGCATTATTAACTATACAACCCCAAAAATTAGATATATTACAGGTAGTGGCAATGCTTCCCACAACCCATTAGTGAACTTTAAATGCACAAAAACAATTCTCCTCTTCTATTACGATTCTATAAAAAATTGCTTGAGTGATAAAATCCCCCAAATGACTTCAGCTTAGACGTTAAATTTTTACAATTCCCTTGAAGCTTCTTCTCTCATTCAATTGATGATGGAATGATAAGAATAAAAACAAAAAATACTGACAACGAAAACAAAGAAAAACACCACCACTACCCTTTAAGTGAAAATTAAATAAAACAAAAGATTCTTATAGAAATCTGCTTGTTTGGGGTTCTATAGTGCGCAGCCCGATTAGCAAGCGTACGTGTGTAAGACAGGCATAACAGTAAAGGTATGAACATCGCCCCTCGGTAAGCATTTAACAACAACAGAAATTCCAGTAATTCATTCGTAACCTTACGTTCATTAAAATAAATTGTAATTTGCGGTACAGAAGGGCAGATTCGCATTTTACGTCGAACGCTATGTCACCCTTTAGATTTAGACCATCCTGAGTGGGGGACCGCCGCTGTCAGCTATAAGCTCTCGAGCAGAAACAAACGGCATTCACTTTTTCGAAGCATGTATCATGAAAGTAATGAAACCTTATTTGAATTTCAATTGCATAAGATGCGCGTGACAAGGAGACGCAGTGCTAGCGGCAGACAAGTCCTCCGCAAATGCAGACCTTAAGGTAGTTATCTTACCTCGCCTTACAATATTGTTGCGGTAGGTGTACTCACTAACACACCCACAACCAGGAATGAAACTCACGAACAATTTCCCGACAGTGGGTGTAGGACAGTGGCAAAATGAAATTTATATCAACCCTCGTGTCAGCCAACAGAAATGTAAGCACCTCAGGTTTTCTTCTCCTCATATGAGGACATTCGAGGGCATACGTATATTATGAGCGACTAAGAAAACGTTCTATCTGACTATGTATACAGCTTACAGACAGCCACCTATATGTATAGTTAAGTATATTAAAGTAACGGTTAAATGTGCATTTAAAAAGCATAATTCTCACTCGCTGTAGTACACACTACACAGCCGAACTTGCGAACACTTATTATATTTCACTACGAATAAGTAGTAAATAGTCCTTGGGTTGTTTGTGTGTGTGTTAGTGTGTCTATTTTGAAAGATTCCAACACATTCGAACACTTGACAATGAACACAAGCGTAGCAAGAGAAGCAACAGCAGTAGCCACAGACTCTCGACAAGGAGAGTACGCCCAGGAAACTAACAACATTAATTACAAACATTAAACAACAAGACATTCAGCTACCAGCGGGATAAACAGTTTCATCTTTGTTCTAGCAGGATGCTGAAAGCAACGTCAATATACACTTTACAGGCACGGTTTACGGCTGCAATTAGTTGAATTTTAGAAATATTATAGTCGTGAAAATTCGATTTATTAAAATGAATCTTTATACAATTTTTGTGTATGATTTGACTTTAAGAAGTGGGTTAAAAATTGATCACGACCCAGCCAGCCCGCCAGCAACGGGCACGCGAAGTTAATACAGAGAATTTAAAAAAAAGTTTGTCCATCGGAGATACCCATGTGTTTAAAATTTAAAGAAAATCTGGCTTATTTTTACAAAATTTATATGGGCTACCATCGAGTCTCAGGGCCCGTTCACCCAAAAAATTTTACAAAAAGAGTTGTCCATCGATATACACATGCGTATAAAATGTAAAGACAATGGGTGTCCCCCTCGGCGGCCACGATCACTACCAAATTTTAACAAAAATTATTGTCCCTCGGAGATACACATGCATATAAAATTTGAAAAATATCGGGTACCTTTTTTTTATAAAATTTGTATGGGTGACCCACCCATTTTAATAGAAAGTATTGTCACCGGAAATATACATGTGTGCAAAATTTCAATAAAATTGGGCTTTCGGAAGTGGGTTAAAAATTGATCACAAAATCTGACCAGCCAGCCACGGGCACGCGTTAAGTTAATATAGAAAATTTAAAAATGATCTTTCTCACGTTACATGACAGCCAGAGAAAAAAAAATTAAAAAACAGTGTTTCATTTTGAATGAATGAACTAACGATAGTTTTATGAAACTTTAACGCTTTGAGTACCGATATATTGCGGAACTAATTAGGGTTCAAACGAAACCGCTCGACAGTGCACGCTGTGACCAAATTGATTTCAGATGTCAGCTGGCACCAATCCCGATCAACATATTTATTTCCGAAGTACTTAGGGACATGGATGCGTCACTCGTTTATGCTGACGATAGGCATATTTTATTTGCCGAGGAATAAGGAATTCGAATGTCAAAACCAGCAAAACAGCAGGTTTTCTTATTCCAAAGAAGTAATAAGATAGTGCAATTGTTGTTGTAATTCCTTATTCCTCGGCAAATAAAATACAGCTGATATTGTACTCTATGCACACGGCTCGAAAATTTAAGAGATTCAAAGAAAACTGCAAATCAAATTCGACGATTTTCGGACATACTGCGAAACATGGAAACTTAATAGAAGCTATTCAAAATGCGAAGTTATACTGTTTCGCCCCCCTCTAAGGCGAGGAAATCACGATCTACAACATAATTGGAAGAATTTTCGGATAACGGGTGCAAATGGTATCCAGGTTCCACCTAAGAATGTTGTGCGCTATTTGGGTGTTCATCTGGATGAATTTATTTACTACAATGAAGATGTAAATATCGCTTTGGAAAAAGCAAGGGCGGCATTTATGTCGCTCAAAAAGCTGTTCCTCTCACGATATTTGAGAAGAGACGTGAAGATTGTTTGCTACCATCAGGCATTCATTCGACCAATTCTTACGTACGCGTGTCCAATATGGTGGAACATCAGCCCATCGTATATGGAAAAACTTCGTGCCTTTGAGTCTTAGAGCATGTTTGCATATGTACAGGAGCGAATAAAAATAAATTTTTAATTGAAAACTTTTAACACGAGTATTGTGCGTAGTAGTTTGCTTTGATCTGAAAAAAAAATTGTGTTGATTATTTTTTTTGGCGATTTGTTGTCCTTATGTTGTGATCTCTCAATGTTCATCCAGTTCTGAGCTACGTTTAAAGTTTCAAGTCTCTAGCTCAATGGGAGGTTAGTTTAATTCCACTCGAACTGACATAAACATAAGCGAAAGCGAGCTACTAAAATCGTTTTAAAAATCAATTTTCATAAAAAAAACTCAAACAGAATTTTTTCATTGATTTTTAAGGTGTTTTTAATCTTATGAAGCGATTGAAATGCGCGCCATTCGGACTCATTTGGCAAACAGGTCTCTAATGACTGTTATCTAGTTCTGAATATTTATTAAAACTTGATTTTGTATTAGCCATAAACTACTTTAACTTTCACCATCTTTTGTTTTTTCTTTCCTGACATATAACTGGAGAAATATCAATTTTATCTCCCAAAATAATGTGCTTCTAATCTAGTGAACCGCAGTGCGATATCGCGAGTCATGTCGCGTATTCCAAAAGAACATTAAATTGAATATGTGAAGAGCTTTGAACCACCAAGTAATACTCACCTTTAACGAATTAGAACTTAATGATTTATTGTATGATAACATTTACTTACAGCTTAAATTTCTTTCTGAAGCTATCAAGTGCATCCGGTACAACTAATTTGCAAAGTATAGAAACATTTAATGATTTTGATCTTTCTCGGCTTTTTGGAAAGCCAAAAGCAGGAAAATTGATTAAAAAACACAAAAATTTAAAAAAAACTTCGCTTTTCGGGTAGAAACTTTTATGTATTCATAGAAACACACCATACAGTCCTTTATCATTTGGTTATAATCGCCAAAATATCTGTTTTTGAGGTCGGGGCTATTTCAAAGTATTTTCTTTTTTCTACGCTTCACACGCGCCACACGCGTTTAATGCAGGATATCAAAATTGGCCCTGACATTGAGCCGCTCATAAAATTTCAGCCCTGTAGATCGTGTGAAAGGTGGTTAAAAAAGACCTGAAAAAACGATAAAATGGCGCGATTTCAAACCATCACACGCGCCACACCCGATTTGCGACACTGGTCATGAGTATAAAAAATGCTATTTTGGACTTAGACGCTCAGCTCTATAGGTCGTGTGGAAGGTAGTTACAAATGACCTTAAAGTAGTCGAAAATACAGATAAAAAGGGGTCAAGTCAAGTTAAATAAAAGTTTTTAAATATAATGAACCGGCCTCTAGCCAATGTAAAATGGTGCTGGAAAATTTCACTAGTGACGTCACAAGCTAAATCTCCTTTAATGTTATTGCAATATTTAATTTCAGATTCTACAATTATTCCACAACTTCTCGAAAAGGCAACAAAATTTCGCCCTTTGCTGTTTTAAAGGTATAAGTAGGATTACATAAATAGCATCCCTAAATGTAAGGCAAATATAATCGTTTGTTCTTGTTGCTGTTCTTATTTCATCTGATTACTTACATAGTGAGCCGGCATGCAATCCAAAGCAGCATCGTGCCATGATGGTCAAGCGCTCATTTCGGAGATTATCTTATTCGCATAAAATCCAGCAGCGAGAGTTATAAAGTGCATCCTTGCTGACTATTCCACGCGCACAGTATACTAAATATATTTTTTTTTCCTTCAATTTTTTTTTGCTTTGCAGTTGACTTGATTTATGACACTAAGTGTAGTACCTACGTACGAGTTGAGGTCATAATATTATGTTTTCTGTATTTCCCATCGCCATCGCAGTGTTCGTTTCTCGAATAAATCAGAACAACATAAAGTTTTTAATTAAGAAACAGCGAGTACTTTAAAACTGTAATACCACGCCTGCTGACGAAGCGTTAATTTCTTCAACTACTTTGCACCGTGTTGCACAGGATTGTTTGCTTGAGCTTGTTGTGGACAGTTAGGATTCCAGGAGTTTTATAAGTATCATCTTAACTTGACACGGCATTTAATTTTCTTTGGTCATCGTGGAAGAGGAAAATGGCGAGCAAGTAAGATGCTGGTTTCTCCGGCCGCGATTTGATTTGCAGACAAAAATGCAGGAACAAATTATTTCAACCATTTGAAAACTTAACTGAAAAATATGTCAGAAGTTGTAGCAATTGAATTTCATTTCTAGTTGATAAAAGGGAAAAAGAAACTAACGTGTTATATTTAAATAATTTTCTTTTGGAAAAGATATAACTAAAAAAAAAATAACAATATGTGTATTGTCTTTAATGTTCATTACTGCCTAGGTTAACTTTTAAGGGGGTTTTGATTAAGTGCGCCCTATTTCGGTTTTCAAATAACACAGTTTGTGTTTGAGATATAAAAAAAAACAACCCATAAAAATTAAAATTGTTCATGTAAAATGGGTATGTGTTAAAATTTGAAGAAAATCGGGCTAATTCTTAAAAAATTTACATGGACACCACATGGGTCTCAGGGCCCTATCACTCCAACAAATTTACAAAAAGTTATGTCAATCAGTGATACACATGTGTTAAAAATTTGAAGAAAAGCGAATTTTTAAAAAAATTATATGGGCACCCATTGGGTTCATTCCAAAAACTTTACAAAAAATTTTGTCCGTCGGAGATACAGAGTTGTAAAAAATTTGAAGAAAATCGGGTTCATTTTTTTGAAAAATTTTTATGGGGCCCCACGACCCCGGCCACCAAAATTTTTGCAAAAAGTGTTGTCCAACGGAGATACACACGCATGTGAAATTTATAAAAAATCGGGTTAATTTTTTTAAAAAAAATTTGGGGCTCAATGACCCTGGTCTCCAAAAATTTTACAAAAAGTGTTTTTCATCGGAGATACATACGTATATAAAATTTGAAGCAAATCGGGTTAATTTTTTTTAGTTTTGTGGCCCCACGACCCCGGTGCCCGGGGTCTCCAAAATTTTTACAAAAAGTGTTGTCTGTCAGAGATACATGCGTATATAAAATTTGAAGAAAATCGAGTTATTTGTTTAAACAATTTTATGGGGCCCTACGAACCCGGGGTCCGGGGCTTTGGGAAGTGGGTTAAAAATTGATCGCAAGATTCCACGACAGACGACCGACGACCGACGACCGACCGACTGCCGTGCCACGGGCAAGTGAAGTTAATATAGAGAATTTAAAAAAAATATTTCAGATTAAAGACCATAGACGCCATTAACAATGGAATACAGCATCATTCAAATGTGCGTCTTCCACTAAAACGGCTGCAACTTAACGAGGGATTTCGCTGAGCCCAATTTTTTACCACTTTTTCGGATCCATCGGGCGAACCGGAAATATCAATAAATAATTATAGCAGGAAAAACATGTATAGTATTTGTATGAAGTCTGGTTCTGATCCTGGCTTTAAATCCAAGTATGTAAACATTACGTTGTAGTGAGTTGTGGAATTCTAGACATTGACAAATAACATAAGTAGTTATTTGATTTCGACATGAGAATTGGAGAGAGGTTTCCCATAGTTATATGAGAAGCTGAGAGTTCTGTCTTTAGCGAAAAAGTGAATTATTAAAATGAGAAAGTGTATCGTGTACAAAACAGAGACGTGGGAGCTCCAGTATATATGTGATGTATTTTAGACTTGAAACCGTCCAATACTACTTGAATTAGCCATTGCAAAATATAGCTTCTAATCCAATCAAGCATTTTTTCATCGACTCCATAAGCACGCATTTTGGAAAAAAGGGCTAGGTGCCAAACTCTGTCTAATTCCT
Source organism: Nephrocerus scutellatus (assembly GCA_947095585.1). NCBI lineage: Eukaryota > Metazoa > Arthropoda > Insecta > Diptera > Pipunculidae > Nephrocerus > Nephrocerus scutellatus. Next base: position 23,871,977 of record OX352762.1, on the reverse strand, counting down.
TGGAAATATCGAGTGCAACAGCTTTGCTTTCACCAAATTGATGCAAAGACCGGTTTCACTGTTCGGTGAGATATACCATAAAATCACCAGTAGAACATTTCCCACGAAATCCGTACTGCCGGTCACTAAGGATACCGTTTGTTTCAAGATATTTCATGAGCAGAAAATTGATCAGCGTTTCCATGACCTTGGAAAGAATGGATGTAAGTGCTATGGGTCGGTACGAAGAAGGAGACGACGGTTCGCCTTTTTGGGTATGGGCTAGACAAAGGCTGTTTTCCAACTTCTCGGGAAAAGTTCAAAAGAATAGGGTAGATGGAAAAGATTATGCAATGGTATTGCCAGCTTGGAAGAATACCTCTTCAGAACTAATGGGGAAATACCATCTGGTCCAGCGGATTTTTGAGTGTTGAGATCATTTTAAACTCTAGCAACTACACAAAGAATGTTTGTATAGAGTGTTCAATTTTCTAAGGTGCAGGCGGCAGCAATGCATAATCTGGGAGCGTGGCGCTAGCTGAAAAATGCGCATCAAACTCATTGGCCTTGTCTTTAGAACTAGAATGTCATTTTAAATGAAGGTTGGAATTGAGGACGAGTCTGTATTTTTGATTAGTTTCACGAATGACCAAAAATGTTTACCACCTTTGAGACGTTGTAGTAATTTTGCCTCAATTTTGGGTCGCGGGCGATTTTGACTCGCCGAAGATGGGTATTGCAATCATATCTAGATCGTTTAAAATTTAATGTTAATTCCGTCCCAATTGGCTTTCTCGTATTGCTTTAAAGTTAACTTTATTCTTTTGCTGGCTCGAAATCACACCCGAATCCTTCTTGATAGATGTAATATATGTCATATTCTGATTTTTAAAGACACCATTCCCTGCCGTTTTGGTAAAGTTCTTGGTATCGGGTTTGTCAGCTCTAACCCTGTACGCTGAGTGATACATTCCATGAGAACATTCTTAAATCGTTGTGGACGTCAACGTGAGTCTGTGTTTCCAATGCTTTTGTAATAAAAGATTTTAATGTGCAGAGATATTAGCCTCTCGCCAAACTTACTTACTTCCCTAGATACGGCACTTGGATGAATACTACGCGTTATTCCGCAATTTTGATGATGGCTGAGCGCTTGTCTCAGACATTATTTTTTATTCTTCTATACATTACTCAGTTCCTCATTTGCGCTCGTAGTCATAGAATTTACAAATATTTCACTTTTCCATAAATTCTTAATTTTCATTAACAAGGTCAGCATTACTCTCGTTCAAGGATTTTTTCAAGGTTTCATCCGGGAGCCTTTTGTAAGGTCGAAAGTTAGTATTTAGAAGAACCTCTTGTAAAAATTGAAAGGAATTAATAAAAACTAGCATACGAAATAATATTTCCAGATAACAAAACATTCTTACAAGGTTCCAATTACCCCCACAATTGCAAATAACTCTTGTATGTTTTTCCTATAAATTAATATTTTAAATTCACTTTTTATAAAATTCAAATTATTTTTATTTTATTGAAAATGCACTGTCCTTCATATAACAATGCTCACTTCGCGACATCCATTCGCTTCAGTGAACAAAGTACGAGTATTAAAACAGAAATTGTCAATATTAAAAACGTAACTTAAGTAAAAGTTAGTCTAACTTAACTTGAGCTCGATAGGTGTCTCGTTGAGCAGGTTTCTTAACACACATGTGAAGAATCATATTTAAAATGTTTTCCTGTGGTTTATCCGAAAATGCAGAAATAAAGACAAATTCTTCGCTGGAAGGATAGTGTAGACTACGTATACCACACTAAATTGATGCTAAATTGGAAGAAATCGGATCGAAATCAAAAATTTTGATTTTTTGGGGGATGTCTAGTTAATGGGGTCCCCTTGTATAGCCAGAAATGCTGATGATGTCGATATTTCGATAGCCAGGTGTTAAAACGTCTTTGAGTTCACTTAACCGTTTACAATAAACACAACCTATTCTAATAGATTTTTTGGCTGCATGCGATGGTCCCTCCTGTTCCCCCTCCATCCTTATATATTTTATTTATGAAGTATTTTCCGTTGGGTTGGAGGTCTTATACCGGATTATAGGGACAGCTCATTCATCTTCCTAGACAGATAATTTATGATAATAATAAAATATTCGGCGCGACAGACCATTGTAGTCCAAGGCCTAGCTTCTCGCAACCATTTGTATTGAGCATGTATTTTTTTGCACACAAATGGAGGACGTACAATTTAAAGCCGGATCTGAACGGCGAATTAAGAAGCTTTCCGTGACAATTTATTACTCTCTGACGTTTGTCCGACTTTCGCGAGAGGTGGGACACCGTGAAAAATACTTTTTGGTGTTACATACTGGGAATTGAACCACGAACCTCCTGCTCAGAAACTGTGCTCAAATCAACTGAGTAATGCAATATTTATGTAATGAGAGCTCCACGTAATTGTGCACAGTGAGTTCAAAATTATATTAGCACTGAATATTTCAAAATTAATTAAGTTATTAATTTAAGGCTTTAATTAGGACACGAAAGAAAGAACATTGATTTGGCTGGCCGTTTATGGAATTTGTAATTTAAATTTATTTGTTGCCTTCTAGAGTCCGATGGGTTGTCGTTGGAGCCCATCACATGACGACTGTCTGTATGTAGCCAAATATTGAATTCATTTAAAACCATACGATAATATCATCTGTAAACATTTAATATTTTTTGATGAAAATAGTTCGCTTTTTCTGTGGTTGTTATTGGGTTTTTGTGTTAAACAAAAACGGGATAGGAATAATGTTATATGTGTTTTCCATAAAACATAGTTTATTAATATCCAATGCGGCAAATCACACAATTGTAATAACGAAATTAGAGATTATTGCCGGTTATTGGTACCTACGACTAATCTACGCTTTTGTATGTTGGATCATATTTCTTATTTTAGCATTAGTTTGTTTGTAATATTTCAGTAAATGGAGAATGCAATGTTGGCCAAATGTGAAACGAAACTGATGATTTATGCGTACGACACAAACCCACATGGGAATATAATTTGAGAGTTAATTTTGCGCGTTTTTTTGTCTGTGTTTTTATTAATTTCTAAAACATAGACAAAATTGTAATGATGTACTCTAATTCGGCATTCCTAAACTCCGGCCCTCCGATGGTCTATGCCACTCTTTTACTGAAGTATTAGTCTACTCCTCATTTTTTATAATATGGTTCTATTTTGGTTAATGTTAGGTCGGTGTTCTGCCACCATAAACTAGAACAGAAATTATTAATAAGAAAGTAGAAAGTGGGATTAAAGCAACATTAACCGAAAAGCTACTCTAGTAAGAAACATTCGTTCCTTAAAATTAAGGAGTTACGGAATTTTCTCAGTAAGCCTTTTTTAGGAATTATATCCATTGCATGACTATCAACCATTTTTTGAATCTTATAAAAATTATCTGTTTTATTAACTTTCGTTTGAGCGCTATTTAGTTACACCTAGTAGTTCAAGAATAGTTTGTCTGAAAGTTTTTCATCACAAGTCAAATTTACTTAGCTCTTAAGACACATTTTTAAAGCTTTCATTTAACTTCACTAAGATATTATATTTAAAAGTTCATACTGACATCTGTTCACACTGCTTTGTGAGTGAGCTGCCGATAGAATACCAAAAACGAAAAACGATGACTACAGTCTCCGAAAAGATCTTTCCTAACATATGGAGTTAAAAACCACTTTCACTTTCCCAGGCTTAAAATTTAAGGCGTATTGTATGAAAGTTCAGTTCAGTGGAATGTTTTAAGGTTTTGCGAAATATGGAAATTTATGATCAGCTATTAGAAATGTAAATATTGTTACGAAATTAAGGCTTTCGAGTTCGTAATGGATTTTGCAAAATAAACACAATACAAGTTTATTATTTCACAAATTACAAATTTACCACGCAGCCAAACTGGGAAACCCTCACAATACCTTTTGTTGTAGCTGCTTAGATGTGAATGAGAATAAAACTCTCATTCAGTTTCTTTGCAAGTGTCCAGCGCTTGCGGCTCTTCGTTTCCGCAAACTGAGCATTCTCTTCTTTTCTGACCTAAAGGTGCTTTCAGAGTACGGTATAACCGATTTGATATCGTACCTCAATGCTAAAGGTTTGATATAACTATACAGTATCTTTTTTTTCTTTTTCATTTTCGCTTTATTAGGTCTTCTGAGAACTGTGGCAGCAAAACGGCGCACAAAAGCTCTATTTGAGGCCAAGTCGGCAAGGACCGCCACCCTTCCTACCTTACACCAAATATTATTATTATAGAGTTCTATAGTCGGTTCTATTGGTCCGTAAATAAAAGAAAAACTGAATGACATCGGCTCAAAATCGATGGACCTCGGTTGTAGAGCCAAATATGATGATGATGATGAAATGAAAGCTGTAGTAAATTTTGGAACTCTAGTAATTTTTCGCTTCAGCGCCTGCCTAAAGGTGAAAATCTGATCAGTTGTTGATTTGGCTGGAATGAAGCTAGACTGCTATGGACTATCTTTGTCGGTCGGGCTCTATCGTTCTTTGATAGAGAAAAACATCAAATACGCGGTACTCAACAACAATATTATCATCATCATCATCATCATCATTTTTACAATAAAAATTTACAACCGATCTACAACCGATGTCCGGTCCTGGCCTCCTGCAAAAAATCTCTCCACCGGTCCCGATTTCGAGCCGATGTCATCCAGCTTGGCATTCCTAAACTCTGTGCTTCCTGGTCTACGCCATCCTTCCAGCGTAGGATTGGTTGGCCTCGTTGTCGTGTTTCATGTATCCTGCCGCAAAGGACTTTCCGAGCAAGATCCTCTTCGCTTATGCGAGATAGGTGTCCTGCCCACCGGAGCCTACCGAGCTTAATTCTATTCACGATGTCAACATTGCGGTAACGCTCGTAGATCTTAACATAAAAGAATCTCCGGAACTGTCCTTTCTCACATATGGGGTCTACAATTCTCCAAAAGACTTTTCTCTCGAACGCGGGTAAGAGGTCAGAATGCTTTTTGCTAAGCACCCAAGTCTCGGATCCATATGTAAGTACTAGTATGACTATTGTCTTATACACCACCAGCTTATTGATGTTATGGTTAAATTTCTGGATTTGAAGAGTCTTGACAGACTAAATGTTGGACGTGACACCATGTAGGTTGTTTTCCTCGCATTTATGTACAGTCCCAGATTTCGTACCACCCGCTTGATCTGGATGAAAGCTTCATGTACAGCCCTTTGGTTTGTACCAACGATGTCGATGTCGTCTGCGAAAGCCAATATCTGAATGGACTTATAGAGGATTGTTCCTCTCGCCGTTACCTCAGAGTCGCGGATCATTTTCTCTTACGCCAGTTGAAGAGGACGCAGGCAAGTCATTCCCCTTATCGGAGCCCCTTATAGATGTTGAATGGCATTGATAGTGATCCGGATATTATTACTTGGCTTATAACATTGGTCACAACAACAATATACCACGGTAAATGCTCCACGTTGTTATATCTGATTTCTTAATTGTGGGTCACAGGATTCCTTTTTTTCCTGTTCTGGCATCGTTTCCCTGAAACATCTGATGCATTTATTTTTAAGCCGATTTATTGCTCTGCTAAAGATGGTATTAGTGGGCGCCGTGGCTCAGTGGAAATGCACATGGCTGCTGAGCAGGAGGTTCGTGGTTCGAATCCCAGCAACACCAAAAATATTTTTCGCGGTGTCCCACCTCTCGCGAATGGGTGACAAACGTTCCGAGAGTAATACCTTGTCACGGAAAGCTTCTCAATTCGCCTTTCGGATCCGGCCTTAAATTGTAGGTCCCTTCCATTTGTGTTCAAAAATATAATATGCGCAGCACAAATGGTCGCGAGAAGTTAGGCCATGGACCGCAATGGTCTGTCACGCCGAATATTATTATTATAACGATGATATTATGCTACATTAACATAACATAACATAGTTATAGATTTTGCGACAGAAAAATTGTTGAAATAACATTTACGCTACTCGATATGTTTTTAAATGGGGAAGTTTCAGGAATTTGTAGGATCAAAAACAAACTTCACATGTCCGATATTGCACATTATTACAATAATACTCTAAGGATTTTCTGACTGTTTTTGAAAGAATTGCTTCCTTCTTTCTTCTATTTTAAAAATATCCTGGATGGTGAATGTAGTAAATTGAGATTTCATGCCCAGATCAATTGGGAATCCTTTCAGATTCTATAAAACAGAAGTCACTCTAGTCTATGCAGTAGCGCCAACTAAAAAAAGGGGCGTAGGTTTTGACATCTCAAAATGGTATAGTTTCCAAAATTACAGATCCCAATGACCATATCCAAGAATTTCCATAGGAAGAAGACTTATAGTCGCATCTTAGTCCTACATGCATTACATGCATGTATACATTTCATGCATATCGCTTGAGAAATGGCTTAGTTCCCAAAATACTGACATTTAACACTCACCTAAAAGTGTGAACTTTAACATCGTCTCACTTACCAGTATCTCACAACAGTGTGAGCATAACAGTGTCTCACTTAGCAGTATCTTACAACAGTTTGAGCATAACAGTGTCTCACTTAACTGCGTCTCAATTAATATTTTACTTTTTGAATATGCACCCCCTTGTAGTGAGACGTTGTCACGTCAAAAAAAGTACTTCACACCTGATTGCTTAGTGAGTATGCCCTATCGTAGAATACTAAAAATAGGCTGGTTAGACCTTTTCATGGAACATCTCATAATACATAATTGATTAATGAAATCCATGGTTTGAATGGTTTGTTCCTAACTAATTTTTCTATTGATACTTTAAAACTATCCAAGGTTTTTTTTTTAAAAAGAAGACTGTCACATTTTTAAAAACGAAACTAAAAGGCAATAAATAATAACCAACATTCCTTTATACAGACATTAAATTAGATTTATTTTTTAAATTTTTAAGCAGGCAATTTTTAAGGAATTTTTGCCAGTTTACCGAAATGCCCTTATATTCTAGATAAATTGAAAGAATGTCTTGCAAGTAATTTACGCTTAAACTCCATGTACTTTTGGTAGCGGGCTGCTGCTTTAAAAACAAAAGATTCATAAATAAAGGACTAACATACACAGGAAAAAAATTCAATAAATGAAAATTCACAAACACATACACATTAACCGTAGTCCTTATGTCCTCGTAAGAATGGAAAAACCTATGCAAAATATGGTTGCAGCATTTCTCTAATAAAAGCCGGGTATGTTACAAGTCTACCTAAAGTATTTAGATTACACACAGCGAAATCTTGAAAGGATCAACACAGTTAACCCCAGTTTGAGGATTTAAAAAAGTTTGCATTAGGTTGTCCATAAATCTTCTGTGTTGGAAAAAAGGAGGAGAAACACGTATCGTTGTCGAGACGCATGTAAAATTCAAGCTACAACGAAAGGATAATTGGATTCGGCCTGAAAGTAGCAATAGCCGGAGTATTTACGCAACAGGAGTGCATAGGATATAATATTACACTTCTCAAATGGTAAATGCGTATGGATGTGTGTGAAAAAATCCTCCCTGCTACTTTTTTTTTTTCATTTGAACATTTTACTAATTTCCTTCAATTTGGGTAGCACAGTTGTTGCTGTAATGCAAAGTTGTTATCAGATAGATGGTATACTCTTCGCTCTGGTTTTGACACTTTTAAAATTGCGAATCGAAGCTTTTAGACATATTTATTGCGACATGTGATTTATTTTGATTTTGACTATCGATGCGGTGGGATTTACTACCTGCCTTCTCGAGGATGTCCTTTTCCGTTTAAAAGTCAACAGCCAAACGACCGAAGCGTTAACGGTGACGCGGCAGCCGCGGTGGTGTTGAGGCTGGGAATAAACTTTTCAGCTTTGTTTACATGCTTTCCTGGCTTGCCACAGACGGTCGTTCTGTCGATTGGAAGATTTGTGTTTGCGCTGGTGTAGTCGGGTAACAATGTCGTGTAATATTCATGTATAGATACTCGTGTATTAGGCATACATCATGGCCATCATCGACATGCCAACAACAAAAACAACAACTATGTTATATGCGTACTTGTAACGACTCGAGGGATTATTTGGTTTTCCTACAAAGGCATAACGCGAGATGATGTTGAGCTACAACGATGGATATGGAAAGGAAAAAGGATGTACGCATAACTCGATGATACTTGCCGGATATAAAGGATATTGTGTTTGTGACAGTTGAGAAAATTGGGGTTTCGATTTCCGATGGTGTAACATTGGGTGATATGATGATGGTGATGACGAAGTGGTAACAGCGCATCAAATCACATGCAATGTTAGTTATGGCACACTGTTGAATTATGAGCATTAGTTCATGGAAAAAAAGCGGACTGAGGAATTTAAGGAAATCTCATTGATTAGGATAAATATCATCAATCATCAATTTTCATTTTATTTGAGACAGTTATTTATATTTACAGATAATTTATTGATTTTAATAAAAATCCATATTCACGGCATTTGGGCGGCAGTGGTCGTTGAGTTTACATTACGACATTGTAAAAATTATAATTTGTTTTGTATACAAAAGGAAAATATAATTCCTAAGTAACCGAAACATACATAAAAAATACCATTAAAAACATATCTGCCGAAATGTGAACAGATCACAATTAAACATACACGTCAATAAATCAGCGTATTAGAGAGATTTTAAGGAATTTTTTGTTGTTGATCTATTGGTGTCTTTACTTTAAGTGACGTACCACCTCCATAATGAACGATAGTACATCCTTAGTAGCAAAATTTCTCAACTCCGCTGTCGTGCATATTTTTTGTTAAAGATGCGTCTCTGTAATCAAAGTAATGCTGGGCATTAACAGAGAATGTGCTCGGATAGCTCTTCATCTTCCGAGGAGAACCTACACTCTGTCCCTGAGCCCACGCCAATTTTGTTAAGGTGACAGCGCAAGCCACAATGACCTGTTTAAAACCTCACCAGCTTCATAATTCTATTCTATTTAAGTTAAGGATTTCCTTGTAGGGAAAGGGCCTGATTAATTGTTTGGATTGCCTAAGCCCTGGGACGCTTTCCCAGTGGGCCAGACGAAGTTTGTGTTCTCAATAATTCATCAGTGCAGTGGCTGTGCTACTACACAAGCTGGTTTTAGGGACACAGCTGTCATAATAGGAAGAGAGCAACACATTATTAAATTGATATGCTTCCTCATCTAAGTCCCCTGTGGACTTAATAGATGTGACAAGTACATCTACTTTAGAGAGAACAAGTCCCCGATATAGATTCCAGTCCGTGGACTTTATGTCTGACAGCGATGCTTCGTCGGACACATGCCAATTTTCAAGAAAGTTGGAGATAAATGGACTGGCGAGAGTGAGATCAAGTACCTCGTCACAAATCGCATTTATGGAGGTAGGCTTAGATCCTTTAGTATATCTACATTACTAATAATTATGATGTGCATTTGCATCGCATCCTAAGATTTCTGCTCCGGCAGTACTCTATCAGCTCTTGGACCTCTAAGGGCGCATTTATGTCATCGCCGCCGGGGAAATATGCTGAAGCACACACGATGTTATGTGTTCTCCTCTGGGTCGGAACTTTAATTATCAGGGCCACTAGGTCTTTCGTTATGAATTCTGGCATAGGAAGAAATTTGACGTTCCGGATCAAGCAGGCCGAATTTACAGATCAACTTACTTCTTCCATCCCGTAGACATTTTATCTATCCGCTAATAACCCAAGGATCTTGGATGAGAACAAGGGTTATATTTTCCTTGGCGAACCACTTGCCGGGGTAGCGGACGCGCCCTTCGCGTGATGCAGGTTCGATTGTAACGCCCCGATGGAGCTTATTAGTCCTGTCTGGATGCTGAAGTTGAAGGGGCGGCTTTGGCAAAGGCAAGAGCACTTTCTCTATCTTTGCCCATGCGTAAAGAATGTTTAAGTCACCTTCTTTCTACGGCGTGACAGACTGTTGCGGTCCAAGGCCTAGTTTCTCGCGACAATTTGTGTTGTGCATGTAGTTTTTTGGACACAAATGAAAGGGACCTACAATTTAATGCCGGATCCGAACGGCGAATTGAGAAGCCTTCCGTGACAAGTTATTACTTTTGGAACGTTTTTCACCCATTCGCGAGAGGTGGGACACCGTAAAAAATACTTTTGGTGTTACTGGGATTCGAACCACGAACTCCTGCTCAGTAGCCATGCGTTCACAGATGAAATTCTTGTTGACATGGTGCCCATGAGCATGGATAGCATCACCAAAAAAGTGCGCAAATCATATTCGAACTGTCCTATGCAACGAAGAAACTAGAAATAGAATTACCTACGGTCATGCTATAAGACGCGCTCTTATTAAAGTTAGTTCCGGTGTTGAGATACCGAGCGTTCTGTCGGTAGTATATTCTACTCACTACTTTTAAGGCATTACTCGTAAAAATCGGAATGACTAGGTTGATGATGAACAAGCTAACAAATGGACATAAGAATGTTGCGTACCAAGCAAAGCAATTATTTTATAGTTCGCTGGCATGCGAACAAGAATATAAAGATCTCAGAAGACAATAAAAAATTTAGTTTACCGGCGAAAGAAAGTAGATTGGTAGAAAAATATCAACCAAGTAGTACAAAAGTTCAGAGAGCTATAACTACAAAGGCACAGAAGTCCGCGGTATGACGAAATATACAACGCGTTGCATCACGAAGTCATTGTGGAGCATTGGGAAGGGCACATTCTTAAGTTGCTAAATGACCCGATAATTGTAGAATAGGAGGCTCCACCAATAACCGATGACTGCATTATGTCGGTGCTAACAAGCGTAGAAGAACGTAGATGAGCGATAAATCAGCTCAAACACAACAAACCATCGGTATCAGATGGCATCCCAGCGAAGCATATTTAATTTTGAAAGCCCGTATTACACCAAGAAATTCATATGAATGCAAGTGCAAATACTGGAAGAACTTTCCCTGAAGACTGGAGAAGAGGCATCTTTTGCCCTTACATGAAAAAGGAAATATTATCGAGTGCATATCATGATATAACAATTTTGAGTACCGTATAAAAGATTTTTCCCCTATACTACCAGATACGATATCGCTGAAGTCATCATTGGTTCATACCACTGTGGCCTCTTCCCAGAAGAATCAACGACGGCAAAATGTCAGAGTTTCAAAACTCTTTACATCATCTGTTTGTAGAGTTTAAAGCTGCCTTCGATAGCATAGCCAGAGTATAGATCTAAAAAGTCCCAAAAAATTCCCTAATAAACATTTATCGAGGCCGTTAATCAGATAGGGCTTCATCTCTGAGAATAATTTCTTTTCCAATGCCACACGCTCAAGGGGCTTAAGCCCTTATAATTCCAGGCATCGCGTAGGACTATGAAGTCTATTAAGGTCTGTCAAGACTCTTTAGTTCCAGGAAATTAACTATAACACTAAACTTGCTGGTGCAAAAAACAATGGTCTTACCAGTACTTACATATGGATCTGATACTTTTTGAAAAAGGGACTCAGACCTCTCAGTTCGTTCGCGAGGAGATTTTTATGGATAACGCTTGGCCTCGAGTGTCAAGAAAGATGATTCCTGGAACTCTATAAAAGCAAGATCTACGAGCATTATTGCAATATTGACATCGCGAAGATAACTAAGCACGGTAGGCTTCAGTAGGCAAAACACATAGCTCGCATTAGCGAAAAAGATCCTGACAGACCTTATGCGGCATAACACCGAGTCAGGTCAATCTTAATTGAAAGATTAAGGAGAGCCCTTAATTTGGCAATTCCAAACTGGATGACATCGGCTTGAAATCTGGACTGATTGTTTGCAGGAGGCCAGATAGGAACCATTATCATCATATTTTTGGGCCAAATATATTTCCTGTGCGACTTCGTGTTACTGGGTAATGCTGATACTCACATAACAGCAAAATTAATATGTTTGGAGCTTGGTTTTTGTGATTCGTGACATTGTTCGTTGTTCATTGTAAAGTGCTTCAAAAGTGGATGCTTTTAGTGCGTACCATCAAGGTCAAATATGATCTTGAATACTCAAGTATTAATGCCGTGAATTTTAAATGAAATGTATGTAAATTTATTGTTTTTTTTTCATTAAGAGTGAACAACACGGGCTCCATTTCATCCCGTTTATTTTAAACTAAGTAATGAAGTTATGTGGGCGCCGTTGCTCAGTGGATAGGAGCATGGACTGCTGAGCAGGAGGTTCATGGTTCGAATCCCAGTAACACCAAAGTATTTTTCACGGTGTCCCACCTCTCGCCAAAGTTTGACAAACGTCCGAGAGTAATAACTTGTTATTGAAAGCTTCTCAAATTCGCCGTTCGGATCCGGCATTAAATTGTAGGTCCCTCCATTTGTGTGCAAAAATATGCATGCTCAACACAAATGGTTGCCAGAAGTCAGGCCTTGGACCGCATGGTCTGTCGCGCCGATATTATTATGAAGTTATAATTAGCCCACGCTTCAAGGGATTTTCACTCTAATAATGTCTGGCACTGGCTTTAGTAGTATTTGAAAAGAGGAAGGAAGTAAATTGGAGTTAACTCGTAGGTACTTCATACATCAACTCAACCGTACATGTGAATTCTGCAGTTAGTTTACGGCAACTGTTTATCGCATGTATTGTATCATGTGTACTTGTAATCAGATAATCATTGTAGTGAGAAAAATTCGTGCGTTTTTTTAAGGGGCCGGGATTCAAATCATGTATCCTCCAAGTAGTAGCCAATGATATTTACCATTGCACCACCACCGTCACTGACCATATTAAAAGTAAGTTCGCTATTTATTTTTGATATTTTCTATTTTTCTATTTTTCTTCTCGATTTCTACCTCTACGTAAATAATTTTGAAATCTGATTCATAAAATGTTACTCCAATTACTAGTTAAGCTTTTTAAAGAAATAACAGAAAAAATATACCTTTAGGAGAGGGTTTCAATTTCTCCTAAAGATATCTTCTATGATTATCTTTTAGCCCAAGTCTATTACGTTTAATGACAATAATAATTATTTCTTCAGCAAAACGACAATTTTTTTAGTTTGTTTTTGCATTCTCCGGCAGCAAAAGATTAATTTTCATAAAAAGTTTTTCCATGACAACTTATACTGCAATGCAATTACTTGTTTTCCTCAAAAAAACTTCACGGAGCAAGTAACCTCTAACTTTATTTTGTTCATTGCATATAAGTCATTCCAAGGATTTGTAGGCGAAGGACTTCTTTTATACGTAGTTGGAACCGTCTACATCTATGCAGCAAACTATATTGGAATAGGTTTTTAAAAAATCAACGATGAAGTTTCATGTCTATCTGTATTCGTCAGAAAACATTACTACTTAACACTCCCATACATAATTATCTTCGTTATTTTCGATTTCTTATCGACCTCATTAGGTGATAAATAATAAACGTTCGTACGTAAAAGTTTGGTAAAGCTACACAATAGAGCACATAAAAGCCAAAAATCCTAAGATGTGACACAGCATATGAGAAACAATGTCAAGATTAAGATATTAGGCCAAATAAATAGAATCTTTATCATTTTTTTCATTTGTCACGCTCTGCTACTCCTTGGTGGCTGTTTTGTTTTCGCTTCGGTATGCCTCATTTTGAGTTAACATGATATTAATATTTTTTTTTTAAATAATTGTGTTATAACTTTAACAGTAACTGTAGATATTTCTTTCCAAATAGAAAATAAAAAATTCCTTAGCTTGTCTACCCTTTACCCACTTGATAAACAAAGCAACGGCTGCAACAACACTATGAACACTCGACTACGCTACAAGGATGCGATTCTCATTCCTTCGCTGCACTGAACTAAATTTACAAGTACCTTTGTTCACCCGGTAATCCTGAAACTGATTGATTTCGGATTTTGCAGTGATTTTCGATTTTATAGGAGGAATTCTGATCGTCATTGCTGACGTTGCCCATGACTTTTACTTATCCTGGTGGGGAAACGGGCAGCAGAGCTTTCAACAACATCGAGTGTTTGGGAATATCCTGTGAGCACCAAGATTAAAAAGTGATTTATCCATTTTCATTCAATAGTAAAGTCTTCTCAATAGATGATGTCGACGATACTCTATTCGCCTTTGAGGATAATATTCAAAGGAACATTATTGGAACGAATGGGTCCATGTCATCAAGCTTATCATGATGCTGTGAGATCTCGATTATTATTTGTAAAATAAACTTCAACTGGAAAATAATTGCCAGGTTAAGGAGTTACGAGTACTGTATTATACCTTAGAAATTGTGGTCTGCTTTTGTAGTTTTATGTTCCGTTGACGTCTGTTTTGAAATATGATGCCGGTATGAATTGGCACTTTTCAGTTAAGTGACCAACAGGTACCAACAAAAATAGAACAATTTAGTACCTATGTTCATCTTTCTTCAAATTGGTTGTTTTTGTATGGTGATTACAATCGACAATTTTTTCATTTTACAAAAAGGTTTTTGGTTTTGCCATTGAATACTGTCTTTCAAAGCCATATATGGAAACAGCGTTATGATGTGAAAATGACGACGACCACGATTAATATCGTTTTGTTGCCATGTTGTGGTGTTAAACGTCGGTAGAAATCATTCGTGCTCACATTCTAGAGCGTAGAGGATTCATAACAGCACGAAGAAATTGAATTCGAAATTGGAAAAATTCAATGGAAAAATCAAATCGAATAAAATGTCAAAGCTTTATTTTGTTTAATTATATTACTATTTTTGCACTAAGGATGCAATTTCTTGTTGTTCTTCTTTGTGAAATAAAATAAGTTTAAATACTCTGGAGAACTACACAAAAAAACTTTTTTACGAACTCACCTCTCACGAATGGGTAAAAAACGTCCGAGAGTAATAACTATATTGAAGAAGTTTTCAATTCGCCTTTTCGATATGAATTTAAATTGAATTTAGGCATTTAAAATATAAGCTCACCGATATCTTTCGTTTCCTTAACTTTAACGCCCACGCTATGCCAAGCATATAGCATAGCATAGCATTACGATTACGTAAATCTAAAAACCCGTTGTTACGTTAGGTAACCGTAGAATTGTGTGAAATGTTTATGTCTGGTTAGGTGTACCTAAGTTTACCATACCGTCGCTAGAAAGACCACAGAACAACGAGATAAAACTTATAGTCCCCCGCTGTCCACTCGCCAACTGAACTCCCACCACCAATTGATTACCTTAACGACCCAGAAAACTATAGAATCGTCACTTGTATCGGAAAAAAATATATATACATGTTGGAATCGTCAGTTATAGTCCATACAAAAATCCTATGGAAAACAGCACTTTCCATTTTTTCCGAAGTTTCCAATTTTTTTTTGTATAAAACTTATTCAGACTATGGCGTACATTTATGTATATAAATAAAAATGAAATGCTGTTTGTTGGTAACCGCATCACTTGAGAACGGCTGAACCGATTTGGCTCATTTTTATTTAAAAATTTTCCTCATAGGTTTATGAGGAAAAAAAGTAAGAAAAGTTACCCGAAAAATTTGAAAATTAGGGAAAAACTGAAAGTGCTGTTTTCGATAGGATTTTTGTATGAACTTGCGACCATAACTCACTCATTCGAACGATGGATTTGCGTAATTATTTTTTTGTTTTGTTCCTTATGGTCCGTAGAAAGAAGAACAAAGGAAAGTCGAAAAATTCGGACAACCAGCAAAAATCATAATTTTAACGTGACAACGGGGGTGAATGTTGAAAAAGTAAACTGTTAATTTATACTCTGTTAATGCTCACATTGTTAAGTGAGACACTGTTTACTCACACTGTTATGTTAGACACTGTTAAAGGTCACTATTTTGAGAAATAAGTCATTTTTCAAGCGATTCGTATGAAATTCGGTATTTAGGACTAAGATACGACTGTAAGACTTGTTCCTATGGAAATTCTGGGATCTGGAATTTTGTGGACCAAGCAATTTCTCAAGCGATTCGTATGAAATTCGGTATGTAGGACTAAAATGCGACTATAAGACTTTCAGGCAATTTCTCAAGCGATTTGCATGAAATTCTGAATGAAGGACTAAGATGCGACTATAAGACTTGTTCTATGGAAATTCTGGAATATGTTCATTATGGCCTGGAACTTCGGGAACAAAGAAATTTCTCAAGCGATTCGTATGAAATTCGGTATGTAGGACTAAGGTGCGACTATAACACATTTTCTTTGTTTTCTTTCGTCCCAGGCAAGCGTTATCATGCTCAAAACCCACGGCCGTGTCTCCGGCACAGCCTAAACTGCTCTTTTTTATGCACACTCGATCATAACTGACGATAGGAGCGACAATTGATTTTTTTTTGTTTTGTTCTTTATGCTCCCGGAGAAATTTTTAGCAAAAGAAAATTCGGGAAAATTACAAAAGAGAGTAGAAAAATTTGGAAAACGATAAAAAATTTGATATTTTTAAGGAAATAACTCAATTGAATGTTTTCGGTAAAATGCAAAATTTGGAAACACGCATTTCAGCCGAAACTAAAATGGTTTTACTTTTGTGTGATTTGCGATCTGTCCAACAAATCTCGTTACTTTATTTGTATTCCAATCGATTCCAATAGTTGGCACTAAGTGCGCAAATATCGTTTGACAGCTGATCCAGTTCCACGATCTTGCCTTTGTGATCTGTCAACGCATCCCAATGATTCCGACCGACATGCCATTAGACTTTGAGCGATTGCAGTTTCGGGTGCGGTTTGCATTCGCAATTACAATAAACAAATCACAAGGGCAGTAATTGAGTGTTTCGTGGCACTAACCATGATAATCTATAAACACCTCCGAAAGACCCTTAAAAGAATTCAAAAAGACCCTCAAAAGACCCCCAAAAGGCCCCCGAAGGACCCTCAAAACACTCCCCAAAAAACCCAAAATAGCTCCAAAAGACCCCCAAAGGACCATATAAAGACTACTCAAAATACCCCAAAAAACTATCCGGAATCACGGAAAACACAACCTATATTTCATTTTCAGCTCCGAAAAAATACACCATCAACCAAATTGATCACGTTGCAATACGAGAGCAGCCACAATATACTGTAATCACTACCCTATCAGACTCCTCAAAAGATGCTTAAAAACCGTCCAAAAACTCTCAAAAGACCCCCCAAAGACCCTCACAATACCCCCAAAGACCCTCACAATACCCACAAAAGACCCCCAAAAGACCCACAAATGACCCCCAAAGACCCTCAAAAGACCACCAAAGGACTATCAAAAGACCCCAGAGTACCCTCAAAAGACCATACCGTATTTCACACAAATCGGTTGAGAAATTACTTAGTTCCCTAAATTTAAAAGTGTAACAGTAATGTGAACAATAATGTGATTGAAAACCGCAACACAAAATTATTTTTAATACCGTACTTGTCTTCACCGTCGATAAAGTAGTTTCACTTTTAAAAATGTCCTGCATCATTCAGCATCGCAATGAACGTAATAGTGATGTTCAAGCAAACAATCAAAACAAACAAATGCTTTGTTTCGATTGGTTTGCTATGATATTGTAAATAACATACCTTGAGATTCATTGTAATTTCAAATTTAATGAAAGAAAATGAATCATTTGGTTGACGTTTTTTTTCTCCTTATTTTTAATTTGATTTAACATTTCATATAGCTTTTCCCAAATTCACAAAACGATCACAAACAAATTTATTGGAAGTGCGACAGGACAACGTCTGTCGGGTCAGCTTTAAAATAAGAAGAGCCAAATCGGTCCAGGCATTCTCAAGTCTCTAGGTATATTAAGTTCGCGTGCCCGTGGCTGGCGGATTGGCTGGCTGGCTGGCTGGTCAGATCTTGTGATTAATTCTTAACCCACTTCCTAAAGCCCGATTTTATTGAAATTTTGCACACATGTATATTTGCGGTGACAATACTTTCTGTATTTGGTGCACCTCGGGCCTCGGTGTCGGTGGGCTCCAATACAATTTTTTTACAAAATTTACCCGATTTTCTTCAAATTTTGTACGCATGTGTATCTCAGATGGATAACACTTTTTGTAAAAATTTGGAAGTGATCGGGCCTCGAGGTTGGGGGGCTCCGAAAAATTTGTTAAAAAATTTATCCGATTTTATTTAAGCTGCACATTTTGTATCCCCGATTGGAGAATTTACACGAAAAATTTTAACATTTATGGGTTGTATTATTTTTTTTATAGGAGTACACACCCTCATTGAACTTGCAACCATATAGAGCTATGCTCAGGGTTGGCGTTATGGTTAAGGAAGGAAAAAGAGGAGGTGTTTGCTGAGCTTGCACTTTGAATGCTTGAAAATTATACAGGAATACTGTGGATAAAGAAGTAATGTCTGTATTCGTCGAAACGTCCATGATGGACCCGTGGTTTGGGTTGAGGCACAAGTATTGCGGATAGCTTTTAAGATGGGCAGAATGCACCTAAATATTTCGTTTAAGTACCAATAGTGAACTAAGCAATAAAACAGTAACATTTCAACGATGTAGCGAGTCAATTGTATTTCTGTATTCCGTCTAGTAGATGCAATATGGTATTGTGAGCACCTAACCAGACAGGACAGTCCACCATTCATAGAAAGTTTAGATTGCTATGTAAGAATTGATGAAATCCAAATTAAATCACGATGGAATTCCAGACACCACTTATCTTTTCAGCGTAATAAAGGAGATCGAAATAGCACTGTCTTAATAATTATGATTATGAAGGAGTTTGGGAGAGCATGACTCAAGATGAGAGCAATTATGGTATTATAGTAACTGTACCATCTACATCTTAGTCTTTTATATTTTAAAAAAGTGTATTTCACCCTTATTTTTCTCAAACTCCGCGTGGGTTTTGAAATATAAGGAAAACCAAAACGAAAAGTTGTGGTATGTGAGTTCAAAGATCAAACCCGATACCCACTAACACAGATGTTGTGTGAATACTTACATTGTTTGCTTATATCTCGTACACATCTAGAAGACTTGGAACATCAACTCAACCGTAAGGCTTAAAAGAATTTATGTGCAACATGCTCTTTTGCAAATACCGCACAAAGGTAATACATTATGGTAATCCATAAGGTTATTTGTTTTATTACAACGTGGATGTTATTTTTTAATCGTCAATTTAAATTCAATTTAAAAAATTGAGTGATAACCAAACGATATAAATGCAGGCAATCGTATAAAACTGAATTTATAAGTTTTTTCTTTCCATTTTTAATCATCTAAACTCAGGGGCCCTTAAAATGCTAATCGTTAAATATACATAATCTTCAAGCTGCCTCATTTCTGGTTGCAGACATCAAATGAACATCATTTTTAATTTTTTCGTGGAAGCTTCCCTTGCCATTCCAGAGCTATTATTCTGTTCGCAAAACATAGCTAACCGTAATGGTAATTTCTACATTATACGAGTATGAATATAATTTCTCCGCAAATGAACGCGATGATGTGAAAAATTTATTTATCTATTTGGGGTGAAAATAAAAGAAATTTTCAGTGATAATATAGCAGCGGTGTACGCGATGAGCTTTACCTGGAAATTATAAACTCCTATCCAAGCAAAATGCGTGGAATTTGTTGTATGTCAAAAGTTCATTCCAATCATGCATGTAATGAAAAGGTTTGCTTCTTCTGTGCAGGTAGTCCTGACGGGTGACTACCTAGCTGAGTGGTCGACTGACAGTACAATTTATTTTTTGAATTCTTTTTATTAGAGGGGTGTCCAAAATGATGTTACCACCCGTATGTACATAACCTACGGACTTCGCATATGCATTGAAAACCAAGGAGTACAGGTCGAAGGATAGCAGTAGCTTCATTTGGGCTTGTGCACATAGTGTGTATTAAAATAAATAAATAAAAGTTAAACCCATATTCTTTTGGACAGTCTTGCATTAACTTTGCGTCCGGATGTGTTTGGGTGTTTGTTTGTTTGTTTGTAGCCAAATGTTGTGGTAAATTTTGAATCAACTTCCAAAATCCCGATTTTATTAAAAATTTTCTCATATGTGTATCTCCGATCAGAGAATTTTAAAAAAAAATTTTGATTTTTATGGGTTCGTTTTTATTTCTTTCATAAATAAAGCATTGCGATTCCGCGCTTCTCTTGATATATGTGTATAACAAGGTATTTTTTATTTTTTTTCAAGATCTTCATTATTATCATGACTTGAAAATTGTGGATGTTATTAGCCTCAGCTTACCAATTCTTGACTCTTTTATAAAAAAGCGAAAACCTGAAAAAGCTTCGTAATTCAAAATAAGTTCTTTTGATATTGATGGAAATTCGAAGCGTAAATAAAACAGTAAAAATATAAAATTATTACAGCTACAGATAATTGCCAGACCCATACCCAGTATTGAACAAATTAATTCAACGCTGATGGCGATGCCTTATTATTTTTGAGCCGATTTAACGTTCTTCTTTTTTCGTCTATGCTTGAAAGGCTTGTCGTTTTTTGGTAGATCCTCCCATTCTTTAGTTAGCTGGCCATTTAGGAAGTCATGTAAGTGATCTTCCAATTGAACCATGATGCCTTTGAAACCAGTATCCATTCATTTGAAGCGTGAGCTAAATAAAATCATCGAAGATCCTTGAAGCAACCGTAGAAAAAACCCACCAAATAACAACGCACTTAGCCGATCTACCTTTTTCTTAACAACAGCACATATTTATCATATCGACCCTATGAAAACTATGGATTTGATTCTAATAGGTCTGGCTCAGTGGAAATGAGCATTGCTACTGAGCAGGGATTTCGTGGTTCCAAGCCCAGTAACACCAAAAAGTATTTTTCACGGTGTCCCACCTCTCGAAACGGTGACAAACGTTCCGAGAGTAATAATTTGTCACGGAAAGTTTCTCAATTCGCCGTTCGGATCCGGCCTTAAATCCCTTCCATTTGTGTGCAAAAATATACATGCTCAACACGAATGGTTGCAAGAAGCTAAGCCTTGGACCGCAATGGTGTGTCGCGCCGAATATTATTATTATTATTATGTGTAGAACCCGTCCTCCAAAAAACACCCCAAGACAACCCATAACCTTCGAAATCCCTTGAAGCGTGCGCTTATTGAAAAATAAAAACCACCAACACCAGACTACGTCGACCCATCACAATATTATAACAATATCTCATTGACCCCGAGAAGTATGGATTCAACACTAATATCAATTCGATTTTGGTACGATCTTGTAGGGGCTTAATAATGGGTAGTGAGTGAGTTGGTCTTTGGTATATTAAAGATAACATTACATTAGGGGAGTAACAGCGTTCAAAGGTTTGAAAATACTTTGTGTGTGAGTGAGCAGTGACATGGCCAAGTAGTTCAGTTGTCTGTGTTATATTTATCCACACTAATGAAAGGAATCTACGTATTGGAAAGCTTTCTGATGATATTTATTACTTTCTAACGTTTGTCTGACATTTGCGATCGTGAAAAAGTTTTATGATGATTTTCAAGGATTTTAATTTCAAATCTCCCACTCAGTAGCCTAAAGAGTAATCACAATTAATATATAAATGAATGGATATTATTGCGTTCGAAAAAATCAAAAACTATCCATCCTATTGAGGTGAAACTTGCACTACCTTCTTGAATCGATGCAGGTAATGTTATTTATGTTTTCGATAGGTTGCGCACAAAAAAAGGGCAAGAAGTGTTCTTATTGCGTGTTGTTGCGCAGTTAAACACGGTAGCGCCCACTGGATTTGCGTGTAGCGAAGAGCCACCGAACCGGTACTGTATTATCATCATCATATTCTATTCTACAACCGGAGTCCGGTCCTGATAGCTTCCCGCAAATAATCTCTCCACTGGTCTCGATTTCGAGCCGATGGCATCCAGTTTAGCATCCCTAAACTATGGGCGTCCTGGTCTACGGCATCCCTCAGCGTAGGCTTGGCTGGCCTCTTCGCTCATACGAGCTAGGTGTCCTACCCACCGGAGCCTACCGAGCTTAATTCTCTTCATGATGTCGATATCGCTGTAATGCTCATAGATCTCATCCTTATAGAGTCTCCGGAATCGTCCTTCCTCGTATACGGGGTCAAAAATTCTAATACTTTTCTCTCGAACACGGCTATGAAGTCAGACAGACAGACAGCTATGCACCCAAGTCTCGAATCCTTATATAAGTACTGGTATGACTATTGTCTTATACACTAGCAGCTTGTACGTTATGGTTCAATTCCTGGATTTGAAGATCCGAGAAAGTTAAAGGATTTCACTACTTCAAATTCGCGCTCCACTATTTTAATTGAAGAACCAATGTTGGATCTTCTACTCGCAGCCGTGGCCACCATGTAGTTTGTTTTTAAGTGCAGCCCAAATTTTCTTGCCGCTCGCTCGAGCTGGATGAATGCTTCCTGTAGAGCTCTTCGGTTTCTGCCAACGATGTCAATGTCGCCTGCGTAAGCCAGTATCTGAATTGACTTATAGAGGATTGTTCCTCTCGCCGTTACGTCAGACACTCGGATCACTTCCTCTCCTCCAACGACAGGCTGAAGAGGACGCAGGTTAGTCCATCCCCTTGTTGGAGCCCGTTATAGATGTTTAATGGGCTTGATAGTGATCCGGACATTTTTACTTGGCTTTTAACATTGGTCATGGTCATGGTCAGTTTATTTGGGATGCCAAATTCTCTCATGTCTTAATAAAGTTCTTCTTTGGCTGTGCTATCATTGGCGGCCATACATTTCTACAAAAAGATGGTGTAGTGAGTTTTGAAACTCTAGATATTTTTCCATTACCTGCCGAAGGGTGTAAATCTGATCAGTTGTTGATTTGCCTGGGATAAAGCCACACAAGTATGGACCTATGATGAATTTACCGTATTGGGCTATCCTGTCTTGAAGGATAGTGGAGAAAATTTGATACGCGGTACTGAACAACATTGTACCATGATAATTACTGCATGGTGTGCTATCGCCTTTCTACTGTATGGGGCACAGTGTGCCTCTGTGCTAGTCTTCTGGCATCGCTTCTTCGTCCTATACTTGTACTATTAGTCCATGAATTGCTGGGTGTATTGCGGGACCTCCTGCTTTAATCAGCTCCTTATTATTTTTATAGCCGATTTATAGCTCTACTTACTTCGTCAAGGCTTGGTGGCGGCAGCGTTGTGTGGTATTCGGTCATTGGTGGAGCCTCCAATTCCTTAGTTAGCTGGCCATTAAACAACTCATTAAAGTTCATTTCCCATCGCTCTAAGATGCCTTTGAGATCGGTCATCAAATTACCCTCTTTGTTTTTGCAGTATGTGCAACGCGGTGTATATTGCGTCATACCGCGGACTCTTTGCGCTCCTCGCTCTCTGTACTGTTCTAGATCACGGACGAGATTCTTTTCCCAGGCTGATTTCTTTCACCGGTGAACTATTTTTTCATATTTTCTGAGCTCTGATTTCTCTTCTACGCCTGGCAGGTCAGCCCCAGGACTTTCTCCCCCTGCATTCAAGGCGAGTCATATCGCCTGAACGTAGTTGTTTCTGTTCTCTTCGTTGCTAAGGGCAGCCATATTGACTAGAATCTGATTCGCGGATGCCGTCTTTCTTGATGATACAATCCGCGCTCGGAGCCCTATACCAAAAAGATAGGGGTCCGAGTCGACGTTGGCACCTCGGTACGTTCGCAGCGTCATCAGGTTCGGGTTGTGGCGGCAGTCTACCAACACGTGGTCTATCTGTAAGCAAGTGGCTCCATCAGAAGATACCCAAGTGGCTTTGTTGATATTTTTACGCGTAAACCTTGTACTCGCAACGACCAAATTATTGCTTGCTGCCATCTCTATGACTCGTTGTCCATTGTCATTAGTGTTCTCGTGTAAGCTAAGGGTGCCAATGTATTGCCTCGATACTTATATTGGCTCCATACCTATTTTAACATTCATATCCCCCAGAATGACTTTTACGTCATACTGATGACAGGCATGGAGTTCCCATTCGACTGATTCAAAGAATTCTTCTATTTCATCATCTAGGGAATCCCCCGTTTGGTATGTGATGAGGCTTATGTTTTTAAATCTGCCCGACACGCGAATGGTGCATAGCCGTTCATTTACTGCTTTAAAGCCGATAATGCAGGGTTTCTTTCTTTTGCTGACTAGAAACCTCACCCCGAGCACATGATATCTTGTATAATAGCTGTAATATACGTCATATTCTGATTTTAGCCGTTTAGCCGTTTTCGTTGCCGTAGCCGTCGTCGTTCATCAGTGTATCCGAGGCTGGTTTGGGGTTCCATAATATGGTTTTTTATGGGCGAGGTTATTGGCCTCGCGCCAACCTTACTTTGAAGGGACTAGCCCGATCATTTCGCTTTTCCTGTACTGGAAGAAAATTACCAGCGGCCACCACGTTTGATCGAGGTTTGATCGCACTTCCACCAGTCAGAGATAATTGTGGCCACATGCATTTCTGAAGCATTCTGTGTTAATCGCCCTACTCTGCTGATGGATGACCGCCTTATTTTATATCTAAGAAGAAATATATTTAAAAACATATAAACTAATAATCTATATAAAATCTATTAAAGAGTTGCTTAGTTGATTAAAATAAATAAAAAAATAATACCAGATAGAGGAGAATTTAAGGTATAAATATCGTTCATCGTTTAAGATGATTAAACGTAAATTTGGAAAACAGTATTTTTTATACAGAAATCTGATGGAATGGTAAAAATTTTTGTGAACAGGGTGTAAAAATGAAAGCCTTAATATGTCAATTTTTACTCAAACTGTGCGTATTCTACCCTGAGGCAATTATGTTGGATAATTTGTATTCCACGCCTTGATATTATAGCAACGAGCAAACATCCTGGGAACATATTCATAGGAGAACGACGCAAATTATTATCCCTGTCCCTAAGACAGCTTCGTTATTCAAAAATACGTAATGCAAATTATGTGCCTGCTTCGATTCTTCCATTCAAGGTAATAGAAGATGACGAACATTATGTTCTTGTAGTAAAAAATTTGAATTTCAATTGTGAATCTTTATTATGAAGTTATCTTTTTAATTTACATAATGTACTTATTCGTTTCCCAAATAAATGTACGGTAGTTGTTCAATGAAGGTGTATACGAGTGATACTGCGTACATTTTTCCGCAAGAAAATTGGGAAAAATATTCTGGTGTTTTAAATTATATACTGACATTTTCTTTCTATTTTTTTCATTTGCATTTCTAAAAAACAATTCGGTGGTTATGCTTTTAGTTAATTTTTTGAAACGATGGTTGACTTTATCTTAGTGCCGTAAATGTTTTAAAAAATAGTAACAGTAGAGTTTTCGATGCAAATCTCTATGTCAGCCAAAAAGTTCAACAGTTTTGGAGGTTATGTTTCTCAAAAGTAATCTTTCAGTTCGCATCGCAACATTGTTTTTTATTGACTTGAAAAATTAAATTCAGTGAAAAAATGGAACTATCGCGTGAAAATTTTCGTGTGATGATTTTTTACGATTTTCGAGAGCGGCTAACTCAACAACAGTGCTTCGAATCAATTCATTTTACTTTTGGCGACGAAGCACAATCCTTGGCTAGTATTTATAATTGGTGCAATGAATTTAAACGCGAACGACGTTCACTCAAAGACGAACCTCGTGACGGTCGTCCAAAAATAGCTGTTGTGCCAGGAAACATCGATGATGTGAGAAAACTGATAGATGCCGATCGTCATGTGACTTCTCGCGAAATCGAGGCATGCCTAGGCACCAGGTAACACCAGCGTATATACGATCTTATATGAACATTTAAAGGTGCGGAAGTTATGTGCACGTTGGATTCCAAATTTTTTGACAGACGCACAAAAAAAGGTTCGTGCCGATTGGTGCCACCAAATGCTTGCAAAATTCGTTGAAGGTACTTCCAAAAACGTATACAAGATCGTGACAGGTGACGAGTCATGGATATTTGCGTATGAGCCCGAAAGAAAAGGAGCATCGACTGTTTGGGTCTTCCAATTTGAAGAAAATCCAACAAAAGTTTTGCGAGCTCGGAGCATTGGGAAGCAAATGGTTTGTTGTTTCTTCACGAAAACCGAGCTACTGTGGCTCTTGAAAATCAAAAGACAGTCAATTCAGCTTGGTATACGACCATTAGTTTGCTTGATGTTTTTAACAATTTGAGAGAAAAGAACCTTAAACGGCGAATCATTTTGCATAACGAATGAGCTCACACACATCACGTCAAACAAGTAAGTATTTAAGCGCTCAAACGATCGAATTGATGGGTCATCCACCGTACAGCCCCGACTTGGCACCCAATGACTTCTTCCTGTTCCCAGCAATTAAAGACAAAATGCATGGACAACGATTTTTATCGACTGAAGAAGTGGTTGAAGCGTTCAAAAACCATGTTTTGGAGCTATCATCTTTGGACTGGAAAAAGTGTTTTGATATATGGTTTGAGCGTATGCAAAAGTGGATAGATCTTAAAGGCGAATATTTTGAAAAGCAATAATAAAAGCAATCCGCCTTACAGCCCCGACTTGGCACCCAATGACTTCTTCCTGTGCCAACAATCAAAGATAAGATGCGTGGACAACGAGTTTTATCGCTTGAAGAAGCGGTTAATAATAATCTTCGGTGCGACAGACCATTACGGTCCAAGGCCTAACTTCTGGCGACCATTTGTGCTGCGCATGTTAATTTTTGGACACAAAATGGAAGCGGTTGGATCGTTTAAAAACCATGTTTTGGAGCTATCATCTTCGGTTTAGGCGTGATGAAGCGAAATTATCATTGTTACATACAAACAAATAGGGCTTTTATTATATTAAGTAACAAGTTTGTGTCTATAATAAAATAGATTACATTAAATTGTACGTAAGGTTCAGAACTCTCCTTTTATGATGTATTTTGTTTAACAGATTATGTTTACGGCATAATTGTTCAAAAGATCCCAAGCCTTGTTCTCCATTTGAGATACCGATCATAACATACTCGTCCATATTTATTTGCTAGCAAGTGTAGCATATCTTCTCATTCATATAGCAGATAATACAGAAAATTGGTACATCTTATCTGTGTAGATCTTCTTCTTCTCGAATTTAGAAAACAGTTATTATTTTATTGGCCCTGAGGCAGTTTAGAAGGTATGTTTTTTCTTCAAGTTGATAGTAGATCCTATATTGTGACTTTTTTTTTTTAATAATTTTTTTTAAATAAAATATAGAACTGCTTTCTTAGAGAAGCTCGCTGCGAGTCTGGTGTAATCCTAAGAGTTATTTTGACGCATGTCACTGCAATTCTTGTACTAGATTTTCTCTTACCCTAATGATGTGCGAAATAAATTTTTTGGTAGATCTTCTTGCTTCAACGCAATCACTCTTCTATGTAATTAAAATGCATCATTAATGTGTCCTTGTTGTCAGGTACAGCATGTAGTTAGTAGTACTACTAGACAACCTTAATATTCGCTTCAGAATGTATGGAGTAAAATTTTGAACTGCTGTAAAAGAACTGAGGCTGCAGTTGATTGATATAACTTTTGTTTTAAATATTTATTATTCATGCATTTACCCCAAACTGAACAGATTCATTTGAAGGTGTTTATTTATGTTTATATTAGGGGTTCTCTAAAATACTGATATTCTCTTACAATTTCAATACTCTCACCTTGAAACGTCACTTCGAAAGTGCCTTCCACCACCTTTTCCAAATCATCATCTTAGCTAGATTTGCAGACATGTTCTAAGTTTTGAAGTAAATGTCAAGACTGTTTATCATTATCAGGAGTCGAACATACACACGTGACTGAATAATGTTTAGTTGACATGATCACTTACGTGAACGAGTGACGAGCAGTGATCATCCCAATGTAAATACTCGATCACTCGTTAACGTATGGATATCCTTTACTCGTTAACTTATGTCGTAATTCGGTATTTATTTATCCTAAGCTTCTATTAGGCAGTGTTAGAAAAAAGTAGTATATCTATTTATATGGTAAAATCAGAGTAATTTTATTATCATAATATGTATTTTAAAGCAAAGCTACAGTATTCATATTTGAAAATATATTTATATAAAAGTCTTTATTTTAATTAAATGAAAAAATATACTTTTCATCGTTGAAATTGGTGCAGAACACCGAAATATCCGGTTATTAAATATAATCTATATATATAAAAATGAATATTTGTGTGTATGTCCTTTATAGAATCGTAAACTATGCATTTGATCATGTGATGATCTTTAGCAAAGTTATTGTGCATGAGCCTACGAAGGTTTCTGAGTTGGTTCCAGCCCCGCTAGGTGGCGCTGATATCGATTTTGTCTTCCGAAAATTCTTATTTATGGAACGATTTGGCTCAAATTCACACCATATAATATTTAAATAAAAAGAAAGACGTTGACAAAATATGGACCCGATATGTGGCGGTGGGGTGAAAAATGTAGTTTTCCCTGTATATGATATTCATATAAAGAATATTCGAACAAGTGTACATTTTTTGCCTGTATAAGAGTCGATTCTAAAGTTTCTGGATTGGTGAGTAGGTTAGTCAGTTAGAGGTCAGTTGGCGGGGGTCAATTGGATGGGGCGGCCGGGAAAAGTGGGTGTAAGTGGGCGTGGCGTCAGTGGGCGGGAGGTCAGTGGGCGGGGGTCAGTGGGATGGGAAAGCCGGGAAACTCCGGGTATTTCTGCTAGTCTAATATATAAAAATCTCGTGTCACGGTGTTTGTCTTTCAACTGCTCCGAAACGGCTTGACCGATTGTTATGAAATTTTATGTATATTTGGTAGGTATGAGAATAGGTTTTAAAGTGAAAAAAAAATTGAGAACGACTGGACCTGTATTTGGCTAACTTTTATTTTATAATTTCGCCTAGTCCGAATAAGGCTTATGCGAAAAAAAATAGAAAAAATGCCCGGAATATTGCATAGGATTTATGTATGAACTCGCGACAATAACTCACGATTCGAACGATGGATTAGCGTAATTCTTTTTTTGTTTTGTTCTTTATAGTCCTAGGAATCAAAGACAATTACAAAGGAAAGTCGAGAAATTCGGATAAACAGCAAAAATTGTTTTGTTCGTTATGTTCCCGGAGATATTTTTAGCAAAATAAAATTCGGGAAAATTTGGAAAACGATAAATTGGATATATATTGAATGTTTTCGGTGAAATGAAAACTTTGGAAAAACGCATTCCAGCCTAACTAAAAATAAAATTAAATTTGTGATGATTCGCGATCTGTCCAGCAAAAGTCGTTATTTCATTTTTGTTCCAATAGATTCCAATTGTTTGGGTTATGTGCGCAAATGTCATTTGACAGCTTCTTCTTTGATTTTGTGGGCAAAAAGATCTCCAAAAGACCACAAAAGACCATCAAAAGGCCCCTAAGACCCCAAAAAGTACCACAAAAAGACCTCCGAAAGTCCCTCAAAATACTCAAAAATCCTTAAAGATCCCCAAAAGAACTACAAAAGGCGTACAAAAGACTCACCAAAAAACCTCCAAAAAACCCTGATAGGACCTCCAAAAGACTCCCAAAGATACCCTCAAAAGACCCTCAAAATACCCAAAAACCCTCAAAGGACCTCCAAAAGACCCACAAAAGATCATGAAAAGACTCCTTTAACGACCCTCAAAAGACCCTCAAAATACCCTCAAAATACCCTTAAAAGACCCTCAAAAGAACCCAAAAAGACCCCCCAGAGGACCCTCAAAAGACCATACCGAATTTCATACAAATCGGTAGAGAAATTACTTAGTTGACGCGATATCGCAAAACAAATAGCTTTTCACAAGTTCAGAAAATGATCACAAATAAATTTATTGAAAGTGGGACAGGACAACGTCTGTCGGGTCAGCTAGTTTTTTATATAAAAACAAAGGAAAAGTCTGTTCATTCATTAATATATCATATAATATTCATGTTGTAAAATAAATTTTTAAAAAAAATTAAAATAAAAATTGTTTATATGTAATGTTTTTACAGGTGCAAAAATAAATAAATTTTTAGGTGAACACCCCTAAGTGGTACGCCGCTGTACTTAATAGATTTCCCCGGTGAGTTATTGATCGTCATCGAAAACACAAGTTTAACTGGAAATTGCAATCTCTTAAATGTAAAAAGGAGATCCGTCGCAATGATTGGTATCCGTGGGACAAAAACTTTTTCATCATCTCCCTTTTCTTTTCTTACCATTGTCATTCACCTCAACGATCTCGAAAACTATAGAATCGACGCTAATATTGATAAGCCCCCCGTCATTAGTTATCGACCACAAACCTGTAGAGAGTCTTACCATCTCTATTCACCTTAGAGAATCAAGAGCCTTATGCAAAAATGGAGGACTAGAAAATAAAAACTGTGTAGATTCTTGCCACAAAGGATTTACCTGTCCATTTTTGGTCTTCAGACTTAAATACAGAAATAAAAATATCAGCACTAATAATGAAGACATTTCTGAGAGTTTTAAGTGCACGCTGTATCCCTTAGAAGTGGAAGCTTGGACATTGCCTCTGATTTCTTTGGCTTGGGAAGCTGGTTTTGCAATGTAATTACTCCTTGTATGTCGTTCAAATAGTTCAGTGTTGAGAGTCTCAACAACTTTATTTCAGAGTTCGGACATAAACTAAAAGACTAATCTAGATACATTTTACATTACAGATATGTCGCATATGCGTCCGTGACTTTCGGTACATTAACAATTTTCTAATTGGGCGCATTATGTGTTCTATATGCAAGATCATAACAAGATCATCTTGATCGTGAATTTTGTTTATTTTAGTCTTCGTGTGCACGATCATTGTTGCGAGAAAAGTAATGTCATCCTAGAATCCATTTATAGCAATATCCAATTGAGTATGCATTCATTACTTATTGCGGAGGCGCAACAATTGCTTTATTAAAAAATATTTCCTTCAAGAGCTTAACAAGTTTATAAAGTATCTACTATATCAAGTTACCAGCGATCTACCGGGCATTAGGTATAAAATAATGAGTGGGGTTGTCATTAATAGAGCCCTATAGTATGTTTAATAAAACAGCTTGCGATTTAAATAAGGAAAACGTTTTTCGGATTAATGTACCGTCTATGCGATTAATTACGGAACACAACATTATTCAAATGTCCTTAACATTTCAGAATCTGAGGTCGTCTCACCTCTCTGGCATATTGGCATAAGCCAGTTGACTAGTCCATTTTTGGAGATAACACGGTTACCGAACTTCAACTTCAATAACATATCAACTGTTTTGCATTTGGGACTGTCTTGTTGAAATCTTCAAATCAACCTTTTTTTATTTTTTTTAAAAATCTCCATTGACTGTGATGCGTTGCATGAAACCCACACCAAATAGAGTGAGTAGGTATTCCGACATTTCTTGAAGAGCATCATCGGGTTGCTGACTTACCCCACTTCGACAATTTTTATTATTACCGGACATGTTCCTGAACACCAGTAGTGCATTTCTGAATGATGCATTTACAAATCTAGGCTATTTCAGGATTTTAAAATGGTGAAAGGTACAAAGCTGGTTGCTACAGTTACCACCAATTTTTTATGTCATTGTTACCAAATGCCGCTCTATTATGACCTGAATGGGATCCTCATTCAGTTGTGTTATTTCCAGTTGGAAATTGTTCTTTACCACAAACACCGGACGCAGTGCATTAAGATGAGCGTCAAACCGAAATGGACATGGACAATGCCAACCTGACACGCTTATTTGTTTAATATATATGTATATATGTATATATATAGTATATTTGTACATATTCATAGCATACATATTGCCGATAAATATGTATGTAAATGCTTGTGAAACAATCGCGACCAGTTTGAATCTGGTAAATGGAATTGGTGTCATCATCCATGATGTGCTTGGCCCGCTTGGTAATGAATTTTTATTGCTTATAGTTTGCCACAGTTTGCTTGGAAGTGCCATCGATATTATTGTTGGCCACGGTTCGAATCATGCTCCAACACCATGGCAAAGTAACTGTATACAGGGACGAGTATGTACGAGTGGCCGGTCTGCTTAAGTATTCATCAGGCAAATGCAAATGAATGCGAAATGTCCTGTTTTGGTTGAGATTGTGTGTGGATGCCGTATTTTTTTTATACTCCCCCTTTTGACCAAATACAATGGGATCATTTTTTTTTTTACTTCATTTTCGTAGATGTAGCTGTGCGCCGATATCAACAACTCGCGCCTACTACCACTACTTCAATAACATTATTATTTTTATGTGTTGTGCGCCTTGCTGGACTAATAATTGTAAATCTCTGGAATTAAAATTTCTTTGCCGGTGGTATTAGTCGGTTAGTTATTTTTTATTTTCGCGAAATATGAAAATATCTCCACACGGGATTTCGACATGAATTATAGCAGATTTTTGATATTTTCGTTGTTGTTGTTCTGGACACAGCTTAAGAATCCGGACAATAAAGATGCTATGAATATTTGTATTCGTACTTATATCTCTCGTATATTATACTGGTGTATCGGAATCTTGTTAAATTAAAAACGAATGTTTAGTTTCTCCAGAAATACATTTGTTCTGTGCTGCAAATAGTTTTTGGAGTTGGATTTTTTGCTGATTAAAAACTTAAGGATAGAGGTTTATTCAATTTAATTGTATCTTAAATATCATATAGCGTTTATATAGTTTATTGTAAGCTTTAAATTCTTGCTCTATTGTTCTGCTGGCTTCTGACGCTTTATTAACTCTGGTTGAGTGTAAAATGTATTTTCTGACTGTACAAAGAGTAGGAACGATGAAATTATGATATAAGCACTTGACCCAAATCTCTGTAATGTGGAGTGATCAAGAGCACAAAATGTTTCTGAGTAGAATGATGTTTATTTATTGGCGGAAACCTTCTTTTGTATAAATGATTTACAATGTAAATGTCTATATAAATGTCTATAAAATTAAAAGTGCTTAATAAACTAATACATAATTACAAATCTGGGTAATCTGACGCTTATGATAGATTTAATTCAAATTCCTAAATTCTGACACGTTCTGTCTGGCCTTGGTGTAGTTTGCTGCACATCCACGTTGTAATATGACTAATACTTCACTTCGCTGCATATGTACGTTGCTTGATGTCGTGTGCTACACATCAACGCTGTAATACGACGAATCACTGACTTCTCCGCATAAGCACGTTCTGTCGGGACTTGATATTGTTGCACTTGAATTTGTTGTTGATTATTTTATGTTACCTAACATCTCTAATATTCTGGTATTCCTATTGACGTAGTCAATCAAATAGGTCATTGGTTTTTTGTAGAGACTATCTAAACTTTTTTATTCGCGCGAACTCCTGTAACGTTTTAGGTTGCCTTAGATTCGTCAATATTTCATATTAAATTGCGATAAATAAATAATCATCATCTTATTTGGCTCCACAACCGCGGTCCAGTCCTGGTCTCACGCAAGTAATCTCTCCACCCAGAGCCGATGTCATTCAGTTTGGCATGCCGAAACTCCATCGCTATCCGCCCTCAGAGTAGGATTTGCATTCCAATATATTCTACCACAAATTAATATGCATCCCTATCTCAAAGCCAATTCTAAAAGTTGAATAGTCTTAATAGTGATCCGGATATCTTTACTATGCTTATACATTGGCCATGATGGTCAACCTACATAACTGTGCCGATTTATTTGGTATGCCGAACTCGAGAAAACATTATACTCAATAATGTCATACCAGGAATATATGCGAGTATGTTTATAGCACAGGATGCCTCTTCTCCAGTCATCTGGCATCGTTTTTTTATTCCAATCATTGGTAAGTATGTGGACTTCTGACCAAGAGGTTCGAGGTTTAAACCATAGAAACACTAAAAGTATTTTTCACTGTCCCCCACCTCTCGCGGTAGCCTAACAAATGTCCGAGAGAAATAACGGAAAGCTTCTAAACTCGCCTCTCCGGTACGGCACTTGTAGGTCTCTTCCATTTGTGTATAAAAATATAACACGCACAACACGAATGGTCGCGAAAAGCTAGGCTTTGGACCGCAACGGCTTGCCGCGCCAAATATTATTGTTATTATTATTATTATTAGTTACTTACACTATTATTTAATGAATTGCACGTAGTAACGGGGGCCCTTATAAAGCTCCGCTGCGGTGCCATCTAATCAGATGCTCCAATTGCTCAGCTGGTCATTTAGATATTCTTAAAAGTGCTCTTCCTATCGCTCCAAAATGCCACTGACTATTTGGTTATTTGGTTTTATTTTGGTTTTTTAATTGGCGCACGGTTCAAGGAATTTGCACCCTTATAATGCCTACGCACGTCTTGGGCTTGGAAATATTTGTATAAAAAAAGGAAAGAACATGTTGTAGTGGGTGGATTTAAGTTTATATCCGAGCACTCACAAATTAGAATATTGTGCTAATAAATCCACATTGGTGGCTTTGCATCTAGATTTCTTAATACTAATTCACTCTTTCGCTGACGACAGCAGTCAGCTCAGCTTCTCATATAAGTTTGAGGTACGTCCCTCCACTTCTAACGTGGAACCCAAACAACAACGTATGTTAAGCACGTAAAACCTAAACCTAGCCAGCATAATATAATGGGGAGAAAACAATCGAGTAGAATTTAATGCTTCCAAAACCCAATCTTGTCTCATATCGTCTAAGCGAATCCTAAATCCAATGCCAATATTTATGAATGGCACTTGCATCGAGGAAACTGAAAAGATATATTTCTTTCCCTCTGATGTGGCTACTATCTATAAGGCTTTTATTCGCTTTAACTTGAGTACACTTGTCATATATGGTCAGGTGCGCCTAAAACTACTTTTAATCAGCTAGAAACCGTGCGATAAAACTTATTGGTTACAATAACATTGCGAAATCAATAGATTCGCTTGAACACCGCCGGAACCCAGTCGTTCCAATCTTTACGATTTCAAGGCATGTGCATTTATTTTCTATGCCGGCATTTAAATTCCCAGGAATTACTCTACTTTTACTAAGGGCGAGTCCTGTCGCTTTGTCAAAGTTGTTTCTGGTTTCTTCGTTGCAAAATTTGTGTGGATTCGAATTTGATTTGCAGATGCAATATTTTTTGCGATTATTAAATCTGCGATCGGAGCATCATACCAACAATGCGCCGCTCCCTGACCACCGCATTTTTGCTAAACTTACCAAGCAATTTTCTGACTCCATAAAAAAAGGTTTTTTTTTTAAATGTAAGAGAAATAATACATTTACGCGGCAATTAAAGTGTTAAAAAAATTGATTTCAGTATTATTTATTGCAGAAGTCCTGCGTCCAATCGTACAATAATCCAGACAATAAAGATTACCTTTTTTTAGTGACTATGTATTTTTATTCGAATTTAAATGTCGCGCTGAAGTCGTTGTGTTGTCGCGGAGCTAACTACTTTCTCTTCTTCACCTAATTTGAGATATTCGTTGTTATAATTTTGGGGATCTGCAGTGAGAATAATGATCGGGAAATTACTGACTGCTCAAAACTTGGTTTGAACCAGTAGCGCAACCATCAAGTTCGTGCCTGATTTACCTCCTAGTGGTGCTCCCCGGGCAACTATGTGTATAAATCTTTATATATGTAGGTTAAAATTGCAAGTGCGAACGGTCTAGCGTTTCTAGTCTAGGTAACGTGGGAAGCACCCTGCGGTACCGAAAAATGCCCGCTACTGAAGCCCACACAACGCCTCGAATAAGTAATGATCGAATAATGACGACTTTTGGCTATTGTACCCGGACTAAGATTGGTTTCTGAGGACACTCCTTGGTACTCCAGGTAGTGAAGGACCTCAAAATACCAGATTTTTTCAACTTGAACGTGAGTTTCTTCGATATAATTTGGACATACTGGGAGTGAGTGAAGTAAGATGGTTCAACGCGGGAGAGTACCAATCACCAACGTGTAACTCTATGCTACTCTACTCCGGCAGTCCCCGTGAATTTGAAGTGGGTCTGATGCTAACACTAACAGCACGCGCAGAGGCCTTATTTCCTGGCACCCACATGGTGATCTTATCGGCCAGATTTCGGACTAGAATACGGCACGTCACGATCATACGCCCCAACGAATCCCTCGACTCAGGATGAGAGAGACAACTTCTACAATCAGCTAAGCGCTGTACGCCGAACAGAGATATCGTCATCGCGATGGGGACTTGAATGCAAAGGTAGGCAACGACAATGAAAGACTCAGACATGTGATTCGGAAGCACGGCATCGGCAAACTAAATGAAAATGGTGAAAGATTTGTTGATTATTGCAACACCAACCACCTTGTCATAGGAGGCACCATGTTTGAGCATAAGACCTGCCATAAATTAAGCTGGGTGTCAACTGACAGGCAATCATCATTAAACCAAATCGACCATGTGGCGATCAGCCGACGTTTTATGAGCTGTTTTTAAGACGTCAGAAACGGACGAGGAGCCGACATGGGTATGGTACGGGATCATCACCTTATGGTAGCTACTGTATACAGTATAAAGACTCCGCAATATCATCCTAGTGCCTAGGTAAAATATCGACCGGCTAAAAATCCCCTCAGTACGCCAAAAATTAGGGGATCATTTATCGCAAGGGGTGGAAGCAATCAGCAGCTCACTGCCGACAACCATCCACGAACATTGGAAAGCTGTAAAAAATGTTTTCACATCTGGCGCATAAAGTATTGTTGGTAGAAGCCAGGCAAGGCACAGCACGTGGCGTACCCAGACTGCCTCCATACTTAAAGCTCGTATTATACATACCTCAGCAGCAGCGAGGATCGATCTAGAGTCCCTGTATCGGCGCAAAATGCGAGAAGTGTAGCGTAGTGTAAGACGTGACAAACGTAATTATATTAACACTCTTCCCTCAGAAGCAGAGGAAGCAGCAGCAGAATCACCAAAGAACTAACAGGTGGTCACCGCTCTAGCCAACGTCCGGCGAAAGGCCTAGATGGTGCCGTACTCCTTTAAGATGAGTATCTGCTGAAGCAGTGGAAGAACCAGTTTCCTACGGTCCTTAACCGTGCATTAGTTAACGAAATGCACCCAAATCAAACGGAGCTGCCGGAAGTAACAATTTCCCGAATTCGCACCTCAACTCCCAGTAAAGATGAGATTGCTAACGCGATCAACACACTAAAGAACAACAATTCGGTGGGACTAGATGGTATACCCGCAGAGCTTCTGCTTGCCACTGCAAAGGCTTTTATATCCTCTTGTAGAGAGAGCTTGGTAGGCAGAAACTTTCCCCGACGAGTGGAATAAGGGAATGATTGTGAAGCTCCCTAAAAAAGGAAGTCTTATGGAGTGCGAAAACTGGAGAGACATTTGCGTTCTTCCTGCACTTGCAAATTTAATAGCCAAATTAGTACTTGAGAGAATAAAGAAACATTTGGAAGATACACTCGATGCCGAACAAGCAGTTTTTCGCACTGGATCCTCCTGTGTCGACCACATCAACACCCTGTAGATCATTATTGAACAGTGCGTTGAATTCCGGTCACCACTGCACCTGCTGTTCATCTATTTTGAGAAGGCATTTGACAGTGTCAACAGACAGTTTATCTGGAGAGGTATACCCGATAAACTAATAGCTATTATTAAAGCAACCTGAGCACCAAGCTGCGACGGTTCCGTTAAAATATTGAATCTGTGCTGTTGTAGAGGTGGTGTTGGAAGGTTGGAAGGTGAACACTACTATCACAAAAAGATTACAAACGTTCGTAAATAGGTGGCTACGGAATATCTTAAGGGTTTTGTGGCCTAACCGTATCTTTAACGAACATCTTTGCCAGAGAACGGGTCAGGAACCAATAGGCACAACCATCCAACGACGAAGGTGGCAGTGAACTGGTCATACACTCCGAAAAGGCGACAGCTCCATAGCAAACTACGCAATGCAATGGAATCCGTTATCTCAGGATGGTAGAAGAACGGGTCGTCCGAAAAATACATGGCGCAGAACAGTTGAGGAGGAGTCACGGCAATTGGGGAAGAGTTTAAGAGTGCTGAAACTCATTGGCAGGAACCGCACACAATGGCGCCTAGACGTATTAGAGGCCCTAGAACCCACAAGGGGATATAGGACATAAGTAAGTAAGTTGTTTTAATTTTCATTACATTCCGAATACAGCATACAAATCTGCAGGTTTTGTTCGTTAGTGCAAAGCAAAGCTCAACATCATTGAATTATTAATTTTAACAAAACATTACACAAATAAAGCGTGACAACTTTTTCGTCTTTCTGTTTGTCGATATCTTGTTGGTAGCTAATTTTATCTGTATCCAATGAAAGCAACAAATTGTTAGAACATATAATATAAACTAAACCAACAGATGAACCGACAACGTCTTTAAGATCTTCATAGTGGCTTTGTAATATAATAAATTACTATTTGAAGACTCAATTCATGGCAAATTGTCACAACACAAGGTAAAATATTTTTTCATCGATCACACTTACTCGCGAGCGGTATAAAAAATAAAACGGAAGGAAGAACTGTAAAAGAGTTTGTAACAGAATTATAAAAGGAAACCGCTACAAAATTAAGAAGAAACGTTTCCAGTGGTGGGGTATAAGTGTGCAGTGCATCTAAGCAGGCACGCTTTAAAGGAGTTCAATAAAGTCCTTTCCTTGCCGCAACACCGGAAAATGCGAAGATGGTGCGAATGCAATTCAACCACCTTCTAATGCAACAGTTTCCGTTCGACTTTGATAAATGTCGTTTCCCGTGCAGTTCCTTTAAGGAATGACTTCTTTTTCCCTTTTATTATTTTTCACGTTCTCTTTGACTCGTCCTGTGTTGGTGCATTCGAACGCTGGGGCAAAAATTGAACACCGTACAAAGCTCAAGATAAATGACATTTTTATTACCACCGCAGCCACTCCCGGGTGCACAAGGTTTGTCGGTAGCTACCGGTCGTGAGCGAGTATATGAACACCGCGTGTTTGTTAAGTTCAAAGTTTTCCTGGAACGTATTTATACTTCCTTATCGGTAAGTTGGTGCAAACCGCTCACGGTGTGTTGTTCGAAAGATGTGCAGAAAGAAATCGTAAGGAAATGGGCACCGGCACCGGTCGAAGCACACTTTTACTTTTCATGTTTATTCTTTTTCTGATTGCATAGGGGTGCAACGACAAACACCTACGCGCACAGGAATAAATTGTATTAGTACGACATTTATTTGCTTAATAGCTAAATGATGTTACATTCGCCGTATCCGACAAGTCATAATTTCGTTTCTACAGGATTTCGTCGATGGGCATTTGTAAAAGTTGAAATTCATCAAAATATTTAAGGGAATAGTTTTATTACACTGAAAGTTCACAGAGTATTGTTTTTTTTATAATGTACACATGCTGATGTTGCTTAAACCCTTATAATGCTTAGTATAGCATCGGCGTTTGAAAATTAAAGAGAGGAAAAAGTGAAATGTCTATACACATGTGTCTTGAATGACTGTAGGTTATACAAATGTGGAAACACAGAGTCATTCATTCCACATAATTATTGTGCGGCTAAAGAAGGTATCTCTGAAGTGTTTGGTGCGTCAGAAGATAAGTCTAATGGTAGACCCGTGAGCTCGAGTTGTGGCACGGGAATTTCGGTTGGGTTGGAGGATGGGCGGGATGCATCTTGATATTTCTTTTGAACACAGCTTATGGAAAAAGCGATAAAACAGTGACAAGCAGGAAACGTTCCTACGATGTTCAAGCGAATCGATTGTTTTCGTCACCAATAAGTTTTATAGCGCGGTTCTGAATTCTGTCTAGAAGATATAATGTGGTGTTGTGGACACCTGCCCAGACAATACAGTTCTATTCATGTAAAGGGCCTTGTAAATATTAGCCAGGTCTGAGGGACTGAAGTACATCTTGCACCGTTTTTGGAGGAAACCTAAATATTTTGCAGCATTATTAACGATGCCGGATATGTGGTCATTCCAATGAATCTTGTTTTTGACGCGCATTTCAGTTTCTTCGAGTTTTCAGTTTTTTTGATCCATGCAGGATCCATTCATGGATAAAGGTTGTGGGGGGGGGGTTTAAATTACGCTTAGATGACAGAAGACAGCATTGCGTTTTGAAAGCAATAAATACAACTTTATTGTGTTGTCCCCACCTTTTTATGCTGTCAAGGTCAGAATTTAACGTGCGTTTTTGTTTAACATGCATTGTTGTTCAAGTTGCACTTAGGATGAAGACGATCGGAGCCAAAACAGAGCCTTGGGGAGCACCAGCATTTATGCGGTGAACATTGGATTTGAAACCGTCCAATACAACCTGAATTGAACGGTAAGCAAGGTAGTTACTAGTCCAATCAAGCAGGGCCTTATCAATTCCATTGGTATTAATTTAAAACAAACGAGCTTGATGCCAGTCTCTGTCAAATGCCTTTGAAATATCGAGTGCAAAAACTTAACTTTGTGAATAGACTGGTTCCACTTTTCGGTAAGATTTGCCACCAGATCACCTTTAGAAGGTTGCATTCGAAAACCGTGCTGCTGGTCGCTATGAAGTTCAGCGTTTTCATGACTTTAGAAAGGATTGATGTTATCACAATGGGTCGGTATAAAAAAAGAGATGACGGTTCGCCTTTTTTAGGAACAGGTTGGACAAATGCTGTTTTCCAATACCTTGGGAAGACTCCAGAAAACAAGAGAAATGGAGCCTGTGTAGTGGCTATGCCAACGTTGAAGAACACCTTTTCAAAATTATAGCAGAAATACCATCAGGCGCACTAGATTTATCAATGTTGAGATTATTTAATACTCTAGCTAGTTGACGAGTACGAAAGTAGATTTTTCTTATAAAAAATTCGACTCTTGTAATTACAGGCGGTGACAACACGCAATCTGGTAACGTTAAGCTAGATACGAAATGTGAAGCAAGCAGATTGGCCTTGTCTATAGAGCTGACAAATGGAATGTCATTGTGAAAGAGCGTTGAAATCGTAGACGAGGCAATATTTTTAATTCGTTTAACGAACTTTACTTCTTTACTTCTTTTGGGACATTGAAGTATTGTTTGTCTCAGTTTCTGGTCATAGTTGAATTTGATTCGTCTAAGGTAGACATGCATTACCATCATTTCTGGGTCGTCTAAATTTGGTTAGGTTTTCCACAATGTGGTTTTATTTATATAACCGAAAGCATACCACCTCCCGGTTCCTAGAAGCTTCCTTGCAGCTTAAATCATCGTGATCGTATCAGAAATGGCATCACACCACTATTGGCATTAAGTGGCCAGTTAATATTCCTTAAGAAAAGAGGCCATCCCAGTCGGCTCTCTCGTGTAGCCATACTTTTCTTTAGGAGTTTTCTCTTTAACTGCGTGGTTCGACAATAGGAAAATAGCTGATACTACACAATGATCTGAAGAGCCTAGAGGTGATAATGCACTGACGGTGTATTTGTTAGGAGGTAAGAAACAAGTCAAGCGTATTAGCTTTTTTGACTTATGTATGAAAACGATTACGTTAATTTAGGACACAACGATTTTTTATTTTTAAACTTTAGATCTTTTATAAATGTACGTATTTTAATGTTATTAATTAAATGAATGACGAGAATGATACTGGCGAGACATCTTCTCGCAACGAGGTAATACAAAACAAGAAGCCGGAAATTGCTAGTATTAGGTTCACAACAACGACCAGTGTAAGCGTCAAACACAATTGAAGGGAGATGAAAACTATAAATTTGGGAACATCGACCGCTCGGTGGCAGGCGTGATGATACGAATGGTTGAGGGCCATGTTCATGTGTCCTCGAATATTCGATAATTACTAAAAAACTTACAATATCTGGAATTCGAGAGGGTTTATTTACAAGCTGAGTGAGATGGTTTAAGTAGACGAATAACTCGACATCTCTTCCTTGTTGTGTTGTTAAGCCTGAATGTTGAAGCCAACTTGAATTATGAACATTAAAATTCAATTAAACAATTAAATTCCTCGTTGGAACAGTGGTTGAATTGTGCTTGTGTATGATAAGCTACATTACTACGTACATACCCAAGTAGCAATTTGTTTGCTATTAAGAAAGATTTTCTTATATCAGGCAAAATCAGAAGTTATTCAGAAAGTGTTAAGCAAAATTTTAGTTATGTCTGAATACTTTGCCTATATTGAAAATATAAGTTCTGATTTTGCTTAAATTTTTGCTAAAATTCAGAATGTTTAAAAATATTAATTTATTCTGAAGGTTTTGCTTAATTTCAGCTCTGATTCAAAGCAAAATAGTTTTCTTAAATACATGGCGTTTCTAAGAAAATTATTTTGCTCTGAATCAAAGCTGAAATTAAGCAAAACGTTCAGACTTATTTGAAATTTTCAAACATTCTGAAATCTAGCAATTCGAGTTGCAAAACCAGAGATAATTTTGACAATATTTTTGCTATTTATATGCAGCGTTTTTAAGCAAACTATTTTGCTCTGATTCAGAGCTGAAATTAGGCAACACGTTTAGACTAAATAAAAATTTTCAAACACTCTGAACTTTAGCAAAAGCCAGTTGCAAAATCAGGGCATTTTTTGCCAATATTTTTGCTATTTTTCAGCGTTTTTTAAGCAAACTCTTTTGCTCTGATTCAGAGCTGAAATTAGGCAACACGTTCAGACTAAATAAAAATTTTCAAACACTCTGAATTTAAGCAAAAGCTAGTTGCAAAATCAGAGCATTTTTTACCAATATTTTTGCTATTTTTCAGCGTTTTTTAAGCAAACTCTTTTGCTCTGATTCAGAGCTGAAATTAGGCAACACGTTCAGACTAAATAAAAATTTTCAAACACTCTGAATTTAAGCAAAAGCTAGTTGCAAAATCAGAACATTTTTTACCAATATTTTTGCTATTTTTCAGCGTTTTTTAAGCAAACTTTTTTGCTCTGATTCAGAGCTGAAATTAGGCAACACGTTCATACTAAATAAAAATTTTCAAACACTCTGAGTTTAAGCAAAAGCTAGTTGCAAAATCAGAACATTTTTTACCAATATTTTTGCTATTTTTCAGCGTTTTTTAAGCAAACTCTTTTGCTCTGATTCAGAGCTGAAATTAGGCAACACGTTCAGACTAAATAAAAATTTTCAAACACTCTGAATTTAAGCAAAAGCTAGTTGCAAAATCAGAACATTTTTTACCAATATTTTTGCTATTTTTCAGCGTTTTTTAAGCAAACTCTTTTGCTCTGATTCAGAGCTGAAATTAGGCAACACGTTCAGACTAAATAAAAATTTTCAAACACTCTGAATTTAAGCAAAAGCTAGTTGCAAAATCAGAGCATTTTTTACCAATATTTTTGCTATTTTTCAGCGTTTTTTAAGCAAACTCTTTTGCTCTGATTCAGAGCTGAAATTAAGCAAAATGTGCGGATTAAATTAAAATTTTCAAACATTCTGAATTTTAGCAAAAGCCAGTTGCATAATCAGGGCATTTTTTGCCAATATTTTTGCTATTTTTCAGCGTTTTTTAAGCAAACTCTTTTGCTCTGATTCAGAGCTGAAATTAGGCAACACGTTCAGACTAAATAAAAATTTTCAAACACTCTGAATTTAAGCAAAAGCTAGTTGCAAAATCAGAGCATTTTTTACCAATATTTTTGCTATTTTTCAGCGTTTTTTAAGCAAACTCTTTTGCTCTGATTCAGAGCTGAAATTAGGCAACACGTTCAGACTAAATAAAAATTTTCAAACACTCTGAATTTAAGCAAAAGCTAGTTGCAAAATCAGAACATTTTTTACCAATATTTTTGCTATTTTTCAGCGTTTTTTAAGCAAACTTTTTTGCTCTGATTCAGAGCTGAAATTAGGCAACACGTTCAGACTAAATAAAAATTTTCAAACACTCTGAATTTAAGCAAAAGCTAGTTGCAAAATCAGAGAATTTTTTGCCAATATTTTTGCTATTTTTCAGC
This sequence comes from Nephrocerus scutellatus, assembly GCA_947095585.1. Taxonomy (NCBI): domain Eukaryota; kingdom Metazoa; phylum Arthropoda; class Insecta; order Diptera; family Pipunculidae; genus Nephrocerus; species Nephrocerus scutellatus. Next base: position 23,828,089 of record OX352762.1, on the reverse strand, counting down.
GTTTTTTAAGCAAACTTTTTTGCTCTGATTCAGAGCTGAAATTAGGCAACACGTTCAGACTAAATAAAAATTTTCAAACACTCTGAATTTAAGCAAAAGCTAGTTGCAAAATCAGAACATTTTTTACCAATATTTTTGCTATTTTTCAGCGTTTTTTAAGCAAACTATTTTGCTCTGATTCAGAGCTGAAATTAGGCAACACGTTCAGACTAAATAAAAATTTTCAAACACTCTGAATTTTAGCAAAAGCTAGTTGCAAAACCAGAGCATTTTTTGCCAATAGTTTTGCTATTTTTCAGCGTTTTTTAAGCAAACTATTTTGCTCTGATTCAGAGCTGAAATTAGGCAACACGTTCAGACTAAATAAAAATTTTCAAACACTCTGAATTTTAGCAAAAGCTAGTTGCAAAATCGGAGCATTTTTTGCCAATATTTTTGCTATTTTTCAGCGTTTTTTGAGCAAACTCTTTTGCTCTGATTCAGAGCTGAAATTAGGCAACACGTTCAGACTAAATAAAAATTTTCAAACACTCTGAATTTTAGCAAAAGCTAGTTGCAAGATCAGAGCATTTTTTGCCAATATTTTTGCTATTTTTCAGCGTTTTTTGAGCAAACTCTTTTGCTCTGATTCAGAGCTGAAATTAGGCAACACGTTCAGACTAAATAAAAATTTTCAAACACTCTGAATTTTAGCAAAAGCTAGTTGCAAAACCAGAGCATTTTTTGCCAATATTTTTGCTATTTTTCTGCGTTTTTTAAGCAAACTCTTTTGCTCTGATTCAGAGCTGAAATTAGGCAACACGTTCAGACTAAATAAAAATTTTCAAACACTCTGAATTTAAGCAAAAGCTATTTGCAAAATCAGAGCATTTTTTGCCAATATTTTTGCTATTTTTCAGCGTTTTTTGAGCAAACTCTTTTGCTCTGATTCAGAGCTGAAATTAGGCAACACGTTCAGACTAAATAAAAATTTTCAAACACTCTGAATTTTAGCAAAAGCTAGTTGCAAGATCAGAGCATTTTTTGCCAATATTTTTGCTATTTTTCTGCGTTTTTTAAGCAAACTCTTTTGCTCTGATTCAGAGCTGAAATTAGGCAACACGTTCAGACTAAATAAAAATTTTCAAACACTCTGAATTTTAGCAAAAGCTAGTTGCAAGATCAGAGCATTTTTTGCCAATATTTTTGCTATTTTTCAGCGTTTTTTGAGCAAACTCTTTTGCTCTGATTCAGAGCTGAAATTAGGCAACACGTTCAGACTAAATAAAAATTTTCAAACACTCTGAATTTTAGCAAAAGCTAGTTGCAAAACCAGAGCATTTTTTGCCAATATTTTTGCTATTTTTCTGCGTTTTTTAAGCAAACTCTTTTGCTCTGATTCAGAGCTGAAATTAGGCAACACGTTCAGACTAAATAAAAATTTTCAAACACTCTGAATTTAAGCAAAAGCTATTTGCAAAATCAGAGCATTTTTTGCCAATATTTTTGCTATTTTTCAGCGTTTTTTGAGCAAACTCTTTTGCTCTGATTCAGAGCTGAAATTAGGCAACACGTTCAGACTAAATAAAAATTTTCAAACACTCTGAATTTTAGCAAAAGCTAGTTGCAAGATCAGAGCATTTTTTGCCAATATTTTTGCTATTTTTCTGCGTTTTTTAAGCAAACTCTTTTGCTCTGATTCAGAGCTGAAATTAGGCAACACGTTCAGACTAAATAAAAATTTTCAAACACTCTGAATTTTAGCAAAAGCTAGTTGCAAAATCGGAGCATTTTTTCCAATATTTTTGCTATTTTTCAGCGTTTTTTGAGCAAACTCTTTTGCTCTGATTCAGAGCTGAAATTAGGCAACACGTTCAGACTAAATAAAAATTTTCAAACACTCTGAATTTTAGCAAAAGCTAGTTGCAAAACCAGAGCATTTTTTGCCAATATTTTTGCTTTTTTTCAGCGTTTTTTAAGCAAACTTTTTTGCTCTGATTCAGAGCTGATATTAGGCAACACGTTCAGACTAAATAAAAATTTTCAAACACTCTGAATTTTAGCAAATGCTAGTTGCAAAATCAGAGCATTTTTTGCCAATATTTTTGCTATTTTTCAGCGTTTTTTGAGCAAACTCTTTTGCTCTGATTCAGAGCTGAAATTAGGTAACACGTTCAGACTAAATAAAAATTTTCAAACACTCGGAATTTTAGCAAAAGCTAGTTGCAAAACCAGAGCATTTTTTGCCAATATTTTTGCTATTTTTCAGCGTTTTTTAAGCAAACTCTTTTGCTCTGATTCAGAGCTGAAATTAGGCAACACACGTTCAGTCTAAATAAAAATTTTCAAACACTCTGAACTTTAGCAAAAGCCAGTTGCAAAATCAGGGCATTTTTTGCCAATATTTTTGCTATTTTTCAGCGTTTTTTGAGCAAACTCTTTTGCTCTGATTCAGAGCTGAAATTAGGCAACACGTTCAGACTAAATAAAAATTTTCAAACACTCTGAATTTTAGCAAAAGCTAGTTGCAAGATCAGAGCATTTTTTGCCAATATTTTTGCTATTTTTCTGCGTTTTTTAAGCAAACTCTTTTGCTCTGATTCAGAGCTGAAAGTAGGCAACACGTTCAGACTAAATAAAAATTTTCAAACACTCTGAATTTTAGCAAAAGCTAGTTGCAAAATCAGAACATTTTTTACCAATATTTTTGCTATTTTTCAGCGTTTTTTAAGCAAACTCTTTTGCTCTGATTCAGAGCTGAAATTAGGCAACACGTTCAGACTAAATAAAAATTTTCAAACACTCTGAATTTAAGCAAAAGCTAGTTGCAAAATCAGAACATTTTTTACCAATATTTTTGCTATTTTTCAGCGTTTTTTAAGCAAACTTTTTTGCTCTGATTCAGAGCTGAAATTAGGCAACACGTTCAGACTAAATAAAAATTTTCAAACACTCTGAATTTTAGCAAAAGCTAGTTGCAAGATCAGAGCATTTTTTGCCAATATTTTTGCTATTTTTCTGCGTTTTTTAAGCAAACTCTTTTGCTCTGATTCAGAGCTGAAAGTAGGCAACACGTTCAGACTAAATAAAAATTTTCAAACACTCTGAATTTTAGCAAAAGCTAGTTGCAAAATCAGAGCATTTTTTGCCAATATCTTTGCAAATAGCAAATAGAACACATAAATTGATTTGGGTTTGTTTGCATTTTTTTACAGGTTTGTTTTAAAATATATTTACAAAATATGTTAATTTTCGCAACATAAAAAATATCAAGCCACGTGCCAAGCAAAAGTCCGGTTGTTGGTGGTAATAAAAAAGGTATAAATCTGCCGAAATATAAAGATCTTTTTTTTTGGGAAATGGAACAGTCAAACGGGCAATCGGTGACAGATTTTCATGTCAAATAATTTTTCTGGTACAAATGTCTATGTATACACCGACACTCGCGCCACACGTTTCAGTCGCGCACAAAACTTTAAATCTATAGTTGGATAAAAATGACTTCAGAGAGGTCGAAAAAACTACTATTGCACGAATCACACGTGCCAGAGGAGACTGATTACATGTGCTCACACGCGGAACCTAACTAGCTACTCACAAAATTTCAACTCTCTGGCATTTGTAGAAGTTTTTTAAAAAAGTCCTTAAAAAGTTGAGAAAATCTCTTTTTCACATATTTTTTTTTTATAATGTACACACGCTAAAGGGGTTTGCACACTTATAATGCTTAGCACAGCGTGGGCGTTAGGAAATTAGGGAGAGGAAAGGATGAGATGTCTATGCACGCGTGTCTTAAACGACTGCAGATCATACAAAAGCGGAAACACATAATCAGGCAATTCATTCCACATAACTATCGTGCGGTTAAAGAAGGAATCTCTGAGTTTGTTAGTACGCCCGCAAATAGGCTTAATGGTGGACCCGTGAGCTCGATTTGAGGCACGGGTATTACGGATGGGTTGGAGAATGGGCGGGATGCATTTGGATATTTATTTGGAACACCGCTTGTGGAAAAAGCAATACAACAGTGACAGGCAGGAAACATTCCATTGTCCCAGACAATACAGTTGTATTCAAGTTTAGGGCGAATATACGCCTTGTAAATAGTAGCCAGATCTGAAGGAGTGAAGTACATCTTGCTGGCATCTCGCAGCTTTTTTGGCGATTGCAAATATGTGGTCATTCCAACATTCAGAAAGGTATTTACTAGTCCCTTTGAGCAGGGTGTTATTAATTCCATAAGCATTCATTTTCGACAAAACTTTACAACTTTACTTTCACCAAATTTATGAATAGACTGGTTCCACCTTTCAGTTAGATAAGCCATCAGGTCACCTGTAGAACGCTGCCTACGAAAACCATACTGCTGGTCACTAAGGATTTCACGATATTCACATATAATGATGGAATTATAATATTAACCCATAGTAATCAAGAAATTATTAATTATTATTATTATTAGCATTTACGCTATTTTTACGTGGAACATAAAACAACATTGAAATTTTTTTCGCATGTGTCCAATAGTATAACTAGTTTTATTTACAACTAGCTATCTCATTGTTTCTTATTCTTTACTTTTGTTAAGTAGCAGCCATCTTGAAATTAAAATAATCAAATCAGTATCTCCTTATCCATATTTGTATGGAAGCCCCCTGAACAAAATTCTGAAAAATTCATAAAAACTTGAAATTTGTAGATTTTTGGATTATAAAAAAATTGGAAACTTGAAAATTTCAAAACGGAGTAGTTTGGTCAAAAATGCCACATAGAAATAGCGAAAATATTGGGAAAATTAGTTCTGTTTTTGCAACTTGCTATGCAAAAACTCAGAATATCTGAAAACTTAATTTAGCCTATTTTTGCTTTATTTCAGCACTGATTTAGAGCAAAGTAGTTTACTCAAAAAACGCTGCATTTAAATAGCAAAAAAATTAGCAAATCAGCTCTGTTTTTGCAACTCGCTCTACTGAAATTCAGAATGTTTGAAATTTTTAAATTAGTCTGAACGTTTTTCTTAATTTCAGCTCTGGATCAGAGCAAAATAATTTACTCAAAAACATTGCATATAAATAGCAAAAAAACAGCAAAATCAGCTTTGATTTTGCAAATCGATTTGGCTAAATTTCAGAATGTTTGAAAATTTTAATTTAGTCCACACATTTTGCTTAATTTCAGCTCTGAATCAGAGCAAAATAGTTTGCTAAAAAACGCTGAAAAATAGCAAAAATATTGGCAAAAAATGCTCTGATTTTGCAACTGGCTTTTGCTAAAATTCAGAATGTTTGAAAATTTTTATTTAGTGTGAACGTTTTGCTTTATTTCAGCTCTGAATCAGAGCAAAATAGTTTGCTTAAAAAACGCTGAACAATAGCAAAAATATTGGCAAAAAATGCTCTGATTTTGCAACTGGCTTTTGCTAAAATTCAGAATGTTTGAAAATTTTTATTTAGTGTGAACGTTTTGCTTTATTTCAGCTCTGAATCAAAGCAAAATAGTTTGCTCAAAAAACGCTGAAAAATAGCAAAAATATTGGCAAAAAATGCTCTGATTTTGCAACTGGCTTTTGTCAAAATTCAGAATGTTTGAAAATTTTAATTTAGTCTGAACGTTTTGCTTAATTTCAGCTCTGCTTCAGAGCAAAACTGTTTTGGGCAGCAAGAATTGCTAATAATTAATATAGACCGATTTTAGCATTGGTTGTATACACAGTACTTAGGTCAGATGGTTAAGGAGTCGCTTCATATGCAGAAAAGATGATGGTTCAATTCCCGTATCAGGTAACTTTTCAAATACTACTGAATTATTCATAAATAAACTAGCAATGATTTAAATTCCAGAAAACCGAATGAATTTGTGCGGGAGATAGAAAAAATTGTAAAATAGCGAAGAGTCGGAAGGGAAAGGGAAGAAGAAGGGTGGAAATAATAAAACAACAATAAAAAATAACACCATCAACCAACAACAACAACAAAAATAACCAGAAAAAAATACAACAATTAAATAAATTGAAAATTTAAATTTTTTTTTGTTGCTTCTTATTTTTCGAAAAATTTAGCAAAATTTTCTCTGATTATTAGCAATTGTTTAGCAAAATTTTCTCTGATTTTTCGAAAAATGTAAGCAAACTTTTCTCTGACTTTTCTATGATTCAGCGATTACGCAAGATATAGCGATAGCAAACTAATTTGCTTAGTTGCAAATTTATTGCTCCTAAGAAGCTGATCAGAAGGTTTTCGACCTCCACTTTCTTCTGAATACCTACTGTTTTGCTAAAAAATAGTCTTAATGATTTCTCAAAAAAAAAATTAGCAAAATTTTCTCTGGTTTTTCGAAAAAATTTAAGCAAAGTTTTCTCTGATTTTTCGAAAAAAATTTAGCAAACTTTTCTTTGATTTTTTGAAAAATCTTAGCAAATTTTTCTCTGATTCAGCAATTACGCAAAATACAGCGTTAGCAAACTAACTTGCTTAGATGCAAATTTATTGCTCCTAAGAAGCTGATCAGAAGGTTTTCGACCTCCACTTTCTTCTGAATACCTACTGTTTTGCTAAAAAATAGTCTTAATGATTTCTCAAAAAAAAATTAACAAAATTTTCTCTGGTTTTTCGAAAAAATTTAAGAAAAGTTTTCTCGGATTTTTCGAAAAAAATTTAGCAAACTTTTCTTTGATTTTTTGAAAAATCTTAGCAAATTTTTCTCTGATTCAGCAATTACGCAAAATACAGCGTTAGCAAACTAACTTGCTTAGATGCAAATTTATTGCTCCTAAGAAGCTGATCAGAAGGTTTTCGACCTCCACTTTCTTCTGAATACCTACTGTTTTGCTAAAAAATAGTCTTAATGATTTCTCAAAAAAAAATTAGCAAAATTTTCTCTGGTTTTTCGAAAAAATTTAAGAAAAGTTTTCTCGGATTTTTCGAAAAAAATTTAGCAAACTTTTCTTTGATTTTTTGAAAAATCTTAGCAAATTTTTCTCTGATTCAGCAATTACGCAAAATACAGCGTTAGCAAACTAACTTGCTTAGATGCAAATTTATTGCTCCTAAGAAGCTGATCAGAAGGTTTTCGACCTCCACTTTCTTCTGAATACCTACTGTTTTGCTAAAAAATAGTCTTAATGATTTCTCAAAAAAAAATTAGCAAAACTTTCTCTGGTTTTTCGAAAAAATTTATGAAAAGTTTTCTCGGATTTTTCGAAAAAAATTTAGCAAACTTTTCTTTGATTTTTTGAAAAATCTTAGCAAATTTTTCTCTGATTCAGCAATTACGCAAAATACAGCGTTAGCAAACTAACTTGCTTAGATGCAAATTTATTGCTCCTAAGAAGCTGATCAGAAGGTTTTCGACCTCCACTTTCTTCTGAATACCTACTGTTTTGCTAAAAAATAGTCTTAATGATTTCTCAAAAAAAAATTAGCAAAATTTTCTCTGGTTTTTCGAAAAAATTTAAGAAAAGTTTTCTCGGATTTTTCGAAAAAAATTTAGCAAACTTTTCTTTGATTTTTTGAAAAATCTTAGCAAATTTTTTTCTGATTCAGCAATTACGCAAAATACAGCGTTAGCAAACTAATTTGCTTAGTTGCAAATTTATTGCTCCTAAGAAGCTGATCAGAAGGTTTTCGACCTCCACTTTCTTCGGAATACCTACTGTTTTGCTAAATAACAGCTCTCAGAATTTCGCAAATTTTGCTATTAGGCAACTACTTTTCGCAAATTCAGAGAATAGTTTGCTTGAAATTGTTACTTGGGTAGGTAACATCGTGCAATTAAAATGATCATAAATCATAGGCAAATGCTCCATGGGACCGCTCCATGGGACAGCAACTATTTACAATCCACAGTCAAGAGTGGCAACATCGTTTGTGATTGAAATTCTCTTTGGTTTTTAAGGTGACATGGTTGAATGACTTCACAGAAATTTGAATTGTGCAAAGTGAATTAATTTCGCTTTATTGTGTCGTAAGAATCTCTTATATTTCTACTTTTATATATATAAATATATCTACTAGGCATTTCAGTTTCATTTTGTGATCAATGTGTTGGAAGGTTGGTTTATAATCAAAGGGGAATTCTTTTGCTATAATGGTCATTTGGTAATTGTTTGTTCACATTTGACAAATAGGTACAACAAGGATTGGCAATGAAAAAGTATTACTTAATTAACTGTGCTCTGGATTAAACTCACAGAGGTATATTTACAAAGGTACATATAATGAAGTTAATATTTAAAAGTACATACAATTTTTGAAAGGTTATACAAACTGGATAAAAAAAAGTCGATACTCCTAACAAGTGCACTTACGAAAATCAAAGTCCATGTCTTTGTGGACAAAAGACCTCAAAAAAGTAAGATAAAACGTAACCTTTTACAAGAAAATTCACTTAATATCCCCAACTTAATAGTCATTAGAAGGAATAAACCTTTTCCAATTCAACCATTTAATCGATTTAATTCCGATTCAATTCCTTTAAGTGAATCGACGACTATGAAGTTATTGGGGACAAAGGAACCATGTACGATTGACGACAATCATTTCATCAATCTCATATTATATACATACAAATCGTATGTATGAATGTACAAGGTAGGATGGTAACTTTTTTTTGCGGTTCAAAGGACAAACAGTACAAAAAAATATCAAATCGAACAGAAAGCTCACTGAAGCAATTTTTTAAAATTACCCCCCAAATTACACGCAGGACATTCACATATAGATGACAAGAGTATAGTTACACAAAAAAAAAGAATTTTTTAAGATATATGTAATTTCAATCAGCAATACACGTTAATGTGTTATATGATTATCCTCTGGAACAATTTTTGAATCTTTTAATTTGGTGTTAACTGTAAACGAGAAGCAAAATCAGAAAATCGTTTGGAACGTAGGGTGACACCTAAGTGCGTCTGTGTACACTGAAAAATAATTTCGTTTTTTCTTGTGGTATTGAGCATTTTATGCAATTTAGTGTTGTTACTTGTAATAAGAAGGGAGAGAGAGCGAGAAAATAGATATTTTTTTAATTTTTCGTTGCAATAATTTTTGTTTAATTAACGTCATTGTAGTTAAACACAAAGTACCGCCTATAAATTTTTAAGCTTTGCGAATCTATAGAGTAAATTCGAATTAAAATGGTGTAAGAGATACAAAAGCAGTCAGCCGCCAGAAGAATAGGAGAAATAACACAATGGCCGTAACTATCATTGACTGGTGGAAGTACGATCAAACCGCCTCGGATACACTGACGAACGACGGCGACCACGACAACAAAACGTCTAAACGATTCAAGAATTTTCTCATCGAACGTACGCTCACTGTATAGAGCTCAAGCTGCAAAGCAGCAAGCCGATACCCTGTCCAAATATAATGCTGAGGTAACAGGAATTCAGGAGATGCCGTGGACGGGGAATGGTGTCAAACAAAAATCAGAGTATGACATATATTACAGCTGTCATGCAAGACATCATGTGCTCGGGTGGGGATTCAAGAGAGCAAAATAATGAAGCCCACCGTTATCGGCTTTAAAGCAATAAATAAACGACTATGTACCCTTCTCGTGCGGGACAGATTTAAAAATATAAGCGTCATAAACGTTCACGCTCCTACAGAAGATTCCCCAGATGATGAAAAAGAAAAATTATTTGAATCAATCGAACGGGAACTCCATGGGAACTCCTGCCCCTCAGTATGATGTAAAAATAATTCTGGGTGATATGATTGCTATTATTGGTAGGGAACCAGTATTCAGGCAGTAAATTGGCACCCATACCTTACACGAGAGCACTAATGACAACGAATCATAGAGATGGCAGCAAGGAATAATTTGGTCATTGCGAGCACAAGGTTTGCACGTAAAAATATCCACAAAGCCACCTGGGTATCTCATGATGGAGCTACTCGCAACAAGATAGACCACATGTAGATAGACCACCGCCACAACCCGAACCTGATGATGGACGAACTTACCCCGAGGTGCCAACGTCGATTCGGACCACTATCTCTTTGCTACAGTGTTCGGAGCGCGGATTATATCATCACTAAAGGCTGCATCCAAAAATCAGATTCGAGTTAACACGGCCGCCTTCCGACCAGAAACAACTACGATCAAGCGATAGGACTCGCCCTGTGGCTGCGATGTCGGGCGTAGAAGAGATTTGGACACGCCTTAAAAATACTGTCATTTGTCGTAGATATCGGAACGACTGGTTCGATCACGAAAGTAAGCTAGCGAGTGAACGTAAGAATGTCGCGTACCGAGCAATGCAACAATCTCATAGAACGCGGGTATGCGTAGATGAATATAAAGAGCTCAGAAGATATGAAAAAACAGTTCACCGGCGAAAGAAAGCAGCCTGGGAGAAGAATATCGTCCGTGAACTAGAACAGTACAGAGAGCAAGGACCGCACCAGGCGCGGAAGTTCTACCAATGAGTCCGCGGTATGACGCAATATACACCGCATTGCACATGCTGCAAAGACAAAAAGGGTAATTGGATCGCCGATCTCAAAGGCATCTTAGAGCGATGGGAAGAGCACTTTCATGAGTTGCTAAATAGCCACCTAATTGAGGATTTGGTGGCTCCACCAATGACCGAAGACCATACTATGCTGCCGCCACCATAAATCGGCTCAAAAATAATAGGGCCCCGGGATCAGATGGGATCCCAGCGGAACTGATTATAGTAGGAGGCCCCAAGTTACACCAATCAATGCATTAATTAATAGTGAAAGTATGGGCGGAAGAAACAATGCCAGAAGAATGGCGAAGATGCACCCTGTGTCCCATACATAAGAAGGGAGATATCACACAATGCAGTAATTACCGTGGTATAACGATGTTGAGTGTTGAATTTCTCCTCTATCCTTTAAGACAAGATAGCCCATACGCTAAAGTCATCATCGGTCCATACCAGTGGGGTTTCATCCCAGGCAAATAACAACTGATCAGATTTACACCCTTAGGCTGGCGATGGAAAAATGTCTAGAGTTTCAAAACTCACTACACCATATTTGTATAGACTTTATAGCCGCCTATGTTAGCACAGAGAAGAAATTTACTAAGCCATGAGAGAATTCGGCATCCCAAATAAACTGAGACGACTATGTAGGTTGACCATGACAAATGTTATAAGCCAAGTAAAAATATCCGTATCACTATCAAGCCCATTCCACATCTTTAACGGGCTCTGACAAAGGAGATGGACTAAACTGCGTCCTTTTCAGTCTGGCGTTGGAGAAAGTGTTCCCAGTGTCTGACGTAACGGGGAGAGGGACAATCCTCTATAAGACCATTCAGATACTGGCTTACGCAAACGATATTGACATCGTTGATAGAAACCCAAGAGCTGTGCAGGAAGCTTTTATCCAGATGATCGAGCAGGCTGCACGAAATCTGGGGCTGCACATAAATTAGAGCAAAAAAAAAGTACATGGTGGCCACATCTGCGAGTAGAAGATCCAACATTGGTCTCGCAATTAAAATAGGGGAGCACGAAGTAGTGCACTGTTTTAACTCTCTCGGGTCAACCATAGCAACCGATAACAGCATGGAACCAGAAATACGCGCACGATTGCTTAAAGCCTACTATAGTCTGTTAAGACTCTTCTAATCCAGGAACTTAAGCATAACAGCCAAGCTGCTGGTATATAAGGCAATGTTCATACCAGTACTTACATATTGATCCGAGACTTGGGTGCTTAGCAAAAAGCATTTTGACCTTTTAGCCGCTGTTCGATAGAAAAGTCTTACGGAGAATTGTTGGCCCCGTATGTGAGGATAGACGATTCCGGAAACTTTATAATGATGAGATCTACGAGCGTTACCGCGATTTCGACATCGTGAAGAGAATTAAGCTCGGTAGGCTCCGGTGGGCAGAACTTAGCTCGCATGAGCAAGGATGATCCTGCTCAAAAAGTCCTTTGCGGTAATATTTATGGAACTTGACAGTGAGGCCGGTCAAGCCTTCGCCTAAAGGGTGGCGCAGACCAGGATGCCCAGAGGTTTGTGTTCCAAAACTGGATGACATAGGCTCAAAATCGGGACCGTTGGAGAGACATTTTGCGGGACGCCAGGACCGGACCCCGGTTGTATGATGATGACAAACAGATACAAAGAAAAAGTACTAATAATAGTAATAATTACAAGCCAACATTTTATTTAATACAAGTTATTTAGCCAACTATTAACTACTACTTAGCACAAGTTGTAATTTTTTAATCTCACAAACTAGGCGTACAAATCGTCAGTTTTATGCGCTAGGATTCTGCATAATGTTAAAAGTAGCAGTTCAGAAGACAACTTCTTAGTAACTTGAATACAATGGTATGATTTTATTATCAGTGTACATTCTGCTTATCCACACAAACATTGCGAATTTATGTTACTATGATGCCTTCACATCATTTTTGTAGATGGCTTATGGCGTTTCGTGCGGCGAAGTTAAGATTCTTGTTCGTATTTTACAAAATGGGTAATTTTTCTGATTAATTAAGCACATATAATTGAAATTTGTGCGACTGCGCTAGGATGTTTAATTTCCGAAAATATCTGCTTGTATTTGATATTTGATGAAAAAAATAGTACATCTGTGTGAAAAATTGTACCTTTAAAATTAATTTTGATCATCAGTTGGCAAAATAGTGCGATTAGTTCTATGCGAACGTTTCGCATATTTGTTAAAAGAGTAGTCACCGTAGCTGTAGTGGTGAGTTCGTTGGACTACTGATTTTCAAATCCCTAGGAACATTCCAGAAAGCTTTTTCATGGTTCCAACTCATACGAATATCTGAAAACGTCCGGGAGTAATAAGTTTCATGAGATATCATCTCAATTCGCCTTTTCGATATGGATTTAAATTCAAGATCCCTTCCATTTGTGTGCAAAAATATAACATGCAAAATAAAAGTATTCGCGAGATGCAAGGCGTCTAATAATATTAATATTATTATTATTATTATATCATAATTAACAAATTGCAATTTTTTGATTTGGTGGCGTTCATAAAAAGATGATTTTGTTAACTTAACACCTTGTGCAAGAAAGGATTTCTCTTCTCCTCTAGGCTGAGTCTGCCCTCTTTCACCGTAGACAGTACAATCGGCTTGTTGTATCTGATATTTATGGACACGTTTCATTGAATCCTAAAAAAAACAACCAATAAAAATTAAAATTTTTCATATAAATTCTCTAATAGGAGATACATATTATGTGTTTAAAATTTGAAGGCTAATTTTAAAAAAATGTACATGGGCACTCCTCGGGTCTCATGGCCCGATCACTCCAAAAACTTTGAAAAAAGTTGTTGTCCATCGGATATACACATGTGTATAAAATTTTAAGAAAATCGGGTTAATTTTTTTTTAAAAATTTTTATGGGGCCTCACGACCCCGGGCCCGGGTCTCCAAAATTTTTACAAAAAGTGTTGTCCATCGGAGATACATATGTGTATAAAATTTTAAGAAAATCGGATTTATTTGTTTAAACAATGTGTATGGGGACTCACGACCTCGGGGCGAGGAGTCTCAAAACTTTCTACAAAAAGTGTTCTCCATGTATGTAAAATTTGAAGAATAGCGGGTTAATTTTTTTTAAAAAATTGTATGGGGCTTCGCGACCCCTGGGCCCGGGGTCTCCAAAAGTTTTGCAAAAGTGTTGTCCATCGGAGATACACAGAAAGTATATATAATTTGAAGGAAATCGGGTAAATTTTATAAAATATTTGTATGGGACCTCCCCTGACCCCGACGCCCGAGGGGCCCAATATTTTAATAGATAGTGTTGTCATCGGAGATATGCATTTTTGCAAAATTTCAATGAAGTCGGACCTTGGAAAGTGGGTTAAAAAATTATCGCAAGATTCCACGACAAACAAACAAACAACCAAACAGATGGGCACGCGAAGTTAGTATAGATAATTTAACAAATAATAAATTAAAATAGTGAAAGGCCGATTTTGGTCGCAGAAGCGAGTCGGAAAGTGAAAAGTTAGTTCGTATACGTAAGAGGTGTGTATAGCATGTTATTGTTGTGTGATGCGTTTTCTTTCTTTGGCGTAGTGTAACTTTAATAATAGAATCTAGTACAAAAATTGTCGGTTTTGGCGAATCGGTCCGGTCCGTTCTTTTCCAAACCTTAAAAAATCACTTTTCACTTTCCGACTCGCTTTTTGCGATCAAAATCAGCCTTCAGGAATCTAACCTTAATATCCTAATTGCTGGTGTATAAGACAATAGTTGTACCAGTACTTACATATGGATCAAAAACCTGGGTGCTTAGCTAAAAGAATTCTGACTTCTTAGCCACGTTCGAAAGTAAAGTCTTACGGAGAATTGCTGCTGTGCGGAAGGACGATTCCGGAGACTCTATAATGATGAGATTTACGAGCGTTACCGCGATGTCGACATCGTGAAGAGAACTAAGCTCGGTCGTCTGTGCATGTGGTGGGATTTATGGAACACGACAGCGAGGTCGACCAAGCCTACGCTGGAAGGATGGAGCAGATCAGGACACCTAGAGTTTAGAAAGGTTGAACTGGATGACATTGGCTGGACGGTGGATAGATTTTTTGCGGTAGGTCATGAATGGACCTCGGTTGTAGTGCCAAATATGATGAAGATAATGAAGTGGAAATTTGAAGACAAACAAATACAGTTAGGATTTAGCATTACTCAACGAAAACCTTGTCTGAGAAGCGCTATCGTTGCAGTTTCTAGCAGCACCAAAAATTAGATTTTTAAGTTGATATTTACAAAATTAAATAATAAAAAGTCTAAGCTATAGATGAATAACATTTCTATTGCTCTCCGACAGTCTGGATAAATAAACTTGTAAAAGATTTGTTTACTTCCGGAATTTTTTAGTTTTAAATTAAATGTTGCAAGAAACTGTATATATTTCTATTAAAGTTCGGAAAATATTTACAAGAATAAAACTAATAATTTCGCTGTTGCCAAAACAAATTAGTTAATAAGAACAAGTGCGTCTTTTAAGCCCTAAATACTGCATCGTTAAATCTCATTCAAAAGTGCCACCTATATCAGATACTTAAAAATATTCTCTGTCAGTCGTTGTTGAGTAATTGTTATAGTCAAAATCGGTTTTATGTGTTAACAGAAACATAAAGGGGCAGAGCTGTTTTTTTAAAGCAAAGTTGGTGGGGTAAATTTCTCGCAGCTTTTTTTTCTTTTGAAATCCACTTGAGGTTTGCTTAATATCATTTATCATTTGACCCTTCGGGAGAGCAATGTACTCCTAAACCAATTTTTTAATGTGACAAACTTCAAAACAACCTTCCGACTTGGTTTTCGTTCTGATTCTCTGTACTTCCTTTCAATTGATTTGAAATAAAATTATGTCCGTTAGTTGAGAAACTCAAACACTGAAAACTTTAAGCAATTTATATGGGGAATTTCACAGTCGACTGCTACCACAAGTATCAGTAAATAACGCTTACCAGGACTACAATAACTCCCTTTCCTTATTGGAAATAGTAAAGATATTATTCCTCAAAGCGAACACAATCAATAAAATAGGGGAAAACTGGCTACATTTAATGAGCACTTTGGATATGAAAGGGAGCTAATAGTTTGAAAACTTTATTCATTTATTTAATGTTCCAAAGACTGAAAAATCTTCGCTTGTTTAATAGCAATTCAAAAAACAATCTATGCGTTTTGCAGAAGATCTTAAAAAATATCTATCAACGAAAATGTAAATATAGTGGAAATTAAAATTTCACTCGTTCCGATGTCAAGTCGACGTTATTTAGTTTGGCAATCCAAAACTGTGGGCTTCATGGTTTACGCCCTCCTTCCAGCAAAGGTTTGGAACCTATTCATTCATGCGAACGTTCCTAACCACTCTAGCGTACCGAACTTTCTTTCTTTTTCTTTTCTAATCATGAAGTCGACATCGCAGTAACGCTCATAGATCTCATCATTACAGAGTCAACGCAATCGTCCTTCCTCACACACGGGGCCAACAGTTATCCTTAAGACCTTCTTATCAAACGCGGCTTAGAGGTCACAGTGCTGTTTTTGAAATAGATCTCGGATGCATATGCAAGTACTGGAATGACCATTGTTTCAAACACGTGCACGTTCGCAGACATGTCCACCATTTACTTTGTTTTGCTTTCATTTATGTGCAGCCCCAGATTAAGTGCCATTCATTTTATCTTGTACAGTACTAATGATTCCAATATCATCTGCGTAAGCCAGTATTCGGATGGACTTAGAGAATATTGTTCCTATCGCCAATACGGCAGAATCTCCGATGATTTCCACCAACCCTAGAGAATGACACAAGAGCTAAAGATTGGGATCCGGATACGATCCGGACCTCTTTACTTGACTAATAATAATAAAAATAATATTCAGCGTGAACAGACTATTGCGGTCCAAGGCCTAGCTTCTCGCGACCATTTGTGTTGTGCTTGTATATTTTTGCACACAAATGGAAGGGACCTACAATTTAATGCCGTATCCGAACGGCGGATTGAGAAGCTTTCTGTGACAAGTTGTTACTCTTAGACGTTTGTCTGGCATTCTCAAAAGGTGGGAAACCGTGAAAAATACATTTTGGTGTTACTGGGATTCGAACCACGAACCTTCTGCTCAGAAGCCATGAACTTATCCACTGAGCCACGGCGCCCACTTGTAACATTGGTATCATATACAGTCGTGTCAGTTTTTGTTGTGTTGCCAAATTCTTTCATGGCTTTATAAAGTTCCAATCTGGATATACTTTCGTAGGCGACTTAAAGTTTATAAACCTATTTTGTGAGGTCTGGCTTCTAAACTCTAAACTCAGTTTTTGACTTTCCAGTGATGATGCCTTACTGCCATCGATTAATAATGCTTTTCAACACGCCCATAGACAAAAGTGACTGTTTCATACACTATAACCTAGCTTTTAAAGTAGCCTTTACACACTCTAGTGATTTAATTTAAAAAACTTTTGTTATTTACTGCAGTCACAGCGAACACACACACAAAAAAACCTGTTTTGGTCGTGTGAAAAATAGCGTACATTACTCGCAGAAAAGTGTTCACTGAAAACTCCACTTTCCTTGCTCTATACTATAACCGTTCTAGGCTCTCTTATCTTGAAGTATAGAGGAGAAAATCTTATAAGCGGTACGCAAGAACAAAACACTGACTTTTTAGTAGAACTTCTGCACCTGGTGCCGTCCTAACTTTTTGTGTTGGTCGTAAAGGATCTCTTCACGAAGATCCTTCACCCAGACTATTTTCTTTTGCCATTGAAAATTGTTTTCATATCTTCCTAGCTTTTTATATACATCTTCGTGTACTCGCGTTCTGTGAGGTTGTTGCATAGCGACTGAACGTACGAATCACTCGTACATTCGTACGTTCAGTCGCTAGCTTAAATTCATCATGGAACGACACCTAGTCACCAGAACTAACAAAAATTTTTTTAAGGACGTCATTTGTCTTCTACGACCGGCAATTCAGGACTAACGCTCCTATTATATCGCTTGATTTTTGTTGTTTATGATCTCTTCTTTGGAAAGGACTGCCGTGTAGACTATGTAGGAGTACGCACACGATCGCCTAAGACCGACAAAACGTGCCCTAAGCAGACTTTTCAAATTCGGAAGTTTAGCCCCAATATACATTTTTAGGAATTCTTATTTGTTGAATGCTTAATGTTGTACATTCAAAAAAAAAAACAATTAGGAGTGTTATATTTTTCATGTAAAATAAACCAATTCTTAACCGAGCCAATTAACTCAACTATAAACTTTCTAACACTGCAGCGCCAAAAAACTAATTAAAAGAAAAAATACTGTTTGTGGTTTCATTATTAATTTTCCTGTTATTGTTGTTAATTTCTTCAACATCCTCCTCAATTAGCCACCCCATGCAAACTTTTAATCAGAAAGCGAAAATTCCTTAAGCAAAAATATACGGTAATGAGTATTTTTATACACTCACACTCTTCTATACCAGAAATGCAAAATAATCTGGAAACAATGAAATTCTTTCAACTGGCCGGGATAGTCGTACAATCAAGCGGCCCTTGAATCCTTCTTTGGTGCGGGTAATTGTGCGGTTTGTTATAATTGTTTTAATTTTACACTGTAAAAGCTCCAATTGTATTTCTAAAAAGGGGCAACAATTCATTTTCATTAACACGCATACACACACACAGCATCAACGCACTATCGCTCTGTGGCTAATTATAAAGTTTTCTTTTTGCATAGCTACTCGCTGCACCATTTATGTTTTCATCAAGCTGCTAAGGGAAGGTATAAATGTTACAGCATTATGTTGAATTTACGGTCTTGTATAAGATTCACGATTTTTGTTTATCTACAAGAGAGTCATTAAGAATTAAAAAGGCTTACTGTACTTTGAAAGATAACATCAACTTTTAATATCTCTTTGAAAAAGGACTAAATAATTATATGAGATATAACTAAGCTTACTACAAGGATCACTGGGATCAATGTTTAATTAAGAAGACTAACCGATATTGTAGCTCCATTGTGCACTGCGCTTTACTAGTACTGCAGTCCAATTGACATCCAATAGACTAGAAAGTCTTGACTGCTTAATAAAAAGTAATTTCCCCAACTGCTCCATACTAGGCAACCAGAAGAAAACGAGGACCATAACACAAAGCTTTACCTTACCCCCGCGGAAGCCTACATATGCTCAAACAACATTTTAACCACAGAAGGAATTCTATGGGCAGGAAATTACTTCGGCCCATACAAATCCCCAGGAGGAGATGGAATATACCTGATACTCCTACAACGTGGCTTGTACCTAAATGAATCTCTACTCGTAAGAATCTACAAAGCCAGCTATAGTCTAGAATATGTACCAAGGTGCTGGAGAGACGTACGTACCAAAGACAGGGAAGAAAAACCCCGCGGGTACATGGCCTTACAGGCTTATTAGCCTCACATCATTTATTCTCAAAGCCATGGAAAAAATTTTAGGTCACTTCATAAGATCTAAAATACTCCAACCAAATCCACTTAACCCCAGCCAACACGCATATTAAACTGGAAAATCAACAGAAACAGCACTTCATGAGCTGACAACCGAAATTGAAGACACACTCCGAAGTAAAGAGATGTTACAATGCGCCTTCATCGACATTCAAGGCGCTTTCGACAACACTAACTTCGAAGTAATTCAAACACAAGCTAGAACCAGGAGAATAGTCTTCTCTATCATAGGATGGGTCATGTGCATGCTAAAGTATAGGAAAATTCGGGCCTCGCTTGGTGACGAAACCACCATCACAATAGCGGCAACAAGAGGCTGCCCACAAGGAGGCGTTCTATCACCACTCTTGTGTCTACTGGTGATGGATCAGTTGCTCGCTGGCTTAAGAGTAATCTTACAACAAACATTGGCTATGCGGATGATCTAGTCCTAATAGTCCAAGGTAAGTTCGAAACCACGATAACAGAGCGCATGCAATTCGCTCTCAAAATAGTAAACGAATGGTGACGGGAGGTTGACCTAAGTGTCAACCCAGACAAGATAGTATGCACCGATTTCACAAAAAGAAAGTGAATAACTCTTCCCGCCCTAAGATTCCAAGCCAAAATACTCCATGGAACTCCCATATATCATACATCACCAACAAAGCTAACAAAGCTTACTTCAGTTGCCAACGCATGTTCAGTAAAACGTGGGGAGTAAACCCGCAAGTTACTCTACGAATATACCAGAGCATTATTAGACCCAGGCTTACATACGCAGCCTTGATATGGTGGCCAAAAACAGAGCAGTGATATGGGTTAGATAGACCAGGATATACAAGCATCATCACCAAAATCAACTTGGAAAGCGGCGGAAAGGCTCACGATGGATCAAACCCATATTTTCAATAAACCAATTACACGAATATTAGCTCTTCTGCTCGCATAGATCTGTAAGAATAAAGGCTTCCTTTCTAAGATCTTCCTTTAGTTCGATATGTTAATATATTAAAATGTGTATCTTTCATATATGTAATATAAAAAATTTCTGCCTGACGTACTGATGGTATAAGAATACACCAATACCTTACTTTGCGTTGTGGACACGATCCAAAAAAGTGAATTGTGATTTTTTAAAGGAAGCCACACAGGCATACAGACGATGAATTATGTAATAACAAAAATAAATAAAACAACCCATAAAAATTAAAATTTTTCGTGTACATTCTCTAATCGGGAATACACAATGTGCAGTTTGAATAAAATTGGGTAAATTTTGTAAGCAATTTGTATGGGTGCCCCCAGACCTCAGGGCCCGATCGCTACAAAGTTTTTATAGAAAGTGTTGTCCATTGGAGATACACATGCGTATAAAATTTGAAAAAAATCGGACATTTTTTTTTATAAAATTTGTTTGGGTGCCCCCCGATGCAGGGGCCCGATCACTTCCAAATTTTTACAGAAAGTGTTGTCCATCGAAGATACACATGTGTATAAAATTTGAAGAAAATCGGGTAAATTTTTAAAAAAATTTGTATGGGCGCCCACCGACTCCGAGGCCCGAGGTGCCCCAAATTTTAATAGAAAGTATTGTCATGGGAAATACACATGTGTGAAAAGTTTGAATAAAATCGGACTTTAGGAAGTGTGTTAAAAATTGATCACAAGATTCTGCCCACCAGCCAGCCACGGGCACGCGAAGTTTATATAGAGAATTAAAAAAGGCTATATTAATTCACATAAAAATACAAGAAATTCAATTAAATATAATAACATAAAATTAAAATTAATTCATTAATTATAATAAAATTAAGAAAACAAAATAATAATAATAGTCCGCTAGAAATAATTACATGAGAAAGAAATTTAACATTAACAATTGGATTTGCTAGTCTGACTCCGATTCTTTAGTTGACGTAGTAGCAGTAAGGATGTCTGTTACAAAATATTTATGTAATGTCTGCTGAACAGATTTTTTCTTTTCCTTATAGCAATTTATAATATCAGATACTGCTTTGCAACTTCTTTCGCTGTCAGAATTGTCGATAGCTTCATCAATTAAACTCATGTCTTTGGAAAGTTGTGTAGATGATGATGATGATGATGAGAATTTAGCGGGCTGTCTTCTTCGCTACCTAACTCTAAGTCTTTTGCATTAATTCTTCGTCAGTTCATGATTATGTGAAGTTTAGCAATTCTTCAATGTCCAACTCACCCATTCCTTCAAAATTATAATTTATAGCTAAGTTATCAACATCTTGAACTACAGCGTCGGTATCAGCACTTTCAGCTTCACCTTTAAGAGCTACACTGTGAATGTTGGCTCGAATTTTGAACCTCTCAAACTAACCCTGACTAGCCTCAAATTATTCATCATTGTCATTAGTATTTTCGGTTGCCGTTTCGTTACAATTCAATTTTTATACTGTCGAATAAACTTTTTGCTTTGGTCTGAATTACCATTTTTCTTAGTGAATTTCTCTGCGCAACCTGGTTTTGAATCCAAACTAAAAGCAACGATTCCATTTTGATCATCAAGTTATTGGTCTAGCATCTTACGATGTTGTTTTGCAGCTACTCGTATTTTATTTCCATCTCGATCTTTGATGGTTCTGACAGTTTTAACAGCCAGGGACCAAGAGCTTTAGCTATCTCTAAGCTTTATCTCCCTTTTCAAATCGACGTAGAATATTTAAATTTATTTCCAAGGTGATTGCTTTTTTTTTGCTTTTTGGTAATTTTGCTGTTAGATACGTTTGTTTCCGCTCATTGTCTAAAAATTATAAATTCAAATTAAATCTTTACACATGTGTTGATTAAAAAGAAACCTTATGTAAACCGTTTTTAAAGTCTTTCTTATATCTAACGCTATAACTACAAATGTACTGCGCTTGATGCACATGCGAAAACACTCAGAACAAATCACTATGGCAAAAAAATTAAATTGTAAGTGACATATGAAAGCGGAATCCACGATAAACAACTAGCAAGTTCGAAAATACAACGAATATTTGTTTCAAGCCCAATACAACGCAAGTTCAAAAATACAACAAATCAAAAAGAATTTCTGTTTTAGTTTAGCAGTGATGCAACTCTGAAAAAACGCAATTTGAAACAACGCAAATTAAGATATAGGTGTGTATATTCATATCTTTTCAGTTAATTGGCTTATGTAGTTGCTCTCTTAGGCTTCTTACAAAAGTTATTTAACGTAAACATCCACCCATCTAAATGTTTCGGAACACATTCCATGGAAGAGTAACTTGATAGTTTATTTTCAATTTTGGAAAAGTTAATTTTCGAACTGAAATTAATAATTCCTAATTTGAATTTGTCTATTTCCAAATATAATTATTTAATTCCAAAATTGGAACCGAAAATTGATTGAGTCTCTTAAATGAAGATGATAAGTCGTAAAATGATGTACCGATAGATTGAAAACAAAATCTGGAATTAGAGCTGATAACGCGTGCGGCATTATTAATATCGTTTACAAAGCTTTACTACTAACTTACAATAAATCTACAGCTGTTTTCTATAGATATGACTATAATAATTTGAAGAAAAAGACCGTTACAGTGTCTAGGTTCTTGAGAACAAAAGCTTTGTGAGTGTTATGTTTTTGCACGCAAATTGGAAGGAAGTCATATCCGAAGAGGGTATTGGAAAGCTTTTTATGACAGTTACTATTCTCGGACGGTTGTCTGACATTCTCGAGAATTGGTACCAAAAAAAAATTTATAATGTTTTTCTGAGATTTAATCTTCGAATCTCCCACTCAATAGTCCAACGCACTATCCACTTGAGTCACGGTGCCCACAGAAAGACTATGCTCAAAATTAAAGTTCTCCCTCTTTGTTCGGTCCATACAATTGCGTACTACTTCATTTTTGAAACATCAACACAATTAGCAATCCTAAACCTTGGCTCTTGGCGACCAAACAGTACTTATCGAATGGATACATTCTTACTAGGATACACCTGTAGTTCCGAGTGGCGAACACCTTATGGGACAGATATACATTCGTACTCATAAAGTTCCTAGCGTTCTAAGTGACCTCAGCCAGTATACACAAATCCGCTGGAACAGGTGGTATTTCCCAATCCGAAGAGGTGTTCTTCTTCGCTGGCATTACTATTGCGCAAGCTTTTCTACTTATCCTATTCTTCTGGACTCTTTCCGAGAAGTTGGAAAACAGCATTATACCAAAAAAAGGCGAACCGTCATGTCTTTCTTCATACTGACCAACAGCACTAAAGTCCCTTCTTTCTAAGCTGATTAACCATTTTATAAAATATGTTGAATCACGAGAACTACTCGATGACCGCCAATATGGCTTTCGTGGACAACGTTTTATTGGTGATGTGATGGCATTGTACAAAGTCTGATGGCATAGTCCAAAGCCTACATTCTCGCTACCATTTGTGTTGTGCAATACCTACAATTTAATGCTGGATACGAACGGCGGATTGGGAAGCTTTCTTTCCGTGACAAGCTATTACTCACAGACGTTTGTCAGACTTTTGCGATAAAATACTTTTGGTGTTAGTGGGATTCGAACCACGAACCTCCTGCTCAGAATCCACTTACCACTTATCCACTGAGCTACGCCGCCCACTGATGGCATATCTCACCGAAAAGTGGAACCAGTCTATTCATAACTTCTATAACTTCTAATCCAATACATTCCTTCGCTGACAACAGTTCTATTAGCTTCTCTTATATACTCAAAGGTTCACGTCCTTTCTCTTGGGATATGGAACTAGAAGAACAGCGTATGTAAAGTTCATTCAATTCTGACCTTGCCAGCATTGCAAAGTGGGGAGAACACAATGGAGTCTAATTGAATACATCCAACACCCAATTCTGTCTTCTGTCGTTGAAGCAAAATAGTAACCTCCAGCCATTATCAATGAATGATACTCGCATCGAGGAGACTGAAAAACTAGCAATTCTTGGTATGTGCGTCAACAAAAAGCTTCGTTGGAATGACCACATATTCAACGTAGCAAAAAATGCCGCTAAGTGCCTTGGCTTTCTAATACGATGCAAGAAATATTTCACCCCCTCTGATCTGGCTACTATCCACAAGGCATTTATTCGCACCAAATTTGAGCATAACCTTCATGTCTGGTCAGGTGCACTTAAGACCACCTTGCATCTGCTCGACAGAATACAGAACCGTGCGATAAAACTTATCGCTGACGCAATCATAGAGTGACATCAATAGATTCGCTCGACACCGTAGGAACGTTTGCTGCTTATCGCTGTTTTATCGCTCCTTGAATTCAACCGGAATACTCGTTAGCCCCATCTTCGGACGTACTGTTAAGTTTAGAGACTCTTGTTTATTCGTACAACACGAATGTGGAATGCTCTACCAAGCTACGTATTCCCGCATCGATGTGATCCATAGGCATTCCAAATGAATGCATATCGACATCTCCTCTTTGTTTGCCCACGCTGTGCCGATAGAAAAAAAAAGAAATTTCAAAGTCCTATTTGGATTCTTTGTATCCAATCCAAATATAGCTGGTTCTGGAGTCCTTCAACCAACTAGCCAGCGGTCCTTTGCCTTTTGTCCTACCAATTGATGATGTTGATCGTATAATAAAAGAGTCACACCTTTACTCTCCCTCGCCCACTGCATGATTACCTGAAAAGGATTTCGATTTGGTGCCAAAAATTATTTTGAAGCTAAAAGTTAGTAAATATCAAGTCGTGTCATATTACCGTAAGCACCTTCCTTCACCATTTATAACCTGTTTCATTTGTCATACGCCTGTAACTTACGACACTTTACATCGCGACCTGGGTGTAAGTTGCGACAGTGAGCTTAACTTTTGTTCCTAAATTGATTATTAGTTGAATAAACTCTGAATTCAGTTCCATAAACGAGAACTTTCTATACTTTTGTGTGTGTGTCTATGTGTATTAATATTCAATTTAATTTTTACTCACTTCAGATAATTCTGATCACTTTTGTTGTAATTGCCAACTGGAACAATCTAAACTTTACTTCGCACCACTCCCCGTTGTAATCTGCTCCTGCCGCAGTGTTAATTTCACATCGAATGTGTTATGAAAATTCGACATTCCGCATTTTACAATACAGAAACACATACAGACTTAATACAAATGAAAATAACCACATTCATATGAGAGCATTTATGTAGAATAATCACAGCGCAACTAATTTATATGCTAATTTCCTAAATAATATTCTCTAATTGCAGCTGTTGTTGTAGTTGGCATCACAATCGACTAACCATCGACATCACATTTGTCCAGAGAAATGTTTCCACCACGAATACTGACATTCTACAGTGAATCCTAATAGACTCGCCGCTATGCGCTTCGAGCTCGAGTAATGATTCTGTGCCAAACTTCAAATTAAGCAATTTGTAATGAGTAGTTCTCCCATTAAGTGTGAGTCCACGCATTTGGGAATACACCATACACGGATATTCCCGTAGAATTGAACAACAAAATAATTGCTGTACGGTAATTGTTGAAAGGATGTAACTTTTAATGCAGTATACCCTGCGGAAAAGTGCACACACATGCATACAATGCTGATAAAAGTTCCTCCATGTTATTCAATTAAGTGAATGAATGGGTAGCTTTATTAACTAGGGTTTTAGAAAATAAATATTTTTATTTTTTAAGAATGTTTTATCATCGGTCAGACAAGACACAGTTACAGTAGCATGCCAATGTTTCGTAATTACATTTTTTGATTTTCTTTAGTAAAATCCAAAAACAGAGTGAATGGAACCATCAAAAGTTATACTAAGTTCTTTAAAACAAAATTCCATAAATTTGCTTCTGTCAAAAAGTCACGATACCTGTTTAGTACTTTATATCACTCAGGGTAATTAGCATAGTGACATATTTTGATATTGATCCGGAAGCATAACTTCACACTGTGTATTTGCGAGTACTCACCAGACCATATAGTCATGGCAGGGGCAGAATTTGCTAATAATTTATCGCGCTTGAGGTCAATTTTTCGAACAGTGTGAAATACTAATGATAATTCATCATCGTCCAAGAGTATTAAGATTTGGGGCGAATAATAATAACTATATTCGAATGTTCCTGGATTTCAAAATTGCATGATATAACTATTTGTCCAGGATTAATTTATTTTTATTTTAAATATTTAAAAATTTATATCATTTATATCATTTGCAATATATAAGTGGATAGGATAAGTGTCGGTTGATCTGTAGTCCAGCGAGCCGCTACCGTAAAAAACCCAATTGCTCCGAAACGTAATACAATGCCTCGGATACGGACGGACGGACGGACGGATCCTTTGCTGTCGTACACGGACAACGATCGGAACGTTAAAACCCTCTGAATCTAAAAAACTCGGAATTAATTATCGGCAAAAAATATGTGTTTGAATCGTGAGTTATGGTCTCGAGTTCATACAAAAAGTCCATGGAAAGAAGCAAATTCAGTTTTACCGAAGTTTAATTTTGGGGAAACTTTTCCAATTTCCGTATAAACCTTACTCGGACTATGAGGAATAGTTTAAAATAAAATTGAGCAAAATCGGTGCAGCCGTTCTCAAGTGGTACGCTTACCAACGAAAAGCATTCCATTTTTTTTATATAGATAGATAGAGTTTTAAAATACTCTATATTAACTTCGCGTTCCCGTGGCTGGCGGACTGGCTGTCTGGTCAGATATTGAGATTAATTTTTAACCAACTTCCCAAAGCCCAATTATTGAAATTTGCACACGTGTATATTTCCGGTGACAATATACTTTCTCTTTAAGTTGTTTTAAAATTCAAATTGGATTCAGGTTTGGTTTTCTTTTATGGATTGTATGATAGAATAAAAAATAAACTACCCTTATCTTTAAATAATGATCAAATGCAACTGCATCAGTGCCCAGTTCCTTTTTGTGCCCAGTTGGCTTTCTGTAAATTTATAAAATTTATATACTACTATGGACTGATTCTGTTATATTTCTTTCCTTCTTTAACTCTTCTCTTTTTATTTTAGTTTTTGTATAAAGTTTAATTCTTTTAAGGAAAGTGCGATTCTAGATTCTAATTTTTAAATTCTCTATATTAACTTCACTTGCCCGTGGCTGGCTGGCTGGCTGGCTGGCTGGCTGGCTGGCCAAATCTTGTGATCAATTTTTAACCCACTTCCTACAGCCCGATTTTATTGAAATTTTGCACACATGTATATCTCCCATGACAACACTTTTTATTAAAATTTGAGGCCCCTCGGGCCGCTCCCATACATTTTTATTTTTTTTATTATAAATTTTTAACGAACTTCCTAAAGCCCAATTTTCCTGAAATTTTGTACACATGTGTATTTCCGGTGACAATACTTTCGTTGAAGGTGATCGGGCCCCGGGTTCGTGGGGCTCCCATACAAATTTAAAATAAAAATTACCCGATTTTTTTCAAATTTTACACACATGGTAAAAAACAATACTTTTTTTTAAATTTGGTAGTGATCGGTCCCCGGGTTTGGCCGCAAGGCCGTTATACATTTTTTTAATTTCTTATAGTGGCATCAGATACTGTCGTTCTTTAATGACTGTGTGTGGTGTGTGCTTCGCAGTCGGCTGCGCTGCTTGGTGGTGGAGAGAGAGAGAGAAATCTTAGCTCACGCACAAATGAACCCAGCAAATGAAACGAGACATAAATGTTTTATGATTAATTCAACTTACTTACTGCTGCGTCATTTTTGGATGATTTTGCCACAAAACAAGCACGCAGTGTGTGTGTGTGTGTGTTTGTATCGCCGATTAAAGAATTTACAAGAAAAATTTTAATTTTTATGGGTTGTTTTTTATGAATTGAAAACCTCATAAAGAGAGTATGAGTACGAAGGAAACCCCCCAACAAAGAAAAGCTGAATGATCGGGTTAGTCCTCTTCACAGTAAGGTTGGCGTGAAGCATATTACTGAACCCCAAATCAGTTTCGGAAACACTGATCGAAACCACAGCAACGAAAACGAAACGGCTAAACACTTTAAGAAGGTTCTCATGGAAATGTTGTTTCAGTCGAACGGAAACTCTATTTCTGCCATAATTACGATGTGAGAATCATTCTGGGGGAAATGAACGAAAATATTGCATCAGCAAGAACGACTGCAACAACGAATCAGATTCTATGCTGCTCTTTGCAACGATGACACCAAAAGCCACTATGATCAAGCATAGGACTCGACCTAAGTCATGAATAGTGGGCAAAGTGGTTCTAGTGGTTAGTTAGTTGAACTTCAGAGCAGGAGGTTAGAGGTTCGAATCCCAGAAATACCAAAGGCATTTTTCACGGTCCCACACACATCGCACACAACGAAGAATGTAAAAAACTGAGAAGATATGACATAATACTTCACTGGCGAAAAAAATCGGCCTATAGGAGAATATCATTCTTGAACTCGAATAGTACAGAGAGCTACGATGATCCCACCAGACGCGCCTCCGCGTTCTTACATAATACCACCGCATATCGTTTTACTGCAATGAATAAGAGTGTAATCTGATCTCCGATCTCAAAGGCATCTTGAGAACATGTGGACTTGGAGACTGCACCAAAGGCGGATGACCACACTATTAAAGGAAGTCGTCGATGACAACAGTGTTGAGATGCCAAACTGGTCGCATCGGATCGAAATGGAAAACGCTTGAGATATTTTTGTGAGGGGCAGGATCGGACTAGTGTTGTAGATCCAAAATAAAAACGTAGCTGGCTCCTCTTATTAGCTGATAATCAGCTATTTTCGGGGATTATTATCTTCAATAGTTGTCCTTGATTGCTCTTTTTCAACTAAGTAACAAGCTAAGTAGTACTATAACGAATAAATCAAATATTTAGTATCCGAAGTACATGAACTCTTAACACTAAAATATATTTCAACAGCAATATTTCAACAACAGAGTAAATCGCTTTAAAATGGATATACAAATTTACCTGACACTGGCGCTCGCTCACTGCGGTAGCACTACCGCATCCACCATCACCTAAAATGTTGTGTTTATCAAAAATTCCAGTAACGTTTTATTAAATGTGCATGTTTCGAATAAATATTCAGAAACCACCAACAACTGTCCTAACAGGGGAATGGAATATCTAGTAAATTAGGTAACCGCGCTGTCGCAGAATCATTACCCTCCTAGCATTTTCCTCGTGTAGCCATGCTCGTCATCCAACCACAAGATACACCGTTGAGAATTAAACATAATAAAATGCAAAGTAAACAATGGAGCTCCTCCTCAACTCCAACTCAGGGTAGAAAAGGAAAAGGTACATAAAATTATAGGAATATACAGAGTTGTGGACGCTTTCAAAAAAAAAATGTTGCGACGACGATGACGACGATGACGACAAGCGGAATAATTGCAATTGTACCAAGGGTGCCATTAGGGAATTCCATAGCGAGCACAACTTAACCAACCAGGATGAGAACCAGACAATGGCTTCTGGAGAAAATAAAACGAAACACCCCGACAGAGATAAATTCATTAGCGAAAGCGACATCTCCAGCATTGGCATTCCATTCAATGTGCCATCCTCCACGATACCTATACGATTACCTCTACGAAGTTTGTTGTCACATTATTCTGGTTGGATGATCCAACCGTGTTGCTCCATTCATTACTTTATTGTTTCAGACAGAGTTCTATATCGTACGCAATCAGCCACACTACATAACCGGCCAAATACCTCACCTGAAAATGTCGAGCTGCTTATTAACCGTGAAATAAAATGAACGTTCGCAAGAGAAAGGAATCACACGAACGATTTGTGCTAAGGAACAGTTGATTTATTTCGCCAAAAATCTCTGGTAGTTGTGCAGAGTTATCCATTTTTTGCAACTGTGATGCGAATGTTGAACGTTCTTTGTCATTTGAATGAATTCACAAGCAATGGAGGGCTACTAATAAACCTGCTTGGTTACCTAGTTGGTAACAGAAATGAATAAATGAGCATTACTATTACGCAATACCTAGCCGCCTCTATTATTACTAGGCAGTCACTCAGAAATCCTGGCAGTCAAGCAGCGAAGCGAGTACGTAATCAGATAGATAGCTGGAAGATTTGTTGCTGCTGACTTTTATAAATGATGAGATCTGTCAGAAAGTGTAGTCAATTCCAAAGTACTTCATAGAGCTGGCGACAAAGCTTACACGCAACAGTAGTGCGGAGTGAGCAGTATTGTGTTACAGGACAATTATTAAACATTCATAGCAGTAAGCAATTTAACGATTAAGCGGATATTTTTTCTAAGAAAAATAGGCATATCGAGAGGCAACGAAGAGACAGTCAATTCAGCAACATTGCTTCAGTTGGTATCGACCGCTCCCGTACGCGCTCATCTGTGCAAGGAATTTCAACAATACAATAATACACTTAGCGCAGAGTTTAACACAGGACTTAATACCTGCGACAGGAAAGGTGGCACCAGATGGCGTAATAATATA
This sequence comes from Nephrocerus scutellatus, assembly GCA_947095585.1. Classification (NCBI taxonomy): domain Eukaryota; kingdom Metazoa; phylum Arthropoda; class Insecta; order Diptera; family Pipunculidae; genus Nephrocerus; species Nephrocerus scutellatus. Next base: position 23,797,673 of record OX352762.1, on the reverse strand, counting down.
GTCCAGGCGAGTATTATTTCAAACTCAATAAAGCCTACTATTCCAACACAGAAAATAAAGCATATAATCCAAGGTACTCAATTATAACGCCTGATCGTAATATTCGTGTCATCTCTACTTCGAGAGGAAGTCATCCGGGCAATATGTGTTACATGAGGATAATTTTACGATATATGCGATAATTAAGCTTGGAATAGGATCCAACTTGGAGAGTCCTTTGCTGTAAACTCGACACGACATTGATACCGACCGATTTTAATCATCATTTTTATATTTGTCTCTAAAACTGGGGTCCAGTTAGCACCCGATTTAGAGCCGATGTCATCCAGGTTGTGGTTCCAAAACTCTGGGCGTTCTGGTCTATGCCATCCTTTCAGTGTATGACTGGCATGCCTCACGGTAGTGTCCAATAAATCCTACCGCAAATGGCTTTCCGAGCATAGTTATGTGAGCGAAGTGTCCTGTCCATCCCGGAGCATACCAAGCGTTTCTCTTCAGTATGTTAACATCACGGTAACGATCGTAGATCTCATCATTATATAATCTTCGATCATCGTTCCTCATATATAGGGCCAACAATTTTCCGTAAGACTTTCCTCTTGAAGGCGGCTTAGAGGTCAGAATGCTTTTTGCTAAGCACCGAAGTTTCGCCTGCAATTGACATGCGATCTTTAAATGATAGAACTTCTTCAAATTCATGCTCCACTATTTTATTTGAGGGATCAATGTTGGATCTTTAGCTCGCGGACGTAGTTTCAATGATTTTTTTGTGCATCCCCAGATTTGATTACACCAGCGCGATTAAATTGAAATATTCTTGCTCAGCTCCAGGATTTCTATCAATAGCCATTACTGTTTTCGTCAGCCAGCATCTGGATGGTCGTATATATGATTGTTCCCTTCGCCATTACACCAGAGATTAGAAGCATTTTTTTCATCGATGATATTTTGTTAAACGTTATCCGCTAAGGCGATCACTCTGCAGCCCTCCATTTTCAGGTCAGCAGTTCGTTCACCACTAAATTCCAACTCCACCTCGCGGCGTTCCTTTACAGACAGATCTATTGGCAGACGCCACACCCAGCTTAATGATCCTACTAATAAGTATGCTATTCATTATTCATTGTATACTCCTTATGGTGGAGTGAATATTCAATAGAACTAACTAGCGTATGAAGAGCTGTTTCTACAGATTTGCCTTTGCAATGAGCATGTTGATCATTAAAGAGAAGTCTTTTATATATACTATTGCGTAAGTGGATATCAAACAGTCTTTCTAAGGTTTTTAAAAGGAGTGATGACAGACTGATAGGTCTGAGATCTTTTGGACTGACGTGAGAGCATTTTCCTGCTTTGGGTATGAAAACCACTTTCACCTCTCTCTATAAATCCGGAATGGGGACCAACTGCAGACAACTTTTTAGAATTACCTCGAACGCAGGCAGCTGGGCATTATGGGATTGGTTGAAAGTAACTTGGGCTTATGACTGAGTTGAACAGTTTTCTGGAGCTATTTCTAACCTGTCCAAATTCAGATGACCACCTACATAGTCCTTTCTTGCCTCCAGGACGAGTGAGAGGGCTTCCTCCTGCCCTTTGCTTTGATGAAAGCCTGGGTGAGTTCTCTGACTTTACAATCAAGCTCATTAGTGCTGAAGTGGATTTTTAAAAGAGAACAGTTAAGCTGTCGTTTAAGTGCTTCTCTGTATTTGAGCCAGTCAGTTTTCCGATCGTTCCTGAAGGCAGGTTGGAAAGGTATTCATCATCTATGCTAAACTGGATGAAACGGTGGTCTGAGAATGAATGCTCATCCGAAACCTTCCAGTTCAGCATTATTTGATTAATAAAATCGGAGACAAGAGTGATTTCTAGGACTTCCTGTCTACTTTTGGTGATGAACTTTGGTATATTTCCGATATTACATACAATAAGGTTTGTACTTAAACGATAATCAAAAAGTAACTCACCTCTATCGACTATGTCAGAACTTTCCCATACTGAATGATGCACATCCAATAATGAGGCCAGTTATTTGGCTGCAAGCTTCATTGATTACCTTCTTGGGAGGCCGAGTCCGTTTTGGAGTGTTGAAGGTTAATCTGGACTAACTGCAGCATCTTTACTATAGCTAGCAGAGAACCCTCTACCACGGTATTCAACAGGCCTTTCTGAAGGCGAGCTGGGAAGTTCGTCCATATCATAGAAGTCCCCGAAAGGTAAGTCCTCCGTCTCCAAATTCGACAGAGGTTCGGTGATGGAGACAGATGAGAGTGAAGGGGTTATCGAAGCTATGGTGGCATCGCCATCCCTTGAGGGAAGGGTGACGGATGCTCCAGGGTCGGGAACGTGGATTTCCAGGTCTGAAGGATGGGGGGCAGTTTACCTGCGTCCACCTTGTCCTTTTTATAGACGTTATGTTATTTAATATATGCGAACGCATTTCAATGTAACTTGTGGGCTATGGACTTATCGTACTCATGAATTATGAGTGGTTGTGCTCGGTAACAAGGTAACACTGTATATCCACACCCAAAAATGTGGTTTTCGGAGACAAAGATTTGCTGGATCGATTGATGATTTCTTACTCCAGGCTCTTAAGTGCTGTACTTCATTTCATTCTAAAATTCTATTTTTTTCCTATAAATAACTATTATAACTCTTGGGGCATAAGCTGCGGGAATGGATAGTAAATTCCAGTCCGCATGTTATGGTGCGAGCATTATATAAGTAACTTTTAATATTATTTTGTCTCTGTTAATGTTAAATTGTCTTAATCTTAAAAACTAAAACAAAGAAGTAATCCTATTTCCCAAATGGTAGTCAGCTTAAAACTATATCTTCTTTATCGCTATTATGAGCTATTTGGTTGGTGCTACAAATTTAAAGGAAAACTTTGATTTCGTTAATCGCTAGGGTAAACGCACATAATTATAATATAAGACTGAAAGCTTACATTGTTTCATAACTAAATTAATTATGTAATCTCGAAAAAAAATGTGTAATCCTGTTGATCTCATTAAGTGAATGTAGTTGTTGTTATTTTGCTGTATACGCACTATCCTTTGTTGTTGCAATAAATAAAAATAATAATAATATTTTGGCGTGACAGACCGATGCGGTCAAAGACCTAGCTTCTCGTGACCATTCGTGTTATATTTTTGCACACAAATTGAAGAGACCTACAATTTAAGGCCGTATCAGAAAAGCGAATTGAGAAGCTTTCCGTGACTCTAATTACTCTCGGACGTTTGTCATATATTTGCAAGTTGTGGGCCCGTGAAAAAGATTTTTGGTTTTTCTGGGATTCGGACCTCGAAACTCGTCCTCAGAACACCAACGTACTAACCACCTTTAGCCACGGGGCACACAATAAATAAAGAAAATATAAATTTTGAACTGAACCGGTCTAAAAGTATTTGACTATAAATTTACATCTCAAAGGCCAGTTGTTTTTAAAAATATTTTCTTCTTTGGAAAATCGTTATAATCCACAGTGAGTTTCAAAATATTATAAGCATAGAATTACAATGAAAAATAATCATTTAATGTTAATATCATATTTAATATCACATTTTAGAAAACGTACAAGAACGTGCAAGAACGTACAAAAAACGTTAAAGAACGTCGGCCTTAACTATTCAGTCTGGGCTTATTTTTGAAAAAATAAATTCAAATCAGAATGAAAATATTAGCAATACATCATCCAATTACCCTTTGTGCAATCTGGTGTAAGCCCAGAAGCACAAGGATGTAAATTTAAAATGCATTTTAGATTACATTGTACGACATTCGGGGATTATATATACTCTCCCTTTGTGCCCTTGCCATCCTCATTATTACATACTATTTGGCCAACAAGGACTTAAATAATAAACAGATAAACGAAATGAGTAAAACAAAGCAGGACAGAGGAAAGCAGAAAAAGCAATAAAATAAAAATCGCCCAATTGGCTAAATCTAATTTAACGTGATTTTCTTTTTTGTACTTAAACGATAATCAAAAAGTAACTCACCTCTATCGACTATGTCAGAACTTTCCCATACTGAATGATGCACATCCAATAATGAGGCCAGTTTTTTGGCTGCAAGCTTCATTGATTACCTTCTTGGGAGGCCGAGTCCGCTTTGGAGTGTTGAAGGTTAATCTGGACTAACTGCAGCATCTTTACTATAGCTAGCAGAGAACCCTCTACCACGGTATTCAACAGGCCTTTCTGAAGGCGAGCTGGGAAGTTCGTCCATATCATAGAAGTCCCCGAAAGGTAAGTCCTCCGTCTCCAAATTCGACAGAGGGTCGGCGATGGAGACAGATGAGAGTGAAGGGGTTATCGAAGCTATGGTGGCATCGCCATCCCTTGAGGGAAGGGTGACGGATGCTCCTGGGTCGGGAACGTGGATTTCCAGGTCTGAAGGATGGGGGGCAGTTTACCTGCGTCCACCTTGTCCTTTTTATAGACGTTATGTTATTTAATATATGCGAACGCATTTCAATGTAACTTGTGGGCTATGGACTTATCGTACTCATGAATTATGAGTGGTTGTGCTCGGTAACAAGGTAACACTGTATATCCACACCCAAAAATGTGGTTTTCGGAGACAAAGATTTGCTGGATCGATTGATGATTTCTTACTCCAGGCTCTTAAGTGCTGTACTTCATTTCTTTCTAAAATTCTATTTTTTTTCTATAAATAACTATTATAACTCTTGGGGCATAAGCTGCGGGAATGGATAGTAAATTCCAGTCCGCATGTTATGGTGCGAGCATTATATAAGTAACTTTTAATATTATTTTGTCTCTGTTAATGTTAAATTGTCTTAATCTTAAAAACTAAAACAAAGAAGTAATCCTATTTCCCAAATGGTAGTCAGCTTAAAACTATATCTTCTTTATCGCTATTATGAGCTATTTGGTTGGTGCTACAAATTTAAAGGAAAACTTTGATTTCGTTAATCGCTAGGGTAAACGCACATAATTGTAATATAAGACTGAAAGCTTACATTGTTTCATAACTAAATTAATTATGTTATCTCGAAAAAAAATGTGTAATCCTGTGGATCTCATTAAGTGAATGTAGTTGTTGTTATTTTGCTGTATACGCACTATCCTTTGTTGTTGCAATAAATAAAAATAATAATAATATTTTGGCGTGACAGACCGATGCGGTCAAAGACCTAGCTTCTCGTGACCATTCGTGTTATATTTTTGCACACAAATTGAAGAGACCTACAATTTAAGGCCGTATCAGAAAAGCGAATTGAGAAGCTTTCCGTGACTCTAATTACTCTCGGACGTTTGTCATATATTTGCAAGTTGTGGGCCCGTGAAAAAGATTTTTGGTTTTTCTGGGATTCGGACCTCGAAACTCGTCCTCAGAACACCAACGTACTAACCACCTTTAGCCACGGGGCACACAATAAATAAAGAAAATATAAATTTTGAACTGAACCGGTCTAAAAGTATTTGACTATAAATTTACATCTCAAAGGCCAGTTGTTTTTAAAAATATTTTCTTCTTTGGAAAATCGTTATAATCCACAGTGAGTTTCAAAATATTATAAGCATAGAATTACAATGAAAAATAATCATTTAATGTTAATATCATATTTAATATCACATTTTAGAAAACGTACAAGAACGTGCAAGAACGTACAAAAAACGTTAAAGAACGTCGGCCTTAACTATTCAGTCTGGGCTTATTTTTGAAAAAATAAATTCAAATCAGAATGAAAATATTAGCAATACATCATCCAATTACCCTTTGTGCAATCTGGTGTAAGCCCAGAAGCACAAGGATGTAAATTTAAAATGCATTTTAGATTACATTGTACGACATTCGGGGATTATATATACTCTCCCTTTGTGCCCTTGCCATCCTCATTATTACATACTATTTGGCCAACAAGGACTTAAATAATAAACAGATAAACGAAATGAGTAAAACAAAGCAGGACAGAGGAAAGCAGAAAAAGCAATAAAATAAAAATCGCCCAATTGGCTAAATCTAATTTAACGTGATTTTCTTTTTTGTACTTAAACGATAATCAAAAAGTAACTCACCTCTATCGACTATGTCAGAACTTTCCCATACTGAATGATGCACATCCAATAATGAGGCCAGTTTTTTGGCTGCAAGCTTCATTGATTACCTTCTTGGGAGGCCGAGTCCGCTTTGGAGTGTTGAAGGTTAATCTGGACTAACTGCAGCATCTTTACTATAGCTAGCAGAGAACCCTCTACCACGGTATTCAACAGGCCTTTCTGAAGGCGAGCTGGGAAGTTCGTCCATATCATAGAAGTCCCCGAAAGGTAAGTCCTCCGTCTCCAAATTCGACAGAGGGTCGGCGATGGAGACAGATGAGAGTGAAGGGGTTATCGAAGCTATGGTGGCATCGCCATCCCTTGAGGGAAGGGTGACGGATGCTCCTGGGTCGGGAACGTGGATTTCCAGGTCTGAAGGATGGGGGGCAGTTTACCTGCGTCCACCTTGTCCTTTTTATAGACGTTATGTTATTTAATATATGCGAACGCATTTCAATGTAACTTGTGGGCTATGGACTTATCGTACTCATGAATTATGAGTGGTTGTGCTCGGTAACAAGGTAACACTGTATATCCACACCCAAAAATGTGGTTTTCGGAGACAAAGATTTGCTGGATCGATTGATGATTTCTTACTCCAGGCTCTTAAGTGCTGTACTTCATTTCTTTCTAAAATTCTATTTTTTTTCTATAAATAACTATTATAACTCTTGGGGCATAAGCTGCGGGAATGGATAGTAAATTCCAGTCCGCATGTTATGGTGCGAGCATTATATAAGTAACTTTTAATATTATTTTGTCTCTGTTAATGTTAAATTGTCTTAATCTTAAAAACTAAAACAAAGAAGTAATCCTATTTCCCAAATGGTAGTCAGCTTAAAACTATATCTTCTTTATCGCTATTATGAGCTATTTGGTTGGTGCTACAAATTTAAAGGAAAACTTTGATTTCGTTAATCGCTAGGGTAAACGCACATAATTGTAATATAAGACTGAAAGCTTACATTGTTTCATAACTAAATTAATTATGTTATCTCGAAAAAAAATGTGTAATCCTGTGGATCTCATTAAGTGAATGTAGTTGTTGTTATTTTGCTGTATACGCACTATCCTTTGTTGTTGCAATAAATAAAAATAATAATAATATTTTGGCGTGACAGACCGATGCGGTCAAAGACCTAGCTTCTCGTGACCATTCGTGTTATATTTTTGCACACAAATTCAAGAGACCTACAATTTAAGGCCGTATCAGAAAAGCGAATTGAGAAGCTTTCCGTGACTCTAATTACTCTCGGACGTTTGTCATATATTTGCAAGTTGTGGGCCCGTGAAAAAGATTTTTGGTTTTTCTGGGATTCGGACCTCGAAACTCGTCCTCAGAACACCAACGTACTAACCACCTTTAGCCACGGGGCACACAATAAATAAAGAAAATATAAATTTTGAACTGAACCGGTCTAAAAGTATTTGACTATAAATTTACATCTCAAAGGCCAGTTGTTTTTAAAAATATTTTCTTCTTTGGAAAATCGTTATAATCCACAGTGAGTTTCAAAATATTATAAGCATAGAATTACAATGAAAAATAATCATTTAATGTTAATATCATATTTAATATCACATTTTAGAAAACGTACAAGAACGTGCAAGAACGTACAAAAAACGTTAAAGAACGTCGGCCTTAACTATTCAGTCTGGGCTTATTTTTGAAAAAATAAATTCAAATCAGAATGAAAATATTAGCAATACATCATCCAATTACCCTTTGTGCAATCTGGTGTAAGCCCAGAAGCACAAGGATGTAAATTTAAAATGCATTTTAGATTACATTGTACGACATTCGGGGATTATATATACTCTCCCTTTGTGCCCTTGCCATCCTCATTATTACATAACATTTGGCCAACAAGGACTTAAATAATAAACATATAAACGAAATGAGTAAAACAAAGCAGGACAGAGGAAAGCAGAAAAAGCAATAAAATAAAAATCGCCCAATTGGCTAAATCTAATTTAACGTGATTCTCTTTTTTCGTATGACAATCAACGTATAAAAACTATATACAGAGGACATATTTACCCAGCTGCTCTACCACAATGAAAATAATGTAAAAAAGGCAATATCCTCTGAAAGGAAATTACAGATGGTACACAGTTGAACTTGGTACGTCTCCGCCATACTATCTGAACGTGGCGTGGCTGTTATTGTTCATCTGCAGAGCTGGAATGTCATATCCGGATTTGGTAGTTTTTTGTCAATTTAGTCGATTCTTCCTGTTGTTTGCGAGCATTGTTTCAACAAGAAAGCATGTTATGCTAGTTTTAAGATAACCTGCACCTTTTTGGTCCAAAAGTTACAAAATAATGGAATCAGTACAAATATTTGCAAAAATAACCCACACACGCTATAATTTCGAAGGCCGGTCTTTCGAGATCATGTAACCATGCAATATCTGTTCAATATCTGGTTTGATGCTGAAAAACAAGCTGAACAATGGTTATATTGTATGCGACCGTCAAATCGGCCCGATATTGGTACAACTTTTGCTTTGTCCGTGCTAAGCTGGAAATACACAACACAACGGCTGACCGTAAGCTAGAGGCTGGACATTAGAATGTTGCGTACCGAGCAATGCAACATTCTTATATAAATCGGGCAGGTGAAAAATATTGTTAAGAGCCTTGCACAAAGGGCAAAGCAAAGTGGCTTATCTAAACGCCGATTTCAAAAGCATCTTGGACCGATGGAAAGAGCGGTTTCATGACGACCAAACCATGTCACCACTAAGCTGATACTAATGAATCAGCTCAAAAATAATAAGGCCCTTGGAAGAAATTATATCCCAGAGGAGCTCGTTAAATCAAGAGGGCTCGCATTACACCACCCAATTCATGAACTACTAGGGCAGGAATTGATGCCAGAAGACTAGCGTAGAGGCATACATAAGAAAGGAGATATCACAAGGTGCAAAATTTTGGTTGTATAACGTTGTTTAGTAGCACGAATAAGATATTATTATTATTATTATTATTTATTTCGCATTTCTTATTCACATTAAGATAAAAAAATCTTATAAATTATTGACAAGCTTAAATATAGACTTATGAGAAAGCAACTTGAATGAGAAAGTAAAAGTAAAGCTAAAATAACAATAAAAATAAAATTAAAAATAAAGAGAAATAAAATGGGAGACAAAGTTACAGAAAACAGTTGAATAATTATTGTTTACTGAAAAATAGTTTCTCAATTTCATTTTAAGTCAATTGGTGGTAACAATACTTCTAACGTTGCGTGTACCATAAGCGAGCTAACTGTATATAAAATTGACGTTCGGACGACATAGATGAGCACCGGGGTAGAATTAGTTGATTAGATCTGTTTGAGGAAGCTAATCTAATTTTTTGGTAAAGCTGTATAGGCTGATGAGAAAGAAAGATGATGAGCAATTTTAGGAGATTATCAAGCGTCATGCCGTATAGACGCGAGGAATAATTGGATACATGGTCGAATCGTCGCTAGCCAATACATATCTTATTATGGCATTAAAAGCAACATTAAGTATCCTTTTAGAAGCATAGGAGCAATTGCAGTAGATTTCGCAACCATATGTCAAGACTGGTACTGCTAATGTTAATTTGAAAGTAGTGAAAGACCGTGTAGCCCATAAAGTACGAAGCACTCCATAAGTCTTTCCTACAGCTAAGTTAATGTGAGTGTATTATGTTAAATCATGACTGAAGGTCACACCAAGATTTTTGACCGAAATCCAGATTGCGTAGGCGTTAAGATGTTATGGATGGAGAGGTGTTGATTTTTTTGCTTTTGTAAAATCTTTTCGAAAATTTTGACCAATACCAGTGCGGTTTCATCGAACTAATTATAGATTAGATTTTCACCACTAAACAGGTGATGGAAAAACTTTAGATTCTCTCTCTATAGACTTTAAATCTGCCTATGGTACTCTTAGCATAGCCAGAGTAGAACTTTATGAAGCCATGATATAATAATAATTAAAGCAAAACAAATTACGTGGTAGGCAGAAGATCCTAAATTGATCCCTCATTTAAGATAGTGGATTTTATTAGCCAAACTAATGCTGAAACGATGGCGTAGTTTAGAATGCCCAGAGCTTAGAGATTCCAAACTGGATCACAGAGATCGGTGCTATGATGCAAATTTTTGTTATCTGAGGCTAGCCGGATAAAATTTGTTTAAAATCTAACATATTATTTATTAAATATTTCTCGATTTTCTTAATATTTAATTTTCATTCTCTAAAATCATTGAATAACTTTTTTTTACTCAAACTAATCATAAACCCTTGCGTGACTACTGTCGGCTTCGGTAAAACACTGTAACAACAAATATATTCACTTATTTGCCACGCAAATATCAGCCTAAATTTGGTACACAGCGCTGTGTGTTTGCTCTCGCCCATTTTATTTCATTCTGTACCCCTAATCATCATCACACCCATATTGCTAATTGGTGTTTGCTCGAGATCGAGTTGTAATGTAAATTGCACACGCGATGTTAGCAGCAAGTAAGCGCGCTCTAATGGAAATTGAGTGCTAATTAAAAAGATTCTTGTTGCCGCTTCGTTTTCTTTAAACACAAACTTCCCCTAGTCGAGTAGGTTCCTTAGCTACTTCGGCTGGTATTTTAATTCCAGAAAACCATCAACAGTTCTGTCGAGTGAATGCGCATTGTTTCCCTCCCATTAACTTGTTCTCGTTCCGTATGCTCTGATTACTGTAGTAATGCTGATGATGTTCTTAACTGTGTTAACTTTGTAGAGAAACAAACAACACAACGCACAACAAAATGGGAAATTTTCCAGTAAATTTTCAATAGTTTTTGTTAGCATTTTTAACAATGATATAACCATATAGGAGTGATGTTCTTTGAAAAAAATGTAAACAATACTATACAATTATTGTGTTAGAAAAAAAGATATTGGATATATCCTGCTTGTTGCAGAGTACTTCAACAGCGTACGTTTTCCTCAATCAAATTACAGTAAGCATTACGAGTAAGTTCTTTGGAATGAGCATTGAATGTATTTTCTTAAATGCTATCAAAATAGTCAAGCAAAATAAATTCTCATAGAAACAAAACAAAATATAGGAGGGGTTCTTCACTTTGTAATGGCCTGAATGGTGCACTAAAAAGTTTATTATTTTTTAAGCTCTTAATTACCGCTTTTTAGTTGGTTCTTCATCTATAATTGAATGATGTAACTCATTCTGGAATTATATTAATTTAACGTGCTGTGGATCTCACAGCTAGGGAACCGTCTAACAAAATGAAACCGTAAAGCGAGTTCGCCGAGACATGTACCCCTTTGGATTAGGGAACTTGAAAGTCATTGGACGGATGTAAAACTCATTGCCAGGGCATAATAGAAGCCCTTTGACCCCCATGGGGATCCAGTATGTAAAGTAGTTTTCAGGATAACATTGACTAAAAACACGCAGGTTGTTTTATTTTTAATTGGAAATAAATAATTGTATATTTTTATTCTGTTGCTAATCGGTAGCCGAGTATATCGCATCCTAAAACTTTCTTCACAATATTGTAAATCGTTAGAAGGTCTTACCATATATACGGTTATAGTTATACTGAACAATACTGAAATACTGAACGAATTACTTGCGGTAAAATGGACCCGAAATCTTGAGAGAGAAAAAACTGCCCATAAAAATTTAAAATTTTCCTGTAAATTCTCTAATCGGAGATACACATGTGTGCAGGCCCGGCCAGCCTCAAATTTTAATACACATGTTGTCATCGGGGGTGCACATGTGTGGGAATTTTGGAATAAAGGAAAGGCCTAAGGAAGTAGGTTAAAAATTTACCACAAGATTTGGCCATGCGAAATTAATATAGAGAATCTTAAAGTTGAAAAGCTCAGGAGACTTGAATCCAGTCAAATATCAAACTTCTCAATATAATTCTCTGATGTGAGACTGTTTAACGCGCCAAACGCGTTCGGCGTGGGAATTTATAATACTTACATTTTTTCATTTGTATTAGTAAAGATTTTTAAAACCTTTTATTTAAATTAACTTGACTCCTTTTTGTTTGCATTTTGACTACTTTGAGGTCCTTTTTAACCAACTTTCACACGACCTAAAGAGCTGAAATAGCATGTGAAGCGTGTCGCGTGTAGCGCGTGTGATGGGTTGAAATTTAGTTTTTTTTGACTGGTCCTTTTTACCAATTTTCACACGACCTAGAGACCTGAATTTTTGTGAACGTCTAAGTAAAAACAGAATTTTTTATATTCCATGCATAACACGTGTCCCAAGCCGTCTGTGGCGCGTGTGATGGCTTGAAATTTTTGTTTTTTCGACTTTTTTGAGGTCCACCTTCCACACGGCCAAAGAGAATTTTGTAAGTGTCTACGTCCACCACACGACCTAGAGAGCTGAAATGTTGTCAATGTTTAAGTCAAAAATAGCATTTTTTATGTTCCGCTTGTGACATGTGCCGCGTTCCGCATGCGGCACGTGTGACGGTTGAAAATGCCGCCATTTTATCGTTTTTTTAAGTCCTTTTTAGCCACATTTCGCAGGACCTAGAGGACTGAAATTTTGTGAGCAGCTCAATGTCAGTGTGCGATATCCCACGTGTGACGCGTTTGATGCGTGGAAAAAAGAAAATACTTTAAAATAGGCTCGACTTCAAAAACAGCTATTTTTGGGACTACTACCAAATAATAAAGAACTGTATAGCGTGTGTCGATGTATAAAAGGTTATACCCGAAAAACGAAGTTTTTTTTCATTAACTTGTTCATTTTTTATCTAGCAATATAATAACCAGTGTTAACAAAACAAAAATAAGACATCAAAAACAATACTCTAATTGCAGCACCTTGCCAGCGCCCTCCGCTCAACCACCATCTGTTTGCATAGTGCTCTCTTGAACAACGAAATACTAAGCATTTGTATAAAAGGATCCCGATGTTTCTTATTTATTATTATTGGAAAACCGCCGTTAATTTTCAACACCTTGTATGATTTAAACCTAAAGATGTTTTAACACATGTTGGATATGTTATATAAATGTTTTTTAGTTTCCTGAACATTTTCTTAAGTTCACTCATCGTGAAGAATTGGTGTCTTGTGGTTATTGTTGTTTTTTGTGGCCTTGCGTTAGTTCGTCTGCTTTCATATTATCTGAGAAACACATAAACAATATTAAATTTCACTATTTTATTATTTATATTTCTAAAGCGATTTGTATGAAATTCGGATTGTAGGACTTTGATGCTACTATAAGACTTGTTCCTATGGAATTTCTGGAATATGATCATTATGGTCTGAAATTTGGGGAACAAAGCAATCTCTCAAGCGATTCGCATAAATTTCGGTATGTAGAAATAAGCCTTTAAGACTTGCTATGGAAATTCTGGGATATGGCCAATAGGAACTGGAATATTAGGAACTAAGCAATTTCTCAAGCATTTGTGTAAAATTCGGTATGTAGGACTATTTTTGCCTTTTAATTTAATCGTATTTTCGGCCAAAACGTCAAAGAAGTTTCACTTCTACCACGCGTAAATGTTAAGCGCACTCATTTTTTAACAGCTCTTATTTCTCCTACTACTACCGTGGCTGCTGCATTACTTTGTTTGGGCAGTGATATGCAAATCCAATATGCAATATGCACCCACCTCACAATAAGTGGTTATGAACATTTAAATCCGGTTATGAATTATTTATTTTGTTGTATGTGATGGGATGATGATGTATGTGATGAGCTACGGTGCCAGTCGTATGACTGTCCTCTTTTTAGTATTTAGTATAGAAGAAAAATTCCTTTAATCATTTCTACATTACTAAGTGTAAATGTAAATAAAATCATCATACCGTTCAGTTAATAAAAGATCAGTAAACACCACAATCCGTACAAAGAAATACCTGCAATGATTTTACAGCCAGGTCAAGTGCTCTCCAGACTCCTTACGCAATTAAACTTATTGGTGACGTAAAAATCCCAAAGATAATATTTCAGTATTCAGTATAATAGCCAGGTGTATCCTTCTCAAACCCATCCGAATGATTCATGGAATAACTTAAGCCCTCAAGTATACACTTGAGCCCGTCTTAGGATGTAATTATTAATACAGATATTCTTTCTTAGGCCGAAGATGTGCTGGATTCCGTTCCACATCTATATGATCTAGATGCATTCAAGACGCGTGTGCATAGACATTACTGTTTTGCACTCCTAAGTACCTAACGACCACTCTGTCTATAGAGTAATAAGGGAGCATATCCAAAACGTAAAACTTTGTATCCGTTTTTGTGCACCAAATTTTCAAAAAAAAACTCTAAAACCAGAAATATCAGTTTGGCTCTCTACTGATCAGAAATTCAAGAAAAAATAAAATATTAATATATTCCAACATTAGTGTCTAAGTCTACATCACGAGGGAAGTATAGATTACCTTAAGTTTATTTTAAATTATATTTCACTATTAATTATTTAATAAGTATTAATAATTAAAAATTAAAGTTGTTTATTTGTAATAATTGTTTATTTGTAATAACTCGGAATAGCTTATAGATTTTTAATAAATAATAAATAAATTAATTAATATTTTGTAAATATAAACATAAATTTTAATTTCTTTACTGTTAGGACCAGCAAATTCTGACAATGTTGTCCTATATACAACAAAGGTTTTTTGTAATAATAATTAGTAAAAATACTTTTAAGAAATTCTTCTTTATGTAATATCTTCAAAATAATTTAATCTTTTAAATTTGTGGCAACTTCTTGTCAATCCATGCCCTAAGAGCGGAGATTTTCGCATATACTCCCGGGTATCCAGGCTGCGCACAACCAATCCCAAAGGATACTAGTCCAGCTAACCTCACAATGCCACTTGAATTGCCTACAATCACAATAGGCCCACCAGAGTCGCCCTGGCAGCTATCCCTACCACCTTGGGCCATTCCAGCGCAGAACATTTCATTGGTCACCAACGCAGTGCCCTCATACGACTTGGCACAAGATTCCCGACTGATAAGTCCGACAATCGTATATTTCAGCGATGGAGAAATACTGCCACTCTCCGAGATTGCTCCCCAGCCGCTCACAATCAGTAGTGCATTTGATGGAATAACGTCATCCACTGAGGTCAGTTGAATTGGACGAATTATCGGTGAATAGATCAGTCGAGATGCCAGGACCAAAATGGCAACGTCGTTGTTCAATGTCGACGCATTGAAGCGTTCGTGATCGATGATGCGTTCAACTAGAATTTTAATGCCGCCTCTTGCATGGTGCGAAGAACCCGCTCGAATGCTGAAGTCCTTTGCACTGGCGCCATTCACGCAATGTGCCGCTGTTATTACAGTGCGCTGTCCAATGATGGACCCACCACAAGTGAGTGAATCCAAATAAAGTAAAGCAATTTGGTAGGGATAGCTCAGGATAGATGCATCCCAACCACCGACAATACGTTTGTCATAATTGATTTCCTCGGATGAATTCTCACTTGATATGGTTACTGCTGAGCGAACAGCGAGTACAGGAATTACAAACAAAAGTGCTGCCAACATTTCCAAAATTGATATGACCAGAATACTTTCAGAAAGAATCTTGATGGAATTGCAACTGACAAAGTTTTAATTCGCTGTGACTTTTATATAAGATAAAAATTACTTAGTCCACCTTATCTTTTGATTGCTCATACCAGAATGTCCGGGAGCAAGAGACGACATTGCGTGATAAGCTGACACACGTAACACGAGTCTGTGTTTATTTGAGCGATTGTAATCGTATAGTGTCAAGTTCAAATTTATGTTTGGCTTTGCTTTATTTGAAGTTTGCTTTAAAGTGACAAAGATAACATTCACTGCTATTGAAAAGTTCAACTAAGAAGTCCAATCGAAGTCACCGGAGTAATACACTTGCATTTAAGAATTAATTTTTATTTATTTATTCCTGCAAGGTGTTTCCTCTCACTCCATAGGTTCGCCTGCAAATGCAAATTAAATCTATACTTCGAAACAGTTCCTAATAATTCAGAGAGAATCCTGACTCCTTTTTAGATGAATATGTACGGCGAACAATTCATTTTAGAGGGCGGTTTCAATCCGCCGAATATATTGAAAGGAGAAGGAGGCAAGTTTATGCCAGTCATCTTTAGCCAGTTTAGTACCTAAACACGAATAGACTATGACCAACCTGCAAGGAGAGTGAAAGACACGATTACTGTTCTTAGAAAACTAAGTTTTTTGTAAAAAATAACGAAACTATAGGCCTATTTCTCGCGCGAGAAATTTTGACAATTGTTTCTGCAATTTATCGCGTTG
This sequence comes from Nephrocerus scutellatus, assembly GCA_947095585.1. Lineage (NCBI taxonomy): Eukaryota > Metazoa > Arthropoda > Insecta > Diptera > Pipunculidae > Nephrocerus > Nephrocerus scutellatus. The sequence goes on along the minus strand of OX352762.1, from coordinate 23,781,299 downwards.
CCTTGCATATGACGCGTGATTAATCGTTGGCTAATTTGACAACTTTGTCAAAGTTGTGTAGTGCATAAATTATTTTACTTATAAAAAATGACTCGATTATTTAGAAAAAATTAATATTTTATGTGACTGTGCGGATATGGTTAAATAGACGCCATCAATACCGAAAATATTGGGTTCATCCCATACATGAAAAGAGAAGATCTCAAGGAGAATTCTTCACTTTAATGGTACTTTTGGAGCAATACCCAGTGTACTATGTAAAATATTTGAGGATGTCAAAACCAAAATTTTAAACAAAATTTAAGCGATTTGAGTTTTTATTGAAGCCCAATCAAAACAATTTCCGAAAAGATCAGCCAAAGAAAAGCTCGTAATTACTCTGAGGTAAATTAAGATTATATGTACAATAAATATTCCTACAATCATTTGTTGATTTTATAGGTTCTTAGCAGTCGGAGCAAGTTATACCGATTTGGCTTTTCGATTTCGGATGGGCACATCAACGATTGTTTCAACCGTCAACTAAACCCTCGCCGATATAATTCAAGTATTTCGTGAGGTAGCCATACCTAACAAAAGGTCAGAAGAAGACTGGAAACTTCAAAAATTCGCTCCCCATAACACAGGGAGCCTATATTTTGACTACAAAAAAACATTCTCGAACAACCTAATTGCCGCAGTGGATGCCAAATACAAATTTTTGGTGGTTAACATTGGCGCGTACGGTTCCAATGCCGATTCTGCAGTTTTGTATCGTGCGAGTTTGGGAAAGCGTGGTTGCATTCCCTTAATACTCTTATTATACCGGAGGATGTGCCTTTACCTGCAAAAGTCAAGTCTGTACCATATGTCATTATTGCAGAAGAAGGATTTGTGAAGGGAGCGTACCAGCGCTCACATAGTATTCAAGGTTAGATCGATTCTTTATTCCTATAGTCCCGATTAATTGCATTCCTCATATTGCCTTCTGCACATGAACCGCAATTAAAATATTAAAGCATAAACACTCAACGAGTGAACAAAAAAAAAAGAGTCTTATTACTTTGTTGGCACATTCCATGCCTGAGCATGACAGCATACAATGTAATGAGAGTACGATCGGCGGTCGTTTGCCTATGAGAGCAAAATGCACAGAAAGCATTATAGGCAAGCGTATCATAAAAAAAGTAATTAACGTTCGGTCACTTACCCTTGCTGTACATGGCCCTGACCGAGCATGTAATAACATTATAAACAAAAATAGGTCATTTGCCTGCGCTAGTAAATATGTCACATCAGCAATATAGGCAAGCGATCTAAAGCAATTAAGAATGTTCGGTATATTAGAATGCAATAATGCCAAAATGCTGACCAGCCCAATGAAGAGTATTGGTTCTGCAAATCGATCTAAACTAGTATGCATGTGTATACATTCATATTCTATTATGTACTATGTTTTTGAGTCTTTGGACTCCTATAAATAAGCAAGAAATTACAATAAAGATCACTTCCAAATAGGACGTCTAACCTATACTATCTGAGTTTTATTAGGCTTGCGAGCCTTAAACCCTAAAGAATATTCTAGAATCTACTCTATTGGAATCCCACCTTGAGTGCAGGGAACTGCCAAAGGTCTAAGTCGTAGGCGTAATAGCCAGGACTAGTGGAGACTAATAGAAGAACATCGGGGCTCGTCTAGACGAATACTACAATATATGTCATGGCGATCATGCCATGTCTTTCTTAAAAAGATTATCAAGAGCGCGACGGGTTGTTGAAAATGTATTCGGTATGTTGGCGCAAACATGGAGGATCCGTATTGAAGTGCAGACCGAAAGAATACTTATATACTTGATGCATCCTACGCAATCTTATTAGAATGGATGATATATCACCAATTGCTGTGGAACAATGTGAAACACACTTTGGTGGATTTAATCAAGGAGCTCCCCCTTCTAAACGGTATCACATGCATATAATATAAGACAACAGTTTGCTAATTGGTGCATCAACGAAGGCGATGTACCATTCCAATATGAACTAATTAAATGATACATAATAAAATACATTTTAAACTTATCTGCATAGAAATTCAATATTCATCGTCTCTTTCATTTTCAAGGTTATTTATTGCTTCGCGACACGCCTTCCTTAATTCTCTTTTTTTAGCATGGCTTAATAAAGACGCTCTTGCCGATATATTATGAAAAAATGCATCCATATCATTTTCGAGCCCCATCTTGGAGCCTCCAAAAATTTTTTTTCTAGTTCCACTTGTTGACTTCTAGAAAAATTCGCAGCTCTAGCAGACATTGTGGAAAAAAATTTCTGCAGTGGTGGAGAATCTGGCCGAATAATCTAATCTTTCCTCCATTATATTAGTATCATTTTGTTTGTGGCGTTTATATATTGGGTTATCAGTACTTCTGTTACGCGATACACCTTGCAATGCCGACGATCCTGGTTGCGATGCCGTTGATCTTATGTTGCCCTAATCGAACACCTAATCTTACGATAATTCGTACGTAAAAATTTCAATGTTGTCGCTACTGGTATATTCTGTAGTCTCATGGCTCCAATATGTCCTAAATAAAAATAGCATAATAAAATAAGAATCTTATTTATTTAATGTAGTCAGGTAAGTTTTACTTGGGTACTTCTATCAATGGTACCAGAAATGTCAGCATTTAAAAATTGGCCCAATTGCTTTTTTTTGCGCACCATAACCGCTTGGCAGGTTGGTGGTTTGTTTGAAATACGAATTAAATTGGACGCGCAAGTTTTTCCACTTTCCTTACATGTAGATACTAGAAAAAAAAAGTCCTGAAAATCTTTATGTATACAAATATATGTCTATAAGTACCTGGTTGATCCAACAAGTAACCAATTGCCACCCAGGCTTCTTCCTCTTTGTTACGGTTCTTGAAATCCTTCAATTGCTTATTGTAAATTATTGCATGGGACTCTACCTCCATAATTAGTTTTTCGTCGAACTCCTTTTTATTCATTATATTCATAATAAACAAAATGAATACGCTGCTGCTGCTGTTTGACATATGACAATATTGTGCTGTTTTTTGTGCGATTTTATTTATCGCTGAAGCAATGCATTATCCGCGATAATGATAAGCAGTGCCGCTGTCATATTGGAAATATCGCACAAGAAAACATATTTTTGTAGTTTTTTATAGGAAATATAGGTTAGGTTAGGTTAGGTTCGGTGGCTGCTATTGCACACTTAGACCAAAGTACGGTCCATTGTGATACCACAGGATCAGAGCCTTTCTCTTTTATCATAGAGCCCATTTCGTGTTCCTTGTAAATTTTAGGATGTCTCCCACTTTGCAGTTTTCGACATCCGATAAGCTGTTTAGTGTACCATATCCCAGATATTTTAGTCTTCTGCTTGCAAGAGCCGGGCATGTACACAGGAAATGGGATACTGTTTCCTCCTCCTCGGTGTCATAACAGCTTCTGCAGAAGTCATTGAACTCACGGCCCATCTTTCTCGCATGAACTCAAAGAAGACAGTGCCCCATTAAGATACCTATAGACATTCTTATATCCCCTCTTCGTAGGGATATCAATTCTTTAGAGCGATTTAGGTCCAGCTTAGGCCAGACTTGCTTTGCAATATTACATGTGTTGGTATGCAACCATCTCGCGTTTGTTAATTTTTCTGCCTCTTTCCGAAGCATTAGCTTGACCGTTGATAGTGGTCTTCCTATGCCTGCCCTTTCCGGTTGCAGTTGGAGTTTTGTGCCATTCCTGCCTAGTTCGTCTGCTTTGCAATTCCCAACGATATCAGAGTGACCGGGGACCCATACTAAGCATATGTTAAAAAACTCGCTCATCTCCTTGAGAGATGTGTGGCAGCTTATCGCTACCCCCGATGTCATCAATACCGATTCCAGCGATTTGATTGCCGCCTGACTGTCTATGTAAATTATAATATCGGTTACCGATAATATATTATGTTTCAGCCAGGTCACCGCTTCCTCAATCGCTGTTACCTCAGCCTGATATACGCTGCAATGGTCCGGGAGTCGAACGGAAATGCTCACGCTAGGTTTGTCACAGTAGACTCCGGCACCGACCCTTCCGTCGAGTTTGGAGCCGTCCGTGAAGAATTTGATAGCAGCGGTTTCTTGTGACAATCCATCTCTCCATTGATCCCTGGAGGGGTAGATGGCTCGGAAACCCTTCCTAAAGCATAGCACTGGTTGAGTGTAATCTAAGTTCGCCACTTTAGCGAGTTGTTTATCGTCGAGTGTCCCGTTTGAATAGGTTTCCACTGACGTGTTGCCGACAGTCGCGCGGCCTAAAGGCTGCTCTCTGCCTGCGGTATATATCCAAAGGAGTCAGGTACAACATTAATTCTAGGGCGCGTGTTGGTGTTGTTTTTAGTGCTCCACTAATGTGAAGACAGGCTGCCCTTTGCACCTTCTCCAGGATTTTAACATAAGTGGATTTTCCAAGAGCCGGCCACCAAACGCTTACACCGTACATGAGTATTGGTCTTACTACTGCAGTGTATAGCTAGTGTACCAGCTCTGGCTTTAATCCCCAGCTTTTTCCGATGGCGCTTCTACACGCATATAGAGCTTTAGTAGCTTTGTTAACTCTCTCTAAAATGTTTGGTTTCCAGCTTAGTTTATCATCCAGGATTGTGCCCAGAAATTGCGCCCTATTGGTGAAAACTAGACTGGTTCCGTTTAGAGTTGGTGGAGTGACTATTGGCACTTTGTATCTATTTGTGAAGAGGACCAGCTCTGTCTTGGACGGATTTACTCCTAGTCCGCAGCCTTCGGCCCATTTTGTGACTATGGAGAGGGCATTTTGCATAACCTCTGTAATGGTTACTAGAAACCTACCTTTGACAGCTATGGCTACATCATCAGCATAGGCAACTACGCTCATGCCCTCTCTTTCCAGCTCTTTTAGTAGTCCATCGATTACTATGTTCCAGAGCAAAGGGGATAGAACGCCTCCTGGCGGCGTTCCTCTAGCTACATGCCTTCTAATGGTGGAGCCACCCAGCTCAGCGTTAACAATCCTGCTTAAGAGCATATGATTAATTAGCTTGCAAACTGTGTGGTCAATACCTAGAAGAGACATTCCTTTCATTATAGCCTCCGTCTTTACGTTATTAAAGGCCCCTTCAATGTCGAGGAATGCTATGAGTGTGTATTCCTTCGATTGTAGTGATTTCTCAATCGTACGTACCAGTGTGTGCAACGCAGTCTCTACCGACTTACCTTTGCAATAAGCGTGTTGAGACTGAGCCCATCTGCCATACCCCACCTGGTCTCTTATATAAACATCCAATAACCTCTCCAAAGTTTTCAGCAGAAAGGAGGATAAGGTTATAGGCCTTAGGTCCTTTGGGTACCCATGTGAGCTTTTTTCTGCTTTTGGAATGAAGACCACTTTGACTTCCGTCCAGTTCTTAGGAATGTGCATTAAGCGCAGACACCCTTTGAAAATCACCTCTAACCATGATAGCATGATATCTGAGTTTTTCTGTAATTCTGCTGGTATGATTTGGTCTGGACCAGCTGCTTTGTAAGGCATGAAGCCGCTAATAGCCCACTTAATCCGCTTAGTGCTAATGATATTATTTATGCATAGCGTGTGAGTTCCTTGCTGAGTAGTGAGTTCTGACTCGTTCCTCAAGTCACACGCAGAGCGTGAATGGTCGCAGGCTTTGGACCGTGATGGTCTGTAGCGCCAAATATTAACATACATTTTAGTATTCCAATTCAAAGAGCATGTTATATCCGTACCATCTGTTCCTAGACTTCCTTAGCGGCCAAAGCCAGAGAGCTTTATAAAGCCATAAGAGAAATCGCCATCCCCAGTAAAATTACATCACTATGTATGTTGCCCATTACAAGATATTCGGATCACCATCAAGTCCATTCAAAATCACAAATAGACTGGCCTATGTCCTCTTCAACCTAGCGTCGGAGAAAATAGCTTTGATCCAGATCGACCTGGCGGTACACGATATTCGGAATTTTTCAGAATTTTTAAATAACAGTGCCCTGAAATTTTGTACACCTGTTAGGTATATTAAAGGAAAGAAGATTTATGTTTTTATTTTTTGCATACAAAAAATGAATGTCATATTTTGGAATGGGCTGGTCACCTGGGCATTCATGCGTGCGTGCGTGTAGCGAATTGCCCCAGAACAGGTAAAATCCAAAAAGAAGATAAAAATCTGTCATCGTAAAACATTTTTTTTAGATAATTTGAATCGCACTACCACACATGTGATTAGACAACGCCGATTTAACGAGAATAACATTATGTCATAAACCTCTTCTATATGGCTAATCACTATACTGACATAGATAACGTAGTTTACCTACACTTGCGTTATCTACGGAAGCGGCAAGTTTATTAATTTGTTGTCTGAAACGAATAAATGCTAAATAAATTTCCACATGACATTGAAACGATTTGGCTTACTTTGAACTCTTTGCTGGCAACAAATCAGAAATCGTGTTTCTATGCCAATTGGCGCCAGTGAACATCATCTGCATGCTAATGTATACAAAGATCAATGAAAAATTCTAAGATATAGCAATTGTCAAGCTTTCAAAATAATGAATTGAAGAAGTGATCGTCCACTTGGGAATACACTTTCTGGTGCTTCATCCCATCATGGAATTTCTTCATTAAGCATTCGAAATACGTCGAATGAACGAACGTACTTACAAGTCGTAAAACAAAAGAAACCGACTTTAGCAAAAGCTGACCCCAAAAAATAATACACACACACTCCTTGTGTCCTTATGGTAATCAAATAAGCTTAAGTTATTTTTGTACAGGCAGGGAGAGTTCTTTGCTGTCCGAGAACAGGATTGGCTGCATAAAGTCACAAACTAAAAACCTCGGGAGAACAAAGTTAAGACGTTAGGGAGCCGGCAGTACCAATTCAGATGCCAAGCGAGCAGTAATTATGTAGTCCAATCACGAAACCTTAATTGTCATGTTTTTGGTCACAAAAGACAACCACGTACTACAACAAATCCAAATAAGCAGCTCATGCTGGCCAATTATTTGAATATTTGGAATCGATTTACATGGAGTGAACTTCTACTTACCGTAGATAGGATACGATAGGACACTTTGAAGCAATTGACAATTGGGTTACTTAAGTTTACGTGATAAATTTTTAAAGAATTTTAAAGGATTGCTCAAAAGTACAATTTCCAATTTCCCTTGATTTTATGCTTTCATAGTTACACTTGTCATTATTTCCATCTTGAGATCTATGCCAGATGGAACGGAATGGTTTTAAGTATTAAGTGGTTTTCTTGGAACAAAGACAAAGGCTTCTTTATCCTGCCGTTCAAAATGACTTTAGATCGCATAGCATCTGCGTTTTAAATGGTAAAACCAAAAAGTACAGAGAAATCTTATTCAGTGTTGTCTTTTAGTACTTTTGGGTTAACTCAATTAGTAAATATTAACCAAAATCCTGTCTTGACTGAATGTAGAAATTCCTTGCTTTCGTTTATCTAATCATCTTTGCAGTAATTACACTGGGCACAATGGGCGACTTGGTCGTAATACTTATAATTGTATTAGATCTTTACTATTTATGTGTGTGCTCACACAGAATTGTGTAGGTTGAGTTACTTAAATTTACGTAATAAATTTTTAAAGAATTCTTAAAGATTGCATAAAAGCCCAATTTCCATTAAAATTAATTCATTCCTACTACAATGCACTATTTGTTATCTTGTTGCTTCTTCTTGAATGCATCTCTAAGGCACAAATTGCTATCATAACAACTTCAATACGAAACTTTTGTTCTGGCTTTAACTTCAAGAGCTATTTTGTGGATGATAACCTTGTTATTGTGTCATTACAAATGATTTATTTGAACCAAAAGCAGTTTTAAAGCTTCTGCATTTGCATTAAAACATCACAATTCACAACTGATGATAATTAAAGTTCATGGCTTATCTTTATGTGAGGACGTCAGGTTGGCTAACACACAAGAATAATGTTGCATGGTCTGTACCATAACTATCTGTTTTGTAGCAATCTATATAGGTGTGTCAATCGAAAATACTTCTCGGTCTTGCGTGTGCAATCTGTCATCTTCAATTTAAAGTTAAAAGTCCAAAGTCCAAATTTACATAGCGCAATATTTCGTTTATGTGCGGTTATCTATTGTAAGTCACTGGAAATGTTGTTGCTGGTACTGCCTTGCGAAGGTAAGTCTCTGGTATCTTCAATGATAACATCGTGCATCAAAAGAATTAAAATAAATTATTTGTCACATCTGTGGAAGCTAAATGACATCCCATGAAGGCACACATACCTTTCAATTTCTTATCCAGGACAAAAAGCAAATATTTATTTTATGCTGCTGTGATGAGAACGAGTATGACTGTGCAGTGTTCATACAATTGGAATTTGTCTTTGTTCCATTTGTGCATAGCATACATTTCACTTGAGGTAACTAAGGTAAGGAAGTTTTGTGTTTAGTCATTGTTCTTCTAAAAACATTGCATCTGTGCTTCTTAAGCCCGTATGACACTACATTTTTTTCTAATTTTAAATTCATTGAAAAGCAGTCGCACATAAACGAGATAGGAAGTTATTTATTGAAAGAGATAATAGAATAGAGAAAGCCCTCTGCCAATCAAAGCCCTCTCCCATGCGTTTTGACCATCTTTCAGTCGTCAATTCGGAAGTCAAAGTTAAGCTTTTTTGAAGTTTTCGCATTGTTGTGACTGTTGTGTAAGCGTTCGCACCTACTGATAAATTTAATTTAAACTCTATCTTACTGCTTTAGTGTCATTGCATTAAAAAAACAACCCATAAAAATTAAAATTTTTCATCTAAATTCTCTATCCCGGGTAATTTTTTTTTATTGTAGGAGAAAATCATTGAAAAAGACATTTGACATCAGATGTCAAATTTGAAAATGCTTCAGATCATTTTATTCTGAGCACTTAGAACACGCTCATACTCTGAGCAAATAAGAAACACGAGCATTTATCCTGAGAACTCTTTGACTGCTCTGAACTAATTTATCAAAACTCGAAATGACAGAATATTTTGAAAACTTGTTGTTCTATCTGTAAGTTGATATCGACAACAAAAAAAACGACATCAAAATACAATTCAGTAGATAAGTAAGTAAGTTGAATTAAGCATAAAACAAACAAACTCCGCCTTGTTTTCCGTCGTGTGGGAGTGGGAGTGGTCTCTGAGTTGGTCACAAATCACGGCTGCTCACTCTTTTTAGATGAGTAGGAGTGTTTTTGGCAAGAGGACGAGACGACCACCTCTCCTAGTACGTAGACAGCATGCCGGTCCCAAGCCCGGGTAAAGGAGGAGGGTGTGGGGTAACGGGGCAACCCTATCCTCAATAAATTAAGTGGAGGAGTAAACCTCGACAGACTAAAAAATCCTAAATCCAGTGGTGAGACACGTGCGCCGAGGGATGCATGGCCATGAGTTGTTGGTCGCTAGCACGGGACTTCGGATACCTGGCAACCTTCGATTTAAACCAGTCTTCTCGTGGTATACCGGGCTCTACCATGGGTGACATACTTTCCTGGATACTCGTGGGAAATATAGATAATCCAAATAATATAAATGAGACCTTCTAAGCTCTCCAAGGTCAACCCCGTGTTGACCACAACGTCACTCTTAGATGTTGGCAACAAGGGTGTGGATATGAATACATCCGAGTCTGACACATCCGAAGTTGTCGACACCATTAGCGTCATCTGGGAGAAATCCGGTTGCTCCTCGGTTGGGATCGCATTAGGGGGAATGCAGATCCAACAACAGGCTTATGTTAAGCTAACTTCGAGGGAATGCTTTAAGCATGCTTTACGCATAGGGAAAGACAAAGACAGTGCTCTTGTTTTTGCCAAAGCAGCGCCTCCTACTAAGAGCGTTGTCAAACGCGCCAGCGCCAGCGGTACAAAAGGCTGCCTCTTCGGTCACTAGCTATTCCGGGTGGAAAAAAAATCAGGTAATTTTTATTTTAAATTTGTATGGGAGCCCCACGAACCCGGGGCTCGATCACCAAATTTTAAAAGAAAGTATTGTCACCGGAAATATACATGTGTGCAAAATTTCAATAAAATCGGGCTATGGGAAGTGGGTTAAAGGTTGATCAGAAAATTTGACCAGCCAGGCAGCCACCCAGCCACCCAGCCACCAAGCCAGCCAGCCAGCCAGCCAGCCACGTGCACGCGAAGTTAATATAGAGAATTTAAAAACGAGAAAAAATGTACTGTCATACGGGCTTTAATGGATACAAAACTAAGTCTAGATTAGAGCGGTTCAAATTTTAAAAGCTTTCTTAATTAGAAGAGGGTAGAGCATTTCTGATTCTGGCGTTTAAAATGTTCTCTCCCTCAATATAATTTAATTAATTATTCATTAAGAACGTAATATTAATTTTAAATGATCACTGACTTTAAGGTATATGCATGTATGTTAGTTAAAAAAATAATGATAATGGGGCATTGTATAAATTGAACAAAATCCAGACCCTAATTGATATAGGAAACTTAAGGTTTCTATTTTCTAATCATCAGTCAAGTGTTCTATGACTCGCGACTTATGACTACTACTTACACTCCACAAAAACCATTTTATATTTTTAAATTCTGTATAATAATTCGCGTATTTGCTTGATTGCTTGTTTGCTTCGAACAAGAGAATGTTCACTGCATTTACTCCATCTCTAATGTTAGCATTTCTTGTCCAAGATTGTGCAAAAACTAAGCAGGTACCATTCAATGTTGTAGAAGCAAATGTTGGGAATTTATATTTCCTGGTAAAAAGAACTAGCTCTTTTTTGTTCGGGTTGACACCTAGACCGCATTTACTTGCTCATTTTGTAACGATTGAGAGGTAATTTTGAACAACCTCCTTAATCGTTCTTAAGTATTTCCCTGAGACAGCTAACCTAAACAAACGTGATTACTTTTATCACTTCCCTTTCCAGTTCAATCAGTAATCTATTGATGATTAATATGTTTCATAAGATCGTTTTTTTATGATCAAGCCCCCCAGACTGGTGGAAGTGCGATAAAACATCAACGTGTTGGCCCGGTCATTTTACTCCAATACAGGAAAAGTTGAATGATGGGGCTAGTCCCTTTAAAGTAAGGTTGGCGCGAGACCAAAAACCTCGCTCGGAAAAAAACTATTACGGAACCCAAAATCAGCCTCGGATACACTGATGAACGACGACGACCTTGGCAACGAAAACGGCTAAATGATTTAATAATTTTCTCATTGTATAGAGCTCGAACTGCATAGTAGCTAGCCGGTACCCTGTCCAAATATAATGCTGACATAAGAGCAATCCAGGAAATGCGGTGGACGGGGAATGGTGTCTATAAAAAATCAAAAAATTACATATATTACAGCTGTCATGCAAGAATATCATCATTTCTAGTCTAGTCAAGAAAAAAATTAAACCCACCTTTATCGGCTTTAAAGCAATAAATTAATAAAATGCACCCTTCGCGTGCGGGACAGATCTAAAAACATAAGCCTCATAAACGCTCACGCACCTACAGAGGATTCCCCAGATGATGAAAAAGAAGAATTCTTTGAATCAGTCGAACGGAACTCCATGCCTGCCATCAGTATGATGTAAAAATCATTCTGGGTGATATGAATGCTAAAATAAGCTGGGAGGCAGTATTCAGGCAGTATAGTGGCACCCTTAGCCTACACGAGAACACTAATGACAATGGACAACGCGTCAGATTTCGACTCGTACCACTAATTGATTGGTATGTTGCTCCGAGCGCGGATTGAATCATCACGAAAGACTGCATCCGCGAATCAGATTCGAGAAAACACGGCTGCCCTTCGCAACGAAGGCAGAGTCAGTGCTGGGGCTAAGATGTCGAGCGTAGAAGATAAATGGACACCCTTTAAGAATACTTTTGTTAGTACTGCTGACTCAACAATAACAAAACCAATAACCATAAACAACAAGCCCCCGGGATCAGATGTAGGCCCCACAATACACCAAGCAATTCATGAAATAATAATGGAAGTATGGGAGGAAGAAGCGATGCCAGGAGACTGGCGAAGAGGCATCCTGTGCCCCATACTTAAGAAGGGAGATATAACAACATGCAGAAAATCATCGTGGTATAACGTTTTTGAGTACCGCGTATAGGATTTTCATCTTCAAGAAAGGATAACCCCATATCCTAAATTCATCATTTGTCCATACCAGTGTGGCTTCATCCCAGGCAATTCAACATCTGATCAGATTTACATACTTAGGCAGGTGATTGAAAAATGTCTAGAATTTCAAGTCAATACACTATCTATGATAGCATAGCCAGCGTAGAACTTCATTAAGCCATCAGAGAATTCGGCATCACAAAGAAACTGACGCGACTATGTAGGTTGACCATGACCAATGTTATAAGCTAAGTAAAAATATTCGGATAACTAGCCCATTCAACATCTAAAACCGGCTCCGATGAGGGGATGGACTGGCCTGCGTCCTCTTCCAGCGGCGTTGGAGAAAGTGATCCAAGACTCTGACGTAACGGCGAGAGGTACAATCCTCTATAAGATACTGGCTAACGCAGATGATATTTACATCGTCGGTAGAAACTCAAGTACTTTACTGAAAGCTTTCATCCAGATCGAGCAGGCGGCATGAAATCTGGAGCTGCATATAAATGAGAGCAAAACAAAGTACATGGTGGCCACGTCTGCGAGTAGAAGATCAAACATTGGTCATGCAATTAAAATACTGGAGCGCGAATTTGAAGTGTGCAATCCTTTAACAATCTCGAGTCAACTGTAGCAGCCGATAACAGTATGGAACCAGAACCAGTTTTCTTTAAAGCCAACAAGGCCTATTATAGTCTATCAAGACTCTTCAAATCCAGGAACTTAACCATAACATCCAAGCTGCTGGTATATAACACAATGGTCATACCAGTACTTACATATGGATCCGAGACTTGGGTGCCTAGCAAAAGGTACTTTGAGCTCCTAGCCGCGTTCGAGAGAATAGTCTGACGAAAATTCTAATTAACATTTCTTAGCAGAGCATGGACGCTAGGAAATTAGGGAGAGGAAAATATGAGATGTCGATGCACGTGTGTCTTAAACGACTGCAGATTGAATCATCACGAAAGACTGCATCCGCGAATCAGATTCGAGAAAACACGGCTGCCCTTCGCAACGAAGGCAGAGTCAGTGCTGGGGCTAAGATGTCGAGCGTAGAAGATAAATGGACACCCTTTAAGAATACTTTTGTTAGTACTGCTGACTCAACAATAACAAAACCAATAACCATAAACAACAAGCCCCCGGGATCAGATGTAGGCCCCACAATACACCAAGCAATTCATGAAATAATAATGGAAGTATGGGAGGAAGAAGCGATGCCAGGAGACTGGCGAAGAGGCATCCTGTGCCCCATACTTAAGAAGGGAGATATAACAACATGCAGAAAATCATCGTGGTATAACGTTTTTGAGTACCGCGTATAGGATTTTCATCTTCAAGAAAGGATAACCCCATATCCTAAATTCATCATTTGTCCATACCAGTGTGGCTTCATCCCAGGCAATTCAACATCTGATCAGATTTACATACTTAGGCAGGTGATTGAAAAATGTCTAGAATTTCAAGTCAATACACTATCTATGATAGCATAGCCAGCGTAGAACTTCATTAAGCCATCAGAGAATTCGGCATCACAAAGAAACTGACGCGACTATGTAGGTTGACCATGACCAATGTTATAAGCTAAGTAAAAATATTCGGATAACTAGCCCATTCAACATCTAAAACCGGCTCCGATGAGGGGATGGACTGGCCTGCGTCCTCTTCCAGCGGCGTTGGAGAAAGTGATCCAAGACTCTGACGTAACGGCGAGAGGTACAATCCTCTATAAGATACTGGCTAACGCAGATGATATTTACATCGTCGGTAGAAACTCAAGTACTTTACTGAAAGCTTTCATCCAGATCGAGCAGGCGGCATGAAATCTGGAGCTGCATATAAATGAGAGCAAAACAAAGTACATGGTGGCCACGTCTGCGAGTAGAAGATCAAACATTGGTCATGCAATTAAAATACTGGAGCGCGAATTTGAAGTGTGCAATCCTTTAACAATCTCGAGTCAACTGTAGCAGCCGATAACAGTATGGAACCAGAACCAGTTTTCTTTAAAGCCAACAAGGCCTATTATAGTCTATCAAGACTCTTCAAATCCAGGAACTTAACCATAACATCCAAGCTGCTGGTATATAACACAATGGTCATACCAGTACTTACATATGGATCCGAGACTTGGGTGCCTAGCAAAAGGTACTTTGAGCTCCTAGCCGCGTTCGAGAGAATAGTCTGACGAAAATTCTAATTAACATTTCTTAGCAGAGCATGGACGCTAGGAAATTAGGGAGAGGAAAATATGAGATGTCGATGCACGTGTGTCTTAAACGACTGCAGATCATTCAAATGCGGAAACACAGAATCAGGCTATTCATTCCACATAACTATTGTGCGGCTAAAGTTCACTGAGTACCGTCTGTCACTGTAAAATGGCCAAATAACCTAAACAAAATATTCCTTTGATTGTATGCCTTCATAGTTACGCTCGTCATTATTTCCATCTTGAGATCTATGCCAGATGGGACGGAATTGTTCTAAGCATTAAGTGGTTCTCTTGAAACAAATACAAAGACTTATTCGTCCTTCCGTTCTAACTGATTGGAGATCTCAAAGCATCTGCGTTTAAAATGGTAAAACCAAAAGTACAGAGAAATCTTATTCAGATCTGTCTTTTGTTCCTTTTGGGGTAACTCAATCAGTAAATATCAACCAAAATCCTGCCATAAATGAATGCAGACATTCCTTGCTTTCGTTTATCTAATCATCTTTGCAGTAATTACACAGCGCACAATGGGCGACTTGGTCGTAATAGTTGTAATTGTATTAGATTTTTACTGTGTGTGCTCACAGAGAGTTTTGGAGAGGTGGCGAACTTCAATTAAATCAAAAGAGAGATAAACAAAAGACTTAATTCAGCTATGAATAATTTCATTACACTTGGCATCAAAGCATAGTTGAATATTCTGTAGATAATCTATTAAAGTTGCAGCTTCTACCATAACCACTGGGTGTGTCACAGATATTAAACTAGAGGATTAGGAATGTTTTCTAATACACACATAAAAAATGCATACCACAAAATATTAGGGTTGCATATTTATTTCTCAGTCGGCAACCTTTACAATACAATTAAATAATAATACACACAGTTAGGTTCTTAGTTTAGTTTTCTTTTAAATGTAAACATTTGTTTTTATAAACAGTCAAACAACGACTTTACCAAGATATAAGGGCCTGTTGAATCATAGCGAGGGAACTGTTCTTGATCTGTCGCTTTATCAATCTTCTTCATCATCATCATATTTGGCTATACAACCGGGGTCCGGTCCAGGCCTCCCGCAAAAAGTCTCTCCACCTGTCCCGATTTTGAGCCGATGTTATCCAGTTTTGCATCCCTAAACTCAGGGCGTCCGGGTCTGAGCCATCCTTCCAGCGTAGGCCTAGCCGACTTCGCTGTCGTTTTCCATAAATCCAACCGCAAAAGACTTTCCGAGCAGGATACCTTCGCTCCTGCGAGCTAGGTCTCCAGCCCAACGGAGCTTACCGAGCTTAATTCTCTTCACGATGTCGACATCGCGGTAACGCTCGTAGATCTGATCATTAAAGAGTCTCCGGAATCGTCCTTCCTCACATACGGGCCCAAAAATTCTCCGTAAGACTTTCCTCTCGAACGCGGCTAAGAAGTCAGAAGGCTATTTGCTAAACACCCATGTTTCAGATCCATATGTAAGTACTGGTATGACCATTGACTTATATACCGCTAGCTTGGATGTTATGGTTAAGTTCCTGGATTTAAAGAGTCTTGACAGACTATAGTAGGCGTTGTTGGCTTTAAGCAACCGTGCGCGTATTTCTGGTTCCATGCTGTTATCAGGTGCTGCAGTTGACCAGCAGATAGTTAAAAAATTGCACTACTTCAAATTCGCGTTCCAATATTTTAATTGAGGGACCAATGTTGGATCTTCTACTCGCAGACGTGGCCACTTTGTTTTCCTCTCATTTATGGGCAGATTTCGTGCCGCCTGCTCGATCTGGATGAAAGCTTCCCGTACAGCTTTTGGGTTTCTACCAAAGATGTCAATATCGTCTGCATAAGCGAGTATCTCAATTAACTTATAGAGGATTGTGCCTCTCACCGTTACGTCAGAATCTCGAATCACTTTCTCAATGCCAGGTTGAAGAGAGGCAGGCCAGTCCATCTCCTTGTCGGAGCCAGTTATCGATGTTGAATGGGCTTGATAGTGATCCGAATATTTTTATTTGGCTTATAACATTCAACCCCACCCCGAGTACATGATGTCTTGCATGACAGCTGTAATTTATGTAATATTTTGATTTTTGAAAGACACCATTCCGCATCTCCTGGATTGCTGTTATATCAGCTTTATATTTGGTCAGGTTGTCAGCTAGCTGCTGTTCACCTCCAGCTCTAGACAGTAAGCGTACTTTCCACGAGAAAATTCTTAAATCGTTAAGCCGTTTTCGTTGCCGTCGTCTTCGTCGTTCATCAGTGTATCCGAGGCTGATTTTGGATTCCGTAATAATTTATTTTACGGGCGAGGTTATTGGCCTCGCGCCAACATTACTTTGAAGGGACTATCCCGATCATTCAGCTTTTCCTGTATTGGAGGAAAATTACCGGCGTCCACCACGTGGAAGTTTGATCGCACTTCCACCAGTCAGAGATAGTTACGGCCACTTGCAATTCTGATGTATTTTGTCTTATTCACCCTATTCTGCTGATGGCTGACCGCCTATCAATCTTCTTTTTAGCGTAATATTATCAACTTAATATTTTGCCAATTATGATTTCAAATAGCCCCACAAGGAATAATCAAATGGTGCTGAATCAAATGACGAAGGAATCCATAAATATGATGATGTTGTTTTGTTGAAGAAACGCAATTGTTTTCCTTGCCGTATGTGACGGACGCGAGTCTTGGTGGAATATCCAGTAACCATTTGGATATACGCGTTTCGAATCTTTGATTAGTGGTTTTAAACAGTTGCTTATACAGTAATCTGCATTTATTTTAGTACATGGCGCAACGAAAATGGGAACTGTTGTGCCAAAATTAAATATTTCTAAAAAAAAGCATGAAGCCTTTCGGATGAAACGGTTTTGTGAAGAGAACTAATTCCGCCATAGATTGCTCGCGACTCAAATATTGCACACTTCTTTGGCCATCGTCGCGTGTTAAATAAAATCAAGCTTCGTCAACTGTGATATACTTCTTGCATTTATCACCTTTCAGTAGTCTGTAAAGGCCCAGGGACCGTTGGTAACTTTTGGTGATTGTTTGCGCAGATATGTTGTGACGCTTCGGCTTCTTCAAAAGTCTTGGTTCCAAATTATGTTTTAGGGTATATTGTATGACTCCAACCTTTGTTTTAAAGTATTTTGCCAGATATTTCTGCGTCGTTGGTAGGGGATTGCTTACCACTTTTTGCAAATTTGAAATTTGGCGTTTTAACAAAGATTTTGATTTAGTTTAGCGGAATTTCATTTTTTCCAAGTTGCTTAGTGTACCTTTTGAAATACTAAACCCCACTTTTTTAACACTCTCTTATAATTACTGTTAAACTAACGTTTTCCTTAAAAAAAATTAAAATGAGAAACTAATGCTCTTTTGTCTACACCATTGTGATGAACACCTTATTTATAAAAAAAAGAGAGAACGAACACGATAAAGAAAAAATGTAAAAACTTGTGGTCTCTTCCTGTTTCAGACATCGAGAAGAACAGATGTACGAGTTTTTTGAGAGCGAGGCTGAGTACAATATTTGGTATATATTTGTAATTGTTTTGAATTTTCTTAAACCTGGTGATGTATTGTAAAATGTGTGCTTGCATAACTAATTTAAAAAAAAACAACCCATAAAATTTAAAATTGTCCGTGTAAATTCTCTAACCGAAGATACGCATGTGAACAAAGTTTGAATATATAAAGTTTTTGAATAACAATTTTGGGAGCCGCAAAATTGTTTTCCATCGGAGATAAACAGGTGCATAAAATTTGAAGAAAATCGTGTTAATTTAAAAAAAAAATTATATGGACATTATGTTGTGGACGCCGTGGCTCAGTGGATAAGAGCATAGACTTCTGAGCAGGGGATTCATGGTTCGAATCCCAGTAACACCAAAAGTATTTTTCACGGTGTCCCACATCTCACGAAAGTCTGACAAACGTCCGAGAGTAATAACTTGTCAAGGAAAGCTTCACAATTCGCCGTTCGGATCCGGCATTAAATTTTAGGTTCCTCCATTTGTGTGCAAAAATATGCATGCTCAACACGTTGCGAGAAGCCAGGCCTTGGACCGCAATGGTCTGTCGCGCCGAATATCTCTAAAAATTTACAAAGAGTTTTGTCCATCGGAGATACAAAGGTTTTTAAAATTTGAAGAAAATCGGATTATTTTTAAAAAAATATATGGGCACCACTTGGGCCTCAGGGCCCGATCACTCCAAAAATTTTACAGAAAGTTTGAAGAAAATTTGAAGAATATCTGATTAATTTTTAAAACAATTATATTGGCACCATCGGGACTGGCGTCTTTTACGACTACAAAGTTGGTGGCAGAATTTAAGAAGAAATCTACGTATATAGCTTACCATGATAGGAACATACCATTTAAAGTAAAATTGTTTTTGGAATATTCTTATGTTTTCATGCGAGTTTCTCACATATATTCTACCTGTCTTTAAAATAACGGGACTCTGAGATATTTGCATTTAAAATCGTTCACATTATGATGTACCTATACACTTTGGTTCTTTAAATGGTTATCATGTTAAGCGTCAGATGACTTGAATGCGGTCTTTAGATGCCTTGTCAGGGGATCAGCTTAATCCTCCTGTTCTTATAGTAGTCTATCAATACGTTCATTGTTTCAATTCAATTCAAAGTACGAGAATGCATGCTTCATAAGAAGGAAAGGCATTATTCAACCGAATATTTTAAGAGTGAAAATTCCATCACAAAATATTCATTCAAAGAATACCTTTGTTATGCAAATGCATATTCGTTCTTTTGCGCATTCAAAAACTCAAAGCAAGACGGTTGTAGTTATAACAAACAAATAAAATTGTACATATGCATTGACTTGCCTAATATTCTGTGCCAGATTATAATTTAATGTACAGTTTACCGAAAATATAGTAAAAGCACAAAAAAATGCAAAAACACAAAAGCATCAGCAAGAAAACATACTCACACATACTAATCTTCTAGCAAAACAACACAAAAAACGCCATAAATTGAATCAAGGATCACTTCTTTGCCATACATTTCATTGACAATTTTATTTTAGTCCATAGTTGTTGGCTGCGGTAGAAGGAACTGATGGTTGGATTTTTATCGAACTGTCCAAATAGAAAGCAATAGGAACGAAGGTCAAGTATGTCATTTAGGAAAAGATACAGCTTTAAGAAAGTGGTTGAGATTTTTGCTTTTTGTTTTTGTCTTTTACATGAGTATTACTGGTTTGTATAATTTCGAAAGGTAAGGGCGGGCGACAAATATAAAAACTGAGTAAATTTTAAGTTTCAAGAACTACATCGAAGATTAGATTGATTAAATTTCGCCGAAGTTTATTTATCAAACGCAGAAGCCAGGATGCTTACATCCACAAGATGAGCACACATGAGTATACATTAACATAAACTCATCCAGAAATAAAACGGGGAAAGCTTCAGTTCGATTCGATTTGTGTGCGGACTGATTTCGTTCACGGTAAAATCAATCGATCTGACGCGGTCGTTGCAGCTGACACAGCACAAAGGAGAAATAATGAAATATAAAATATTAAAATTTCAATTTCAGTTCATATGAATTATGCAAGAATGCTTTGCTCATGTATGCGTATATGTCAGAAGAATAACGGAGGAAAACCAAAAATAAATGGCGCATCGACTCGGAGCAATACTCGATATGTCATTTCATATTCAATACAAATATGACTTAAAGCTGCTCCACAACTCCTACTCATACAAACCATAAAAGCAATAAAAATCACACAGCGTCAACAGTTGGATTGTCGGTGTGGGTGAGTGGCGGGGGGGGGGGGGTGTCGGTTGTGAGATAAATGAATATATTTCACTGATGCGGCGTGCCAATGGAAGTTGCTTTCTCCTCGATTTCTCGGCACACGGTATGAAATGTCTTCGATGCGAGATTCGATTTGATCAGCTGTGAAAAGCTCACAACTAAGAATTCTAAGTAGCACAAGCTGGGATGCTGGTAGATTCGCCAGTTAACAATTTTTAAGCTTCGCAGGGTCGTTTAGTTGCTTACATCAACAACGACGATAGAGTTAACACTGCATTAACAGGGTTCGTCGAATTTTAGTTTCTGCCAAGTGCTTTTATTAATAACTAGCTGAAATACACGATCTTGCGCAGCTGCCTCCACCCCACTCACCCACACCCAACTCACCACCCAGTTATACCTGCACTGACACCGCACCCCCCTACCGCACTGCACAAACTACACTGACCAAACCCAACTGACTAGCCTCTTACTGACACCACCACACTGACCCACAAACACTAACCTTCACCAACTACCAACTACAGATAAAAATTGTAGCCTATAACCCCAATCAAAAAAACGCTATGGAATTAATTCTGCGTGGTTATTACTTAGTGACATTATTTTTCCCTCGACGCAGACTCGCAATTAATGTTAGTAGTAATATTGCGTTTTAGATTTTGCCTCAATTCAGCCAATATTCCATCCGAAATTTAATTTCAAATGGATCAAAGTAAAGGTACAAATGCGTAACACACACTACTGTTTCTTATAAAGAAGCATCAATTTAGACTCTTAACGAGTTTGATGCACTGTCAGACTCATAGCAAGAATTTTCACATTGAATTATAACACTGAAGTCTTTATTGCGGGCGATTTTAATGTACACAATTCAGGGTGGCTTTGCCATTCTGGCCAGACAACACCCGCAGGAAGGTGTGTTGAGATATTCGCTGAGTTCAATCACCTTACTCAGCTTGTAAATAAGCCTACAAGAATACCTGACATTGCAATCGGTCCGCAAACACCTTTGACTTGTTCTTTACCTCTCGTCCGGATAAATACTCCGTCAATGTATTATCACCTCTAGGCTCGTCAGACCATTGTGTAGTATCAGTTAATTTCTTGTTAATAAACCACACAGTTAGAGAAAAACCTCACAAAAAAACCGAATGCCAATAGGAGAAAGCCAATTGGGATGGCCTTAACAACTTCTTTGGGAGTATTAACTGGTCGCTATTATTTTGTGATAGCAATGTGGGTGCCGTTGCTAATGCAATCAAAAACATCATCCTTATTGGTATGAGAGACTTTATCACTTCCAGGAATAAGTCTGTCAAATTAAAGGAGGATGGATGGTATGATTCGAGCTGTAAAGAGGCTTCTAGGATTAGAGACGAATGCTTCCGGTTTTACAAAGTATACCCTACTGAGGAAAACCGAATAAATTTTAGCGAAGCCAGATATGATTTGTGATAACACCCATTTTCGGCGAGTCAAATTCGCCAACGACCAAAAAATTAGGCGAAAAATACTGCAAAATACTACAAAAAATCCTCTTGCATAGATAAATGTAGACGAGTCAGAAATTATTGCAATGCCTACCTTAGACGAGTCAAATTCGACTATGATTAGAAACTGAGGCAAAAAATATTTCAATGCCCCAAATTTTTGGTCATTCGTGAAACGAATTAAAAATACTGCCTCGTCTTAAATCCCAACGCTCATTCACAATGACATTCCAACTGTTAGCTCT
Organism: Nephrocerus scutellatus; assembly: GCA_947095585.1. Classification (NCBI taxonomy): domain Eukaryota; kingdom Metazoa; phylum Arthropoda; class Insecta; order Diptera; family Pipunculidae; genus Nephrocerus; species Nephrocerus scutellatus. The sequence continues at coordinate 23,759,377 of OX352762.1, read as the reverse complement.
ATAGACAAGGCCATTTTGCTTGCTTCACATTTCGCAGCTAGCTCCACGCTACCAGATAGCGCGTTGTCGTCGCCTGTACTTTCAAGAAACGAATCCTCTATGGGTCAGATTTACTTTCGTACTCGGCAAGTGTCAACATTCATAAATCTGCTGGAGCTGATGGTATACCGGCTATAGTTTTGAAGTGGTGTTCTTCAACGTTGGCATATGGCTTTTCAATTTCTTTTATTCTTCTGGAGCCTTGCCAAGGAACTGGGAAAAAGCCTTTTTGCAGCCTGTTCCTAAAAAAGGTGAACCGTCATCTCTTTTCTCGTACCGACAAATTGCGCTAATATCCATACTTTCCAACGTCATGGAAACGCTGATCAATCGCAATCTTGAGTCGCGTGAATTCTAGCGATCAGCAGTACGGTTTTCGAAGGCAACGTTCCACAGGTGATTTGATGACGTATCTCACCGAAAAGTGGAACCATTGTATTCACAAATTTGGTGAAATTAAACTCGATATTTCCAAGGCATTTGGCAGAGTATGGCAACATGCTCTTTTTTTTGAAAATGAATACCTATGGAATTGATAATATCCTGCTTGCTTTCCTTTCCGAAAGTTCAACTCAGGTCGTATTGGACGGTTTCAAATCCAGTGTTCACCACATAAACGCCGGTGTTCCCAAAGGCTCTGTTAAATTCTAGAGTAGAATTTAACGCTTTTAAAAGCCAATGCTGTCTTCTGTCGTCTAAGCGAAATTTAAACCCCCAACCTTTATCCATCAATGGTCCCTGCATCAAAGAAACTGAAAAACGCACAATACTCGGTATGTGAATCAACAACAAGCTCCGTTGGAATGAAAACATATTCGCCATCGCTAAGAATACTGCGAAATGTTTAGGTTTCCTAAAACGGTGCTTGATGTACTTCACTACCTCAGACCTGGCTACTATTTACAAGGCATATATTCGCCGTAAGCTTAAATACAACTAAATTGTCTCGGCAGGTGCTCCAAAAACCACATTGCATCTACTCGACAGAATTCAGAACCGCGCTATAAAACTTATTGGTGACGTAAATATCGCGAAAACAATCGAATCGCTTGAACATCTTAGGAATGTTTCCTACTTGTCACTGTTTTATCGCTTTTCCACAAACTCGAGCCTACGGGGGTACCATTATGTCTATTTTCGGACGTACCAACCAATTCAGATATTCCTTCTTTAGCTGAATAAGGATATGGTGAATGAATTGTTCAATTCTGTGTTTCCACATTTGTATGATCTACAGTCATTCAAGAAACATGTCTCACCTGGCTGAGCATTATAAGGGTGCAAATCCCTTTACGCGAGATGACTGCTGCCATCTCGATGACTCCTTGTCCATCGTCATCAGTGTTCTGGTATAAACTATGTGTGTCAATACAGTGATCCAGTCCTATTTTTACATTCATATCGCCAAGAATGGTTTTCACATCATACTGAGAGCATGTGTGGAGTTCCAGTGCGGCAGATTCAAACAGTGTGTTGTATCAGCTAATTTCTCGTTTCTAGGCCTTAATAAATTCTTTAGGAAATTTAACTGGTTGCTATTCATCCTCAAAAGTGACGTGGATGCGGCAGCTGATGCGATTACAAACAACATTCACATTGGTATGAAAAACTATATTCCTTGCAGAATTAAGTCTGTCAAGCCGAAGGATGATGGATGGTATGATTTTAGCTGCAAGGAAGCTTCGATAAACAAGGAGGTAAGATCAAAGGCATTAGAAAGAGTTCGGCACCAAGCCCTTCTATCAAAAATGCGTGCTTTTGTAATCGAAGTAACCCTTCTTCAATGGATTAGAAGCTATCTTTCAAACCGTTCAATCCAAGTTGTGTTAGGTGGTTTTAAGTCTGATATCTACCGCATAAATGCGGGTGTTCCACAGGGCTGTGTTTTATCTCCGACTTGCTCCTACTCCTGTTTCAGCAGTAGTTCATTCATCAACTATTTCTTATGTTTTTCAACGATCTTCTGTCTGTAACTTCTAATCCAATTCATTCCTTAGCTGAGGACAGCACTCTTAGCTTCTCTTATATGTTCGCAGGTATACGTCCTTTCATTTCGGATGTGGAACTAGAACAACAGCGTATGTCCAGATCGTTAAATTCTTACCTTGACAACATTGCAAAGTGGGGAGAACACAAAAAAGTCGAATTTAACGCATCCAAAACCTAATGCTGTCTTCTGTCTTTGAAACGAAATAGTAACCTCCAGCCATTATCCATGAACGGCAACGAGATGAATAAAAAACTAGCAATTCTGTGTATGTGCGTTCATGAAAAGCTTCCTTAGAATGACCACATATTCAAGGTCGAAAAAAATGCTGCTTAGTGCGTTAGCTTTCTAACACATGCAAGAAATATATCACTCCCTCTGATCTGAATACTATCTACAAGGCATTTATTCGCCCCAAAGTGAGTATAACAGTCATGTCTGGTCAGGTGCTCATAGACCACCTTGCATCTGCTTGCTCTAAATGCTCTTCAGTTTACCCTCAAGCCCATCTTCGGTCGTAGAGTTAAGTTTAGAGACTCTTTGTTTAGTCGTACAACACGAATTTGGAATGCTTTACCAAGCTCTGTATTCCCGCATCAATATGATCCATAGGCATTCAAAATGCATAAACATTGAAATCTCCTCTCACTTTTCTAAATACCTTAGTGCCCACGCTGTGCCCAGCATCATAAGAGCGTGTGCCGATAAAAAAAATATCCTAACCTTTCTTCGTCTAGTGGTCCTTTGTGGGTACGTGAACGTATAGTAGGAAATATTATCCTCATTTGCAATCGTTTTTGAATTTTTTCAGTTTAGAAGCATAATTTTGATAAGCCTTTTAGCTCGACAGTTGTGCGTACCTGGTACTTCAGATGTTATAATAGATACGGCACGTGTAAAAATACTACATGGTATTCCGCCTGTTCTGGTAATTTATTTTTATTTTTTATAAATTTTTATCTATATAAATGTATAAATATATATAAATACTAGCTGACCCGACAGACGTTGTCCTGTCCCACTTTCAATAAATTTGTTTGTGATCGTTTTGTGAACCTGTGAAAAGCTATTTGTTTTGCGATATCGCGTCACAGTATTAGTCACATCAGTATTAGCAGAAATACCCGGCGTTTCACGGCTGTCCCATCCCACTGAGCCCCGCCCACTGACCTCCCGCCCACTTACACCCCACTACCTTACCAACTCACCAATCCAGAAAAAAATGTACACTTGTTCGAATATTCTTTATATGAAGATCATATACAGGGAAAACTACATTTTCCACCCCAGCGCCACCTATCGGGTCCAAATTTTGTCAACGACTTTCTTTTTATTTAAATATTATATCTTGTGAATTTGAGCCAAATCGTTCCATAAATAAGAATTTTCGGGGAAAAAAAACCGATACCAGCGCCATCTGCCGGGCTGATTTGTGAATCTAAACCATCCAGGGCGTCAAACGCATACAAAAAAAATCCTTCAAATCGGTCCAGCCGTTTAGGAGGAGTTCAGTGACATACACACGTACAGTAGAATTATATATATAAAGATAATAATTATAATATAGTAATTATATTATAGTCATTTAATTATTATATCTACTGTAATATATTTTTTTTATTTAAATTAAAAATATTGAATTAAATCAATAAATTAATAAATATGAAATGCCAATTCCACCATGGGGTCCTTTGTGTTGCAACTAGCCTCATCGACCATCATCTGAAGTTAATCAATGAAAAGTCAACAATTATATGAGATGTACAGAATACAACAACGAGCCACTATACACAAAAAAATATAAAAAAGTATGTGGCAAAGTCATCATTGACTCCCTTTACAGCCAGCGCTCGATGATACTTCCCAATTCCATTGAATTGCCGCGTAGCAGGAAACTGATAGCAAATAACAATCCATTGTATGCCTTTGAACCTAACCACATATGGCTCGCCAACGGACGAGAGTGCTCCACTTGCGTTGGCCCCGAATGGTGTCCTGTTGCTGCACGACACATCATTCAGTAAGTCAGTCACACCTTAATGTGCGCTGCACGCCATCGCCAACTCGCACATCTCACAAAATCACCTTCCACATTCGCCGCTGTCCCCGTAAGTGAATATGTCAATATTTGCCGAAAGGTTCAAATTGAATTTTATCCTTTGGCAAATAGACGACAAATGCACTACACTGAGTCCTTCAGTTTTTCAGCAATGTAGTAGCCATTGCAGTAGTGTCGTCCGGATTCTCCGTTCGTTCTCGCAGATACAATATAGTCCCTGCTTGAGTTTGTGTATGTGTATATGAAGTTTGAGTTCCTGTTTCGAAGCAGGATGTGATATATTTGCAGATTCCATATTGCTGGCAGTTTGTGCGATTGTGAAAAACTTGCCACACTTCCCATAATATTCGTTGACTTAATTATGGATGAAGATCTGACGATGCACCTACTATGAGTACCTGGCTGATACAAGCAATACAATGCAATGTGGCAATAAAGTCCAACACAACAAAAACAGAAGTGCGGATATTCGAGATGCAATTGGTGTTGATACGGAATAAAATGTCATCGCTGCTGGCATTTTCTCGTTTGATCAATGATGAGTGTGTCTTGGACGCACCAAGGTGTGTCTATCTATTCATTCCGGCAGAACAAATTTGTCCATTATAAAGCACATGGCATGTTGACGAGAAAGCAATCACTGCGCCACCTACATAGATAGATTTGCTAAATGAATGTGGTTTGGAAATATCTAAAGGCAAATGCTTTTAGATTCGGTTTGGCATAGACGTAGTCGATCATGGCACAGAGCAATTAGCATGCAAATAGAGAATGTCTTGGCAATGTGTGGGAGAAACACAATACATTAAGCGAAGTATTATTTTTAATTTAATCTGAATGTGTGGCATTGTTTGTTTTCTTTCTCCTACCTTTTATTCCAGGCAGTTTCAAAATAAATGGTCACATTTATAGTCAAGAAGTTTACTACCTTAGAACATTCATGTAAAATGGAGAACGGTTGCACATTACCTTTAGAGGGATAAAGATAAGAGAAAGAGCACAATCAATTAAATGAAAATTAAATAAATTTCATATTTAACAACAACGAACAAATAATATAACCACGAAACATCGTATCCTCCCAACGATATACGCCTAAGGTATTATATTATTGCACGTTGTGAAAGAAGCTGGATTTTTTTTACCAGAACGCAAAAAAGCACACAAAAACATCTGTGGAAAAAGGAATTGCTTGAGGACATCACATTTCACTGATGTTCTTTTGAAAAAGTTCCTGTATAAATGTGGGTGCGTGCTGGTGGTGTGTGATGTAAATATGATTCTAACGATTGCGAGATGGAAACTTATTGACTTGCAAAGTTTCAGAAGCTATTTCCTACATTTCCATTGTAGACGATATGAAAAATGTTAATATGTACTATTTTAACTTTTGCCACGCTTTAGGCGTTCATATATGCATATTTTCACATCATGACGACAGCTTTTTTTGGTTGTTTTTTATAAGAATGTGTCACTTTTAAGAGGAATCGTATCGCGAAATTTAAATTTTTTTTTGCTTTTAATAAAACTTGACATTTTCTGTTCAGTTGTTTCACTCATACTTTCAAGTTGTAGGTGTTGAAAAATTATTCGGTGCTTTAAAATTTAAAAATAGTTATTTAGCAGAATAAAATGTTTGTGTTAACAAATCAATTGAACTACATGAAGGGAGATGTAGGCTGCGGTTATGGATTAGCAGACGCTTGTAAGCGTGAAAGTACACTACGTCTACTCGATTGATTTGTCACCGCAGATAGTATCACAAAGAAAAGAAGAAAGAAAAAAAACAACCCATAAAAATTAAAAATTTTCATCTAAATTCTCTAATCGCAGAAATTGATATGGGAGCCCCTCGATCCTGGGTCATTTTTTTTATTGTAGGAGAAAATCATCGAAAGAGACATTTGATATCAGATGTCAAGTTTGAAAATGGTCAGATCATTTTATTCTGAGCACTTAGAGCACGCTCATACTCTGAGCAAATAAGAAACACGAGCATTTATCTTGAGCAGTCAAAGCTGCTCTGAACTAATTTATGAAAACGCCAAATGACAGAATATTGTGAAAACTTGTTGTTCTATCTGTAAGTTGATATCGACAACAACAAAAAACGACATCAATAAAAATACAATTCAGTAAATAAGTAAGTTAATTGAATAAATGTTTTATTTATGTCTCGTTTCATTTGCTGGGTTCATTTGTGCGTGAGCTAAGATTTCTCTCTCTCCACCACCAAACCAATTTTTATTTTTAATTTGTATAAGAGCCCCCCGAACTCGGGGCCCGATCACTTCTAAATTAAAAGAAAGTATTGTGACTGGAAATACACATGTGTACAAAATTTCAGGAAAATCGGGTTTTATGAAGTGCGTTAAAAATTGATAATTACAAAAAAAATATATGGGTGACCCCCCCCCGACCCAGGGGGCCGATCACTTCCAAATTTTTACAGAAAGTGTTGTCCATCAAAGATACACATTTGTATAAAATTTTAAAAAAATCGGGTAAATTTTGTAAAATATTTGTATGGGAGCCCCCCGACCCCGTGGTCCGAGGGGCCTCAAAATTTAACAGAAAGCAATAAAATTGGGCTATGGAAAGTGGGTTAAAAATTGATCAGAAAATCTGACCAGCCAGCCACCCAGCCAGCCACCCAGCCACCCAGCCAGCCAGCCACGTGCACGCGAAGTTAATATAGAGAATTTAAAAATAGCTTAGAAGAAAAATTAACACGCTGTAAAAATACTGTCATTAGTTATTCTAATCTGAGCGATTATTTCTTAAATTAGATTAGAAATAATCTTAAATGTATAACGTAGAGCCTTGATGCAGAGCTCGTATGAAGTTTAAAAAAATATTCGTAGGTAGGCAACTAGAAGGTAGCCTGAAGGAAAAACCACACAAGAGGGAAAGTTATAACAGAGACAAACCACAGATTACTGTTTTCATTGCTAGTATTCATTTTAAAGGAAGTAGGCAACACATTACAGATTTCAGTTGGCCAACTTCCATGAATCTTTAAATTCAGGAATTAATTCATAACATCCAAGCTGCTGGAGAAAATAATAATTGTTAGGAACAAACTTTTCAAGATCGCTGTTTCTTTCTGAAGGCCCAGGTGGAAGTGCACAAATGTACTTAAACAAGACTTTTTTAAGTTCTCCCATATTTGAAGGTGCAGATTTAGCAGTATCGTCAACTGAAAGTGCTGCACACTTGCTTGGTGATAGCAGAACTTTTAATTCCCAATTCGGATTACCTGTTCCTACTTTTTCTCTAGGAAAGACTTATATTGACGGTAAATACAAGAAATGATGATATGGGAGGAATCTACAATGGTTCTATCGGTTACCCTTTTGTACTATAAACCGACTTATGATTTTATCACCAGATATGAGACATAATGAACGATCCCCTAATTATCGACGCCAGCATTAAGTTCAGTATAATTTGGAGCAATCGCATAATAACTTAATTACCGTTTTATGTTGCCTCATCCAGCCTAAGCCACTGGACGTATCGGAGCCATATTAACACCATATGTTCGTTTGGTGCCTCCAAAAGTTTAGTTTTTTTTTTGACACGTTAGGTGGCGCTGGAGTCGAAATATTTACGAAAACTTGTGTTTATGGTTGGATTTAGTTCATATTCATACCATATGTTTGTTTGGTGATCCGATGAAAAGTGGTGAAATGGCTAGGTGGTAGAAAAAAGATTCTGTCATTTTTGACAGCTTCTCACCTACACGGACTTAAAATTGATTTTCCTGTTGAATTTTTATACGCGTGCCTTGTACTGAAATTGAAAGTTGGTGCATTGATCATGCTTCTTTGAAATCTTAACCCAAAAAAGGGTTTGTTGAATGGAACTCTATTAACAGTCAGGAGTCTTAATCGAAACTGTATAAAAGCTGAAATTATCACAGGGAGTAATAAGTGGAAAGAAATTTGCATTACTAGAATTGATTTGGAGTCAAGCGAAAGTACTTTGCCATTCAAAGAATGTAGCGTCGCCAATTTCCATTGATGTAGGTTTTTGCAATGACCATCAACAAGAATCAAGGCCAAATCGATCATGTCGGTGTATATGCCAGTTTTCGCTCACGGACGATTATATGTTGCTTTAACTCGAGGAAGATATCATAAAAATTGGAAAGTCTTTACTAAAAGTAAAGATTGGCAAGGAGATTTACTTAAGAACTCGAGTATGTTTACAAAAAAACAGTGTAATTAAAGAAATCCTGAACTAAATATATAGCTATGCCTATTATTAAAAGTTTTTATTAGCTCGCTTTTGTGTATGTTCGTCTGTGTGGGTGGAACTTTGTAATTGATTTTAAACTAACTGCACGTTGAGCTAGAGACTTGAAACTTTAAACATTGTTCAGAACTGGATGAACATTGACAAATCATAAAACAAAAAGCCAACAAATCGCAAAAAAAAAAAAGAAAAAAATTAATTTAACGCGAGTTCGCAATTTGTTTCAGATCAAAGCAAACTACTACGCACAATACTCGTTTTAAACGTTTTAAATTAAAAATGTTTTTTTACTAGCTGACATGTTTTTAACCTAATTTTATCCAAAACAAAAACTTACTTTACTTTAAATTTTTAGAGTAGTAATTATATATTGGGACTGAAGTGGAAAAAGTTAATTCCGTCATTTTTGACGGGTTCTCATTAGTTTTAAAACAGCTTGTGATTAACAGGTTAGCAACTGGCTTATAAAATTGAGAAATGGAGATAACCAACTTACGGAAGGATTGGATGATGACTTAATTAAAATTCCACTTTCCATGCTTTGTAAGAAGCAAAAGAATATAGACGTTGATAAAATAAATGAGGAAATTTTATCTGTTTTGCAAAGTCATTTCTGAGCTGAGCCTATGCTCATTGATGACTGGGAGAGGAAAAATTATCCAATTGATTTCTTAAACAATCAAACATCCCCAGGAATGCCATCCCACATTGCGAACTTCAATATTGGGGCATTTATTATTATGCTGTAGAAAACTTCAAAAACAATTGAGCCCAATTGCAATTGGGAAAGGCTTTTAGTTAAAAATCTGAATCTAAATCTGCTCATAACGGAAGTGATAACTGAATTTGCAAAATAAGTTTCTATATGCAAAATAATAATAATATTCGCGCGACAAACCATTGCGGTCCAAGGCCTAGCTTCTCGCAACCATTTTTGTTGCGCATGTATATTTTTGGACACAAATGAAAGGGATCTACAATTTAAGGCCGGATCCGAACGGCGAATTGAGAACCTTTCCGTGACAAGTTATTACTCTCGGAACGTTTGTCGCCCATTCACCGTAAAAAATATTTTTGGTGTTACTGGGATTCGAACCACGAACCTCCTGCTCAGTAGCCATGCGCATTTCCGGTGAGCCACGGCGCCCCCATGTACAAAATAGCTCGTACGATAGTTGATTCTGGGTTTCCCCTTACCTTATTAAGAAGACAATAATTTCCTGTTAAAGTGTATTTTACAATGACTGTTAACAAATCGCAAGGCCAAACGTTAAATACAGTTCCTGTAATTTGTCATGGCAAATTGTATGTTGGTATTTTAATAGTTTGCCGTTCATCGGTAGTGAAATAAAGAAATTTGAGTGTAAGGGCATCTTACGAGTATAGCGGGTTTTGAAAAGTTTATACAAAGTACAGAGTGGTATAGAGAAATATTTGACATTTGGTAATTAATTATATTACGTCTATAGCAAATATATTGGTATATACAAAAAAAAAATTAAATCATATAAGAAAAAGAAAACATATGTGGCAGCTTGTCGCCTTCTAAGTGATTCTTTGCGTATACTTTGGCCCAACAAAATAATCCACTCAAATAAACCTTAATAATAGAAACTCTTTCGATCTTTCTCAAAATTCAATAATCATAGCAACACTTTCCATGATTCAATTTCCGTGAGACAATTGACATTAAATTAAATTAATACGAACTAGCGGCCGGTTTTTCTGTATTAAAATATTTACTTTTATCGTTTTAGTAAATTTAAATAAAAACTTGTTTTAATATTTTATTTCATTCTTTATTTTTATACGAATAAACGAACCACTAGTTTGTATTATTAATAACTTTAATGTCAATTACCCCCGAAATTCATTGAAGCGTGAGCTAAATAAGAAACAACCCACCATTTAACACCACACCGCGTCGACCCACCTGTTTTAGCAACATTTTTCATATTAGCGACCACGTAAACTATGGATTTGATGCTAATTTCAATATATACATCTCCCACCAACCAAAAAAAAAAAAAAAACAAAGACGGCCTTAAGGTCATCAAAGACCCTTGAAGCAACCGTAAAAAACCGATTTTATAACACCTGGGTGCGGTGCCGATCTACATTTTTCTAAACAACAGTATTTATCTTATCGACCCAGAAAACTATGGATTTGACAGTTATATGTGTAGAGCCCGCTTTCCAAAAAAAACACCCCAAAACCACACAAGACCTTCGAAATCCCTTGAACCATGCGCTTATTGAAAAATAAAAACCACCATACAGAACCATACCACGTCGACCCACCACTATATTACAACACTATTTATCTCATTGACCCCGAGAAGTTTGGATTCATCACTAATATCAATTCGATTTTTTACGATCTTGTAGGGTAATAATGGGTAGTGAGTGAGTTGGTCTTTGACAAAACCTTCTCTATAGAAAGCCCAACTGTTCCGATCGTACACAGATACATGCTTAGATTGAGACCAAACGTATTTGTATTTAGTAATCAACTAAAGAGCAAAATCCATATAAAATATTTCTGTTTCCCACTACCACATCTTACGTTTCTCGCTCTTTGCGACTTCTTATTTTTTGTACACCGTATTCACATCCCACAAACACACATGCGTTTGGTCTTGGTTTACAGCATTAGTATGCGTAGAGTTGGGCTTTCTATAGAGAAGGTTTTGGTCTTTGATATATTAAAGATAACATTATATTAGGCGAGTAACAGCGTTCAAAGGTTTAAAAATACTTTGTGTGTGAGTGAGTTAGTGAGGCAGTGACATGGCCAAGTAGTTTAGTTGTCTGTGTTATATTTATCTACACTAATTAAAGGTATCTACAATTTAAAGCCGGATTCAAAAGGCGTATTGGAAAGCTTTCTGATGATATTTATTACTTTCTAACGTTTGTCAGACATTTGCGATCGTGAAAAAGTTTTATGGTGATTTTCAGGGATTTGAATTTCAAATCTCCCACTCAGTAGCCCAAGGCATTAACCACTATTAATATATAAATGATGGATTTAATCTTCTACATATATATTTATAAATATAAAAAACAATTTCTAGTTTTCTGCTTGTTCGCAAAACTCAAAAACTATCCATTCTATTAAGCTGAAACTTGCACAACGTTCTGGATACGATGCAGGTAAAATGCAGGATGCAGGAAGTTGTTGCGTTTTGTTGCGCAATTGAGAACGGTAGCGCCCACTGGTTTTGCGGGTAGCGAAGACCGAACCGGTACTGAATTATAATCATCATATTATGCTCTACAACCGGAATCCGGTCCTGGACTTCCGCAAAAAATCTCTTCGCCGGTCCCGAGTTCGAGCCGATGGCATCCAGTTTGGCATCACTAAACTATGGGCGTATTGGTCTACACCATCCTTCTAGCGGAATCTTGGCCGGCCTCGCTGTCGTGTTCCATAAATACTACCGCAAAGGACTTTCCAAGTTTGCCCACCGGAGCGTACCGAGCTTAATTCTCGTCCTCACATACGGGGACAACAATTCTAAGACTTTTCTCTCGAACGTAGTTAAGAAGTCAGAATGCTTTTTGCTAATCACCCAAGTCTCTTTCTTATACACAAGCATAAAAACTTTCAGTGCAGCTCTTCGGTTTCTGCCAACTATGTCAATGTCGTATACGCATGCCAGTATCTGAATTGTACTAATAGAGGATTGTTCCCCCTGCCGTTACATCAGTTTCACGGATCACTTTCTCCAACGCCAGGTTGAAGAGGACGCAGGCCAGTCCACTCCCTTGTCGGAGCCTGTTATAGATGTTGAATGGGCTTGATAGTGATCCGGATATTTTTACTGGGCTTGTAATAGTGGTTATGGTTAACCTACCTAAGGGTGTAAATCTGAGCAGTTGTTGATTTGCCTGGGATGAAACCACACTGGTATTAACCAATTATGACAATTATACCACGATAATTGCTGCATTTTTTAATATCTCTTCGCCAGTCTTCTGGCATGGCTTCTTCCTCCCATACTTGAACTACTATCGGAGCACCATACCAACAAGATAGTGGTTCGTATCGACGTTGGCACCTCGTACGTTCGTACCGTCATCAGGTTCTGGTTATGACGACGGTCTCTCAACACGTGGTCTATCTGGTTGCGGCTGGGTCCATCAGGAGATACCCAGGTGGTTTAGTGGATAGTTTTATCAAACAACGACCAAATTGTTGCTTGCTGCAATCTCTCGTTGTCCATTGTGTTTTCGTGTAAGCTATATGGGTGCATATGTACTGCCTGAATACTGATGTTTCCCTACCTATCATACTGTGTGCAGGAATTATGTTCCCGTTCGACTGATTCAACGAATTCTTCTTTTTCATAATCTGGGGAATCCTCCGTAGGTGCTTGCATGTTTATGAGGCTTATGTTTTAAAATCTACACCGCGCGCGAAGGGTACATAGCCGTTCATTTACTGCTTTTAAACCGATATCGCTGTGTAAAAACTGTTCTTATACGATTTAAAGGAAACTTTATTGTTATTATTACGCCGAGTGTAATTAACATGCATTAGGTACATTAGAACAAATAATTAGCTAATGAAACACAATCAACATTTATTGCGAATTTAAGCAAATAAATATTACAATTTATCCTCATTAACAGAAAATGTACAAAACAAAGACATGTGCTGCAAAATAGCATTTAACGGCATAATAAATCAGTAAAATTTTCAGCAACGTCCAATTTTTGCAGCGGACCACCACAGCAAGCAACAATCTTTTCTCTGCACTCCTCTGAAACTCCTAAATCGACGGACCGAAGCTAGAAAAGTTCGCATATGTGCCTACATAGATAGTAGTATACATAAATGATATTTATTTTTGTGTGTTTCGATCCAAAGCCGACATAAATTGCACACTCAACGACACAGAGCAAAAGCACCACAAATTTCACAAAAATATAATTTTTGTGTACCATGAACAACAATCCTTCGACCAATAGTGGGGGATATTTGTGTATTTATATGAATGTAGGTATAGATACAAATAACCTGAATGACATCCCAAAGCCGCAAATACAATGGAAAAACTTACCATTGTGACATTGGGTCCAAGAAGCAGTGGAAATAGAAACAACTGCGTTAAAAAACGAAAAGAGAAATAAAGAAAGAAAATCGTCCTTTTTTGTTTTGTTTTATTGAAAAACTTTGTTCTGCCTTTAATTTAAGAAATATATCTCAAAACACAAAAACAACAAAAGGACAGTCACAAAAAGATCAACGGAAAAATGCCACATTCATGGCCTGAAGCGAACAACAGATGAACATGTTATTATAAGTTAGCAAACAACAAACCAACCAACATCCAACCAACATACTTCGTCATCTTGTTTTATGACTGCTTTCGAGGCGCACTCAGTGTGTGCGTCTTTATTGAAGTGAAAAAAATCCGAAACTCCATTTTAGGTCGAATGTCATTTCGTTGTTTTTAGGCCAAACTGAAACTAAGCTTTGGTTCAACTAAAGCAAGAAAGATTCTCAAGGATTCTCAGTCGTTATCTTCGGTGAGCAGCGTTTTGGTTGTCATGACCAATGTAATTGCTTTGTCACACGGCTATATACGAAAGTGAATGTTTCCTAATAGTAACCTAGCCTCCAAAGTAGGCATCATCCACACGCATCGATCGACCGAGAACATCACGCTTGTGATTTACTGCAGTCTCAGCAAATTGTAATTTGAATATGATTTTGAAATTAATATTCATTGTTTCATTGCACACGAGATAGAATTCTCCTTTGAATTACGACAGTTCAGTGCACGCACATTCACACATTGAACTTGTGAGCTGCTTGTGGTTTGTGAATATTTTGTTGAATTTTTGATAGCACGACTACGACAACGACATCGTAAAAGTTATTTGTTCCGCTGAAAATTGCCTATTAAATGTTCATTAGATTGCCGCCTCGTGCTTGAAGCTTCTTATTCGGAAGATATCGTACACTTTCCTAGTTGGGCATGGATACAATTAAATGTATTGTGCTTCACGAAAGCAATTGAAACACTAAACTATGCGTGCCACCTTTGCGCCAGCCAGGGTATTCGACACTTTATTTATAGCAATTACCAAACTGATACAATAGTTCACGTCAAGGCCAGGCGCAAACTGAAACGGATACGCCACGTAACCTGACACAAGAGTTAAGCCACGAAAACATACCCAACAGGTAGCCTAAGTGGGTGGCCCAATGGAATAAATGTGTTAAGTTCATGTTCTGACACTTATAGAGATTTATTCCTACTGATTTATATGTATATATTGTATATGGCGGTCAGCCATCAGCAGAATAGGGGGAATAACACAGAATGCTCTAGAATTGCAGGTGGCCGTAACTATCTCTGACTGGTGGAAGTGCGACAAACCTCCACGTAGTGGCCGCCGGTAATTTTCCTAAAATGCAGGAAAATCTGAATGATCGGGCTAGTCCCTTCAAAGTGAGATTGGCGCAAGGCCCATAACCTCGCGTGTAAAAACCATATTACGGAACCCAAAATCAGCCTCGGATACACTGATTTGGTAAGCAAGCAATAATTTGGTCGTTGCGAGTACAAGGTTCGCGCGACAAAATATCCACAAAGCCACCTGGGTATCTCCCGATGGCTCCACTTGCAACCAGATAGACTACATGTTGCTAGACTGCCGCCGGCACAACTCGAACCTGATGATGTTACGAACGTACCGAGGTGCCAACGATGACTTGGAACACTATCTTGTTGGTATGGTGCTCCGAGCGCGGATTGCATCATCACGGAAGACTGCATCCGCGAATCAGATTCGAGTCAACACGGCTGCCCTTCGCAATAAAGAGACCAGAAACAACTACGGTCAAGCGATAGGACTCGCACTAAATGCAGGGAGAGTAAGTCCTGCGGCTGAGATGTCGGGCACCACATTACACCAAGCAATTCATGAAATAATAGTGCAGGTATGGGAAGAAGAAGCTAAGCCAGAAGACTGGCGAAGAGGCATCCTGTGCATACATAAGAAGGGAGATATCACAAAATGCAGCAATTATCGTGGTATAACGTTGTTGAGTACCGCGTATACGATTTTCTCCTCTATCCCTCAAGACAGGATAGCCCCATATGCTAAAGTCATCATTGGTCCATACAAGTGTGGCTTCATCCCAGGCAAATCAACAACTGATCAGTTTTACACCCTAAGGCAGGTGCTGGAATAATGTCTAGAGTTTCAAACTCAATACACCATCTTTTTATAGACTTAAAAGCCGCCTATGCTAGCATAGCCAGAGTAGAACTTTATAAAGCCATGAGAGAATTCGGCATCCCAAATAGACACGACTATGTAGGTTGACCATGACCAATGTTATAAGCCAAATAAAAATATCCGGATCACTATCAAGCCCATTCAACATATATAACGGGCTCCGAAAAGGGGATCGACTGGCCTGCGTCCTCTTCAACATTGCGTTGGAGAAAGTGATCCGAGACTCTAACGTACCGGCGACAGGAACAATCCTCTATAAGTCCATTCAGATACTGGCTTACGCAGACGATGTTGACATCGTTGGTAGAAACCCAAGTGCTGTATAGGAAGCTTTCATCCAGATCGAGCAGGCGGCACGAAATCTAGGGCTGCACATAAATGAGAGCACAACAGAGTACATGGTGGCCACGTCTGCGAGCAGAAGATTCCTCTATTAAGCGCGAATTTGATGTAGTGCAATCCTTTAACTATCTCGGGTTAACTGTTGCAGGCGATAACAACATGAAATCACAAATACTTGCACTGTAGCTTAAAACAAACAAAGCCTAATTTAGTCTACCAAGATTCTTAAAATCCAGAAATCTAACCATCACATCCAAGCTTCTGGTATATAGGCAAAGTTCATACCAGTACTTACATATGGATCCGAGACTTGGGTGGTTAGCAGAAGGCATTATTGACTCTTAGCCGCATTCAAGAGGATATACTTACAGAGAACTGGCCCCGTATGTGAAAAAGAACGATTCCGAAATCTCTATAAAGATGAGACCTATGAGCGCTATCGCGATGTCGACATCGTGAAGAGAATTCGGCTCGGTAGGCTCCGGTGGGCATGACACCTAGCTCTCATCAGTGAAGAGGATTCTGATCGGAAAGTCCAGTATGAGCATTTCTAAACGAATTACTTATTAAAGATAGATCTCTTTATCTAAGTTGCCCCTCAATTTTGTATGACAAAAGTTGGATCTTCTGTTTGCAGATTCTACTCTTCTGCGTAACTAAAAAATGATGATGTGGCCACCATACGACTTTCTTTTACTGACGAGCCGGGAATCTATAGTAAATGTATAATATATATTTTTTTTTTGTAATTTTTTCGCATTTTCTCATAGTACTACGACTACCACTTCCGTTTGGCCGATTTCCGCCAAAATCAACTGGGTCCTCCCAATTTATGTAAAAAGCTTAAATATGAATTTTCGTCTCAATCAATTCAGCCGTCTGGGCTGTAGAGTGGACGCAGAGCCACAGACAGACAGATATTTTTTCTTTGCTTTTTCTGACTCAGGAGATACGGTAATGGGTAAATCTGCAAAAATCCCGAGTTCGAAAATTTTCATGATTACTATACTTACTTTTACTACTCTAGTAAATGAAAGTAAAAAGTGTGAAATTTGGAATTTTAAAAATTATATTTACGTATTTATAAACATTACGTATTCAAAAAAGTCATGTTTTCTTGATTTGCCATTGAAATTCTCTGCTATAATATGTTCTATATATAAAGCATTAAGAGATGTGAATGGCCGCATTATTCAAAAGTCAAGTGCGTGAGTCAACAATGGGCATTGATCGGCCGTAAAAATGAGCACAATAAAAGTGAAACGTTAAGCTATTGTGCATCCATTTGCCTTCAATCGGAAAAGCCTAAGCTGTTTATTGTGATTGCTGTGAAAGTTCTTCAATAGATTTTTCCTGCCCTTACATCAACTGAGGGTAGGTTCTCGAGAATTTATTTTCTTTTTATTTTTTTTCCATGGATTTCTTGTCCAATGCAGTCTACCGGGTATTGAAAATACAAAAAAAAAATCCGTAAAATCACAATAAATCCCAACAACGAGACGAGAGCCATCAAGGATGTCATCATTTAGTTTGGTTTGTGCAAAAATAATCCCATGCATGCCATTTTCAGGACTGATCAACTTCAAGAGACCATCAGTATGTGGCTTGACTGACTGAATGCATACGGAAGTTGAATTGTGTGCTTGCCACATATACATCGAGTTTGTTTTTTTTTTGCTTCACAATCATTGTCCACTTTAATCTACAGCAACACCTAGGACATTTTTTCGTATCACTTTTGTACATTTTCTACGACATTTTTCCTCGATGTGGCAAAATGGCTCCATTTTTTATTTAGTTGTATATGCCTCCATCTAAAGAAATGAATTGAAAACGTTTCTTTGTTGACCGCATTTGAGTAAATGATGTGGTACATGCTGCCTCGTCGGCATTGGAATGCCACGTAAGCTACACTCATTTCAGTGCACTTCTGTCCGAAATTGGCTAAAATGGTAAAATCCTGTGATTGCACACACACACATAAACATACAAGTGGGTTAGTTGATTTAGATTTGGAAAAACCCTAATAAACTTTTCAGTCCTGCTACAAGTCCACCCAAAACAAACAACACTTTAGAAAACTTCCTCGAGATCTCATTTGGAATGCTTGGCAAATATTCGAATGGACTTAAACCAGATCCGACAAGGATAGTTGTTGCTCTTATAGACGAAACTTTTATGTTATAAGTGAATTTTGTTTTACATTCTGTCGGTTTCTTTAGTCGGTGCGTCGGTGTTTCAAATTACTTACCTTGTGATAAAATTTTTTATAATAAGTCTGTAATGCATATGTTCTAAAATTTTTGGACTATACAGTTTGGGGCTAGTCTACCTATACGATTTAATATTAAAAAGCTTACTAAAATCAACCATTTTTATTTAATAAAAAAAACTTGCATACGATATTGTGAGGAGTCAATTCGTCAACGAATTAACCCCACATGATTTTCTTTTATTTATCATTATTTACTTATTGTTATTTCATAACAAAGTAAATTTGATTAAACTAAAACCACTCATTGTTTACACCGATGTCGACATTGGAAAATGCTGACGTCATCCCTGCTCAGACGCATGCCGACTGCACTTCTCCGCTTTACAAATGCGGTTATCCATTTTTGGGACAGTGATCTTCAATCGACAAACAATTATTATTAATATTGAGTAGCCGTGTCTCTACTGCAACCACCTTAATGCAACGATAGAAGAGTAAAGGGGACGACGCGTAGAATGACATGCAAAACTCTGAACGCATTCGGGAGCGCAGAAGCGTAGGCGGGCTCTATAATAAAATAGACGCACACACAACACACAAACACAAGCATAGAAGTCATGATAATCGAAATCAATGGATCAGTTCAACGACCGAGGAGCGTTGACAACAATACGATTTATACACAAGAACAAAAATCATCCTGCCGACGTTAGCCTATGCATAATCCGTTGAGTACAGTAGCCACAGTAGACAAACGAAATCCCGTACAACACCAACATTAAGGGGTTTTTTCGTCAAAATTTTTTGCAAACAACAAAAAAACAATGCTGTTAACGTTAAACAATTGAATGCAGTAAAACAATGAATAGCCACAGTGGACAAACGAAATCCCATACAACAACAATTATAGGGGGGATTTTCGCCAACATTTCTTTAAAACAACAAAGACAATAAAATAACAACAGCAACCTGGAGTTGTGTATACACATAAGCGACTGAAATAAAAACAACAACACGGCAAGACGCATACGCAATGCAGTTCCGATGTAACTGATAATGGATAATAAAATAGTATAGCAACAACGGTGATTTACTGGACGATGGAAAAATATGGAAAAAGAACAACCCGATTCGAAGTTATAAACCGTTTCACGTCCTATAAAACAGGGACACAGATCCAGTAAACAGCCTCTTCTTCTTCCGACAGACTCCTGATAGTGAACTGAGCATATAATCCTCTTTTCGCTGGTAAAAACACTTGGACGCAGATATACTTGGCAGCGAACTGAGCGCAGGATCCTCTTTTCGCTGGTAAAAACACTTGGACACAGATATACTTGGCAGCGAACTGAGCTCAGAATCCTCTTTTCACTGGCCTAAATACTTGGACACTAACGGCTTGCCTGACAGTGAAGTGAGCGTAGATTCCTTGCTCACTGGTCAGATTATTCATTCGCAGACGGATTACTTCGATCACGCTGGACCAACGCATCAAACCTCAGGACACTTAAAATCTCAGACCTTAGTCAATCTAACCATTTTATAACAATTTCCTTTTTCCAAGAAAGAAAAAATAAATACATATTTGAATTCAGAGTTCCAAAACAAATAAATCTTTTGTTGTAACGACCCTAAATTAAACGAACCCTGGTTATATTAGGGATACCCCGGCTGGGTAAAACCTCGTTACAATATTTGCGTCGTTTTGTTATTTAAAATTTTGCCCAAATCACGAAATTCAGTTTATGTAATTCAAGTATTCGATGCCATGGCCAACGAGTAATCAGCCCAAAGTTTACATCCCAAAATTCCGCATACAAAAATAGTAGAAGCGCGTACATACTGCATACTAAAAAAAGAGAACTTTTATGTAGCATACTTTTAGGCTGTAAGACTATTTAAATTATTTGATTATTTGAAATTTGAAATGTAACCGCCTGTAGGTTAGGTTAGGTTAGGTTGCGGTGCCTGTAAGTTTGAAGCATTATGTACTGGTCAAAAATGTAGTCAAACCAGTTTGTGTGGTTTGTCCGGTTTTTGTAAAAGAACATGATTGAATTATGATTTAGTTTATTTTCAGAAGATGACTCATTGCATATAAGTATTGCTAGTTGTAAATAAGGGAATAAGGCTACAATCTTCGATATTTCTATTTATTATATTAGAGATTTCTGGAAGCTTTTCAATGAGTATAAAAGTTGGCGTTCACTGCAGAGAATGGATTAGTTATTTTGGAATTTAATCAGTGCAGTTGGAAAGCTCTTGCTTGCAGAAATAGTAGTGAAGTACAAGTGTTTTTGTGTCCATTTAAAGTTGTCACCAGTGTAATTAGAGAACTTTAGTTAATTTTAGTGTTTGTTTATTAAAGTTGTTATTTGTAAATTAATTAACTTGTCTTGTGTTTTATTTGCAAAATCCTTTACGAACTCGAGAGCCTAAATTTCGTAACAATATGCATACCCCACTTATGTATTTTTTGATAGTTTTTCCTTTTAAAAAGCGATCTCGAAAATTATTAATGCGGGATGCGTGATTTTAGGATGCGGGATTGCGTCATATGCTATTGAAATCAATTTTACCACACGCATCTAATGTCTTGATTACCGGATTTTTAGATGGTGCCTAATTAGTTGCCTGATATAAGCTTATATCGTATTGACATAAGGAAAACATTCGCATCTGAACAGAACCTCACTCTTGCAATATCTATTAAACTTCACAGCAACCATGACCTAATCTACATCCTACTAAGATGTACATTGATGTGAGTTGCTTCGCTTTCACTTTTTGAATCAGCAAAATAACATACGAATATGGGCAAGGAAATCAAATTATCACATCATACAAAAACTAACACTCTATAATACCAAATACATAATAATAATTATTAATTCCATATTCGTCCGAATGAGAAAGTGCGTGTGCTGTAGTCAGATATGTGCGCTGCAGTCGTCCTCGTGACTTTCACACTTTATCGATTGTTCCGAACAAAATGTGAATGCGAATGGAGCAAATTGTAACACAGCAGGCAATGGCAGCAATTGCTTGTCTCAAGTGACAACAGCTCTCAAAGGAATTATCATTCATTGATGACGACGTTGGAATTGTGTTAGAACAAGAAGCTGGATAAACTGCGATTACGTGACGAACTGAAAAAATAAAAGAAAACAGCCAGCCAGACCCAACTGCAATTCTTCCTAACTGGCAGCAGCAGTAGCAGTAGCTGAAACAATAAATAATTTTTTTGGTAACCGAATACAAAGCGCCATGTTTGGTTATGCTCGACGGGTTCTGAATGACGACATCAAATAATAATGAGATCTTGCAAACGAGAGCCATGTGTAAACATCTTTATGACAAGAAATTATTGGCTTTTGGCCATCAACAACTTTTTTTTACTATATTTTTACTAACATGTGTGTCAAGCGGGCGTCAATGGCTTTTCACACATCCTGGTACAATCGGTGATTGTCCTTGTTTCATTATTTACCATTGCGAACAGATGCTGCTAACTACATGTGTATGCTCAGGACGCTCAACATTTATTCTGAGATGTTGAGAATTGGGGTAAAAAGTCACCCCAATTCGTACCGAGTGTAAAGTAAAAATTCAGTTTTTTTCAATGCGCGTTGATTTGCTAATCTGCTCTACCAGATTTGCCATGACCTCAAGAAATAATATTCGGGTCTTGCTTTTATTTTCTACATAAAAATCTGAGCTGGCTAGTTTGTGGATATTATTGCAGTAGTAGCCGCCAGCCGCCTCATCCAGCATATTGTAAACAACACTATTTGGTCTTCGACTAAGGTAACTTCTACATTTTATTTACTTGTGCCCCAGTTGTTTTGGTATGGCTTTTGAGATTTTTTTATGTTAAATATATCAGAGAAGGCATTCTTAAGAGAAAATACTACAATGACCCCAAAGTAGTGAACGTTTTTGGTCACTCGTAAAAAGAATAAAAAACACAGCCTCGTCGTACTGAGGAAAACAAGAATAAGCCAAAAATGAATGCAATGACCATCTTCGGTTAGTCAAATTCGCCCACGACAAAAAAAAACTACATTGTCCCAAAGGTAGTATACATTTTTGGTCATTCGTGAAAATAATCAAAAATACAGGCTCGTCGTCGATTCCAACGATTTTATAATGACATGCCAGTTGTCAGCTTTATAGACAAGGCCAATCTGTTTTCTGCGCATTTTGCAGCTGGCTCCACACTACCAGATTATGCGTTGCTACCGCCTGCACCTCCGAGTATTGAACACTCTAAAGGACAGATCGTCATTCGTACTAGTGCAGTTGCTATAGTTTTAAACGTTCTCAGCACTCACAAATTTGCTGGGATAGTTGGTATTTCCCCATTAGCTCTGAAGAGGTGTTCTTCCAAGCTGGCATTACCATTGCGTAAGCTTTACCATATATCCTATCCTTCTGGACTCTTCCCGAGAAGTTGGAAAACAGCCTTTGTCCAACCCATACCACAAAAAAGGTGAGCCGTTGTCTCCTTCTTTGTACCCACCCATAGCACTTACATCAATTCTCTCCAAGATTATGGACATGCTGATCAATTTTTAGCTCTTGAAATATCTTGAAACCAAGGAAATACTTAGTGACCGGCAGTACTGATTTCATGGGCAACGTTTTCCTGGTGATTTGATGGTATATCTCACCGAACATTGAAACTGGTCCTTGCATCAATTTGGTGAAAGCAAATCTGTTGAACTTGATTAGTTTACCCTTAAACCTATCTTCGGACGTAGTTCAGGGATGCGTTCTTCAGCCGTACAACTCGTATGTGGAATGCACTGCAAGCTCTGTACTTCCACATCAATATAATCCACAGACATTCAAAACACAAGCTCATAGACATCTGCTCTTTTCTCCTCCTTTTCCTCAACGGCAACGCTGTGCCAAGCATATAACCGAGCATTAGGCTTAGCGCATATTAACACATCACGGCCCAGCACAACATAGCACGGTGATGTAAAGGAAAACTCCACCTCTGCGATTCACCGCACATTAAGCGAGGTCGGTTCGCTAATTCTTGTGAAGAAATACAACCAACTCACTTGATCGACTTAAGAAATAACCAACTCACTTGAACAGTCAAAACGCACAGAGGCAGAGAAAAACGGTGTTTGCTTTACATATGCTGCGTGCTTTGTGCGGTGTTCAGTCTAACATTAGGCGACACAGAGGATTAGGCTACGGTGTGCTGGGCTGCGCTGCGCTCAATATGCGCTAAGCCTTATAAGTGTAGGAACCGTGCGCGAATTTTTAAAAAATGTGTGCAAAGTTTCAATAAAATCAACTGTTGGGAAGTGGGTTATAATTGATCGCAATATTCCACGGCAAACAGACAGAGAAACAAACAACAGATCCACGAGCAAAATTAATATCATCATCATATTTGGCTCTAGAACCGGGGTTCGGTCCTGATCTGCCGCAAAAATGCTCTCCACCGGTCCCGATTTCGAGCCGATGTTATCCAGTTTTGCATTCTTAAACGCTGGGCGTCCTAGTCTACGCCATCCTTCCAGTGTAGGCGTGGCCGGCCTCGTTATCGTGTTCCATAAGTTCTACCGCAAAGGACTTTCCGTGCAGCATTATCTGCGCTCATGCGGGCTAGGCGTCCTGCCCACCGGAGCTTACTAAACTTAATTCTCTTCACGATGTCGACATCGCGGTAATGCTCGTAGATCTGATCATTATAGAGTCTCCGGAATCGCCCTTCCTCACATACGGGCCAAAAAATTCTTCGTAAGACTTTCCTCTCAAACGCGGCTTAGAGGTTAGAATGATTTTTGGTAAGCACCCAAGTCTCGGGTCCATATGTTAGTAATGGTACTATCAACGATGTCAATATTGCCTGCGTAAGCCCGTATCTGAATAGAATTATAGAGGATTGTTCCTCTCGCCATTACGTCAGAGTCTCGGATCACTTTCTCTAACGCTAGGTTGAAGAGCACGCAGGTCAGTCCATCCCCTTGTCGGAGCCCGTTATAGATGTTGAAAGCGCTTGATAGTGATCTGAATATTTTTATTTGGCTTACTCGTATAACATTGGTCATGGTCAACCTACATATTCGTGTCAGTTTATTTAGGATGCCGAATTCTATCATGGCTTTATAAAGTTTACTCTGGCTAGGCTTCCATAGACGGCTTTAAAGTCTATAAAAAAAGGGTTTCATTCTTTTGCTGACTAGAAACCCCACATCGAGTACATGATGTCTTGCATGACAGCTGTAATATATGTCATATTCTGATTTTTGTAAGACACCATTGCCCGTCCACCGCATCCCCTAATTGCTGTTATGTCAGCATTATATTTTGACAGGGTATCGGCTAGCTGCTGTGCAGATCGGGCTCTATACAGTTATAGTACATCCTATGAGAAACTTCTTAAATCCTTTGATTTTTGATTTGGGGTTCCGTAATATGACAAACGGTGATGATGACGCGATTATAGACAGTCATGTCCTTAGCCTCTCGCATCACAACTCCTATCTTATGCGTCCACGTCGCGTCACTGGAAACTCTGCCAAATCAAGTGAACGATTTCGGTACCCAATCCGATTTGTATTAGCTTGGGTCGGGGCTAAATAAGAAGTTGGACTTGCCTTGGTCGGCGGCGCTTCATGACGAGCTAGGTTGCGGTTGGCCAATCACCACTCAACTGAATTAATTGACTCTTGAAACTAATACAAGCCACGGACACGTATCGAATTTATCAACATTGACCTTTGGCCCTCGGAAAAGGACACGTTTTGGAATTTGGAACATTCGCACGCTCGTCGAGACAACAACGCTTGCTCAATTAACAAAGGAATTTCGTAAATACGATCTAGAGATTCTTGGTCTTAGTGAGGTGAGATGGCCTGGAGTAGGGGACAAACGAACATCCACCGGCGAGTTTCTAATTTTTTCGGGTAAGCCTGCAGGAGAACACCATGCCAATGGAGTGGGATTTCTACTCTCTAAAGCCGCGAGAAGATCGTTACAGGACTGGCGAGCAATATCCGATAGAATTATTATTGCGAGATTTAAATCTGCTGTTCGACAGGTCGTGTTTGTTCACCAACGGAAGAAGAAAAAGACACGTTTTACTTGTGTCTAAATAATTCATTAGATCAACTACGGAAGAGTGACATCGTTGTTTTGATGGGTGACCTTAACGCAAAGGTACGCAGCAACAACAGTGATTGGGAACATGTCATGGGAAAACACGGCCTTGGTTCTATGAATAACAACGGTGAAAGGTTTGCTGATCTATGTTCTGATTGCAACCTAATCATTGGAGGCACAATTTTTCCCCACAAAAACATCCACAAAGCCACCTGGACCTCTCCTGATCACATGTACAACAACCAGATTGATCACACCGCTATAAGCCGCAAGTGGCAATCATCTTTGCTGGAGGTTAGAGCCCGAAGAGCAGCCGACGTCTACAGCGACCACCACCTTGTGGTTGGCAGTGTGCGGTTGAAGCTCGCGGTCCACTCAGTCACACGAAGTCAAATAACGGGAAAGCCAACTGTAGCTGCACTGAAAGACCCAGATGTGAAACTGCAATATGTATCCCGCAGTCTCTCTCTGAGATACAGCCCCAAATCCTAGAGTCTAAATGGGGAAAAACAGTAAATGCGTATACGGAAGCAGCCTTATCCGTTTTAGGCTATGCCGACAAAACTAGAAAAGAATGGATATCAGATAGCACATGGAACACCATTCGTGAACGCCAATCCATCAAAGCAGAGTTAACGCGGCCTTGGGTGCCGAGCGAAGCGCATTAGCGCGGAAGTATAGGGATCTGGACCGACAAGTTGGCCGTTCAGCTAGGAACGACAAAAGAGCATGGCTAAGCGACATCTCAACACAAGCACAGCTAGCCGCTGATAGCAGACAATACAGCACAGTCTACCAACTCGCTCGTAAGCTCGCCAACAAGAAACACCACATCAACTACCCTGTTAAGGCAATAGATGGCTCTTTGATCTAACAATTAACCCGCTTGACAGAGCATTTTAGGAATGTTTTGAATTGTACTTCGCCAGGCACGTCCATCAACCCACATATGCACCCTAATAGGCTACTTAACATCAGCGTCGCTACAATTCGTTCACTGCAATCAGGTAAAGCAGCAGGCAATGACAACATCTACGCAGAACTCCTTCAAGCCGACGTCGAGTTAACTACGCGAACATTGTATGCGATATATCAAGATATCTGGGAATCTGAATCCATTCCATCGTCGTTAAAAGAAGGCTTAATAGTCAAACTTCCCAAGAAAGGTTATTTGAGCAATTGCGAAAACTGGAGAGGAATAACCCTGCTAAAGACTATAAACAAAGTGATCTCCTCTATAATAGCTAGGCGCTTACAGAATGCGTTAGAGCCAATCTTGAGAAATGAACAAGCAGGATTTCGCCCAAACCGTTCTTGTACAGATCAAATTAACACCCTGCGTATAATCATTAAGCAATCAATTGAGTATCGCTCTCCTCTGTATATGGTTTTTGTAGATTTTAAACGCGCTTTTGGTAGCGTAGGCCGAAACATGATGTGGCAGATTTTATCTAATTATGGTGTTCCGGAAAAAATCATCAACATCATAACGGTCATCTTGGC
This sequence comes from Nephrocerus scutellatus, assembly GCA_947095585.1. Classification (NCBI taxonomy): domain Eukaryota; kingdom Metazoa; phylum Arthropoda; class Insecta; order Diptera; family Pipunculidae; genus Nephrocerus; species Nephrocerus scutellatus. Next base: position 23,732,584 of record OX352762.1, on the reverse strand, counting down.
TCACCTTTTAACATCTACTCGGGAGTCAAGCAAGGCTGCACCCTCTCACCACGGCTTTTTACAATTGTTATCGACTGGGTGATGAAAATAGTAACCCGTACTCCATCGGGTTTGCCATGGAATGTTTTTCACCGCCTGGAAGACCTAGACTATGCCGATGATATCTGTCTCCTATCACAATCACTAGATGACATGGAGCGAAAATTAAACTCACTAGAACTCCACGCTAACAAAGTGGGTTTAAAAATTAACGTCTCAAAAACAAAACTACTTCGCGTTAACGCTAGTGGAACATGTGATCTCTCGATTGACGGACATCAGATAGAGGAAGTCGATAAGTTTTGTTATTTGGGCAGCTGGATGTCTAAAAATGGTGGTGCTGACTCGGATGTGTGCTCTCGTGAAAACAAGGCGTGACACTCCTATAGTATGGTAAATAATATCTGGAACTCCTCGCAAATCTCGTGGAATCTAAAGCTAAAGATCTTCAGATCTAACGTTCTCTCAGTACTCTTGTATGGCTGCGAAACGTGGAAAGTCACAGAGTCAGAGACAGACGCGCCTCCAAGTTTTCGTCAACAAGTGCTTAAGGAGGATACTGAGAATAAAATGGCCGGACATTATCAGCAATCAAGACTTACGGAGAGTAACACTGCAGGAAGCAATCGCGCTCACCATCAGATGACGAAAATGGAGCTGGATTGGCCACACTTTGAGAAAGCCAGTGGACGACATTACGAAACTAGCGCTCGACTGGAATCCACAAGGAAGCCGTCGAGTTGGCCGTCCTAGCAAGACATGGAAAAGGACAATATAAGAGGAAGCAAGATCCCAGGGGACCGAGTGGCGTCTCTTGAAACCTCAGGCGTTAAATCGAGTTCGTTGGTGGGCGTTTGTAGAAGCCCTATGCTCATCCGCGGAGTAAAGGAAAGAAAGAAAGAATATGGTTTTTTTACAGGCAAGGTTATTGGCCTCGCGCCAACCTTACTTTGAAGTACTAGATGAAAATTACCAGCGGCCACCACGTAAAGGTTTGATCGCACTTCCACCAGAGATAGTTGCGGCCACATGCAATTCTGAAGCATTCTGTGTTATTGGCCCTACTCTGCTGATTGCTGACCGCCGGTGTAACATTTTATACAACATAAAAAAACTTTTTAAAGTAGTAAGTGTGTTTAACAGGTTTTTCTTTTGGTTTTGTAACAATTTTTAAAACGCGATGTTTGATATCTTGTTACATAGTGTAGATGCCGCTTTACATTACCCACTCAGATCTTTCAGGATCTGGGCGAAATATAATGATGGAACGTTGGTTTGAGGGATATATAATTCTACACAGTTACAGTATTTGCATAAAGCATCTAAAAATAAAAAGCATTAATGAAGAAGCCGGGTGGTTTGCTTGGGGCTATGTCAAGTCCACACTTTATGCCCAATAAACCAGAGACTTTAGACGACCTCAGGACTTAAGTCAAACACAAAATATTCCGCACGTTGCTCGATTTATACGAAAAAGTCATGAATCGTTTGCGAAGGACAAATTTGTGTTCCATAATAAATGGCATTGATCGTACTTTAGATTTTCATATTTCAAACATAAGATGTTTTCTCAAAAATATAGAACGAGGCGCTTTTATTAGAAGGTGTATATTTGCTCCAAACTTGAATATAAATCCAAGACCACCTTGCATCTCTTGATGGTACATAACTAATAACTGCGCCGAAAATATTATTTCCTACGCATGTGAAGTTTTTAACAAATAACAAAATTAACAGAATCTCATATGTATACAGCCTGCATATGTATTGGTAAAAATAACATTTGTTATTTTGAATTTAGAGGTTCGCTGTAAAACAGATTAACAAGCTCACATATATTTCTCACTAAATTGACCCACACCTGTGTCTTCCTAAAGGAATAATCTATCGAATAGAGTTTATTAGATTAAAATGCAGAGGGGAAGAGGCATTTGTGCATCGGTTTGAACTTTTGTTATTTTCATGAAATTTGTAAATTTGGACGTTCTCTGTAAAGCGGATTGGCCAGTTCCCAGAGATGTCTCACCATATTGACCCACACCAGTGTCTTCCTAAAAGAATAATCTATCGAATAGAGTTTGTTAGATTACAATGCAGAGGGGAAGAGGCATTTGTGCATCGGTTTGAACTTTTGTTATTTTCATGAAATTCGTCAATTTGGCGGTTCTCTGTCAAGCGGATTGGCCAGTTCCCAGAGATGTCTCACTATATTGACCAACACCTGTGTCTTCCTAAAGGAATAATCTATCGAATAGAGTTTGTTAGATTACAATGCAGAGGGGATGAGGCATTTGTGCATCGGTTTGAACTTTTGTTATTTTCATGAAATTCGTCAATTTAGCGGTTCTCTGTCAAGCGGATTGGCCAGTTCCCAGAGATGTCTCACTATATTGACCCACACCTGTGTCTTCCTAAAGGAATAATCTATCGAATAGATTATGTTAGATTACAATGCAGAGGGGAAGAGGCATTTGTTCATCGGTTTGAACTTTTGTTATTTTCATGAAATTCGTCAATTTGGAGGTTCTCTGTCACGCGGATTGGCCAGTTCCCAGGGATGTCTCACTATATTGACCCACACCTGTGTCTTCCTAAAGGAATAATCTATCGAATAGAGTTTGTTAGATTAAATTGCAGAGGGGAAGAGGCATTTGTGCATCGGTTTGAACTTTTGTTATTTTCATGAAATTCGTCAATTTGGCGGTTCTCTGTCAAGCGGATTGGCCAGTTCCCAGAGATGTCTCACCATATTGACCCACACCTGTGTCTTCCTAAAAGAATAATCTATCGAATAGAGTTTGTTAGATTACAATGCAGAGGGGAAGAGGCATTTGTGCATCGGTTTGAACTTTTGTTATTTTCATGAAATTCTTCAATTTGGAGGTTCTCTGTCAAGCGGATTGGCCAGTTCCCAGAGATGTCTCACCATATTGACCCACACCTGTGTCTTCCTAAAAGAATAATCTATCGAATAGAGTTTGTTAGATTACAATGCAGAGGGGAAGAGGCATTTGTGCATCGGTTTGAACTTTTGTTATTTTCATGAAATTCTTCAATTTGGAGGTTCTCTGTCAAGCGGATTGGCCAGTTCCCAGAGATGTCTCACCATATAGACCCACACCTGTGTCTTCCTAAAAGAATAATCTATCGAATAGAGTTTGTTAGATTACAATGCAGAGGGGAAGAGGCATTTGTGCATCGGTTTGAACTTTTGTTATTTTCATGAAATTCGTCAATTTGGTGGTTCTCTGTTAAGCGGATTGGCCAGTTCCCAGAGATGTCTCACTATATTGACCTACACCAGTGTCTTCCTAAAGGAATAATCTATCGAATACAGTTTGTTAGATTACAATGCAGAGGGGAAGAGGCATTTGTGCATCGGTTTGAACTTTTGTTATTTTCATGAAATTCGTCAATTTGGTGGTTCTCTGTCAAGCGGATTGGCCAGTTCCCAGAGATGTCTCACTATATTGACCTACACCTGTGTCTTCCTAAAGGAATAATCTATCGAAAAGAGTTTGTTAGATTAGAATGCAGAGGGGATGAGGCATTTGTGCATCGGTTTGAACTTTTGTTATTTTCATGAAATTCGTCAATTTGGTGGTTCTCTGTCAAGCGGATTGGCCAGTTCCCAGAGATGTCTCACTATATTGACCTACACCAGTGTCTTCCTAAAGGAATAATCTATCGAATACAGTTTGTTAGATTACAATGCAGAGGGGAAGAGGCATTTGTGCATCGGTTTGAACTTTTGTTATTTTCATGAAATTCGTCAATTTGGTGGTTCTCTGTCAAGCGGATTGGCCAGTTCCCAGAGATGTCAGAGAAGTTCAAACCGATGCACAAATGCCTCATCCCCTCTGCATTCTAATCTAACAAACTCTATTCGATAGATTATTCTTTTAGGAAGACACAGGTGTGGGTCAATATGGTGAGACATCTCTGGGAACTGGCCAATCCGCTTGACAGAGAACCTCCAAATTGAAGAATTTCATGAAAATAACAAAAGTTCAAACCGATGCACAAATGCCTCTTCCCCTCTGCATTGTAATCTAACAAACTGTATTCGATAGATTATTCCTTTAGGAAGACACAGGTGTGGGTCAATATAGTGAGACATCTCTGGGAACTGGCCAATCCGCTTGACAGAGAACCTCCAAATTGACGAATTTCATGAAAATAACAAAAGTTCAAACCGATGCACAAATGCCTCTTCCCCTCTGCATTGTAATCTAACAAACTCTATTCGATAGATTATTCTTTTAGGAAGACACAGGTGTGGGTCAATATGGTGAGACATCTCTGGGAACTGGCCAATCCGCTTGACAGAGAACCTCCAAATTGAAGAATTTCATGAAAATAACAAAAGTTCAAACCGATGCACAAATGCCTCTTCCCCTCTGCATTGTAATCTAACAAACTGTATTCGATAGATTATTCCTTTTGAAAGACACAGGTGTGGGTCAATATAGTGATACATCTCTGGGAACTGGCCAATCCGCTTGACAGAGAACCACCAAATTGACGAATTTCATGAAAATAACAAAAGTTCAAACCGATGCACAAATGCCTCTTCCCCTCTGCATTGTAATCTAACAAACTGTATTCGATAGATTATTCCTTTAGGAAGACACTGGTGTAGGTCAATATAGTGAGACATCTCTGGGAACTGGCCAATCCGCTTGACAGAGAACCTCCAAATTGACGAATTTCATGAAAATAACAAAAGTTCAAACCGATGCACAAATGCCTCTTCCCCTCTGCATTGTAATCTAACAAACTCTATTCGATAGATTATTCCTTTAGGAAGACACAGATGTGGGTCAATATAGTGAGACATCTCTGGGAACTGGCCAATCCGCTTGACAGAGAACCTCCAAATTGACGAATTTCATGAAAATAACAAAAGTTCAAACCGATGCACAAATGCCTCTTCCCCTCTGCATTGTAATCTAACAAACTGTATTCGATAGATTATTCCTTTTGAAAGACACAGGTGTGGGTCAATATAGTGATACATCTCTGGGAACTGGCCAATCCGCTTGACAGAGAACCACCAAATTGACGAATTTCATGAAAATAACAAAAGTTCAAACCGATGCACAAATGCCTCTTCCCCTCTGCATTGTAATCTAACAAACTGTATTCGATAGATTATTCTTTTAGGAAGACACAGGTGTGGGTCAATATGGTGAGACATCTCTGGGAACTGGCCAATCCGCTTGACAGAGAACCTCCAAATTGAAGAATTTCATGAAAATAACAAAAGTTCAAACCGATGCACAAATGCCTCATCCCCTCTGCATTGTAATCTAAGAAACTCTATTCGATAGATTATTCCTTTAGGAAGACACAGGTGTGGGTCAGTATAGTGAGACATCTCTGGGAACTGGCCAATCTGCTTGACAGAGAACCTCCAAATTGAAGAATTTCATGAAAATAACAAAAGTTCAAACCGATGCACAAGTGCCTCTTCCCCTCTGCATTGTAATCTAACAAACTCTATTCGATAGATTATTCCTTTAGGAAGACACAGGTGTGGGTCAATTGAGTGAGACATCTCTGGGAACTGGCCAATCTTTTTTACAGTGAACCTCCAAAATAAAAAAAATTTCATTAAAATTGCAAATGTTCACATTCATAACAAAAGCTTAATTCTGCCCGTACGGTTATACAACATATTTTTTTTTCATAGAGCATTCCTTAAGGAAGACTTGGCTATTAGTGGCATCTATGGAACAAAGCTGTGAGCTGGTTAAATTTTATTACAGTGAACATATATTTAACAAATACAAAATGTTTGCATTCTGTTAAATAGCATTACCCATACATACAAATATTTTGTTATTTGTTAAAAACTTCACATCCGTTATTTCCTTTCATTTTATTTTTTAATTTTATTCTAACTGAACAGCGAATTTGTTTTAACCCAAAGTGATCTCAATAATAGGAAGAAATTCGTTCGCGACTAAAAAAGCTGCATGAAATGTGTCTTCCGATGAAATAATGTGCATCAATACCATAAGTACCGCATTATTAAGCGTGCGCTGGGTATATTATATTTAAATTCAGATACATTTATGTATAAATATTTTTCCGCTCGTGAAATTCATATTTTAAGTTTGCAAACGGAAATATCATTTGAAATCAACATGTTATGCGTGTTCCGGTTGTGTGTCTGTGCGGGTTTTTGTCTATTCGGGAGCATCAGCAGTGGCAAGTTCGGTCTTGCGGTTTGCTGTATTGTATGGCAATGGCTACAACTTTATTAAACCCATATCACACTCATGCTGATGTATAACTCGATTGCCTTTTGGCATACGCGAGTATAAATGAAAACGGAAATATCATCGGATAAATCAGGAAATTGCGAAACATAATAAAGGAATCAGTGGATATTGTTTGATTCGATGCGATTTGGTATGCAAAATGCAACTTCATGCAATTGTTATGGAGATTCTGTGGCTGTGGTAGCCGACGACAACCTCTGACAATCACAGTCGGCGGTCAAAGTTGTTTTGCGTTTAAAATGTTTACTGTACATAGTTGAGTATTTTTTTTTTTGCAAAATTGCAATTTATATTGAAGTACGAGTATATGAATTTCCCCATCGGTAGGCAGGACCAGTGGCGGCGGGTGTCCTTGGTGGATTGTTCGAAGTGTATATCATCAGAAGTGTAGTCGAGAGGACTGCGAGTACGTGCACCAATGGGGCTATCTGTGGTCGTTGCAACAAAAGAGTTAGCTCTGGAATCGCTTTTATCTAAAGTGCAATTTATAATCACACATTGTATTTGCTTCCTCAGAGACCAACACGTATAGATAATGGTATAGAGTATTTGCTTTGCACTTAGCTTAGTGGCCATATACTCTTATATTTAAAATATATTTATGTAATTGGGAAAATAATTTCGCATCGGCAGTGTATCGCTTTTTATTATTACACGGGATAATAAGAAGATTTAACACACGACTTTCTCGCGTGACTTTTTTTTAACTTGTAATAACCAGCTTGCGTATTCGAGATGTTCGAATTTGGAATTACATAAAGAATTTTTGTTAAGAAAAGCTCAGAAACGGTCCACACGACATAGAGAGTTGAAATTTTGTAAGTATCTAAGTCCTTTTCATTAATGCTTCTTCCGCTCTGTAGTGTAGAGCGCTAAACAATTGTTTTAAATTAGATAGAAGTCGAGGTATACATGTAGACAAAGTAACAAACACAATCACGCTAAAAAACTCCTTTGCCCTGATTTTTAGATTCGGCTTGCAATAATCCCACTAAATTTTAGTCTGCGTTTTAAAACATCTAAATAAAATCTTTTTCCTATACAATTCTTTCATTTTAATCATCTTTATTTCTTCACATGTAGTAAAAATAAAATTAAAACTTGTTTCCAAAATTTGTTTGATGCAATGTCAATCGACGGAGAAGCTAGGCCTTGGACCGCAATGGTCTGTCGCGCCGAATATTATTATTATTAATGTCAATCGAGGAGTAAGTCCGTCCAAACTTAATTATCACGCGCAAGATCGGATATTATCTACTCTTTACTAAACACAAGAGAGTTTCGTAACAACAACTACAGCTAAAAAATGTGTTCACTTCCAAACAAGAAGTTTTCGAAAAACATCTCCTTCAGCCGTTGATCTTAGATAGATTATTATATTCACAACTTCTATAGCTGCTGCTCGCCAAGAAGATACACTCGCTGAAATTACCGACTCTTCAGCCGAGGGAAAATGTTTGAGTGCTAGACGCCCTAATTTTAACTGCGGTTAAAAATAACTTTATGACTTGAAGGAGGGTGAAGGAATTTAGCAAAAAAAAAAAAAACCCAGATGACATATCCATGCACAGAGTCTTGAATACCTGCGGAATGGATAATGCTTAGGCGCAAACACAGATTTCGGCAAGTCATTTCACATTTGTGTGGGCTGCAAATGTATCACTCGACGACGCTATAAAGGCGAGCAGCGCTCTATTAGACTTTCAAGAAGACTTCAACTGCCCAGGATAAACGCAGCAAGTTAAAGAAAATTTGATAAAAGAAAAAGCAGGCCATAAAAATTCAAATTTTTCTTGTAAGAAAAATCGGAGATACACATATGTATGTATAAAATATGAAGAATATCTGTTTGGCATCCCCAAACTCTGGACGTCGTGGTCTACGCCATCCTTCCAGCGTAGGTTTGGCCGGCCTCGCTGTCGTGTTCCATAAATCCTACCGCAAAGGACTTTCCGAGCAGGATCCTCTCCGCTCATGCAAGCTAGGTGTCCTGCCCACCGGAGCCAAAGATCTTAATTTTTTCACGATGTCGACATCGCAGTACCGCTCGTAGACCTCATCATTATAAAGTCTCCGGAATCGTCCTTCCTCACAAACGGGGCCAACAATTCTCCGTAAGAATTTTCTCTCGAAAGCGGCTAAGAGGTCAGAATGATTTTTGCTAAGTACCCAAGTTTCGGATCCATATGTAAGTACTGGTATGACCATTGTCTAACCAGCAGCTTGAATGTTATGGTTAAATTCCTGGATTTGAAGAGTCTTGATAGAATATAGTAGGCTTTGTTGGCTTTAAGCAACCGTGTGCGCATTTCTGGTTCCGTGATAGTTAAAGGATTGCACTACTTCTAACTCGCGCTCCACTATTTGAATTGAGTGACCAATGTTAGATCTTCTACTCGCAGATGTGGCAACCATGTACTTTGTTGTGCTCTCATTTATGTGCAGCCCCAGATTTCGTGCCGCCTGTTCAATCTGGATGAAAGCTTCCTATACAGCACTTGGGTTTCTACCAACGATGTCAATATCATCTGCGTAAGCCAGTATCTGATTGGACTTATAGAGGATTGTTCCTGTCGCCGGTACCTCAGAGTGTCGGATCACTTTCTCCAACTCCAGGTTGAAGAGAACGCAGGCCAGTCCATACCCTTGTCGGAGCCCGTTATAGATGTTGAGTTGACTTGATAGTGATCCGGGTATTTTTACTTGGCTTATAACATTGAAGTGGGCGCCGTGGCTCAGTGGTAATGCACATGGCTGCTGCGCAGGAGGTTCAGGTTCGAATCCCAGCAACACCAAAAAGTATTTTTCACAGTGTCCCACCTCTCGCGAATGGGTGACAAACGTTCCGAGAGTAATACCAATACCTTGTCACGGAAAGTTTCTCAATTCGCCGTTCGGGTCCGGCCTTAAATTGTAGGCCCCTTCCACTTGTGTCCAAAAAATTAACATGTGCAGCACAAATGGTCGCGAGAAGTTAGGCCTTGGACTGCAATGGTCTGTCGCGCCAAATATTATTATTATAACATTGAACATGGTCAAACTACATAGTCGTGTCAGTTTATTTGGGATGCCGAATTCTCTCATGGCTTTATAAAGTTCTACTCTAGCTATGTTCTCAAAGGCGGCTTAAAAGTGAGTTTTGAAACTCATAGACATAGACATTTTTCCATCACCTGCCTGAGGGTGTAAATCTGATCAGTTGTTGATTTGCCTGGGATGAAGCCACAGTGGTATGGACCAATGATCCCTTTAGCGTATGGGGCTATCCTGTCTTATACGCGGTACTCTACAACGTTATACCACGATAAATGCTGCAGGTTGGGATATCTCCTTTCTTATGTATGGGGCACAAGATGCCTCTTCGCCAGTCTTCTGGCTTAGCTTCTTCCTCCCATACTTGCACTATTAGTTCATGAACTGCTTGGTGTATTGCTTGTTTTAATTGACTCCGCTGGGATACCATCCGATCCCGGGGCCTTATTATTATTTTTTATTTTGTTTAATACTGGTTTTCTTAATATGTTCTTTGACTTCCGATAAAAAGTGTTTGTGGAACCATCCAAAAAAAGTTGTTGCTTTACCCAACC